>OX346738.1:7500-620000 GCA_947063395.1 Hemistola chrysoprasaria | reverse complement strand
TAAAATCTCAACGATTAGCTAGGTATGTTAAAGCACTCCAGAGAAAAGATAACAATAAACTATTCAATACTAATGAAAAAGGTTTCTATAGGACATTGATGAAAAATAATGATGTAAATAACAGCGAAGCAAATACCAATGAAAATATAATACCCCAAGCTGAAGACCTCAGAAACTACTAGGCTGAGTTATGGAAAAAACAGAATAATCATAACGATAATGCAGAGTGGATCGAAAAGGAAGAAAATAGGCTGGTAGATATTGAACCCATGGAGTATACTAGTGTGACACCTGATGACATAGAATATAATACAAGGAAAATGAAAAATTGGAAAGCTGCAGGAATAGATGGTATACATAATTTCTGGTATAAAAAGTTTTCTGTACTCCATGAAATCTTAGCAAAAAATATCACTGAACTGATTTCAGGGGATCAAGAATTACCACGGTTCATAACAAAGGGTGTTACTTTCATGTTACCAAAAAGTAGAGATACAGGAAACCCAGCACAGTACCGGCCAATAACATGTTTACCCACAATATATAAACTGATAACATCATGCATAACGCGGAAAATTAACACATACATAGAACGGAACAACATATTGTCAGAAGAGCAAAAAGGGTGCAGACAGAATCACATGGGATGTAAAGAACAGCTTATAATAGACTCAACAGTTTTAAAACACGCGAGTACAAAGAAAAGAAACCTACACATAGCATACATAGATTATAAAAAAGCGTTTGATAGTGTCCCACATTCCTGGCTCATACGAGTCCTGCAAATTTACAAAATTAGCTCTACCATAATAACCTTCTTAACTAACGCAATGGCCGACTGGAAAACTACTTTACATTTAACTAACGGAGATAAATCTTTGACTACAGATGAAATACCGATTGAAAACGGCATATTCCAAGGAGATTCACTAAGTCCCCTTTGGTTCTGTTTAGCTCTTAACCCACTATCATTCCTGCTCAATAACACCAATAACGGATACAAACTAAACCCCAACACTTCCATTACACATTTGATGTATATGGATGACATCAAAGTTTTTGCAAAAACCAACAAAGACTTACAAAATCTAATAAGTATAACTACGCAATTCAGCCAGGATATAAACATGACATTTGGACTCGACAAGTGCAAAATACTGCATATTCAGAAAGGAAAAATAGTAGGTAATTCAAGTAGTAGCAACACCGAAAACAACATCCCCACCGATAACAGCAATACCGACATATTCGATCCCATGGAACCTGCAGACACATACAAATATCTAGGGATTCATCAGTCAAACGTAATTGATCACACCAAAATAAAAAAAGAGCTTGTTACAAATTTTACAATGAGGCTCAATCAACTGTGTAAAAAACAACTCTATTCGAAAAATCTTTTTAAAGCCATAAACACATTCGCAATTCCGATTTTAACATATTCCTTTGGGGTTATTAAATGGACCCGTACAGACATAAAGCACCTGGAAATAAAAATAAGGACTACATTTACTAAACACAATTACTTACACCCGAAATCAGCAATAGAGAGAATTTCCATAAAGAGACAGAGAGGCGGAAGAGGACTTATAGACTTACAGATCTTATGGGAAGGGCAAATAGCTAATCTCAGAAACTTTTTCCATCATAAAACTAACTCTAGCAATATTCACAAGGCAATAGTTCACATCGATAACAATTATACTCCTCTCCATTTGAATAATAGACTCATCCAGTACAGAACACCCAAAGACCAAACCACCGAAAAATTAAATAAATGGCGTACCAAAGAACTGCACGGCCGACATTTACATGATCTTGAACAAGATCATGTAGATTTAGAAGCCTCTAATAAGTGGCTAAAATTAGGTGCACTGTTTCCAGAAACGGAAGGTTTTATGATTGCAATTCAAGACCAAGTAATCAATACAAAAAATTACAAAAAATATATACTTAAAGACCCTAGCATACAAAACGATAATTGCAGAAAATGTCATCGTCACTCTGAAACTATCCAACACATAACCAGCGCTTGTCCGAACCTTACCCAAACTGATTACACTCACAGACACAATCAAATAGCAAACATAATTCATCAAAAAATGGCAATTAAACATAAACTTATACAAACTAAAGCTGTACCGTACTACCAATATACACCGAAACCGGTGCTTGAGAGCCGAGAACACAAGATATACTTTGATAGAGCTATACTAACGGATAAAACTATACATTACAATAGACCCGATATAACAATGATAGATAAAGTAAATAAGCAAACATATATAATTGACATAGCTGTTCCAAACACGCATAATTTACAAAGAACAATAACCGAAAAAATACATAAATATACAGAACTAAAAGAAGAAATAGGAAGGATCTGGAAAATGGACAAAGTATATATTGTGCCCCTCGTGCTCTCGAGCACCGGAGTTATACCAAAATATTTACATCACTACCTCAAACAGTTAGATCTACCTAATAACCTTTACTTCACCATGCAGAAAGCAGCAATACTAAACACATGCCGAATTGTCCGTAAATTTTTGCAGGACGACGTCACATTTCAACCACCAGTAGAAGACGGATCGCACTTGGCTTAGGCCCGTGAGTTTCGTAGTTAGCAACCGGAAATCTTAAATTTTCGTGAATAAAAAGACACAAAATAATAATAATATTTAGTTTTTAGTTCAAAGGACAAGAAAGAAAGAGAAAGAGAGGAAAGAAGGGCGTACGGCGTGATTTGCTCACTCTGGTTCCAGCGTTCAGCAAGGTAACATCTCGAGGAGCGGCGTCGTACTAACATTTGTCGCCCTTACAGCGGAGTCAGATTCTATTTCCTGATGATGCGTCGTGTAGACGATATATGACGATATAATATGGTGTCACTAACATAAATAATACCTAATAGCATTTCCTCTTTGCATGTAATTTTGCGGCCGGAGGGCGGTGCACTGTGCATGTTGTTTTTGACACTAAAAATCGGAAATCGGAACTAAAAACTAAATATTCTTGTTCTAGGAGTTTGTATAAATATAGCCAGCCACAACCACACACAACAGAGTTTTCTGTGATTAGCTGATTGTTTTATATCAGCCAATCAGAGAAGCCCTTGCTACTTCGTCTCATGCAGTCGTAGGTACCGAACGGTTAATCAAATGGAATAGAATACTCTTTATTATCACCAAAATAATATAATACATATCAAACTAAAGTAATATAAAACTAATTCTTGGTTGACAATGGGCGGCCTTATCGCTTTAAGCGATCTCTTCCAGGCAACAAGTCTGAACGGATAGGGAAAAGAAAGGATGAGTAGGGGATGGGAAAGGGTATACATTTTTTTCTCTTAAAGCAAGATCTTATTATACTATAATATATATATTTATGTATACTCATACATAATATACTTATACCTATAATATACATAACATAACCAAACATTACTTACATAATAAAATAATAATATAATCTTATATATATAAAAATCTTGTGTCACGATGTATGTTGCCAATAAACTCCAAAACTACTGAACCGATTTCAATCAAATTTCACATGTACCAAAATACGGTTTGGTCTAACTTACTGGATAGGATAGTTATCATCTCAATTATTCGCTTATGTCGTGAATGTAAACGAATAAAATGTATCCATTAATTGTTTCTTAAGCAAGTATTTATTTACTGTTTAGTTTTATGAAGTTCTCATAGATGGCGGTGTACGTTGATTCATCGATAAATTCTTCAATATTGTTTGACATCTAGGTTGCAAATACACCCAATAGATGGCGCTGTGTTCTGTTTTTTAAAATATAATATTACTTTATTTCACGTAATATTTATTTATGCTCACGATATAACCGTATTATTTTAATGGTTTGTGACTGATATTTTTATAATTATACTGCGTATTATGTTACAATATTATTACCATTAATAACAAAAAAAATTGTACTATTTTTGTTAGAGAATTATTAAAGTCTTGGCGCCAAATTTTAATCAAAGTTTCAAGATCTGGCGATCAAATTCTATCGAGTCGCCATCTCTGGTTTGAATGTCCAAAGCTTTGGTATCTCATTCGTTCTCGAGACCTCCTCTGAGCGTAAACAATATGAATTTTTCAATTGAGTACTCCAGTTTTATTTTCAATTTAGCTAATTCGATTTTACCGGAAGGGTTTTATTTCCTCAGTTGCGATTAGAGAAATAAAATATGGCGGTACGAAGTTCGCTGGGTCAGTATACAGATAATAAAACATATAGATATATAACATATATAGATACATACATAATTTATCTATTATATAATAAATAAATATAAACTATCGCCATTAAAAGTTACTTAACCCTTCGTCGGAGTCTGCTGTTAATATTTCCCGAACACAGTAGCGCGTTTTACGATAAATCTTTTACACTGAATGCCATTCGAATATGGAATGATATGAAATGAAATAGTTTTAATCCAGATTTCTACATCCATATTGTGATGAATTACATATCTTATAAGTACCTAAATAACTAAGAAAATTTAAAAGTAATAATAATCTAAAAAATAAAAAACAAGGTGATTCGTGTGGGGTATGCCTGCCATGTTCGGTGTAATGGACTGCAGTCCCTTGCGGAATGCCTTACCTGTTGAAATTAGGCGCTCCACCTCACTAGATATTTTCAAATCTCGTGTCTTTACCCATTACATAGCGTTCTAGCTGTCGTTCTTCCCTTTCTCTCTTCCAATTTTATTCGCATGTTCATGAATCATGTTATTAAGTAGTCATATTATATTATGTAATTAATGTTATTTATTCAATATTATGATATTAGAAATTAGAATGTATGTTATGTATATCTGTTCGGGTCAGCGAACACCGGACATAGCATGTCATTATCATATATTCAAATCATTTTTTTTTAAATGACCTATATGCTGTTGGCCTCAGATGGTCTCTACAGCTTTACCGGGCAGTGGTGAGCGCAGGAGGTGCTCGACCCAAAGTTTAAGGGCGACTAGCACAAGGGCACCTAGACGGTACGAACCTCAGCTTGGGCCGTCGCCAGAAAACGTGGGGTCAGACTTGCCCTGGCATCCCAGAAGGGGAGTGTCCTAGGGCCCTATCAATGGTTTGATCTGTTTGATTATTTGGAGAGAAACTAACCGATCTGAAGGATCTGAGATATTTTCCATCTCGCCGACGAGGTCGGTGTTGTGATTGTGTGAGTTGGTTGATCTGATTTCCGGCACCAGTACCGAAAACGGAGCGAGTATTCAAATCAAGCCGCTTTACATTATATTATATACTAGCGACCCGCCCCGGCTTCGCACGGGTAGCAGAAGTAGGTATAGTGGACGTTTATCAGGAGTAAATTCGTGATACATTGTATTTTAATAAATATAACCCTAATGGTTTACGCAGCGCACGCAAATTAATGACTATTTCTGTTACAATGACCAAACCTTAACACATGTTATAATTTATCGTGGGCTATTTTGAAGATATTGATGAGTACTACAAACCCCTAGTACATTACTTTATTCTACCACCAATACTTTTCACACCACATGAAAAATAATCACTGCTTCGATTATTGTGACTAAACCAGAAAAGATGGATATAATCTATGTATACTGTTTTGTAGGTATTGATAAGTACTACAAACCCCTAGTACATTACTTTAATCTACCACCGATAGTTTTCACACCGCATGAAAAATAATCACTGCTTCAATTATTGTGACTAAACCAAAAAAGATGGATATAATCTATGTATACTGTTTTGTAGGTATTGATAAGTACTACAAACCCCTAGTACATTACTTTACTCTACCACCAATAGTTTTCACACCGCATGAAAAATAATCACTTTTTCGATTATTGTGACTAAACCAAAAAAGATGGATATAATCTATGTATACTGTTTTGTAGGTATTGATAAGTACTACAAACCCTAGTACATTACTTTACTCTACCACCAATAGTTTTCACACCGCATGAAAAATAATCACTTTTTCGATTATTGTGACTAAACCAAAAAAGATGGATATAATCTATGTATATTGTTTTGTAGGTATTGATAAGTACTACAAACCCCTAGTACATTACTTTACTCTACCACCAATAGTTTTCACACCGCATGAAAAATAATCACTTTTTCGATTATTGTGACTAAACCAAAAAAGATGGATATAATCTATGTATACTGTTTTGTAGGTATTGATAAGTACTACAAACCCTAGTACATTACTTTACTCTACCACCAATAGTTTTCACACCGCATGAAAATAATCACTTTTTCGATTATTGTAACTAAACCAAAAAAGATGGATATAATCTATGTATACTGTTTTGTAGGTATTGATAAGTACTACAAACCCCTAGTACATTATATTATTCTACCATCAATGCATTTCACAGCGCACGCAAATTTATGAATATGGTAATTATATTATGTAACACCTTGGTTCACAATATTGCAGTTTTCTTACGGATCCCCATTTTTTTTCAAAATCTCATATAGTCTATGGCACTCACACTGAATTAAGCTATCCATAAGTGAAAGAATTTTTAAAATCGGTCCAGTAGTTTCGGAGCCTATTCGTTACAAACAAAAAAAACAAAAAAACAAAGTTTCTCTCTTTATAATATTAGTATAGATAGTATAGATGCAGAAAACATGTTTTTATTATTAAGAGAAAGGATTGCTTAGATGGTTCGGACATGTGGAGAGAATGGACGAATGGAGAAAGGAGATTGCCATGGAGATTTATAAGGCTAGTGTGAATGGTCAAGTCGGTAAGGGTCGACCGCAGGCGTATCTTTCATGAACAAGTTGATGTTATCTTATGGAAAGGCCAGGTCAACTGTAACAACAACCGACGAGCATGCATGAAGAATGTGATGAAAGTGGAAGAAACGAAAGTTGTATGTCAGGATCGTAGCAAGTGGAAAGAAATAGTCTCTGCCTACCCCAACGAGAACAAGGCGTGACTGTATGTATGTATATTTTTATTACTTAAAAAATCTTTATTAAAAAAAATGTTTTTGCAATATAAGACCAATTTCGTTTTATTTGAGTAATTGAAAAAAAAATGTCGTATTTATCAAGTTATTTTGTAAGTTTAATGAAAATTATGTATTAACCGATTCAAAAAACACTTAATATTTTTTTTTTATTAATTACAACCAATTCAAAATTGATACAATTCCAATAGGAGTCACTTGTTCACGAACGCGCTACGAGTGGTCGCCATGATTGTGACGTCATTATGTTATAGTTATGTATGGTACTTTATAACATTTTGACGTCACTACAGGTCACGAGCTCGTTCGGGTACTATCGGCGTGTTTTCGGTACTGGATTAAAAAAAGATTTTTTAATTTGATATACCTTTGTAATTATGGCGAATAAAATAAAACTAAAATTAGTTTTGGTACGAATCTTATATATGATCTTTCCATTTATGCCAAAAGAAAATAAAATTCAATATACTCAATTATAGAATGGGCTAAGAGCGTTATACAAGGCTTTCTAGGAATTTGACACAATCCTATGAAAAATTTACCAAATCGATATTTTGTATTCTCCTGTTTCCTCCGAATATAATAAACTTATTCTACAAATTTATATCCTGATATATTTATAGTGAAGTAACCTATGTCCCTATCATTTTAATTTTTCTTATAAACCCTTGGTTTTTTTAATAGTGAACTACCAAAAATCGCAGTTTCACTCGCGTGCTTGGACGTTCACTACAAAAAAATGTAGAGTTCAAAGAGAATAAAATTCAAATATTCAATGAGCAAAACTGGCCAAATTAAATACATTAACTACTGTCATACTTAGAAAATATTTTGTGCAAAAATATTTTTTGTGGAACATTTAATATATTATGCTAGTTGAATTTATAATTTTGCAACGATTTCAATTTAAACATAATAATATAATAATTAAAATTTACATTAGGGGTGATTTTTCCATACAAACGTATTCCCGTGTTTCCTCCCTAGATAATTGCGTCAGAGGAATGGTTTTTTTTTTATAAAATCTAGGTCTTCAGTGAGCATGTCCCTGTTATTTTCATTTTTCTACAAACTCATTATTAAATGAAATATGACCCTTTAAAAACATGAAAAACTGTCCCAGTTTTACTCGCGCAATTAGACGTCCACTAGAAAAAAATGAAGAGTTAAGGAAAAAAAAAAAAATAACAGGGACATAGCCTAATCGATTTCCTAATTTTCAAGATATAAATTTATGGATAAAACTAATTATTCTCGGAGGGAACACGGGAATACAAAACATCGATTTCGTCATTTTTTCGTAGTTATAATCGCTTTGAGCTGCAGTTGTCCCTTTCGCGTTCTACGGGGTGCGGCAGGCGGTGAGGGGGGGTTCCACTCACACTTATACAACTAGGGAAGGGACTCATAGACATTAGTATTTTGAAAAATCCTAGTGATGTTCATAGAAAACGAGTTTAAACCAATACTTCTTACGAAAAAATAGAAGACTAATAGTATGTAACAATATCGATTTAAATGCAATTCAACTATAATATCAATCTTCATATTATGGCCCATTCTCGTTCAGTTAGACCTTCGGAGAACCTAATGTTGAGATGTCTAGTGCATAGCACTTGTTTTTATGGTGATCTTTCATTGTCTTCTATACTGTTAAGTAGGTAATTTGTTAATAAATATTATATAATATGTAATTGTATTAAAATGTATTACTTTATCATCATAATCATTATTGGCCTTGTACGAGTAGATACATCTTTAAAAAAGAGATGGTTCAAGAGCATTATCGCAAGCTACGGCATTTGCGTTCATGGGTGAAGAATCAGTGAAATTTTCTAACACTTTGCCAGTAATATTTTAAATCTCTTGTAGTAGAAGTCAAACCTATTGTCATCTATTAGGTTCAGACTCCAAGCTGTCATTCAGAAAACCCCTAATAGAAAATCCAATTACACTTTTTGGCTGACTTGTGGATCAAACCCGGGTTCTCATGATCATATGATTGGCTCAAACACCACCTAAATGGTTTTCAAGTTTGTAGTTGATAGCGATCAACGGTTCGAACGGATCGAATTTTTGCGGTCGACATGACTATCAACTGCTCACCCCTAACATCACTCATTAGGTTGAAGAAATTAATTTAAATTGCGTTTTATCGTAATTTCATGATGAAAAACACAAAATAATTAAGTATGTACGTATTACCTATACTCAAACGGATGGCAAAGGCGCAAAATGTATTTGCCGTTTTATACGTAAATGGTGTATTTTTCGTAGAGCGTTCAAAAATAAACGTCCTGCCCCTTTTGCTTTTACCCATTTTCAGAGCAAAATACTGAAAGAAATTCATACAAACAAGCCAAAACCGTAAGTACTAAAGCAAAAGAATCAATACGAATAAGGAAAGAAAAATTTCACCCACGGGCGGGATTTGAACCACGAACCCTCCGCACCAATCCGTGTTGGGCGCTCTACCACTTGAGCTACCGTGGAGGTACTAGTCGTCGGCGAAATTTTTCTATCCCTTCTACCTAACGCTCTAGGGGCGTGTGTTTATTTATAGGTGATGCATTTCGCAATCTACCCACCGACAAGTCTAATGTTACAATTAGAATTCATATCGAAATTGATAAACACTTTCTTTTTGCTTAATATTTTAAATTTTTAGACAAAGCGGTCTACTCGCATGAAATACAATACATTAATAATTCTTTCCTTATTCGTATTGTATTTCATGCGAGTAGACCGCATTGTCTAAAAATTTAAAATATTAAGCAAAAGAATCAAGTCCGTAAACAACAGCACAGGTCGAAAATTATTTAGGCGAACTATTATTAGGTAGATATTACAATGAAAAGTTATATTTTCAGCAAACGTCTAGACTGACAGGATGAACTGAAAAAGTCAATACTTACCTTCGAAGATAATAATATACACATTGATATGAATTTTTAAGCGCTGGGCGACTGGTGTCATATAAACTATAAATATATATTATAGTATCTATTTTTTTATTATATAATATCACAATAATATAAAAACAGATAATGAAGAAAAAAGTTCCTAACAAAAAAATATCCGGGCAAAAATTACTCCTGGGACTGGATTCGAACTCGCATTCGTTGATCGATGACACGATTTTGTGAATGCTGTCTGAATACTGCAACCACTGGTCCATTTCATACTAGACGTAGCTAATGAATTTAAGCAATCATCTTTACGAGAATGTAAATAAAAACAAAAGTCTAAAATAATACCTACGATAAGTACCTACCTAATTTGAATACAAGCGTCACAAACTTTACTACTGACATGAATATGCGCGCGAAGTCGCAATAATAATCTTCTTACACACACATTCATAGCTCATACTCTCAGGAGCAGAGCGACGGCGATAGTTTTTACAAAAACCGAAATATTAAATTCTTCGTCACTCAGGTTTCCCGTTAAGCTATTGCATAGCTTCTATCGCGGGCCTTGAGCGTGGAGACCGAATCCAGAAATTCCAGGCAATGCTGCTAGGGCATTGCCACATTGAATTGTAATGCTTATAAAACTGATCCAGATGAAGATAGCAGATTGTGATCACGCGTCGCAACGACGAAATTTAAATATCTAAATCCCGTATATTCTAATTTTTCAAAAGACTATGGCGTCGATCTGTATCAACATGCACATAATTTGGATGCAACTTTGCGATAGACTCTGTCTACGGTTTTAATGTGTATAATATTATGTAATAATCATTGATATAAAGAAAAGGGGAGATACGATACGTTCTCCCAGCGCTTAATCAACAAATGGCACGTGCAACTTGCTCAGTGTGAAGTTTGCACTGTGACATATTATATAAACAACAAAGATAGAAAGACGTTTCTTAGACCGAAGTGCGACCGTGACAACAATATTTTTCGCTCGTTCGACCTTACTTTACTGACGTATGTGGACTTAATGGGACCTAAATTGAGCTTACCATTTTCGAGAAGCTAGTACTTACCTCCGCTTTTCTTTATATCAATGGTAATAATATGTTAGTGGTGCTGTGGTTTATGCTTTAGACTTTAGATTGTTGTCAGGTCTCCGCGCGCGCTCCAACTAGATACCGCCGTCGTAGAGGCAGTTGCCAATTGCGGCAACTACCTAATCTTACTATGCCAAAGTCGGTGTACCCGAGCCTGTGTGTTATGTATTATAGAGTTTTTATTCTTGTTCACAGATGGCGCTGCGACAAAACTTCACTATGAGCTGTCAAAATGATATATTCCAAAGACAATGCGCCGAAGTGACAACTGACAGTTTACTTTTTTTTATAAACGCGGCGCTTGTCGGCGTTCGTTTGGCAGTTGATTTCATTTTGAATTATATTGGATGGTTATTTTTAGCCGTGATTATGGTTTTTGTAGTTTATATTCTGTACAAAAGTTATTGGGATCCAATAGTTTACATCAAGGTTGGTATTATTTTTATATTGACTATTCAATCCATCTTTTAAAAACTCACGTTTGAAGCCTCCCTTCGCAGAAACATGACGTCAAGATACATTTATAAAAGTTAACATAAACGCCATCTATAATCAACTTACAGGAACTAACCGAAGTCGGCTACGAGCACATAACAGGGCCGGACCGAGACAGGCGCATAGCTCGCGCGCAGGCGACCAGAAGACTTGGCAATAAGATACCGCCGCCTTACCCTAATGGATGGTTTGTTGTGGCTGAGAGCAGCGAGTTGAAGATTGGGGATGTTAGAGCGGTTGATGCGCTGGGTGAGTGGCGCCATCTAGTTTTGACATTTGTATTAAATAGAACATCGCTGTTATCGTTGAAATTTTGAAATCATTTTTAATTGAATTTAATTCATTTTAACCCCTGACCAAAAGCGAAGGGGTGTTATAATTTGATGGATCTGTTATGTGTATCTTTGTGTCTCTGTGGCTGTTTGTGTATCCGCTTGTGTGTGTGTCTGTCTGTAGCATCGTAACTCCTAAACGGGTGAATGACTAATTTTGAAGCATTTTTGTTTGAAAGCTCCCCAGGCGGCCCCTTGCAAAAGAGGCCAATAATAGGTCTCTCTTTAATATAAATGTGCAAAGTGATAGTTGTTAACGTATATTGTCACTAGATGGCGCTCTCATTTCAGGTTTAAACCTCTGCGTGTACCGCGCTGAAGACGGCTCGCCACATTGCGTGGACGCATACTGCCCTCATCTTGGAGCCAACTTGGCTGTAGGAGGCACGGTGTGCGGCTCTTGTATCGAGTGTCCCTTCCATAAGTGGAGATTCGATGAAAAAGGAGCTTGCGTTGCTGTGCCGGGTGTTGATATAGGTAATATTTTTATTATATATTTTTTCTTCCACGGTCGAGACCAATTACCTTGACGCTCGAGACTGCCTCGGTGGCGTAGAGGGCGCATGCTCGACTGCCAATCAAGAGGTCCCGGGTTCGATCCCCAGGTCAGGCAGTGTTAAATATTACATAAAGAGGTTTCCGTATCCGTCAAATTGAACAACTTTCAAATGAATGAATTTTCCATATACAAATTAGACCAGCTCATGGAAAGAACTTGTAGTTCCCGAAGAGAGTGCTACCTCTCTCTCATTACCTCTACACCTCTGCCTACCCCTTCGGTAAAAGGCGTGATGTTATGTTATGTGGTTCCAGTACCAAAAGGCGTATCAATAAAGTCCTACCGCACTGTAGAGGCGGATGGCGCTGTCTGGATCTGGCACGACGCGGAACATCGAGACCCTACGTGGATTATCGAGGACGCTAGCCAATGTAAACTGTGGGGGTATCGAGGAAGGAATGAATTTTATATTACTGCTCATATACAGGTAAGAAGTTGAATTATTTAATCAATGCGTGAATGAATGAGTGAATGAGTGGGTGAGTTATTGAATGAATGACCCGCTGTGGACTCTAAAGAACGCTACAGTGTCGACTGTGGGGATATAGAGAAAGAATGGATATTATATTACTACACATAGACAGGTGAGAGGTTGAATGAATGAGTGAATTTTTGAATGAATGACTCACTGTAGACTATAAACGAAGCTATACAGTGTCAATTGTGGGGATTTAGTGAAAGGATATTATATTACTGCACAGATAGTGTAGTGTAGTGGTAGGCCTCTTTAGCAGGGGGCCGCCTGGGGAAGTACCACACCTTTGCCAGTTATTCATCCGCCAAACAAGTGTGCTAACATTACTGTGTTCCGGTATGAAGGGCAATGTTACCAGCGAAATTACTGGGCATGATGAGATTCAACAACTAATATCTCAGGGTGACAGGCGCAGTGCAGTGCCGCGCAGTATTTTGAATTTTAAACACTGGGTGGCACTGTGTCTGTTATGGGCAATCATGGTGCTTATCATCAGGCACCTGATTTGCTCGTCTTGTTACTTACTATCATAAAAAAAAAAAAAAAAAAAATTAAAAAAAAAAAAGATAAAAGTGAAACGTTGTATGAATAAATGAGTGAATGAATGATTGGATGAAAGATTGAATGAATTACCCGCTGTGAACTATTAAAGACGCTACTCAATGTCAACTGTAGACATGTAGAGGAATAAATATTATATTACTGTACTATACATATACAAGTGAAACGTTGTAAAAATGAATGAGTGAATAAATGTATGGATGAGAGATTGAATGAATGACCCGCTGTGGACTATTAAGGATGATACTCAATGTCAACTGTTTGGATATAGAGGAAGGAATAAATATCATATTACTTGACATATGCATGTGAGGGTGAATGAATGAATGAGTGAATAAAAAAGTTTAATTATGTTCTGCTACCCGAGCGAATGAACTCGGATAAAAATAAAATATAAAAAAATATTTATTGTCAGACAACGAATCATCAACAGCAAAAAATAAAATATGATGCATTTTATAGTGCACCTATAATGTATTTTCATAGGCAAATTGTTTCACGGCACGGGTAGAGCGAAAACAATACATGATTTCAATAATGCCCCATCGGTCATTACTACATTTTTTCTTATGATAGTGAGTGACAAGACGAGCAAATCAGGTGCCTGATGGTAAGCATCATGATTGCCCATATCAGACACAGTGCCACCCAGTGTTTTAACATCCAAAATTCTGTGCGGCACTGCACTACGCTTGTCACCCTGAGTTATTAGTGGTTGAAACTCGTCGTGGCCAGTAATTTCGCTGGTAAAATTGCCAGACCGGCACACCAAACATTATTGCTTGGCAGATGAATAACTATAGCGCGACGTAATATTAAATTGTCCACCCATGAGCACTCGCCTGAGATCAATCCTATCATTCCCGCCTTCGGGAACGAACAATTACCTGAGCGGCGACAACGCACGCCATCTAGTAAAAGCGTGTGTGTACTCAGTGTCTCCATATACACGGTAAATAACGTAGATGCACCGTAATCTGACATAATCTACGGTCAACGGTAAACGTGCATTACCGTGTCGTAATTCTACCGTAATAAGGTGATGAATAACTTTTGATATTTTTTTATTATTTAACGCATTTTTGATATTTTTTTGATTACGTGTAACGAAACGTAACTTTTTAAAACACAAAATTTTAGATGGCAACACTCAGCACCTAGTTCAGGGGAAAAACCCTACTGTTTACTTTTTATGTAGGCTACTTTTACTCACACATCGACCGTCACACCTTCGCAGTTTATTTTATTTTCGTCCTTATTTACCTTCCTATCCTTATTAAAAATTAAATTTTGATTGTAATTTAATTATTGCTTTTAAATTCCCTTTAAATTTGTTTATTATCTACTTATTTACCAATCACCCGCCGGCTACCGCGTCTAGCGGACACGAACGTTTATTGTTTTAATTTTATTCGTGTATTTTTGTTGTCTTGTTTTAAATAAATTATCTGTGACGAATGGAAATTATTAAATCTTATAATAAGCCTCGTACACCTCCTTTTACTATATTTTTCTCATAATTCACTCCATATTCCATTATCACTACTTTGCCGCCATATTTCCTGCTGTTTCCTGCTTATCTGCCTATTCCATAGAGTCTATCACCTCTCAGTCCTTCTAATATCAAACCTTAACCTTGTCATTGTCAATATTCTTGTTGACAGCGACAAAGCCACAGACTAAATCCACAAATCCTTACATTTGCCAAAAATACTTATTACATTCGGCCATCCTGCAAATACGTCGCGTCCCGCGACGATACGCCCGAGCGCGATGATCACCAGCACCTCTCCCACCGATGCCCATTCAGACAGTGCAGAATAGAACACCCCTATTGAGACCAATTATTACATATTCACATAAGTATGCACTTAATAACAAACACGCACAACCTCGACACGGTCATCCGCCAGTCCCAAACCAGGCAACACCTGTACCATGGCAACCAGAAGACCGATATACACACCTATACACTCCCACAACACCCAGACACAGATCAAACAGACATGCTCACGCGCACAAATGCCTGACCCGGCCAGGGATCGAACCCGGGACCCGCAGCTCAGAAGGCAGGGACACCACCAGCCGAGCCAACCGGCCAGTGAGGCCGGCAGTTTTATATAAATTAAGTATCTTGAAATGAAAATTATCATCGAAGTCTAAGTTAATTGTAGTGATTGATCTGAATACTCAATGATACTCTAGGTCACACAGTGATTGCTCTAAAGTCTCACATCGATTCCTCTGAAGTCTCACAGCGATTCCTCTAAAGTTACACAGAGATTCCTCTGAAGTCTCAAAGTGATTCCTCTAAAGTCACAGTGATTCATCTGACTTCTCAAAGTGATACTCTAGGTCTCACAGCGATTCTTCTGAAGTCTCAAAGTGGATAATATGCTAAAATCACACAATGATTCCTCTGAAGTCTCAAAGTGATTTCTCCAAAGCCACACAGTGATTCATCTGAATTCTCAAAGCGATACTCTAGATCACACAGCGATTCCTCTGAAGTCTCCAAGTGGTTACTCTAAAGTCACAGTGATTCCTCTGAAGTCTCAGAGTGATTTCTCTAAGGTCACACAGTGATTCCTCTGAAGTCTCAATAAGTGATTCCTCTAGTCACTCAATTGTTTCCCTGCGTTCACACAGCACAGGGCCACAAAGTTATATTCTGGAACTCACATAGTTATTTCCCTGAGATCACATAGCAACAGGGCCACAAAGTTATATTCTGGAACTCACATAGTTATTTCCCTGAGATCACATAGCAACAGGGCCACAAAGTTATATTCTGGAACTCACATAGTTATTTCCCTGAGATCACATAGCAACAGGGCCACAAAGTTATATTCTGGAACTCACATAGTTATTTCCCTGAGATCACATAGCAACAGGGCCACAAAGTTATATTCTGGAACTCACATAGTTATTTCCCTGAGATCACATAGCAACAGGGCCACAAAGTTATATTCTGGAACTCACATAGTTATTTCCCTGAGATCACATAGCAACAGGGTCACTTAGTTATATTCTGGAACTCACACAGTTATTTCCCTGAGATCACACAGCAACAGGGCCACACAGTCTGGAACTCACACAGTTATTTCCCTGAGATCACACAGCAACAGGGCCACACAGTTATTTTTATCTCCCTGAGATCACACAGCACAGGGCCACACAGTTGTTTTCTGGAACTCTCAATTTTAGTTGTCAAGTCTTATGCTGTTATGACTCTTAGCTGATATAATGATTTTTCAGGTTTCCATTAGATTGGACTTATGTATCTTCAAATATTTTCAATACCAATCATCATTCCGAGATTCCATCAGTATTACATCGGACAACCACTCTGTCTGTAGCATCATCTTCTATAAGCATTACTCCCATTATTATGTTGAAGACTCCATTCTAATCCTTGCTTCATTTAGGTCACATTGTCTGGCAAGCAAGACCTGGAAATGAAATACAGCACAGTAATTTGTTCAACTCAACTAATATAAAATTCTATTTTCATTTCAGGTTACCTAAGTATTTTTAGTTAACACATTATTCAAATTTTATTTTTAACACATGTGTATATACATATATACGTACCCATTTTAGGTAGGTACAAAAGTACCTATTTTCATGTATACCAACTTTCTTTAATTACAAAATTTTGCTATTTGTCATATCTGAAAATTAAATACACAGGTTAGCATCTTTATTAAGTTAAATAATAGGTCCAAAAGGCTGTTCCACCATTATTCATTAGTCTGCAACTTGCGAATATTTTAAGATCACCTGGGAGATCTGTTTCACATATATAAGTACATTAAATATAAGTAGGTACTACACTTTATATATAATCTGAAAATTAAAATTAACTTTTTATAATAAATATAATAATATGAAGTTATTGAAAGCATATATTTCAGGAGCAATCAGTTAGATATAAGTAGTAATAGGTCCTCGAAGACTGTTCCAATAGATCTGATTGTTAGTTGCTCACTTAGTACTTTTATACTTTCC
Organism: Hemistola chrysoprasaria; assembly: GCA_947063395.1. Lineage (NCBI taxonomy): Eukaryota > Metazoa > Arthropoda > Insecta > Lepidoptera > Geometridae > Hemistola > Hemistola chrysoprasaria. The sequence continues at coordinate 602,530 of OX346738.1, read as the reverse complement.
TTTATAATCTGAAAATTAAGTAAACATTATGAATACAATAAGGTGACTGAATTTATATCATATTTTAAAGTGGTGGTAGGCAGTAATATTCAAGAACTTTCTCATGAGATCAATATCAGATCTACATAATACAAAGATACCTTTTGCCAAGCACACAATCTGTTTCTGTTCTGAGTAATACTATTAAATAGAAACATGACATTATTCTGCAGTGATAATAATTATTAATTATTTCAGGTCTATTTTAATACTTAGTCGATGGAATATCAATAGCAGCTGAAACATAATGTCTGGCAAAGAATAAATAATAGTACCTACCAAAAATATTTATAGTAGATAGCATTGGTGATACTCACATATCATAATATGCTAAACAAATTATCATAGTCGCTTGGCTACAATAACATTAAATGCCTATATCATAGGTAACTACTGGTAACTTACAAAAGCTGGTGTCCTGACGGTACCTATAGGCCTGTACTAATACAATAACTTATTTCAATTGCAAAGATATTATATCCATAAGTAACCCATCTTATTCATTGATCATGTGCATGAGAAACTAATATTATCTACAGTTACAATATTATTTAGGTATACGATGAGACATCATGCACTTATTCACTGAGCAATTAATCACTACACACTTATTCACTATGTTTAGACACAGTTAGGTAGGCCTTATTCTGAATGCTTTGTAAGCCAGCAGTTTTCAGTAATTAGGTACATAATGGACTTAGATCTTTTACCCAACTACCTAATAATATATTTGCTCATAATATAGTAAGGTAGGTATAGTAATATAGTAGGGGGTAATTTACCTATATTTACTATTTAATAACGACAATCAGCAGTGTATGCAAGAGCCGTTTGTGTTCATTATTCTATCAGCAACTAATTTTTGGTAGAATGGTAGTGACGTGATTCGTACATACATTACCTATTTTTTAGGTTTTGGCCAATTAGTGGGCAACATCCCACTTCTGAAATGTGACGAATGGAAATTATTAAATCTTATAATAAGCCTCGTACACCTCCTTTTACTATATTTTTCTCATAATTCACTCCATATTCCATTATCACTACTTTGCCGCCATATTTCCTGCTGTTTCCTGCTTATCTGCCTATTCCATAGAGTCTATCACCTCTCAGTCCTTCTAATATCAAACCTTAACCTTGTCATTGTCAATATTCTTGTTGACAGCGACAAAGCCACAGACTAAATCCACAAATCCTTACATTTGCCAAAAATACTTATAACATATCTTATTTACAAACAAGTGACTTTTCGTGACACCTCCACCACAACTGAGCCAGTCGGGCACTAAATAACTGGCAAAGGTGTGGTACTTCCCCAGGCGGCCTCTTGCAAAAGAGGCCTACCACTACAACACATGTATACGTATTATAATATAACATACACATTCAACATTCATACAACCACTCCAATCCTCCTCTACAGGAGATACCAGAGAACGGCGCAGACGTGGCGCATCTCAACGCGGTCCATTCTCCTTCGCTTCTCTCCAGTGTAGGTCAGAGCTTCCCCTTCTTGAATGATATTATTGGTAAGTATCTTTTAACAGAGCATACAAAATCACGCCTTTTTCTCAAAGGGGTAGGCAGAGGTGTACCCAGGACTCAGTCCCATAGTAGGTACACCCACATATCGCCAGTATGTTATTGGTCCCATGTAATAGGGGGCGAGCCTATTGCCATCTACCGAGCACAGTTCTAAACTCCAGGCAGTTATTGAAATAATTCCTAATGGAACCATCCAATATTTAACACTTTGCCTGACCTGGGGATCAAACCCGGGACCTCCTGATCAGCAGTCGAGCTTGCGCCCACTACGCCACCGAGGCAGTGTCATTATTCTTTGTATTTAAAGAATTTAAAGGAGCATTTATATACTTAGATATTTGACAGGTCTCCGCGCAGGCTCCAAGTAGTTTTTTAACGCTATAGGTGGCAAACAAGCCGACGGTGTGCCTTATGGCTCGCGGTTACCGCCGGCTATATAATATATACCTGCAACTTCAGGAGTGTTGCCAGTATGTTGCCTAAAAGTGTTATTGGCCTTTTCCAGACAGATGGCAATAGCTAGGTTTGACCCCTGTTATATTATGGGACTTAAAACCTGTTATTGGACTGAGTCCTGTGTACACCTCTGCTTACCCCTTCGGGACAAAGCCGTGATGTTATGCTATGTTAATTTTATCTAGGACACCACGTATGGAATGCAAGTTGGTCGAGCAACGAAGACCACACGGCGACCATGACTCTAACACACGATTATAATATCATGAAACACAACTTCATGCATACCGACTTGAATATTACACAGGTAAGTCAAATGTTTATTGTGACGAATAGCAATTTTAACAAATTATTAAATCTTTTCAGCCTCGTACACCTCCCTTCTATTATATTTTTCGCATAGGCACTTTATTTCATTTTCCGTATCAGGGGGGCTATTGGCGTTCTTGGTGACTATCACTTTAGTGACTAATATCTTGATTTTACATTAACTACAAATGTCAAAGTCCGGTTACTAACCAAAGACATTATGATAAACTTACGGTCACGAGTGAGAACCACTCGCAGTGTCTATCCTTTTCCTTTTCTCTCCTCCAAATTTGACAGTAAAGTCTTGTTAGAAAAGTAAAACGTCTTTGTAACTAAATCAAACTACAGAACATAAAGACATAAGCCTGATAGCGACTGGTGATTATGAAGAACGCCAATAGCCCTGCAGTTCAATTAAATTCTTATTTACAAAACTTGACACTGGCAAAACATTCGTGTTGGTCTATAAAAGAAGAAAAAAAATCTTATTTTGTGGCTTTTATATGTGCTTTTAGACACAACTTTGCAAATGTCACCTAGGGAGACAAACTATCAAGCGAAGGAAATTAACCAATTAGTGCTTATGAATTTTAAACACAAGCAGCACCATTACACTACTTTTGTAGTGGTAGGCCTCTTTCACAGGGGCCCGCCTGGGGAAGTACCACACCTTTGCCAGTTATTCATCCGCCAAGCGGTAATGTGCAAACATTACTGTGTTCCGGTCTGAAGGGCAATGTTACCAGCAATTACTGGCCCTGAGGAGTTTCAACAACTAATATCTCAGGGTGGCACTGTGTCTGAATCATGATGCTTACCATCACGCACCTGATTTGCTCGTCTTGTTTCTCTCGTCGTTTTTCATCTCGTTAAGACCACCGCGCCGGTTGTTGCAACATTGTCCTTCAGTCCGGAACACAGTAATGTTTGCACATTACTGCTTGGCGGATGAATAACTGGCAAAGGTGTGGTACTTCCCCAGGCGGCCATCTGCAAAAGGGGCCTACCACTTCAAAATTTTACTGCACATTTCCGTACGGACTGAAAGCCTCTCGGGTACGACTTCCCGTTGGCATCAAGAAATTTGGCATGAAGCAAGATCTGGTGAGCGGTTACCGCCCATGTATATCTTCAACACCAGGAGTATTGCCAGTATGTTTTCGACCCAACCAATACTCTATTCACTCTCCTGTTGAAGAGCCCCATGTTGTAGCTCAACGGGAACACCGCCGCAGGAGATCATTCCATAAAACTCTTCTTCTATTAACTATTTCTATTGTTCGTTGCAGATAGGTCCGGGCCACGTGCGTTTGTTACTGGAAACATCTGTGGGTTCCTTCCTATTTAGTCAGTCAGTAACTCCTCTGGGCCCCTTGTTACAGAGAGTGGTACATAGACTGTTCACTCCAACGTATACCGCTTTTTTAGCCGCGCCTCTGATATACAGCGAGAGTCGCATGGTAAGACCAACTGCGTACCATTTAGGAGCGTACATAGCCTTCTAGGAATTTGACACAAACCTATGAAAATTTACCAAATCGATGTTTTGTATTCCCCTGTTTCCTCCGAATATAATAAACCAATTCTATAAATAAATGTATATTCTGTTATTTTTATAGTGAAGTAACCTATGACCTTGTCATTTTAATTTTTCTTATAAACACTTGGTTTTTTCATGGTGAAATTCCAAAAATCCCAGTTTTACTCCCGTGATTGACCATTCACTTAAAAAAAATTTAGGGTTTAAAAACAAAAATAAAATGATAGGGACATACTTTACTTCATCTTTAAAATAACAGGATATAAATTTATCAAATAGGTTTACTGTATTTGGAGGAAACAGGGGAATACAAAACATCGATTTAGTAAATTTTCCTTCGGATCGTGTCAAACTGCTAAGAGGTCCTCTTTGCTACACTGTTCTCTGTGTTCGATCAGCATCAGGTTCAAGGTTACCAAGTCATTGGGCTCATTGGAATCGTCTCAATGAAAATGTTACAGATGCCCAGAGTCTGATAATGTAGGCAGGAAGAAGAGGAGAGGCTTTTGTAAATTTCTAAAGGAAACGGACTCGTAATCCAAGGAAGCTGGGCCCAGAAAACCTTACACTGTCTATTCTATATTGCCGGGTAGAGAACAATAATATTCACAAACATAGTATCCGTCTTATTATCGCCGTTTAATTTATAATTTGATTTCAATAAAGTGAGGTTAAGTACTAATTATTTTTTTAATGGCGCCGCACGTTCTTATATTAATATATATTCTTATATTAATATATATATATATATATTAATTCTTATAATAATTATGTAATGGCGATACTAAAAATATTATTTATGTACATTTGAGAGTCTTATTATTAGGCCTATCAAATAAAATCAATATTATAATGTAGGGCGTGGCCCTGAAACCAACAAATTCTTTACAATTATCTCTTTTCAGATCGAACGAGACATAAGAATATGGAACAGCAAGCGTTTCGTGAGCGCCCCGACTTACGTTAAAACTGACAAAACAATACGCGCCTTCAGGAATTGGTACTCGCAGTTTTATAGCGAGAATAGTAGGAGTTTCAATGATTGTGTACGGAACCCTTTAGATTGGTAAAGATTATCGGTAACAGGGGTAATAATTTAAAAAAAAAAGTTAATAGGAAAGAGGATCTCTTATCAGGTTGACACAATCTTGTTGAGATGTAAATCTCGTCATGAGTTTGACCTCTTGGCTAGTTTGAATGAGGCGTTTTCTAATGAAAAAAAATAATAGTTCTCAAAGGAAGGATAATAAATGGTGTTGTTAGTTGTTATTCTAGAAAAAAAGCGTCAACATTAAAGTAATTGAAATTGTTGAAATTTTTACGTTTAATTTACTTTTCTACATTACGTCATCTATTATTGCTTCGAGAACATCTATTTTTTTTATATGCAATTCATTGCAATGTGACTTTTAATATTACAAACTCTAGAAACGTGTGGGTCTATCAAAAACTGTCATCATTCACAAAATCTGTCATTCATTTCTTAATCTGCAAACTTCTTAATAAACTAAAGATTCTTGTTCCAGAATCTTAAGGTTTTCAGTGTTTTGCTACTAGATGGCGTCACTTTGATGACGATCCGTTAAATGTTACCTAATTTTTTAGTATTAATATTAATGATTGATGTTCCTAATCATTATTAAAAACCAAAAACATTACCAGGTACTTACTTAGTATAATTAGTGGATAAAATATTATTATTTGATAAATTAAGTAATGTAGGTAATTTCGTTTATAAGTGAAATGTGTGCGGATTTCACAGTATTTTGTTCTTTTATCTAATTAAAATATTATGACAAATTATGTTTTACAAAATAAAACAAAATGTGTGCGTATAAATGCTTTTATTTCTTACAAATACAAAAGTTGTGCGCCGTCGATAACAGATGGCGTTACTCGTTACCTATTTTAAGAATATGAAATATAATGACTAGAACCTCCATAATAAATGTACATAATAATAAATGAATACAAAATAAATTTATAACCATTCATACAACATTAATGGCCTATAAGATTACTTAATATTTGAAAAACTGGAAAATAAGAAAAACATGCGAGTCAATGAAGTACCTAATAAAGCAGCCACGGGACAGAACAAAAATTATAGGTGAACAGTTTTGGGGCGAAGCCGAAGAGTAGAGTTTGGCTCCCGTATTTTTATCAATTATCGGTGCATTTGAGTGTTTAACGTGTAATAATGGTGGAATATTACGTGTTGAGTATTTTCGATGATATAAAAGTATCTTGGCAAGTGATGCGAGAGTTGAAATTTGATTTTTCGTGTTCCCACCAAAATTCCGGTAACGTCTTGTAAAGACCACCTTACTAGAGCTGTGACTTGACTGAGCTTGCCCTGACTCTAAATTGGCCATATTATTAACTTGAAAATGTACCTATATAACTTGACACTGGCAATACATTCGTGTGGGTCCATAAAAGAAAAAAAAAACATTATAGGTACCTCTTAATAGATATTTATGACCGAGTGTAGGTAGGTTATAATCGTACCTACTTATATTTTTATAACTCGAATTATTTTTATTTGTACTCCCATTCAGCATCATCTCTCAGCCATAGTACGTCAACTGCTGAACATAGGCCTACCGCATAGATTTCCATCCAGTCAAAAAAAAGACGGACGGAGTCTTCTAAAACAAAAAGTGAAGCACCATGGTAAGCCAGTTCGCACACTTATTTGGGGAGGTCTATATTGAGTGGACTGAAAGTATTTTTGTACCAAAAGCTCGACCATAAACCACTTAAGCTGACCCCTAACTGCTTGTCCTTATACACACATTCATACCTTTTTTCTAAGTTCATGGCTGTGAATGCGTGCGTACCGTCATGTTTCTATAAGTGAGCTGGCTTACATTGGTGCTTCAATTTTTTTTAGAAGACTGTTCGCCTTTTTAGGATTCCTTACCTCAAAAGGAAAAAAAGGGCCCGTCCGTCCGTCTGTCAAGACACTTTTTAACGGGAACGCGTGGAGGTATCAAGTTGTAATTGATATCAACTACTCAGATCTGCGGTCCCTTGTGGCTGAAAACAAATCATAATTCTAAGTTAACGCAATCAAAAGTTATGGCAATTTTACTGCATTTCTATACTTTGCGCAAGGAACTAATAGATGGCGCTGTATGTTTAGAAGCGTTTCGTTCAGGTGTATCTAAAAGGTATGGAACCCTACACAATACGTATCCCTTCACAATTTATTTTCTAGTTTTATGACCCCGCCGATAAAATATTGTCAAGTTACATTAAAAAGTTAAGCCTTAAATAGGGTCAGTGGCTGATTTAAACTCAGCGTAGGTAATAAATCCGTCATCGTTGGCGTCAGCCTGTTTGAGCGCTCCTTCTACCATCTGTGTGAGATCTTCATCTTTGTACGCTGTCGTGTGGTCTAAGGGCTTGCCTTCACTATCTGAAAGGTTGAGGAAATATTTTTTTTAAAAAGATTATCTACAACTCCTCGACTGCCTCTGTGGCGAAGTAGAATTTTTCTATTAGGAATTATTTAGGAATTATCTCTATGACAGCCTAGAGTTTGGAAATGTGCCCGGTAGATGGCAATAGGGTCGTATTGCCATCTACAGGGCACATTTACACGGGACCAATATCATACTGGTAATATTATGTTATAATAAATAATAATATGTGACAACTTCCACACACGGTCATCTGGTCCCATACTAGGCAGAGCCTGTACTATGGTAACCAGATGACTGATATACATACTTATATAGCTTATAACACACAGGGACAGATCAATCAGACATGTTCATGCACGTAAATGTTTGACCTGGCCGGGGATCAAACCTGTTTTCTTTCTTTCTTCTTTCTTTCATAGTTACTACCATCTGAGCCAACGAGGCTGTCAATAAAACTAGGTGAATGAATACTCACAGTTTTTTCCTTAATATCCTGTGAAATTCTGTAAAAGGAATTAAGTAATAATAAATGAAACGAAAAAAATGTTAGTTGTTTGGGAATAACAATTTATTAAGTAGATACGTATAATTTTTTAAACGGTTTTAGTATGTTAGTATATTTATATTATAGTATATTAATTCACGCTATTAAATTCTGTTACACTGTTTTATAACTATAAACTGAAATAGGTCTATGTTTATTGTAGCAGAGAAAAAAAAGTGAAGCCACACGATTTACGCATTTGCCGCTTTTTCTGCGGCCCGCTCCTGTGCCTTCTTCGCCATATAACTACTAACTCTATATTCAATGAAGTCTATGTAACCATCTTTATTTAAATCTGTGTTACTCAGCGCGGTTTCCATGATTCCCTCGAGCTGAGCATCTGAGTAGGTTTTATTATGGTTCTTGTCTATTTGCCCTGGAAGAATTAAAAAAAATAAACGTCTTGGCGCCAGAAACGTGCATAGATTGCAAACATATTTGATTAAAACAAAAAAAAATAAACGTAGAGCAGGATTTATGAAGCTAGTCTTTTTCGATTGGAAGAAATTAAAAAGTTAAATTATTACGATGCGCCAAAAATATGCATGTAACAAAAAAAAAATCTACGAACTTTTAATACCTATCAACTTATACTTATTAAAAAATATATATAAATTATGTAAAAAAACTTACCTCAGAACTATGTGAGGAGTAGATTCACATAAAAAACATCGACTTTTAGATGTTTTAAGTCCATTGTTTCGTGAATGGATTAAGTATATAATAGGGTAAGAAAAGTGAATATTCAAATAGACTTAATTGCGTACCGTTTGAAATTAATACTGATATGTTTAGAAAAATATACTGATCAATGGGAAAATTTTTGCTTTCTTGTAAAATACCCCATAACAACTGAAATTAATTAAAAACAAGAATATTATTCCGATGTAACTTACATAAACTCTCACCGTTTTGATTTAACGTTGAGTTGAAAGAACACATTACATTTGTAGACAAGAAAATTCTCTCCAACTTTCATTACGAGCATTATGTGCAAATTGTTTTCGTTTTCGCATTATATAAATCTAAAGCTAAACAAATAATTTTACTATTACGAAATAAACACAAGTAAGATAAACCGAAAATCCTTCCACAGAACACAAAGAATCTTACTTTATTTTTTTTTTATTCACGAAGGAGAAAATGGACCATACGTTCGTGTATTTGCCACTGTCAAGTATTTTATGTTAAATCATAATAAAGATTCATTGTTCTTAATTTCATATGTGTATTATGATTTACTTCACTGTACATAATTTTTTGTTTGCTAATAATATGAATAAAAAATAATTATGCAAATTAAACAGCAAGTAGACGATCTGACATGGTACGGCTGTACTACGAACTTGGTTCGCTACCTGGTTTGATAGCGAGCCAAGTAATATTCGATCGTGTGGCACACTGTACGGCGAACATTATTATTAGTATTACTCGGTACCGTATGTCGGTACGGTGGTACGGGAGCTTGCATATCAAACTTGGTACGGTACCGGACAGGTTCGGTTGTCTGCACGGCGCACCGTACTGGTTCTGAGTTCAGTCGCTCGCCGTCATTGGTCGTCGCGCAGCACGTTGCGATGTCACACGTAATGGATGAAATATAAATAAATACTGGTTCCGCTATTGATGACATCTTAATTAAAAACAATAAAACCTGTCAGATTTAATCGAACTATAATGAGATTTTTCTTGCATATGGAGCCCGAGCGACATACCGACTGCTTCCCACATAATACAATTATCATTAAGAGGAGACAAGGAGACAAGAGGAGACCCACAGTATGTGAGACCCTCACACACGGTCGACACATTCTAATGTCATTATTATATTATTGTAAAAAAGGGATTTTTTTTGGAACAAAGATAATGTTTATGAATAATGAAAAAAAAAAAAAGGCGTGAATGCATGTTATGTTGTTTTTAATAACAGATTGTTTGCTGTGAACCATCTGGATATACTTGCTAAAGTATTATTAACATGTACTAGAGAAGTATCCTTCCTATCAACTTTAAAAATCAATGACGTATCATCGGCAAACAGAACTATATCTGCTATACCGTGGACCATGTAAGGCAAATCGTTAATATATGCCAAAAACAGGAAAGGACCCAAAATTGATCCCTGTGGGACTCCCATTTTGACAGGAGAACTAGCAGATGTGATACTATTGACGCTAACCTTCTGCTGCCTACTAGACAAGTATGATTCCACCAGGTTCAGGGCATTCCCATGAATTCCATATACTTCTAACTTGCGCAGTAACGTGCAGTGTTCTGCACAGTCGAATGCTTTGGAAAGATCACAAAACACTCCAATGGCATCCTGTGAACTCTCCCAAGCCTCCAAGACAAGAGTCATGAGATGACAGCCCGCATCGGTTGTTGATCTGCATTTGGTAAAACCATACTGATTTGAATGCAGTATTCTGTTTCTATTGAAATGTGACAGCAGTTGGTTTAGCATCAATTTCTCAAAGATTTTACTTAATACTGGCAAAACAGAGATTGGCCTATAGTTTGAGGGATCTGTCTTATTTCCCGATTTAAAGATAGTGTAATTGGGGAAACCCGATCTGTTAGAGTTTAGAGTATAAATTCAAATTTTTTTTTATTTATTATAATTTATTGTACTTATTTTCATAGTTATTTCGTCTTCTTCTTCTTCCTAGCAATTATCCTGGCTATAGCCAGGGTCTGCTTTCCGGCTATTTCTCCTCCATTTCGCTCGGTCTTGTGCATCCTCTACGGAGAGTTCATTGGCACTCATGTCATCCCTATTTATCCCATTTTCATAGCTACTATTATTAGAGAAATCGTTATGAAATATCTATTGCTTTTTACGATAAGTTAAATACATAGTAGTATTAATATTAATCGTTATAATATAATTATGGAAGTCGTATTTTAGCTATAACAATGTTTCTGGGATTACAATTCAAAAGCGTTGTTTTTTTCAATTTCCGTCGTTTGATCTGTTTTCTTACGTGACATTGACAATATTGAATGTTGATTGAGGTAGAGAAAAGAGTAGAAAATAATGGGGGCGCCACTGTCTTTCACAAGAGTAAAAACAATTTAATCAACACATACACTTTAAATTAGTTCCGTTTCTACTCTTTTCTGTCGAGCTATATTCCTTAGAGTTTTGACAAGCCAAAATAAATAAATTAAATATTTTCTTGTTTTTAATTATTATCAATCGTTATGGGGTAATAAAAAGGAAAGCAAAAGTTTTCCATTTGTTCAGTATATTTTGCTGAACATATCGGTATTTATTTCAAACGGTTCAAAATTAATACTGTTTCACCTAGCAAATTCAGGCAATCTGATTAGTCTATAAACGCAATTACAAACATATAAAACACTATCCAATACAAAATCACCAACAAACTTGCTAGATCCATTGTTGCCTTATTGTTATAATAACTTAGGCGTTCATTACACGATAGGATATGCGTAAATCAATGCCATCCATCATTATTGCTACTGAGTTATGGACAACTAATTTCTTTTTTTAGAGTTCCGTTCCTTACAAGGAAAAAAGGAACCCTTATATGATCACGTTCTCCTTCTATCTGTCTGTCCGTCTGTCAATGCACGGGAACGCGTGGAGGTATCAAGAGGTTTGAGATTGTTATCAACTACTCAGATCTGCGGTCCCTTGTGGCTGTAATAAAATCATACTTCTAAGTTTAAGCAACAAAAGTTATGGCCATTTTACTGTCTATTTCCAGAATTGGCGCAAGGAAAAAAAAAGCTCTAGAAAAAAGCTCTAGGGTATTTCCTTCATGTTTTCTGTAGTTTGCAACTAGATGGCGCTGTATGTTCTTAGTAGGCGTTGTTTTTGGGTTCGGAAGCGTTTTTACACGGTAGATTAACCATCAATCATCGCCGTGACTGGTAAAACTGACATCAAAACCTATGGTGTGATAAACGCCTTAAAATCTTAATTATATTGCATATAAAATATTAGTTATGCACATGAACCTGGAATAAGAGGCGGATGGAGTTTTCTGAAACAAAAAATGAAACACCATAGTATGCCAGCTTACCAGGTCTATCTTGAGTGGACAGAAAGGATTTTTGTATTAAAAACTCGATCACTTGTGTGCACGCACACACGCACTGTGCTTTTCTAGGTTTACGGGTGAACATCGTATGTCGTCATGTTCTAATTAGCGAGCTAGCTTACTATACCTAGTGCTTCTCTTTTTGTTTTAGAAGATTCCGTCCTTTTTTCTACGTTCATGAATTATAAGGTTTTTCAAAAATAAAACAAGCAAATAACAAACACAAGCTTTTATTGTGATACAAAACTGCCACCTATGTTTTGAATACAACTTTCACTGTGAACTAGTTTTTGTATCGGATTTGTTTATGCATCGGATATGCATATAACCAATGACAAAAACTACATAAACATGGATGTGATTTAGAAGGGGAAAATCAGAATTTTTACGTTTTAAGTATTTTATAACAAAACGACTCAAATCGCGTTAAAAAAATTGTTGCAATAACCAGGGATATTGCAACTGAAACGTCGAGAATAGTAATAATAATTAATGTTTTAGTGGTTTTGACGCGTTTTAGCCATTTTGCAAATGTTTAAAATTTTATACTATTCCACCATTGTATTGTTTGGTCCCATCCCTAGTCCACAGTCCATAGACAATCGGTCAGTAGAAAAGAGTTGCCCTAAGCAATAAGTTTTAATATTGGATAATTTAACAGATTAATTGGCGTTGGATTTAATTGATATATAAGTTCAAGCCAAGGAATTTGTATACTTACGTAGTATATACAAATTCCTTAATCTAAGCTTTTCTTTATAAAATCTATATGTTGGATGTATGAGTGTATGTATTTTTGTTGTTTCTTCACTCCAATAACACTGAACCAATTGGGATGAAGTTATATAGCCTAGACCCTAGGACGCAAAGGGTACTTTTCAACGGATAAAAATAGTAAAAAATACTATTTTTTTAGTGTTGCCGTTAGTCAAAATGTAAGATTAGGGCAACTCTTTACACTGTAAAAAGATGACAGTTTATTTTGGCGCCATATACAAAATTACAACTTTGTTTTTTTTTTATTTTAACGCCATTTCTCGTCAACTATACAACGTCTTTAAAAAAGGTGTAGTTATACTTAAGGAGTGCATCTACAACGTGCTAAAGAAATAACGACAAGATTCGCATAAAAGTCTTTTGTCTTCTCATACAATATACACAGTACCAGTCCATTTTGTATGGGAAATACAAGTCTTTCTCCAAAACTTGCAATTTCTTTCTTTTGCAAGATTTAAAGTTTGACAGATTTGACAGATAGACCCACCTCTTTAGGTATCACTACAGATTTATCTTAGGCGTAGATTACACGATGGGTTAGGCGTCAATCAAAAACCATCAATCATGAGTGATGGACGCTAATGAGACGTTTTCTTAAAGTATAGTTTACGAAGGAATAATAGTTGGCGTATTGCTTTAAAAAAGCTGTCAAAGTAAATGTCACTACCATTGGTCACTAACTAGTCACTAACGTTTTTTTTAATGTCGTGCACAATCACATGCACACAAAATGCCAATTCATTATGTCAAATACAAAATCAAAGTCGAACTATGCATACTTTAGAGGTAAATATTAAAGGTTTTAATGTTGACGTTTCTTTTTTTATATTATCCAGGCCATGTTTCCTTCTTTGAAAACTTTTTTTTTTAAGAAAACGCCTCATTTCTTCCATGATTGACGTCAATCATGACAATTAACCTACCGTTGAATGGACGCCTAACGCCGTGTATAATCATTTGTCAAAGTGAACCACCCCGTTAAGTCTCAAAAACTCAGCTATAGAAATAAATCCGTCGGTGTCAATGTCCATTTTTAATAAGACTTGATCAATCATATCGGTGTAATGAGTTTCGTCCCATTGCGGATGTTCGTCAATGTGTTCCTCTGAAAACCAACGCCATCTAGTCTCAATATACGGAACTATTTATATCGTCATGTTTGTAATAGCGAGCTGCCTTACGATGCTTCACTTTTTTTGTTATATAAGACGGCGTCCACCTTTTTTTTAACTTATTAAACCCATGACGGTTTTAATAAGTTTTATTGCTAAACAGTCATATTTAATTTTATCGCCAGAAATCTTTTTGTTTAGGGCAACTCTAAATCGTCAAAAATCTTTATTTTTCTCAGTAGATGTCGCTAGTCTAGGGTGGGCTGACGTTTGTCACTTTTAGTCGAGGGGTTGCGGATTACATACAAAGAGTGGTTTCGGACTACCTAGGATCACTACGTTTGAAACGAATCCTTGAAATACTGTCCGAAGTAGTCATAGAATTTTCGAATAATTAAATTATATTATTTTATTTTTATGTTAAACCTGTATGTTATATTAATAGGCATGATGACACTATAACAGAATAAAAAAATATATGGTTTTAGTGAAAAATATATATCGAAAGGATTCTAAAAAACGACCCAGTATTATTGAAAACATTGAGATTAATAATATTTTTATTAAAATAAAAGTACAAAAAATTGCAATCGGCCATCTTAACTGAAACGGCAATCAGAGCGAATGACGTCACGCCTAAGTAAACTGTTACTGAGAGTAACAAAACACTTGAAGTAAATATTCACCATATCGCATCAACTTTTGCTGTGTTGTGATCAGTCACTTGATTTGTTATATATTCGTGGTAATCCAGGAATCATCGAAGATGGAACAAGGTTTTATATTAAGGCAAAAATAAAATATTTACTTAGGCGTGACGTCAGGACCCGACGCCATGACACATACGAGCGTTTTCGCGCTCATTTTAAATTAGAAAGTTAAAAAATGCATTAATTTGCGGTAAAATGTAATTTTATTCTGAAAAAATGTTTTTTTCGGTAATATTAGACGTGTACCTACATTAAGAAACGGGATTTCAAAATCTGTCACTATGCCTATTGTGGTCTCAATAAAGAGTATTGTATAATGTTATATATATATATATATAATATTGTATTGTATTGTATTACCTATAACCATGTCAAAGAGCACGAGATCTCAGTTGAAAACTATAAATGCTCGTCATCTAAAGCCACAACCCCATTCATTTTCCTAAATTCAAATAGACTGATAAACCCATCGTCATCGGCGTCCATTTTCCTCAATACAACGTCAATCAGTTTCTCGTAATGTCCATCATCCCAGTCGAGATCTAGATGTAGGTGATCCTCTGAAAATATTGTCATTAGACATATGTGTTTGCCGGTTTAGTAAGAGTTTGACGGCTAATGGTTGTCAGATACAGGAGGCAGGAGCGTTCTCTGTGCGACACCATCGAACTGGGCTTCCAACTAGACTGCCAACCAGCCGTGTGTGGTTCACGAATGAATTATTGAAATTAAGCACTTCAGATGTGTTTCGTCCATCATCACTTCAGTAAAGATCCAACTAATTCAGTAGTTCTGTTTTTTTTTTTCAATTAAACTTATTTAACCACACGGCTAGTGTTAAAGTATTAACCAATAATTATTAGTTTAAAGACGGTTAGTGACAAAAAAATATATTTTTTTTTAGAAATTTATTAACATTTAGTACCTCGACATGTCGCTTTGAAAAAGAAAACTTAACATTACTTATAATATTAAGAAAAACAAAAAAATACAAAGAAGGTTATTAAAAATGTAATTAATATTGTAGTGTGTTTTAGTTTTTACAAAAATATATGAAATTATTGTAAAAAAAATTGTTTAATTTTATCTGGCGTGATATTAAAAATTAAGTTAAAGGAAATTTTTCACAATTTATTTATGGAATGTTAGCATGTGTGGGCACCTACAAAATTCTAAAATTTTAAATAATTTGTGAAACCCGCGTAATTTTTTTTAATACTTCAAAATAATATTTATTTTATAATACAAATGACATACACACTTTTCAATATCATTACACCTTTTTACAGCTTTTATAAAGATTTTTTAACCACAATCACACAACGAATCAAAAAAAGTTAATGAAAATACAACAAAATATTTTAAGTTTTTACAATTATTACAAAATATATTATACATATATTTTGTGTTATAATAGACAATAAAATATATTAAGAAATAAGACCACATATGTACTTTTTATTAAATATTTTATGGTAAAATAGATATTATTATGATATAATATAATATACTTGGCACAGAAGTTTATATTAAGAAGTGGCAAGTCATAGTTTATTCTCAGGTCTCCGCGCGCGCACCGACTAGCGTACAACTTAAACTACGCCGAAATCAGCGTATACAATCCTGTGGATGACACTATAAGGTAACTGAAAGGTCAAATACGCATTAGGTCAAACACCCAAAATGACAAGACAATTTAAGTTTTCGCAAAAAGTCAAACGCGCATATGGTCTGTTCAACACAATTTTTCATAAATACTAGAACTCCTTCAAATCTATTTTTCGCGCGTTGTGTACCGTACACGATAATTTGAAAGTTGCCGCATTTTCGAAAGTGTTGTTTTTAGGTAGTGCTGTATCTGGTCGGAGAGCGAGTGAAGACTTATGAATAATCTATGTCGTGTCATAATAATTTGATTTGTATTTTATTACAATTTTTAATATTTGTAATTTTTACAATTTGTAATTTGTATAAAACAAGTCAAATTGTTACTTGCAATAAATAGGTATTTTGTATATTTTAAATTCAATTTTGCATTAACAACATTGCATAAAAATGATAGAAGTGTGAGAAGTTGTAATAAAATAAAAACGCTTGTCGCCTTAATATTAAAGTTTGAAATGAGATTGTTTTTATGTAAAAGTATTTATATATTTAAAATACATATTTTTAAATTAACCAGTCTCAGTTAATTTGGAAATGCGGACGGAATTTTCAAGACCAATTAATTAGTAACGACTTTGGATTACCTTTATTTAGGTATTTATTAGTTTATGGATTTTTTAAAATTGAAAAATAAATACTGTATACGGATATTTGATCGCAGAAACTATTATTTTTCTAATTTATGTGCCGTTTTTGCTAACGCAATACAGTACCTAGAATATAAATAACAGAGATATCATATTTGTTTTTATATATCAATGAGTAAATTTATTGAGTAAGATATTGTCATTAGATTAAAAACCTTAATAAAATATTTTATACAAAACTTGAAATTGGCAAACTCAGCGTGCAGGGCCAAAGTCAAATACGGAATAAAATAAAAAGAAAAATATTCGAGATAATTTTTTTCTTTATGAATTATAAGCATAAAGATTTTGAGCACATTTAAAAGAAATATACAGCACACTTATATACATTTAATTATGATTTTTTTTTATTTTTCCGACACCACTATAATATTTTTTTTACTAAACAAAATACTTTTTTTAATCACATAATAATAAAATTTTGGAGGTTTTCGTACCGTTTGAATTTAAAAACGTTTAAAAAAAACATAATATTATTTAAATTGCCTGTTACCTAAACACCAGTATTTTTTTATATAACATACAATCACGCCTTTTTCCCGAAGGGGTAGGCAGAGGTGCACCCAGGACTCAGTCCCATAATGGGTACATCTACATTTAGCCAGTATGTTATTGGTCCCATGTAATAGGGGGCGAGCCTATTGCCATCTACCTGGCACAGTTCCAGACTGTCATTGAGATAATTCCTTATAGAAAAATCCAATAACACATTGCCTGAGCTGGACATCGAACCCGGGACATATGATCGGCAGTCGAGCTTGCGCCCACTACGCCACAGAGGCAGTCTAAAATATTTTTTGAAATATTTTCTTCTTGTAAAATTAATGTCTTTTTGTAATTTTACAATATTTCTTACGCACATTGGATTTTTATGTAATATAGTTAATATAATATTAGTCGCAATATACCTAATCTTAGTATTAAACAGGAATCAGACAATTTTCAAAATGGCGAGTCCACAAAAAATCTTATCGGTGCATTAAAATGGCAAACCAATAATATTACACAAAATTATTAATAAGAATTTGTCATTATCACCAAATGCGATAGTGAACTAAAAAAATTTTATCGCTCAGTTTTGCACTTATTCTTTTGTTTAAGACATATTTTATAGTTGTTTATTTTTTGTATCTATTTAGAGATTATTTTATATTAGTTTTTTTTTATTTTTTGCGTGATCATAATTATACTTTTTTTTATAACTTAACGCGCGGTGCAAAGCTAATTCGCCCTCTCGCTCACACGTACCCACATTTTTAAAGATAAAAAATACTACATGTACACGTAAAATAAAGACAACTAGGTTCTAGAAAATAACAATACAAAGATTCAGAGTAAAAAATCTAATTTAATCCAAACTAGTTTTCATGTATAATAACCTGCACAGAGAAAAAAAATCATAGAAAAATAAAAAGGCACTGATAAACAATTATTTTACGTAATTGCATGTAGTATTTTATAGATCTTCCAAAATGTGTGTGAGCGAGGGGGCGAATTAGCTTTGGACAGCGTCTTTACCTCAACATTACTGTTAATCGATTTTATAAAGATTTACTATCTTTTTGTATGCATTTATAAAATTTTAACGAAAACTCACTACCTACTTGGAGAATATTAAGGACTTGACACTAACAAAATGTTTTTTTTAATATACAATAACTATGCAAATTTTCATCTCAATCCGTTGAGGTTTACTGCTTTAAAATTATACTTCAAAATTTAACTCAAAATAACAAGTTAAATAAAAGGAAATAAAATTATAATCTAAGATCCTAACGCTACAATACAAATTAAGAATCTCAAAGAACTAGCTTTTTTATGTAGCCCCTTTTTCAACAGAGCTACGTTTTAAGCGCGGAATGTATTTTTATTGATTTATGCATTTACTTATACAAGTGTTACATAATGGATTCAAGGACGTCGCCAGCCGATGATCAAGGGGGGGGCTAGTCAAGGAATTTCTACCCAAATTCCCCATTTGGGGAATTTGGGTAGAAATTCCTTACGGACGGTATTCCTTACGGACGGTAGATACAGGCAAATACAACAGGTATTTGCCTGTATACAATTTACAATTACAAATTTCTATGAAACAGAAAAGCCCTACAATCCTACAATTTTGTACATTATTTTTTTTTTTATAATATAGGGCCCAGATGGCTCTGTGTTTAAAAATACGTGCCTATCGTATGGCGGCACTTGAATGTCAACATTGACAATAAAGGCTAAATTTTTTCGATTCTCTAGGGGGCCCCCCCCCTCGGCGACGCCCTTGAATGGATTAATACTTAAGGAGCATCTACGCGTCAACCGGAACTACTGGCAAACGAAAGAATTGCGAATTACGCAAAAATAAAAACTGTTTTCCATAAAAATGAGTTGTTGGTTTCTGGACCGCGTAGACGTTACATTATAATTTTGTTTTTTTATTGATAGGCTTAATAATAAAATTCTCACATGTGCATTAATATATATTTTTTTATGATAGAGAGTGACAAGACGAGCAAATCAGGTGCCTGATGGTAAGCATCATGATTGCCTATATCAGACACAGTGCCACCTAGTGTTTTAAAGTTCAATATTCTGCGCGGCACTGCACTGCGCCTGTCACTCTTGAGATATTAGTTGTTGAAACTCGTCATGCCCAGTAAAACATTCAAATAGATTCAAATTTAACCTAACCAACTCAATTCGGCCTCAATGCCGGCGTTTAATAAACGTCTTAGGGATCCAATTAACTGGCTATTTTAACCAGTTGGCTGCGATATATACACTCCGTTAAGTATTTCTATACCAAAACTTTGACACCCTTTTTGGACCCCATAGATTTTCAAAAATCCTTTCTTAGCACACGTCCAGACAACGAAAAGAACCCACATTCCAAGTTTCAAGTCTCTAGGTTCAGTGGTTGAGATCTGCGTTGCATGTCAGTCAGTGAGTCATTTAGGATTTTCAAATTTGGGGTATTTTTTTACTCAATTAAACACATCGGTCGAAATTGCTATCTCCTTTTATCGTTGCATTAAAAAGTTGAAGACTTATCATTCCTCTCCAACCTCCAACCTCAATAAATAGGTGTCGCTAAAGTCTATGCGGTAGAGATTTATCATCAGTTGCTTATTATGGCAGACATTTAGTTTGATTTTCGACCGTGTTTATAATATTCTGGGGTTTTTTTGTGGCTACTGCACTCTCGACCTATCCTTGATTAAAATTTGAACAAAAAAGCGTTTAATCTACTTTTAAATATATAACTACCTATTCATGTAGATATAGATATTTTAGTCAAAACAGACTGCGCTTTTTATGTCATTTATAAAACGACTAGCTGTGTCCCGCGGTTCCCGCGGGAATATCGGGATAAAAAGTACCCTATGTGTTATTCCAGGGTCTAAACCATCTAAATACTGAATTTCAGCCTAATCGGTTCAGTGGTTTTGGCGTGAAAGAGTAACAAAAACCCATCCATCCATCTAACCAAAACCGCGCTAGATGGCGCTGGAGCCGAGTTAAAACTCGCTAGCGTTTGGTTTACCTCTTACAAACAGTTTCGGTTAGACGGATAGATGGCTAGATGTTTGTTACTCTTTCACGCCAAAACTACTGAACCGATTGGGTTGAAATTTGGCATGCAGGTAGCTTAGACCCTAGAATAACACATAGGGTACTTTTATCCAGATATTACCACGGGAATAATGTCTACGCGGGTAAAACCGCAGGGTTCAGATAGTTATCTAAATTTTCGAAGTGTTTATCGCGTAGTGCAATTAGTTAGGGTAAAGTAAAAATATTGTTGTAGAATTGTTTAGTTTTTTGTCAATAAAGGTCCGTGCCTGGATAAAACTTAAAAGTTGATAGTTTTGTCGAGATCGCGCGGAGTTTGTATAGACAGGTCGCGTTACGGTTTAAAAGCGCTGACCTTGAATGCGCAGAAATCGATTTTTACATCAGTTAGGACTTTTTAGACCAATACACCTGCGCAAAGCCCCCCTCCACTTTTGCCGAGCGCTATTAAACCGTGACGAGACCTGTACACATTTTGCGGTGTAAGTAAAAACCTACTGATTATTGGCCAATGAGTATGTATTAAGGCAGGGTATATGCATTAGGTATAACCCGTACAAACAATATTATTCATTCATTTCCAAACGCAATGAGAAAATACCATTGCATTTAAGGGATAACGTGAGAGCTTGACGCGCCTACACCGTACCAGCCTTGGGACACTACGCTAAAGCTACAAGTCAATCCGGGGCGTCCGTCTAGACGGTACAATTTCTATGAGCTAGAGAGAACAGACGAATACGCGATAGAAATGGCTATTAACAACAAGCTACCTCTCTTTCTATCGCGTATCTCGCTATCTGTTCTCTCTGTCTAGCCCATAGAAATTTCTCCGTCAAGACGGACGCCCCGGATACTTGAAGCTCAGTGTCCCAGGCCTGGTATTACAATGGACTAGAAAAAGTGCTACACAGAACATAAACATAGAGAATAGAAGAGAAAAACAGCAAGAGAGATACGTTAGAAAGAGATGCAATTGTAGGTTATTAGCGTTATTTATATACATGAATATGTGGAGTGTCCCTTTTGTATCTTTAGTTCTGTATTCTGTCTTGTTTAGTTTTGGTGCGAATATTATAGGGTCAATGACCGTTTTTCTCTTTGCATTTGTAATGTACTACATTATTATCACTGACAGAGTAACATATATAGGTATTTTATAAATATAAACACAAATCTCCTAGGAATTATACATAACGACGGATTAAACACATTTTCAGTTACAAATAGATGTTAGTTACTAGGTGTCATAGTCAGGGGCAGGACCACTTTAACTTTAAACATGAAAGTTGTTATAAAATGCAGAATAGTTTAAATTTTCCTAATAAAACGTACAACATTAGTACATTTTTGTAATAAAATGTACTAAATGTGTAATTTTTTGTAATAAAATGTACCAATTTATAAAAAAAATTAACAAGATGTACGAGATTTCTACATACACGTAGCATAATTATAAAATTTTATAACTATGCTATGCTATTTTAAGCAGATTATATAATAATTTTATTTTATTATGTTCAGGTCACAATCCAAATTGCATTAATTATATGCCAATATAAAAACAACATAACTGAAATGAGATTTTCCAAAAAAAAAAAATATCGACCCACATTTTTTTATAATTTAGACAAAAAAATGTGCAACTCTTGTACATTTTATTATAAAAACTTTTATACATAACATTAAAAATGGTCCTGCCCCAGAGTATGACAGATACTTAGCAATGCCCAAGTTTTTTTCATGATAAATTTCATCAGCCAATGATCTTTTATAAAAACTTTGTATCAAAGCTCATAGATTACAGGGGCGTCTATGGATATAAATTATATCTATAGGTCCCACATATAATTCTATCATAGAATCCCACAGATCATAGATGATAGAATTATCTGTGGGAACATTTCTTATCCGTCTCCGTGTCGAATACGTTCCAGTCTATTGAGTAGGCAGCTTTATAAGTAAGTCTTAGTCTATTGCTGCGGTTTTTGTTGACTTTTCTGTTGAGCCCTAACGAATTCCGGATAATCGATATAACCATCTTTATTTTGATCATCGATATTCAAAATGGGATCTATTAAATTTACTAATTCTTCATCGCCGAAAATTTTTTCGCCGACAGGTGGCGCTCCTGTCTGAGTTTCGGCGTGCTTATGACCTTGTTCTACTAAAATATTATTTGCCGATTTTAGGATGGCCGACATTTTTTTTAGATGGTTGACGAGTTTTTAGATGGTAGACGAATTTTTAGATGGTAGACGATTTTCAGATGGTCGGCGATGTAAAGATGGCCGCAACCAGTTACCATGACAACCGGGAAAGAAAGACAGCACAAATGAGAACACGAACATGACAAAAATCTCAAAACATACACTAAAAACACATTTAAAAGACAAAACCAACGTTCACACACAAAATAACATACAAAATCAATTCCAACAAAAAAACATTAAAAAACACAATTGTATTAGAGTTTCAATAAATGAGATCTCGTCTCGTAAATATATTTTTTCATATTATGTGAAAAAAATTATGCTTATATAAAAAAAAAAAAACATTAAATAATACAAATAAATAAAGAAAAAATCAACTATCAAAGATTGAAATATTGATTGAAACAAAAAAAAAATTTTTTGTTAAGAAAAATTAGAGAAAGAGTCCAAAAAAAAATGGTAAAAACTCACCGTGCCAATGTATCAGAGACTTGATAAGCTCGCATCCGTCCAGTTTATTATTATTGTCTGCGTCGTGCATTTTGAAATAGTGGAATTGCAGCTCTTGCTCGGACATTTTTGATGTGTCGATCGGCACTTCCATGTGCTCTTGGATGTGGCTGAAAATATAAAAAAAAATATGGGTCTTATTGTATTGTCATGAGTACTGAAAGTGTGTATGCCTCAGGCATAGGTATGCTGGTGGCACGGGCATATTGTGTCTCTCCCGTGCCATTTTTCTAAAGAAATGCTTAATGAGGTCATAGACATGTCATCCAATAATTTTGAGTTTGTGATTATACGCGTAATTCAAATTAAAGTAAAATTTGTAACTTGTGTTGGTGCAGATTAACATGTTATGTTAGGGTTGTAAGATGTTACTTTATTATTCATATCTGAAGATAATCACTCGCAGGCGTAGGTAAATATTAGTAGGAAATTGTTGTTAAAATAGCACGATCCAGTTACTCTTCAAACAATTAATTTTGTAGCGTAGGGATACTTGCGTTTGCTCGTCTTATAAACCTACTTCACACTTTTTTTCGTAGTGCATAATGAATTCTGTGATCAGTGACGTGCCCATTAATGGCCATTTGTTCTCCATCCCTGACCTATAGCATTACTCATGACATACCATCGTGATTACCACAATTTTTTAATCATTCTCTGACACGTTTTATCCCCTATTCTTGAGAGCTCATTACGAGAAAATACATCAATAATCAACCTTAGTCATTCCTACTCAACCTCTGGCTATTTTTGGTTTATCTCTGCAGTAGCAATTAATTACTCCACACATCTTTGAACTGATGATTGCTTTAAACATGTAACTTTTTTTTTTCAGATAAAATTTCAAATAAAACCTACTTGTTTAGATATTTCTGTTTGGGTACAGAAACTTAAGGGACATAGACACTCCTCAAAATAATTTAAAAAAATAGCGACTCTAGCTCCGACGTAATAAAGTGCAATTCAGGTCGCACAGAGCCTTATAAATTATCGTTATATTAACATACAAGCTGCCTCTCTTTCTATCGCGTATCTCTCTATCTGTTCTCTCTGTTAATATTCGAACGGTTAATTTCTTAATAATTATTTATACAGAAAATATCCGATCTGTCAACAGGAAAAGGATAGAATTTCTAATACAAAATTTGACCCAAACCAGACACTCCGCATAGATATGAAGCTACAAGTAGCCGGGCGTCCGTCTTGACGGTAAAATATCTATGTGCTAGACAGAGAGCACAGATAGACAGATACGCGATAAAAAGAGAGGCAGCTTGTAGGTTAATATAACGAAAATAGAATTAAAATTTGAAATTATATTGCATGCTTGGGACTTTTTATTAATATTAAATAAATTGTTATGGTATACGTATGTATGCATAGTGAAGGGTATAGGTATGTATCCATACCTAGATACCTAAACAAAACAAAACACTGCCGCTTTATTCGCTAGAACATACAGCGCCATCTAGTTATAAACTACAAAAAACAACTAGAGGTTTATAGTCGCGTGCGTATGGAAATATGCAGTAAAATGGCCATAACTTTTGATTGCATTAACTTAGAAGTATGATTTGTTTACAGCCACAAGGGACCGCAGATCTGAGTAGTTGATATCAATTTCAACTTGATACATGCACGCGTTAGAGTGAAAAAGTGTCTTGACAGACGGACAGACAGACAGACAGACAGACAGACAACAAAGTGATCCTATAAGGGTTCCTTTTTTCCTTTTGAGCTACGCAACCCTAAAAATACACTTATTAATTTAGAGTAGGCATAAGATAACCTTATTAAAAGAAATATTATCATTAATATAACAATATAATGTACTGTAATAGATAATTTTTTTACTCACTCTCTTTCCTGGGCTATATTTTCAGGGCTCAAAAGCTGGGGATCTGAAAATACAAGAAAAATAATATCACTTCTTCTTCTTCTTATCAGCCGTAGGAATTCCATTGCTCAACATAGGCCCCCCCAAAAGAGGTTTTTTTTTTGTTTTATATAACTACTTACAATAAAACAAAAGCTGTCTAAAAAACTACTAAACTGATTTTCATAAGGTTTATGATTCAATTGGAAGGTTTATATTATGTATAACTAGCTGTTGCGCGCGACGTCGAGCGCGTAGAATGTTTAGCCGTATCGGAGATAGCGGCAACAAACAGACATACAAAAAATCAGTATTTTTGTTATTAGTATTGTAGTGCCTCGGTGGAGTTGGGAGCGCAAGCCCGACTGCCGATAATAAGGTCCCTGGGTCGATCTCCAGGTCGGGTAAAATGTTACTGAATTATTCCATTAGGAATTATCTCAATAACTGCTTGGAGTCTGGAACTGTGCCCGGTAGATGGCAATAGGTTCGCCCCTATCACATGGGACCAATAAGATACTAGCGAAATGTGGGTGTACCTACTACAGCCTCGTTGGTGCAGACGGTAGTAACTCTGCTTTCTGTGCCGCAGGCCCCGGGTTCGATCCCCGGCCAGGTAAAACATTTTGTGTGCATGAACATGTCTGTTTGATCTGTGTCTGGGTGTTATAATCGTATTTAAGTATGTATATCAGTCATCTGGTTACCATAGTACAGGCTTCTAGCCTAGTTTGGGACCACGTGACCGTGTGTGGAAGTTGTCCCATATTATTATTATTATTATTATTATTATTATTATGGGACTGAGTCCTGGGTACTCCTCTACCTACCCCTTCGGTAAAAAGGCGTGATGGTATGTTATTACGTTCTGTATTAATTTTCATTAGCATTTGGTAAAGAAATGTAATTTTAATATTACTAACAGACACTACAATTTTATTTATTTGTATACTAGCTGTGCCCCGCGGTTTCACCCGCGTAGATATCGTTCCCGTGGGAATATCAGGGAAAGCAACAAAATTTTGGCGTGAAAGAGTAACAAACATCCATCCATGAATAAATAATTATTGATGAAATAATTATAATATGAATAATTATTGAATAAAATCAATAACCAAGACCGCGCTAGATGGCGTTGGAGGTAAGTAAGAACTCGTAAGCGTTTTGTTCACCTGTTAAAAACGTAAATTTTTTACATTGTCCTGAAATTTGCATTTTGAAATTTGCAAAGAGTAAGCTCGTTCAGCTAGTTTTCAATAACTTACCTTGATGTCCATGGGGTTGTTGAGGGGGTGGTTGTTGGAATTGTTGTTGTGGGGGTGGTTGTTGGAATTGTTGTTGTGGGGGTGGTTGTTGGAATTGTTGTTGCGGGGGTGGTTGTTGAAATTGTTGTTGTGGTGGCGATTGTTGAAACTGTTGCTGTTGAGGGGGCGGCGGTTGGTACTGTTGTTGAGGTGGTGGTGGTGGAGGCGGTTGTTGGTAATTCTGAAAAAAAAAAAAAATTTTTTTTTAATGGCGGACATGCAATAAGAGCTTAGTACCCTACATTTTGAAGTTGATTATAGGTTGACCACTAATTATTATTGTGTTTTTTTCCCGAAGGGGGTAGGCAGAGGTGTACCCAGGACTCAGTCCCATAGTAGATACACCCACATTTCGCCAGTATGTTATTGATCCCATGTAATAGAGGGCGAGCCTATTGCCATCTAACGGGCACAGTTCCAGACTCCAGGCAGTTATTGAGATAATTTCTAATGGAAAAATCCAATATTTAACACTGCCTGACCTGGGCATCGAAGCCAGGACCTCTTGATTGGCAGTCGAGCATGCACCCTAATATTTTTAAAATAATAATAATATAGGTGGGGGCGGTGTGCTTGATTGCTCGGTCTATGGATACCTGCAACACCAAATTGCCAGTATTGCCAGTATTTTGCCGACCGGACCAAAACTCAATTCACTCTCCATTTGATGAGAATGTTGTAGCTCGAGAAATATTGTGCATTTTAAGAAAGCTACTAAAACCACCGTAAGATATGACTTATCAGAGTTGAGAGAAATGTTGACACCAATTCAACCTCTACATGCAATTATTATTGAATTGATAAGAAAATGTAGGTAATTTGCTTCGAGAATAATTAATCTTTCTTATTACTCATAGACTTATTGGTATTTTTTATATAAACAAGATACAATTAATAATAATATATAAAAAAAACTGAGAAAACCACATTTGGAATTTTTTGTAGTCATAGGCCTCTTTTGCAGGGGCCCGCCTGGGGAAGTACCCACACCTTTGCCAGTTATTCATCCGCCACGCAGTAATGTGCAAACATTACTGTGTTCCGGTATGAAGGGCAATGTTACCAGCGAAATTACTGGGCATGATGAATTTCAAAAACAAATTTCTTAGGGTGACAGGCGCAGTGCATTGCCATGCAAAATTTTTGAATTTTAAAACACTGGGTGGCACTGTGTCTGATATGGGTAATCATGATGCTTACCATCAGGCACCTGATTCGCTCGTCTTGTTACTCACTATCATAAAAAAAAAAAAACATTTATATTCAGTTTATAAAAATTACATAATGTAGGGGACAGACATGGACACTTTTATTTTTCTTAAAAAATACAAATAGCTCGAGTAACTTATAATGTCAGTTAAGTGTCAGTGACAGTCCCGTTCAAATTGGCAGTAAAATTGATAGATTTCACAATTATTACAAGATACATTTAATAATACCGGTGGCGTAGAGGGCGCATGCTCGACTGCCAATCAAGAGGTCCCGGGTTCGATCCCTAGGTCAGGCAGTGTTTTCAATATTGGATGTTTCCATTTGGAATTATCTCAATAACTGCCTGGAGTCTGGTACTGTGCCCGGTAGATGGCAATAGGCTCGCCCCCTATTACATGGGACCAATAACATACTGGCGAAATGTGGGTGTATCTACTATGGGACTGAGTCCTGGGTACACCTCTGCCTACCCCTTCCGGAAAAAGGTGTGAATGTATGTTATGTTATGTTTTTATTTAATAATAATATGGAGAAAATTTCTGGAAATACCTCATTGGAGATAACAAATTATCTGCATATTAATATGTAGTTATTTATTTCTTATGATTAATCAGTATTTCCCCAAATGCAATTCATCTGTTTATTACATAACAACATGCCTTTATCCCCGAAGGGTAAGTACACCGCTGTACCTAATACCCAGTCCCATGAGCACATATCCCGGCTGTCATAGTAATAAAATTTTATTTGTCAAAAACATGGGTACACAGATAAAGATGTTATGTATAATATTATGTTGTTGGATCCATCATGTTCTGCCTTGCTGCGTACAGATAAAATATTAAAAATATACAATAAGAAAAATGTCACAAACCAAAAAAAAACTAATTTTAAATTAATATTCATTGTTAAGTTAAATTATAAATTTTATTATTATTATTATTTAATTATTTAGTCAATATTTAATAATTATTTAAATTTAATGTTAAATTTAGTTTTACATTCAAAAATATCACAAAGAGAATAAAAAAGTGCAGCTGCAATTTATGAAGCTAAATTTTTTTTATGATAGTGAGTTACAAGATGAGCAAATCAGGTGCCTGATGGTAAGCATCATGATTGCCCATATTATCAGACACAGTGCCACCCAGTGTTTTAAAATTCTAAATTCTGTGCGGCACTGCACTGCGCCTGTCACCCTGAGATATTAGTTGTTGAATCTCACATCATGGCCAGTAATTTCGCTGGTAACATTATTACCCTTCATACCGGAACACAGTAATGTTTGCACATTACTGCTTGGCGGATGAATAACTGGCAAAGGTGTGGTACTTCCCCAGGCGGCCCCCTGCTAAAGAGGCCCACTACTACAAAAAGAGGCCTACCACTACAAAAAGAGGCCTACCACTACAAAAAATGCGAGAGTTTGTGAGTATGGATATATAGATGGATGAATGTTTGTTACTTGTTCACTGAAAACTAAACTACTGAATCAATTGGGCTGAAATCCATTATGTAGATAGTTTACACCCTGGAATAACATATAGGGAAGGTACTTTTTATCCCGATATTTTCACTGGAACGAAGACTACGCGTGCATTTATGTTATTCAGTTAATGGTAACAGATATTCGTATATTACTTTCACATTGGACCTAAAATTTTGTTGTATGATCGTATGTGGAAAAGTTGTTTTTTTTTTACCTGATAGTTTTGAGGTGGCACCCCAGGCGCGACCTTTTGCTGATATTGTTGCGAAATACTACAGTGCAACACCGCAGCGAAAATCACCAAACGCAGCATTTTTACCTGTACAGTAACCTATATTCACTAATTGCACAATAACTTTTAAAATATTCGCGGTTTGCAACTTGAAACTTTTTACCAAGCGTGAACGTATGGATAATGAATTTCACCTGTTATTGTTACCGCACTACGTGGAACACGATAAAAACCTTATCTAATTGATGTGTTGATAATGTGGAACGGCACGAAATAGCGTAAATTCGCTAGCGATTTCAAAAATTAGAAATGTTGTTGAAAATCTACACGTCAGTCGCTATTCGCTGCGGACGTGCTTTTGACGTTCGGTGTTTCGTTTGGTAATAGTTGACACGTGTCAAAGGTCAATATTATTTGCAGTTTTTTAACGAATAATCGACTAAAACGCAATTTCATTACCGATCCCTAGTAAACCATAGACAAAAAATATAATTTTGACATTTGACAGCTGTCAAACTAATGTCAAAGTACATTTCGACAAAATTTGTGAACCGTGTTGAAAGTTGCACATTGTTTTTAAAAGAAAAGTCAATAAAACCCAGAAATGTCGAAAGATCCACTGGACGAGATGCTGGAATTCCTCAAGCCCGACGCTCGGATAGACCTCAGATACCTATCGCTGGAGCATTTAGTGGGTTTATCCGCTACCGAAGATGGCGTGAAAACACTATTGAAAAATGAGAGAATAATCCAATCTATTATCGATCTAAGCGATGATAAGGTGGAAGATTGTGCTAAAAACGCTCTCCTAATCCTGGTTAACATTACATCTCACACAGAAGGTTCTACTGAGCTTTTAAAATACCGAACAAGTTCGTACCAAAACATATTGGAACTTCTGATAGGTTATGTGATAAATCCGAATAAAAGAGACGCAGATGCAGCTTGCATGATCCTATCCAACGTTACACGGCTAGAAGACGAATTAGAGGTGTGTTTGGACACTTTTATACCGCATTTAAATGATATTTTAAATGCATTTGTCAATGTCGAATTTAACAAGAAAGATTCGTACTTAAACTACATAGCGCCTATGATTAGCAACTTATCCTGCAGCTATCGAATAAGAAAATGGCTGACAGAGGAAAATCCGCACGTACCTCTGATAAAACTACTACCATTTTGCAACTATGACATTTCTACCATACGACGAGGCGGTGCGATTGCCACAATTCGGAATCTATCCTTTGACTCTGAATTTCATGATTTCCTGCTCAGCCCAGACTTAGATTTACTATCGCACATCCTTATGCCGATTATAGGCAATGAGGATTACCCGGACGATGAGATGGACGAACTGCCTATTTCGTTGCAATATTTGCCGAAAGAAAAACGAAGAGATAATGACGTCGATATACGTAAAATGATCATAGAGACATTGACGAAATTGTGTACAAGACGTGCAGGGAGAGAGTATTTGAGGCAAAACGGAGTATATTACATTCTCAGAGAATATCACAAATGGGAGAAAGATCCGCAAGTTTTACTATCGTGCGAGAACTTAGTTGATATATTGATTCAAAAGGAGGAAGAGATAGGATTGGATGACTTTTCCAAAGTCGATGTACCGGAAGATATGAAAGACAAATTTAAGAAAATGGATGATGATTTCATTAAAATAATTACCGATTAAATAAACGTTTGATTGATAGACGGTGATAGGCTTGCCCTCTATGACATGGGACTTGAGGAACATAAATCGCGAATAGGTGTACCTACTATGGGACTAAGTTCTGGGTACAACTCGACTTTCCCTTCGGGAAAAAGGATTGATGTTATATTATGTTACATTTCTGAAGAAAACTTTCTCGATTTTTCGGAATACCCTCATAAAAATAATTTCATTAAGAAATGTTTTGTATAGAAATTGTAATGATATGATTAAATTTATAATTAATATATAAGAACAAAAATTATTATTGTCTATAATATAAGTAATAAGAAATAAATGTTTTATTAACTAAAAAAACTGTTTATTTGAGATTTCATGAATTAATTAAATAGAATTAATAAGAATAGAAATAGTTTATTGCTCTATCATATAATAAAGCCATCCAGGAACAGAAAGTTTGAAGACTATGAAGACCCAAGGTCTACCATAATTGCTGGTTTACAGATTGCTCCCTTGATAGAACTTTTTTTATGATAGTTAGTGACAAGATGAGCAAATCAGGTGCCTGATGGTAAGCATCATGATTGCCCATATCAGACACAGTGCCTCCCAGTGTTTTAAAATTATAAATTGTGCGCGGCGATGCACTGCGCCTGTCACCCTAAAATATTAGTTGTTGAACCTCGTCATGCCCAGTAATTTCGTTGTGTTGAACGAAATCAAGTGAATCGGGCCTTTGCATTCCTTTGTGAAGTGAACTTGTGTGTCTAAATAGGCAGAACTAGCTGTCCATTGTCCATAGAGAAGTGACATACAACTTTCGCTTCTTCCACTTTCATCACATTCTTCATGCATGCTCGTCGGTTGTTGGTACTATTAACCTGGCCTTTCCTTAAGATAACATCAACTTGTTCATGCGAAAGGTCGACCCCACCACCATTTTTCACCATTCACTCTCTTATTTATAAATCTCCTTCGTCAATCAATAATAAATAATTAGTAATAATAGGATTGTTAAAATATAAAAACATAACATACATTCACGCCTTTTTCCCGAAGGGGTAGGCAGAGGTGTACCCAGGACTCAGTCCCATAGTAGATACACCCACAATTTCGCCAGTATGTTATTGGTCCCATGTAATAGGGGGCGAGCCTATTGCCATCTACCGGGCACAGTTCCAGACTCCAGGCGGTTATTGAGATAATTCCTAATGGAAAAATCCAATATATTATAATATATGTTAAAATATATTCTGATAATATTAAGATATTAATGAAAATTATATATGAAGAAGACATTTTCCACGCCCTATAGGCAAAAAGCGTGAGGAACAACATAATAGAATGATGGACATGTAATAATAGAATGAAGAATGAGTTTATTATTAAGAATATTAAACTCATTCTCCATTTTAGGCTCAGTCAATCTGACCCGTGTCAGAGTGGCTTGGTAGAAATACAATACTGTTAGTTTATTAATGTTAGTTTAACATAATCACTAGTAGATAATATGCATATGTTGTTAGTTGTTAGTATCTTTTGGTGACTTTTTCCGCGACATAGTACGCTAGTGTTCCTTTTATTATTTTTTTAGATTAGCTGTTTGCACATTGTTTTACGGTACAATCAAGTGTAATTTCTTGTTTTTAAGTGCTATTATATGTATGTGTTTTGTACATTTAATAAATAAAAAAGTACTTAGACAAGACCTATTTAATATCAATGTTTTACGCAAATACAACTTTCTGATTCTTATTTTACATTTAAAAAAGAGGGGTGTATAAAATAAATCTTGAAGCTTAAATTAATCACATTTAAAAAAGGGCATCCCCGCATTCGAAGTACAATCACGTAGAGAAGTGATTAATTTGTCAAAAAAGGGTCACGGAAAATGTCAAGTTATGAGACGCTCGGTTTTTTGGGATTTATTGTTTTATTTTGGGTAAATTTTTAAATGTCTCGGTTGAATTATGGCCTGGACGCGCATTGCCACGGCAGAAATGGGAGACACTCAAATTAAAAAAAAATAATAGTGAGTGCGTGACTAGCAAGTCAAGTGCCTGATGGTAAGCAAATCAGGTGCCTGAGGGTAAGCATCATGATCGCCCATAACAGACACAGTGCCACACAGTGTTTTAAAATTCAAAATTCTGCGCGGCACTGCACTGCGCCTGTCACCCTGAGTTATTAGTTGTTGAAACTCGTCATGCCCAATAATTTCGCTGGTAACATTGCCCTTCAGACCGAAACACAGTAATGTTTGCACATTACTGCTTGGCGGATGAATAACTGGTAAAGTTGTGATACTTCCCCAGGCAGGCCCCTGCAAAAGAGACCTACCACTACAAAATTATATATAATATTATAGTATATATACATATTAGAGCAGTAGAAAAATAAAAGTCTTTTTATTTTTATTTTAGTTTATAACTATTGATTGACGCGGCGCACGACAAAAAAACTCACATTTGCTTTGTCTCCGATCTCTTTAATAATAGTCATATTTCAGTTATATCATAAAATATAATCATAAATTATCTCGAATAGCTCCATCTATTGATACACCAAACAGCACAATTAGTTTAGCAGTTTTTGCGTGAACATAATATTACATACATTCACGTCCTTTTCCCGAAGGGGTAGGCAGAGGTGTACCCAGGACTCAGTCACATAGTTATAGGTACAACCACATTTCGCCAGTATGTTATTGGTCCCATACCAGGCACACTCCAGGCAATGGAAATATCCGATATTTAACACTGCCTGACTTGGGGATCGAACCCGGGACCTGATCGGCAGTCGATTTGCGCCCACTACGCCACCGAGGCAGTCAATAATAAGCTAGTGATATCCTCCCCTTATGGGGGTTTGCCAATCATCACGCTTGGCAGGCGGGTTAGCGAGCGCAGTTTAAAGGTTTTACACAAAGGGCGCTGCTGCCCGTTCTCTGGATCTAATAATCCTTAGCCGGCTCTTACGGCAACCCCAGGTAGAAAGGGTGGGGTACTATTCTAAAGCCGGAACCCCACGACCGAATTCCTATCTCAAAATTGAATTTAAGGGGTAAGTCACATCTCTAAATCACTTTCAATAATAAAATTATTAAGTTACGAGCACTTTCACCCCGTGGTTTCACACGAAAAAAAGTACCTATCCTATTTGCCGACAATAGCAATCGGTTTAGTAGTTTTGGTAACAAACACAATACAAACTTTTTCATTTACACCTACAATTAACTATATAATAACATCACTCCTTTTTTCCGAAGGGGTAGGCAGAGGTGGAGGTCCCATAGTAGGTACACCCACAATTCACCAGTTTTGTTCTTAAGACCCCTGTAACACAGGGCGAGCCTATTTGCCATCACCGGGCACAGATCTAGGCTGTCATTGAAAAATATCCTAATTAAAAATTTCACACTTATTGCCTGACTTGGGATCAAACCCAACACCACGTCCCAGAGGCAGAAAATTTTTGAAAGCTTTGCTACTATAGGACAGATGATAAGAACAATTTTTTATATATTTTAAGAGAAAGTTAAATTAACCAACGAAATTTCGTAGCACCGCAGCGATTCGTAGCGTTTCGTAGACCGTCTACGAACTGCTACGTTCTCATAGTGCTCAGTAACTGCGACTTTGCAACCCTTATACCTCTGCAACCCCTTAACCGATTTAAGTCATATTTTGAAATAGAAGTAATATGATCTTGAACTACTTGATTACAAAATTTAACCGCGTGGTAGTACAGTTAGTATTATAATTTAAAAAAATTGTGAGGATGGCTGGATGGATGGTTGTTACTCCTGAAGCCTGAAATTACACATTTATTACTTTTTATCTCGATATCCCCACGGGAACGAAGACTTCGTGAGTAAACCGTGGGGTACAGCTAGTGTTTCATAAAGATCACACTAACGATTCAAATGTTATCGTCGAACAAACATACACACAAAATTGTTCGAAGAATTCCTTACAATTCTCGTCGCATCACCGGTTTTAATCAGGTGAGGAACGAATCCACTTCCTGTTTTCAGTACAGTTAAAGTAATAGAACCACAAAATCAGTATGGGCTTTCCATCCGCCCAGCCTTCCCCTCCGCTTTCTAAGCCCCGACCGAAAAAGGAAGGTGTTATAAGTTTTTCGTGTCTGTGTATCTATATCTGTCTGTAGCATAGCTCCTAAAAGAATGGATCGATTTTGAGTTTTTTTTTTAAAATATGGAATTTCATATACCCCGCGGTTACACCCGCGTAGTCTTAGTTCCCGTGGGAATATCGGGTTAAAAAGTACCTTATGTGTTATTCCAGGGTCTAAACTATCTACATACTGAATTTCAGCTCAATCAGTTCAGTAGTTTAGCGTAAAAACGAAACAAACATACACACATCTTCAGTTGGGGACCGCCTGGGAAAGTACCACACCTTTGCCAGTTATTCATCCGCCAAGCAGTAATATGCAAACATTACTGTGTTCCGGTCTGAAGGGCAATGTTACCAGCGAAATTACTGGGCAAGATGAGATTCAACATCTCATATCTCTGGGTGACAGGCACAGTGCAGTGCCGCGCAGAATTTAGAATTATAAAACACTGGGTGGCACTGTGTCTGATATGGGCAATCATGATGCTTACCGTCAGGCACCTGATTAGCTCGTCTTGTCACTCAATATCATAAAAAAAAAACACAAAAAAAAAACAGTCATGTTAGGACTCGCTAGCGTTTCGTTCATCTGTTACATCCATTCATTCATACATTCACGCCTTTTTCCCGAAGGGGTAAGCAGAGGTGTACCCAGGACTCAGTCCCATAGTAGATACACCCACATTTCGCCAGTATGTTATTGGTCCCATGTAATAGGGGGCGAGCCTATTGCCATCTACCGGGCACAGTTACAGACTCCAGGCAGTTATTCTGTCTGTTACAAACGTAAATTTTTTACATTGTACTGAAATTTGACATTTATGATATTAATAGGATATGTCAAATAGTGCCCTACTGCCTTTAACATATAAGTTTTCATGAAACGTATCTGTGTTCTCGCTCGCACACTCCCCGTCTCTTTCTTCTACGTTTACTATGACGTAAGAAAGCTTCAGTTTTTGGATGTGAAAGCTCCGAGCTTTGAGGTTCCTTGAGGGGTGATTTTTCCATACAAATGTCGTGTTTCCTCCCTAGATAACTGCGTCAGAGCAATGGTTTTTTTA
Organism: Hemistola chrysoprasaria; assembly: GCA_947063395.1. Lineage (NCBI taxonomy): Eukaryota > Metazoa > Arthropoda > Insecta > Lepidoptera > Geometridae > Hemistola > Hemistola chrysoprasaria. Next base: position 566,407 of record OX346738.1, on the reverse strand, counting down.
ATATAAAATCTAGGTCTTCAGTGAGCATATCCCAGTCATTTTCATTTTTCTACAAACACATTGTTAAATGAAGTATGACCATTTAAAAACATGAAAAACTGTCCCAGTTTTACTCGCGTAATTAGACGTTCACTAGAAATAAATGAAGAGTTAAGGAACAAAAATAAAATAACAGGGACATAGCCTAATTCATCTTCTAATTTTCAAGATATAAATTATCGATAAAATCAATTATTCTCGGAGGAAACACGGGAATACAAAACATCGATTTCGTAAATTTTCCATAGGATTGTGTCAAACTGCTAAGAGGTCCTGTATCCTGTTATAGGCTTGACTATTCGAATATACAACATGTTACAAAAAGGTAGTAATACTGAAGGAGTAGAGAGGTTACGCGGTCTTTTACGAATTTGACACAATCCTATGAAAAAATTATCAAATCGAGGTTTTGTATTCCCCTGTTTCCTCCGAATAATATTCACCCATTCTATAAATTGATATCCTGATATTTTTATAGTGAAGTAAACCATGTCCCTGTCATTTTAGTTTCTCTTATAAACTCTCGGTTTTTTTATAGTTAACTTCTTAAGATACCAATTTTACTCGCTTGATTGGACGTTCACTATCAAAAACTTAACAGTTCATAAACAATAATAAAATGATAGACACATAGCTTACTTACATACATACATACAGTCACGGCTTGTTCCCGGTGGGGTAGGCAGAGACTATTTCCCTCCATTTGCTATGATCCTGACATACAGCATTCGTTGTTTCGTTTCAAAACCTATATAAAATCTACTTTACTAAGGAAGGCTTATTATAAAGTCAACCAGTACATAGAGGACAAAGATGCCTGGAAACTTCCGCATAGCCGCCTCGCGGCACCTTCAAAGAAAACGAATGTAACCAAACCAAATATTATGAAACTATCTGTTGAAAAATTAAGCCATACAAGGTTCTTGTGCGTTCTTCTTGTAGAGGTATCTTTCCGAACGCACGGTAGACTCAGTACTGTTTATCTTCATTGACGTGCAAAAGTGTCAGATGATGACCTATTTGAATAAATCTGTTTGAGTTTTTTTTTTTTAGTTTTGTTCACTTTCATGACATTCTTCATACATGCTCGTCGGTTGTTGGCACTTTTGACTCGGCCTTTCCTAAGAACAACGTCAACTTCTTCATGAAAAGTACGCCTAGGTCGACCGCTACTGACTTGACCATTCACACTAGCCTTATAAATCTCTTTTGTTAATCTCCTTTCATCCATCCTCTCCACATGTCCGAACCACCTCAGCATTCCTTTATCTATCTTTGTCACTACATCTTCTAACACGCCACAGCTTTCTCTTATTGCACTATTAATCATTTTGTCCATCAAGGTCACTCCAGTCATGCTTCGCAGGCTTAATTTGTATTAATTTGAATTTGAAAATTAATACACTCATCTCATTACTAGTGCTACAGACTTTATACGTTTTTACAATAGTCTTCTATCTCTGCTATTAAAATACCTATTCTTTTAACGTGCCACATCCAAATACGTTCCCGACCTACATCCGGGACTTATTGAACTGGGGTTTTCCTTCAGTACCTCCATAACAGCGTGTCCGAACGCACGCACCTTCCCACACCGAAAAACTATGAAAAAAATGCATTACCTATCATAAAACATTAAAAAATATTAAATTCCACTTCAGTGAGTGTTCATAAAAGTGATTTTTGGAGTGATCATCAGTGATTTTCCTGTGATTTTTGATGATTTTATTGGGCACAAGATGGCAGGTTTGATGTGAATTTCGCCGTTGGATTTTCGTGTATTTTCGTGATTTACTAACTAAATAACAAAGGTTTGTATGTATATTTAGTTATAGTTGTCTGTAAGGCACGATTTTGTTACTATTTAGAGTAGGTTTTGTTAGAAATCTGGGTTATCTACGCCCTAACTTTGTGCCTACAACGGTTTTGACGTTTGGGGGGAGTATGCCATTCCTTTCGTTAAAAGTACTTGTAAGCTGTTGGTACGTTAAAGGAACGTTAAAGTCTTAAGCTTACACACAAATATAACTAACAAAAGATTCTGTACCTACATAAACCAAATAACTATACGAACCATTAGTCAAAGAGTAAAATAATAAGTGACAGACTGTTCTACTTCATTCTTTGCTCAATACTCAAGTGGCTTCATATTCGCCGTCGCCGGGATGTCCATATTATGTTTCTTCTGTAAAACATCTCTGCCACAATATCTTCAGGAACGTTTCCAATTTCTCCATGCTTCCCACTCGCACGTTAAGGTCATCAGAGAATCTTCTGTTAAGGTTTCCGGAACACAGCAGCGCCTTTTTTTTATGATAGTGACGAGACGAGCAAATCTGGTGGATGTGCTCGTCTGGTCTCACTATCATAAAAATAAGGATTTTATAATACATACTGTATAATACATTATAATATATAGACATTATAATACTTATACATATATATGAGAACGGGTCAATTTGACCGCCTCGGTGGCATAGTGGGCGCAAGCTCGACTGCCGATCAGGATGTCCCGGGTTCGATCCCCAAGTCAGGTAAAATGTTAAATATTAGATTTATCCATTAGGATTTTTTTTAATAACAGCCTGGAGTTTGGAACTGTGCCCGGTATATGGTAATAGGCTCGCCCCCTACATGGGACCAATTAACATATACTGGTGAAATGTAGGTATGTGCCTAATATGAGACTTATATGTACTTATAGAACTCTGCCTACCCCTTCGGCACAAAGGTGTGATTGTATGTTATGTTACGTTATGGATTTGTTTGTGAGATTTTGTAAATGCTTGTTACCCCCCGCAACATTTGACAGAAGAAAATTAGTACTAGAATGTAGAGGGCATTCCTTCACAGGAAAGAGCTTAGCAGTTTGACACAATCCTATGGAAAATTGACTAAATCGATGTTTTGTATTCCCCTGTTTCCTCCGAATACAGTAAACCTATTTGATATATTTATATCCTGATATTTTAAAGTTGAAGTAAAGTATGTCCCTATCATTTTATTTTTGTATATAAACGCTACATTCTTTTGTAGTGTACGTCCAATCACGCGAGTAAAACTGGGATTTTTGGTAGTTCACTATGAAATAACCAAGGGTTTATAAGAAAAATTTAAATGACAGGGACATAAGCTACTTCACTACAAAAATATCAGGATATAAATTTATAGAATGGGTTTATTATATTCGGAGGAAACAGGGGAATACAAAACATCGATTTGGTAAATTTTTCATAGGATTGTGTCAAATTCCTAGAAGACCGCGATTATGCATAAAGCATTTGTATACATAATTACACCACTTCATCACGTCTGTCTGTCTGTCATTTATCAATTACATAATAGCCCTGCCATTAATATCGCATTAGACTTTAATAGCCCCGCGAAAATATTAACCCGGGAATTTGAGAAAATTACGATTTTGATGGTCTTGAAATGGATGTGATTTAAAAAGGATTTGGAGTTTTTAACTGGACCCAAAAATATAAACATATTATCAGCTTTTTCCCCGAAGGGGTGAGCTGAGATGTACTCAGGACTCTGTCCCATAGTAGGTACGCCCACACGCCCACCCGCCAGTATATTACTGGTTCCATGTAATGACAAAATCGATGTTTTGTATGCCCTGGTTTCCTCTAAATGTCATTGTCACATTCTGTAAAGGAAATGGGCTTAGAATCTTAGGAAGTTGGGCTCATATAATGCCGAGTAGATACTGTTATTCGCAATAATATACCCAAATATATTAACTATCTTGGAGTCATCGTTTAATTTATTTATTTATTAAGGTACAATTGTGAACTTACAACTAAAACACTCACAATGCTACACACTTTAACAATTTCCTATATATACATTTGATGGGGTCAACATGTACGTCGGCATCTTGGACCTCATTTAAGAAAGAATTTATAATTTTTACGGCTCTCGCAGTCGGGGTATTGTTCGCATAACGTGTGCGTAACTCGTCTGAGGAAACAAGCAGCTGGTGTCGGCGACGCTGTCCCACGCGGGTATAGTTCTGCGGGACATAATAATTCAGCCGAGACAGTACTGACGGATTATCCACTTGATTGCGCATTAACAAACAATAATGTACTATAAGTAAGAGCTTATATATGATGATGATTTGAAGAAAGTGAGGTTAAATACTGTTTTTTTTTTAATGGCGACGTGCGTTCTAATATTAGTAAAACATTTGCTTTATTTCATTATAATTAATGGCAATACTAAAAAAACATTATTTATGATCATTTGAAAATCTTATTAGGAGTATCAAACGAAATATTATATAATATATATGTTGGAATAATGTTTACCGTCTGTGGCCGTCCGTAATACAGTGAAAATATGCTCGTTCAAATGTCACGTTAAACTGTAGGTCCCTATAATTACCTATAAGATATGTAGGGGGCAGTGTCGGAGCCGCGGAGGAATCTTGTCGACCTGAAACTCTGACAATATGGGTTGTCCACATAACACATATGAATTGACTCGAGCAGGGTAATTGGGGTAACCCGTTAGGATTGTTAATTCAAATTATTATTATTATGTTATTTTGTTAAAAAACTCCTCATTTTTACCCGTTAATTGAGAGTATCTCACACTTTTTTATTTATTTTAAAACAAGCTGTGCCCTGCTGTTTCACCCCCGTATTCTTCGTTCCCGTGGGAATATCAGGATAAAAGTCTAAACTATCTACATACCAAACTACACTAACATTACAGCTCAATAAATTCAGCGATTATTGATCCCCGATACAAACTTACACCTCCCTTTCACCCCACTTAAACGATAATTTCTGGGATAAAAACTATTCCATGTCCTTTCCCGAGACTCAAACTATCTCAAATTTTATCAAAATTGGTTCAGCGGTTAAGCGGGAAAAGTAATTTTTATATTAAGTGTGGATGGTATAATAATAGTATATTATAGTATATAGTATGAAGTACAAAAGATCAGCGTTCAGCGAGGTAACATCTCGAGGAGCGGCGTCGTACTAACATTTGTCGTCCTTACAGCGGAGTCAGAGTCTATTTCCTGATGATGCGTCGTGTAGACGCGAAACACGTGTCGATATATGAATGGTGTCACTAACAACAATAATACCTAATAGCATTTCCTCTTTGCATGCAATTTTGCGGGCGGGAGGGCACTGTGCATGTTGTTTTTGACACAAAAAATCCAAATTAAAAACAAAAGACTCTTGTTCAAGAAGATCTAACCACGGTACATCACTAGTCAAAAAACACCATCCATTTGCTCCAATCAAAACTCAAAATCTCAAATGACACTTTCATTTGGCAAATTGAATTATCTTTCGGCGCCCCTTCTAACAACTAAAAGCATGGCACCCCTGCAAACGTCAAAAATCGAGTTTAAAAACTTTGAACTTGACAAAACCACTTGTGACAACCCTAGAATATAAATTAGGGGTCGAAATTGTTAAAATCCCTTTAGAAGGTGTTACTAGGTATAGTGATACTTAGGGGTTGCATTTACTTGTCAAACAGCATAACTTTAAAAAAGTACCACACCTTTGCCAGTTATTCATCCGCCAAGCAGTAATGTGCAAACATTACTGTATTTCGGTCTGAAGGGCAATGTTACCAGCGAAATTACTGGGCATGACGAGTTTCAACAACTAATATCTCGGGGTGACAGGTGCAATGCAGTGCCGCGTAGAATTTTGAATATTAAAACACTGGGTGGCACTGTGTCTGATATGGGCAATCATGATGCTTACGATCAGACACTTGATTTGCTCGTCTTGTTACTATCATAAAAAAAAGTGATTATGCTTTTAAAAAAATATATGGGTCTCATTTTCCTTATAAATACCACAGTAAATACGTACTTTTAATAGCTTTTAATGGATCTAGCTTCTGTCATTTTTTTGTATCTGGTCGTAAGAGAATAATATGTAATGTAGTGTAATTTGTTTAAAATCAAAATATTGTTTTTTGTGAATTTAGTTTCATTTGCTGGTTGGTTCAGCCGGTTGTGCCCCTGCCTTCTGAGCCGCAGGCAGGGCCCGGGTTCGATCCCCGGCCAGGTCAAACATTTGTGTGCAACATGTCTGTTTGATCTGTCCCTGTGTGTTATAAGCATATATATCAGTCTGCCTCGGTGGCGTAGAGGGCGCTTGCTCGACTGCCAATCAAAAGGTCCCGGGTTCGATCCCCAAGTCACGCAGTGTTAAATATTGGATTTTTCCATTAGGAATTATCTCAATAACTGCCTGGAGTCTGGAACTGTGCCCGGTAGATAGCAATAGGCGCGCCCCCTATTACATGGGACCAATAACATACTGGCGAAATGTGGGTGTATCTACTATGGGACTGAGTCCTGGGTACACCTCTTGCCCTTCGGGATAAAGGCGTGAATGTATGTTATGATATATTTTATACGTATATCAGTCATCTGGTTACCATAGTACAGGCTTCTAGCCTAGTTTGGGACCATATTATTTTTACCTTAATTTGTGTTCCGTTTTTTTTTTTAGGTAATTCACACAGTCATGTTTGGACAGGTAAGTTTTCCTTTACGACCATTGATTTAAAGAAAAGGGGAGATGAGGCAGAAGCCTAATTCGAGCTTGACATTTTGGAGAACCAAAATGTCAAGCTCCAATTAGGTCCCATTAGGTCCACGTACGTCAAAGTCAATTGTCTCGTTCGCACTTCGGTCTTAGGTACGTCTTCCTATCTTTGTTGTTTCAAATTGCACATGCCAGTTGTTGAGTAAGCGCTGAGAGAACGTACCCTATCTCCCCTTTTGTTTGTATCAATGTTTACGACAATAGTTTACATTAATTAGTCTTAGCAAAAACTAAGTGTTTTAAATAAAACTAGTGTAAACAAAGCTTTCTCGTCTTTTTCCCGAAGGGGTAGGCAGAGGTGTACCCAGGACTCGGTTCCATAGTAGATACACCCACATTTCGCCAGCATGTTATATTGGTCCCATGTAATAGGGGGCGAGCCTATTGCCATCTACCGGGCACAGTACCAGACTCCAGGCAGTTATTGAGATAATTCCTAATGGAAAAGTCCAATATTTAACATTGCCTGACCTGGGGACCCGGGACCTCTTGATTGGCAGACGAGCATGCGCCCTCTACGCCACCGAGGCAGTCCAACAAAACGGCTTTGCCCGCTCGCAATTACGAAACATTTAAGTTTTATACCAAAACTTTGACGCTCTTTTTGGACCCCTTAGAATGTGAATTTTCAAAAATCCTTTCTTAGCACACGTCCAAACAACGAAAAGAACCTACATTCCAAGTTTCTAGTCTCTAGGTTGAGTGGTTTGGGCTCAGCGTTGCATGTCAGTCAGTGAGTCATTTAGGATATTATAATATATAGTGATTACCTGAAAGGAGTTCGGTTCTTGAGCTACGTCGGTTTTACATTATAGTTTTAGTCTTATTTGATAGGCTTGATCATAAGATTGACAGCCTGGTTGGCTCAGATGGTAGTAACTCTGCTTTCTGTGCCGCAGGGCCCAGGTTCTATCCCCGGCCAGGTCAAACATTTGTGTGCATGAACATATCTGTTTGATCTGTCCCTGTGTGTTGTAATCTTATATAAGTATGTATATCAGTCCTCTGGTTACCATAGTACAGGCTTCTAGCCTAGTTTGGGATCATATGAGATGACCGTGTGTGGAATATATCCCGTATTATTGAATCAGAAAATACGTAAAAAAAAAACTGTGACTAACTTTCAGAAACTATGGATTTTTATCCTATTAATTATTAAAAATCATGCATGATGAATTTCAACAACTAATATCTCAGAGTGACAGGCGCAGTGCAGTGCCGCCTCAGAGTATAGAAGAAAGCGATTCAACGTCATTGAGTGCCGCGCATTTTGAATTTTAAAACACTGGGTGGCACTGTGTCTGATATGAGCAATCATGATGCTTACCATCAGGCACCTGATTTGCTCGTCTTGTCACTCACTATCATAAAAAAAAAACATTTTTATCCCGACATTCCCACGGGAACGAAGACTCCGCGGGTGAACCGAACAGCTAGTTACTTATAAAAGGAAAGCTCATTACTTATAAAACTTAAAACTTATAGAAGTAACCCTTTTTAAAAGAGATTTCATGTTTGTATCCTCTCAAGAGGAACCGCCGACAAAACTTTAAATGTCATCTCTCAGGGGAGGTAAATGCCAAGTGATTTTAAATGCCAAAAAGGGTCTCATAAACTTTACTTATAAAACCAACTGGTACGTAAAAAATCAGGACATTATTTTTATCTTCGTTCCCGTGGGAATATCTGGATAAAAAGTACCTTAAATGCGTACATGGTCTTCTAGGAATTTGACACAATCCTATGAAAAATTTACCAAATCGATGTTTTGTATTCCCCTGTTTCCTCCGAATATAATAAACCCATTCTATAAATTTATATCCTGATATATTTATAGTGAAGTAACCTATGTCCCTGTTATTTGAATTTTTCTTATAAACCCTTGGTTATTTCATAGTGAACTTACAAAAATCGCAGTTTTACTCGTGTGATTGGACGTTCACTACAATAATTTGAACATAATATTATTATTTGTTGAAGTGGTAGACTTTTTTTTGCAAGGCCCGCCTGGGGAAGTACCACACCTTCATCCACCAAGCCAGTTATTCATCCACCAAGCAGTATTGTGCAAACATTACTGTGTTCCGGTCTGAAGGGCAATGTTACCAGCGAAATTACTGGGCATGACGAGATTCAACAACTGATATCTCAGGGTGACAGGTGCAGTGCAGTGCCGCGCACAATTTATAATTTTAAAACACTGGGTGGCACTGTGTCTGATATGGGCAATCATGATGCTTTTCATCAGGCACCTGATTTGATCGTCTTGTCAGTGCTGAGTGTTTGATAGATAGATATATAAACTCTTGTTACACCACATAATAGAAAAACTTAAAATTAACAAGAAACAATACTTATGACTTATGACTATTATTATATATCTCAAATTTCAGTACAATGCAAAAAACCTACATTTTTAACAGGTGAACAAAACGCTAGAGAGTTCTAACACACCTCCAGCGCTATCTAGCGCGGTTTTGGTTAGATTGATGGATGGATGTTTGTTACTCTCTCACGCCAAAACTACTGAACAGATTGCGCTGAAATTCAGTATGTAGATAGTTTAGACCCTGGAATAACACATAGGGTACTTTTTATCCAGATATTCCCACGGGAACGCACACTACGCGGGTGAAACCGCGGAGCACAGGTAGTACCTACATATAAATGTAACAATGGGCGGTCTCATCGCTAAATATAATATAATAATATAAATATAATATGAGACAACGTTCCACACACTGTTATCTGGTCCCAAACTAGGCTAGAAGCCTGTAATATGGTAACCAGCCTGCCTAGCATGGCACGGGGATAACTAGTTTTCCTCGTTTTTTATCCCTTTCGCACCGGAGCAATTCATATCTGCTGTCTCGTTCTAACCCCCTAGGACTTCGTTTTCCCTGCTCACTGTGCTACCGAGGCTGATGATTGATATACATACTTATATAAGCTTAAAAGACACAGGGACAGATAAAATGAGAAATCTATTCAAGACAATCGAACCGTGCACGGGGAGGTTTGATGGTTTTTACGCAGAGAACGCAGCTGCCCGTCCTCTGGATCTGTTAACCCTTAGCCGGCTCTTACGGCAACCACGGGTGGAGAGAGTGGAGCACTATTCTAAAGCCGGTAGCCTCACGCCAAAGTTCTATAGGTACGATGAAACGACATAGCGTGTTTGTAAGCAATCCATCTCCCTGCCAGTTCCCGACAAGGCCATATTTATGTATTGTTAACACGTACTTGGAAAAACATGGTTAGAACAGAAACAATAGTATAATTAACAAATTAATAAACCCCGCCCATTTAATTTCCTGCTTCATGCCTGCACGTGACGATATATTTTTGACCTAAGAATAGAATATAGACCCTATTTTTGAAATGTAATTTACTGCACCGAAAATCGATCAAGTTGATTGTTGACTGTGAAAACAACACATCCTGTATTATTATTAATAATGATTATTATTTGAATTTATGGTATAATAGAACGGATAACCCCCAAAGACACAGCTCGAGTCAATTCATATGTGTTATGTGGACAACCCATATTGTCAAAGTTTCAGGTCGTCAAGATTCCTCCGCGGCTCCGACATGAGCTAACGACTGCCCCTGACATATTTTATAGGAAACTATAAGGACCTACAGTTTAACGTGACATCCGAAACACGGTAGCTTCCAGGTGAAAAGTCCACATGGTGAGATTCGATCCAGGGACTCTGGATTTATGGGTTCGGTCCTCAGGTCGTCCGTCCTGGGTAAACTGTTGCAACACATTATGACATTCTTATCTTATATCTAGCTTCGCCCCGTGGTTTTAGCCGCGTAGTGTTCGTTCCCGTGGGAATATTGAGATAAAAAGTACCCTATGTGTTATTCCAGGGTCTATGCTACCTACATACCAAATTTTAGCTCAATTTGTTCAGTAGTTTTGGCGTGAAAGAGTAACAAACATCCGTCCATCCATCAATATGACCAAACCCGCGCTAGATGGCGCTGGAGGTGAGTTAGGACTCGCTAGCGTTTTAGCGTAAAAACGGAACAAACATACACACAAAAATCAACGCTAGCGCTGTTTTTATGTGCCATCTAGATGGCGCTGGAGTCGAGTTAGAACTCGCTACCTTTTTTTACCTGTTACCAAAGTAACTTTTTTAAATTGCACTGTGATTTGAAATTTATAATATTACTAGTGTAAAAACAGCGGCTTTGCCCGCTTGCAACTAATAAAATATCGAAGTTTTATACTAAAACTTTGACGCCCCTTTTGGACCGTTTAGAATGTGAATTTCCAAAAAATTCTTAGCACACGTCCAGACAACGAAAACAACTTACATTGCTAGTTTCAAGTGTCTAGATCAGTGGTTTGGGCTCTGCGTTGCATGTCAGTCAGTGAGTCATTTAGGATTTTATTATATAAAAGTAATTAAGATAATTAAAGACCCTGCACTGAGTACTGACAAATTTTATCCAATAAATCCATTTCATTTCCTAGAGCCACATGCTCACCAACGAGTCAGTCAACAAGGCGTTGGATTTATGTTTTCGTTTTTCAATAAAGGCAGTTAAGAATATTTACTTTAAGACATATTTTCCACCTTTGCAAGGAAAATTTCAAATTACCTGTCATTATACCCAGTTAAAATTACTTGTAGCCACCTATATTGCTCTACCATGCAGTTAGAAATTCTACTATATGTAGTTTTCCTGGAAATGGTGACGGCTGCAATTATAATTCAATTTTGTGTCGTAAAATAAAAATAATACTAAGACGCGCGTGGCAAAATCGGTATTTCATAATTTAGGATCGTTTGTTATAGTAACTAACCATTTGTTTAACTGAATAAAGTTAAATTTCTAACCAATGGTTAACTCGTGTTCAAAATAAGAGCTTACATCGCCTTCTAAAAATTTGACACAATCCTATGAAAAATTTACCAAATCCATGTTTTGTATTCCCTTGTTTCCTCCGAATATTATAAACCCATTTTATAAATTTATATCCTGATATTTTTATAGTGAAGTAACCTATGTCCCTGTCATTTTATTTTTTCTTAAAAACCCTAGGATTTTTCATAGTGAACTTCCAAAAATCCCAGTTTTGCTCACATTATTGGACGTTCACTACAAAAAAATATAGAGTTTACAAACAAAAATAAAATGATAGGGACATACTTTACTTCAACTTTAAAATATCAGGATATAAATATATCAAATAGATTTACTGTAATCGGAGGAAACACGGGAATACAAAACATCGATTTAGTAAATTTTCCATCGGATTTTGTCAAACTGTTAAGAGGTTGTTGTTTGTTGTTCCTGTTAATATCCTTTGCAACAATATCAGCACATAGCATGACCCAAGTCGATAATAATCTAGTACCAACATTGTAACGCGAACGCATACATTGCCAACCGTACGACACGAATGTCTATAGCAGTATCGCACGCGATATTTCTAGTAGATATATTATTTTATTAGAATATATCCCTTTTTTATTAGTTGGTTCATGCCACAGTTAAAGATGACGTTTTTTGGATGTACGCTTCGTCAAGGTAAAGCCGGGACTACAGCTAAATGTTAGTAACAAAACGTTGTTAGCTAACCGTGTTATATAACAGCCCGTCCACAACGACTTGAAACCGAAAATATTTTTGTTAGCAATTATCATTTTCTAAAATAAGCTCCGTACAAGGGCAAGTGTTTTCTTTTTTAAAATCCAGTGATTCCGACTCACGATATGCTACTGTCTCTAAATAATAGAAAATTGCTCAATATTGTATGCTACAAAAGGAGATTATGATTTTCAAATATCCAGCAGAGATGTTAATGGCACGAGCGCTAACAAAAAATGAACTACGAACTCCCCCCGCAGGCGAAATCGGGTGATGTTTTCCATCCGCGACGGATAACGTGTTAGCGTGTTATATAACAATATTCTTTTATATAACACCAAAGCCACGCCCACTTTTCATGTTATTAACATGATATTGTGTTAGCTAACACAAAAACATGCCGCTGCGGACCCGGCTTAATGCAGTATTATCACAGAATAAAGGGACAGAAAGACTTGGTAAATTTTCCATAGGATTGTGTCAAACTGCAAGAGCCTTTAAGGCATTTTCATAAGTGAGTCGAGTAATAAGAAACTTTCCTTCATTAAAAGGATATATATTTAAAACGGAAGTGAACCTTCTCAAGTTCCAAGTATTGCTTGAAACAAAAGTTCTCAAAAGGGTTTCAAACTTGCAAGTATACGTTTACGACTTTTGAATTTGTATTTGAAACTTTAGTTTTGTTGACAGTTGAAACACAAATGACATTTCGATTTTAAAAATAGTAGGTATTTTCATCGATTTCAAAGAAAAGGATTAGGACGTGGGACTCGTTTAGATTGGTCTCTGTAAAACTGATATAATTCAAACCGTTGCAACTCCACGAAGGTGAGCAGGCCATGCTCGTACATACAAGTCTTGCAACGAAACTCAATTTCAGTTGTGACAGAATTGTGATAAGATGTCATATAATTTTCGTCTGCGTCGATATGAGTTTTATTTTAATATTTATTGTAGTGTTGCTATTATTATAGTTTAGTATCAAGCTGTAGAATATGATTGCTGATTGTGTTCAAAATTCAAAAGCACTTGTTGGTTAATTTCCTTCGTTTGATGTCCAATCTCCCTAGTTTTTTTTTTATGATAGGGAGTGACAAGACGAGCAAATCAGGTGCCTGATGGTAAGCATCATGATTGCCCATATCAGACACAGTGCCACCCAGTGTTTTAAAATTCAAAATTCTGCGCGGCACTGCACTGCGCCTGTCACCCTGAGATATGAGTTGTTGAATCTCATCATGCCCAGTAATTTCGCTGGTAATATTGCCTTTCATACCGGAACACAGTAATATTTGCACATTACTGCTTGGCGGATGAATAACTGGCAAAGGTGTGGTACTTCCCCAGGCGGCCTCCTGCAAAAGAGGCCTACCACTACAAAAGTTGTGTGTGTTATGTGGTGTGTGTTGTGTGGTGTTATAAGCACTTTCACAAGCCACAAAATAAGAATTGAATTGAATTGACGTCGCAGTACGTCGTTGCTATTGATAGGGTCCATAGAATCAATCAATGACTCATATTATTTAAAATTTAAAATCTCCACGATACTCCAAAAACTCCTTAATGCTATAAAAGCAGTTACATAATAAAATAAAACAAAAATCATTTAATTCAGGCATATAAAACTCATAATACAAATAAAAGACATAATAGCTAGTCACTTAATTTTTTATTAAATAAATTGCCTTTTAATAATTTTATTATAAATCAAAATACTTAAATTTAAATAAATTACTTTGCGACAAAGAGAAAAGAATGTTTGAATGCTATTCTGTGTTCGTGCACAGAACATTTTCTATCGTGATGCCTCTCGCGGCCGTAATTTTTTTATTTGACTTATGCTGTTGGCCTCAGATGGCCTCTACAGCTTTACCGGGCAGTTGTGAGCGCAGGGGGCGCTCGACTCAACGTTTAAGGGCGGCTAGCACAAGAGCACCTAGACGGTACGAACCTTGGTTTGGTCCGTCGCCAGAATACGTGGGGTCAGACTTGCCCTGTAACCCCAGAAGGGGAGTGTCCTAGGGTCCTATCAATGGTTTGATTTGTTTGATTATTTGGAAAGAAACTAACAGATTTTGGTTAGGTTAGGTGCCTGGTGGTAAGCATCATGATTGCCCATATCAGACACAGTGCCACCCAGTGTTTTAATATTGAAAATTCTCCGTAACACTGCACTGCGCCTGTCACCCTGAGATATAAGTTGTTGAAACTCGTCATGCTCAGAAATTTCGCTAGTAGCATTACCCTTCAGACCTGAACACATTAATGTTTGCACATTACTGTTTGGCGGATGAATAACTGGCAAAGGTGTTATACTTCCCCAGGCGGGCCCCTGCAAAAGAGGCCTACCACTACAGGAATAACACAGGGCACTTTTTACCAATATTCTAACGGGAACAAAGACTACGCCAGTGAAACCAGCACAGATACTCATTATTTATATTATTATTTATTATTATTAACTAGAACGGCATCATAGCCAATTACACTAATTAATCAATTAAATATAATACAATACAATGTCTTACAATTACTACTATACTTAGCTACATTAACATTAATAATTAAATATGATAATTTTAAACTAATATTATAGACATGTCAATAAGGAAATCATAAAAATAATAAAACAGTAGTCAAAATAGATCAGCTTTGAAAATAGTCCGCGTCCAATAAAAGTATTAAATTTATAAATAATAATAATCATAAAACCCCTTTCACCCTATCGTCTCACAGTACTTCAGACATTCCGACATTATCACCTTCCAGTCATCTGCAAACACATCTAGTATATAAAATAACCATATCTCATATATAAAATAACCTAAGAGCCGCAGAATTTTAGTAATTCTCGTCTTCAAAGGCATACAACGAAGGGTTCGAACCCTTTCCCTGAGGGTTTCCGTGAAAGTGCCATGAAACAATAATAATATTCGGTAAAAGTAGCTTCTTTTTATTTTTATGGAGCTGAAATGAATGGTTTGGTTAGATCAAATTTTGCAGTTCAACACACAATTCAACCCAAAGACGCCGCAGTAATTAATTATCGAAACCATTCTTTTATAATGTTTTTTTTATTTAAAATGTATTTGTTAGGTACATAATATGACTACTAATTCCTAAAATATAAAGTTTTTAACTTGTTCGGAAACCTATGGATTATGGATTCATAAATAAATTGTGAAGGCATACGTATGTTTGCATATTGTAGGGTTCCATACCTATACTCCATAATTTTAATACTAGGAATACAGACAAAATATCTGTGCCTAGCTTTAGATTATCTAAAACAAATAAAAAGACATTCTTAGGAAATGGTGTACGTTTCTATATTAAAATCCCAAAAGAGATAACTGGGCTCTCAGAGGGTAAATTCAAAACCTATATAAAATCAACTTTATTAAAGAAGGCTTATTATAAAGTCAACCAGTACATAGAGGACAAAGATGCCTGGAAACTTCTGCATAGCCGCTTCGCGGTACCTTCAAAGAAAACGAATGTAACCAAACCAAATATTGTGAAACTATCTGTTGAAAAAATGAAGCCCTACAAGTTTCTTGTGCATTCTTCTTGTAGAGGTATCTTTCCGAACGCACGGTAGACTCAGTACTGTTTATCTTCATTGACGTGCAAAAGTGTCAGATTATGATCTATTTGAATAAATCTGTTTGAGTTTGAGTTTAGATACCTACCAAAACGCTAGATCTTAACGCTACCGCTTCATTCGCTAAGAACATACAGCGCCATCTAGTTGTTAATTAAAGCAAACAACTAGAAGTGTATAGTCCCGTGCGCAAAGTTACAGCCAAAAGGGATCGCAGATCTGAGTATTTCATATCAATTTCAACTTGATACCTAATACCTACACGCGTTCCGGTTGAAAACTGTCTTGACAGACGGACAGACACACAGATAGACAGACATACAGACAGACACACAGACAGAGAGACGGACAACAAAATGATCCTATACGGGTTCTTTTTTTACTTTTGAGAACAGAACCCTTGAAAATGATGTAACATAATTCATGGTCGATAAATAATTTTGAATTATAATTTGAAAAGGGTCTTACCAAACAAACAGACAGACAGAAGAGCTTCTATTTTCCTTTTGATGTACGGAACCCTGAAAATATTATTCATAAATTTAATATTTAGCTTCACTTTACCGCCATTTTGAAAGCCATAATTTTCACGAGAAATAATTGCACATTAAAACAAAATTAATGTTGGGTTTAAATTGCAAAATCTGCTAAAAGTAAACACCTCCGTTTTTCTTAATCGTTTTTAATTAAGTGAAATATTACATACAATCACGCCATTTTTCCGAAGGGGTAGGCAGAGACCCAGGACTCAGTCCCATAGTAGGTACCTACACCCACATTTCGCCAATATGATATTGGTCCTATGTAATAGGGGGCGAGACTATTGCCATCTACCGGGCACAGTTTCAGACTTCTGGCTGTCAGTGAGATAACTCCTAATGGAAAAATACCCCCTTTGCATGACCTAGGGATCGAACCAAATTTTTTTTTTTAACTTGTGGAAATGCATTTACGCTCGGCGACAAGCACCCATATCGACTAAAACCACACGGGAAGCAGTCCCTCGCCATGTGAGGCAGGATAGGGTCGCGCTAGCATTCACTATCCTACCTCGGCGGTTGGCCCCTAGGCCCCGGCCCTTGAAAAGGATGACCACACACACTTGGCCATCCCTCAGCCTTGTGGAGTTATAAACTCCGGTATAGAGCCCCCCGACTCTACACCGAAGCCCCAATACGAACCGAAGATCTCATGCTCCGCAACAGCGAATGCGACTACTACACCAAAGATGCAGACAATATTTAGTTCAACTTAAGATAGCAAGTAGCGGTCTTATCGCTTAAATATAGATAGATAGATCAATCCTGATTGGTCCAAATCTGACACTTTTGCACGTTTTATGCGTCCGGATAGATCGTCTGGATACCTCTACAAGAAGAACGCAAAAGAAACTTGTTGGGCTTAATTTTTTCAATATTTGGTTTGGTTACATTCGTTTTTTTGGAAGGTGACTATGCAGAAGTGTCCAGCCTCACAGAGTTTGATAGCTCTTCACGACTAAACTACTGATCCGATCAGGCTAAAGTTTGGTAAGTTAAATATATGTATTTTTGGCAAATGTATGAATTTGGGGATTTAGTCTGTGGCTTTGTCACTGTCAACAGAATATTGACACTGACAAGGTTTTTTTTTTCTTCTTTTATAGAGCTAAATGAATGTATTGCCAGTGTCAAGTTTTGTATTTATAGACTGCTTACATGGGACATTCATGGACTCACACATTAGTGTATTTGCCAGTGTCAAGTTATATAAATTTTCAAGTTAATATGGTCAATTAGTCGTTTCAGGGTCAGGACAAGCCCAGTCAAGTCACAGCTTTAGTAAAGCGGTGGTCTTTACAAGAAGCTGCCGGAATTTTGGTGGGAACACGAAAAACCATGTTTCAACTCTCGCATCATTTGCCAAGAGACTTGTGTATCTTCGGAAACACTGAACACGTAATATTCCACCATTATTACACGTTAAACACTCGAAAATCCACCGATAATTGATAAAGATACGGGAGCCAAACTGTACTCTTCGGCTTCCCCCCAAAATTCTTGATAATATTAGAACAATGACGTTGAATCGCTTCCTTCTACAGATTCACAATCCCTGAACAAGCTTCACAAAAAGGTGTCCATCACTGACAATTACGCGCTTTGACATCTACTGAATTTCTATTATTTGAATTTAAACTCTATTTACCTGATTGTTTTAAAGCCTAATTTGGATTGAACGATTTTTCACCCTATGAAGTTTAATGTTAAATTTGACACTAAGCGACGCGGGCGAACATAGGAGCATTGGAGTAGACTTATATGCACTAAAATATTTTGTGATTTAAATATTTAAACTTTTTAAATAAATTAATCACACTATTATACTTTTTAACTTTTATAAATATATATTAGGTACAAGAAATAAAATTTAAAATTGTCAAAATGTTTTAAAATTAAAATGTATTTATGTTTGTAAAGATAATTAAGTTACATGATAGAATCTCGGTTTAATAGTGAGTACAGGTTTGTGGGCCTGATTCTAGCACGTAGAAAGGGTCTTTGACAATATTATTCTAAATTGTTACGTGATATGATTTCTTTTATACTCTTAATAAATAGTCGAAAGTCACAAAAATATTAATTATAATAAATTGTAAAATTAACGAGGACTATGCAATGTAAACCAATTAGAAACAAAAATATAATATTATAATGCACAGTGCGTTATTGAGATAAAATAAACAAATATTTAATTCAATTTTTAAAATGTTTTCAATCCACTAGGTAATTATTGCCAAACCTTTATTTATGTAAAAAAAATATATTTATGTTCGGATAATATTATCCAAAAATATTTAAAATGTAATCGACTTCATAGTTTTTCATTCGAACAAAGCGCTGTTGTCCATTTTACTGTGTTAAAAAAATTAAAATAAAATAGAAACACGCAATATGGATATACAAATTCCTAAAATTATTGTAAATACATGCCTAAATTATGAAAAGCTATCGCTTTCACGCACGTATCTATTGTTATTCGGTTAGCTTTTTACCTAACACTGGCATCACGCGGTCGGCCTACGGTTGCCATGCAACTAACCACATAGTACCAGACTATATTGTGGCGGTACCAGACTCGCGGCTTGGAACAGATTTTTGCACGACTGGTTCTCTTTGGTATCCTTACTCTGAGTATTAGAAGTACTGAGATATAATATACCTACTCTATGGAAGAAATACGGCGGCAAAGTAGTGATGACGGAAAATGGAGTGAATTATGAGAAAAATATAGTAAAAGGAGGTGTACGAGGCTTATTATAGGATTTCATAATTTATACTCGCTACAGTAGCTTACACTCTAAAATAAGACTTTTGTACTTTACAACCACAAGGCGTAAATAGTAAAATATAATCCACGACCATTATCCTCAATTTAAGAACATAAATGCGAAATAAAATGCTATTTGCCATTTCGCAAGATGGCGGCTTAACTTAACTGCCATACTTAATGGTAGCTTAATGATGGCTTTAGATATGAACAATTTAATAGTAGTACTTGAATACTCTTAATCTGGCAAATAGAGGAATCCCGTGACGCTGTTACGTTCTTATGAATAATGAATTTTACTCTGAATTTGATGCCGAAATTTCTATAGACTATGGAAACTAGGCTTAATTTAATTTTAAACCTATTTTCCTAATAAATAAAAAGAAAGAAAAAAAAAGAAACAAAAACCTTTTTCAGGGAGTTATCGAGGCGCCTAGTTGAAACCTCAGGTGACCAAAAGGCTGGCTACTACCTTGGCCAACGTATTAGTTTGGTCATACAGAGAGGTAATGTAGCTAGCTTTTTGGGCACCTTACCTGCAGAAGGCGACCTTATTTTATTTATAATTTAAGTTTCTTTATAATTTATGCTAAGTTTTTAGTTGAATTGTTTATTTAATTATGTTTTTTATTAAATAATGTAATTAATGTTTTTTATTAATTATTAATTTTTGTAGTGGTAGGCCTCTTTAGCAGGGGGCCGCCTGGGGAAGTACCACACCTTTGCCAGTTATTCATCCGCCAAGCAGTAATGTGCAAACATTACTGTGTTCCGGACTGAAGGGCAATGTTACCAGCGAAATTACTGGGCATGATGAGATTCAACAACTAATATCTCAGGGTGACAGGCGCAGTGCAGTGCCGCGCAGAATTTTGAATTTTAAAACACTGTGCGGCACTGTGTCTGATATGGGCAATCATGATGCTTACCATCAGGCACCTGATTTGCTCGTCTTGTCATTCATTATCATAAAAAAAAAGTAGGTAATTTGTTAATATAAGTAATATCTACTGTTTTTTAATAGTTAAGGCATACCTTGGTGGGTGCTTAGTGTAGGGTTCCGTACCTAGATACTGCAAAAATGTTAGTAATCACATTTTTTATTTTATTTTACGGTTTTGGAATTTTTCTCTGACTTGTGATATAAGCCAACGGGAAGTACCCTAGAGGTTTTTAGTCCATTGCGCAAAGTATGGAAATTTGCGATAAAATGACAGTACGAGTATTTTTTCATTGCGTTGACTAAGAGTTTTTTTTTTTTATAAATTTAATCATGATGAGTTCATACATAAACTTAAAAATCCAAACAACTCTCTTCGAGTTGCGTTATGCGAATGAAATTCGAAACAAAAATGCAAATTAAAATCCCCAATCACCAATTTCACATTACGGAACCTGAAACAGCGGAATTAAACGAAACGATTAAAAAATTATAATTGCAAATGGCTGCTTGTCAAACATACACACATTCAGTGAATCAGAATGAAAAAAAACGTTAAACTGTAGTTGTTGAATAGGAAATAACCGGACCTACACAGCTTAACCACAGTATTGCGTCTTCACAGAAATTAGCTGCTACCGGTCTGTCTGACTTTGTGCGCGCTGTGTAAGCACGCACCGCCACGCACACATTAGCATAATCTGTGGAAGACTCAGATCAATATAATATGATGTCTGATATGAATTTAGTCTGATACTCAGACTAACATAAAACATATAATTATGAACCTAGATAACTAGTGTCTCATTCCGATTAACGTCATATAATGTTGGAAATATGCTCTGATTTGAAATTAATTAACTATTCGTTTGTATGGGGATTTCTTCGGTCTCCGCCCAGCGAACTATATATTTGTATACATTTATTTGTTTGTTTGGATAACTCACGTGGCTCAAACTATTAATTAATATAAACCTACCTACTTTAAGCTGTTTAATTAATTAAGTAGATGAAGATTGATGAGTATTGTTAGCTGACACGAACATTTTTATAAATAGGTTCCTATTAAAGTGGCTTAGTTATTCGCCAGCCTTACTGACGATCATCTGGTTCGATCCCAGGTCAGGTCAGGCAAAAGTGGTATTGTATTTATAGACAAACACATTCCAAAACTGGGATTTTAGGAAGTTCATTATGAAAAAACCAAGTGTTTATACAATGACGTTGAATTGCTGTCTTACCAGGTTTATAAGAAAAATAAAAATGACAGGGACATAGGTTACTTCACTATTAAAATATCAGGATATAAATTTATAGAATGGGTTAATAATATTTGAAGGAAACAGGAATACAAACCATCGATTTGGTATATTTTTCATAGGTTTTTCAAATTCCTAGTAGGCGGCCATGTACGCTCTATGTTCGCGGCGAACTATACCTTGTTCGCCGCGAACTGTCGCGGCAACTCGCGGCTTGTCGTGCAACTGTGCCTAAATATAAAAACAATTATAACCTTTGCGTGTGACATTATTAACACAAACAATTAAGAGAACCATTAATTTAAGTCAACTTAGACAGCAAAATATTAATAGTTTTTGATTGCTTTGACCGCGTCAATCCATAACGAAGAAAAAAAATTAAAGCTACGCTATTTCCTAGCACCGTAGCGGTTGTAGACCGTCTACATAGCCATAATGTGCTACAATATCCTACAAATATACAGATACACGTAGAGATGGATGTTTGTTACCCTTTCACGCCAAAACTACTGAACCGATTGGGCTGTAATTCGGTACGTAGATAATTTAGACCCTGGAATAACACATAGGGTAATTAATTTCCCGATATTCCCACGGGAACGAAGACTACGCGGGTGAATATATTTTAAATGCTGAAGTTTGTGAGGATGGATAGATAGATGTTTGTTACTATTTCACGTCAAAACTACTGAACCAATTAAGTTGAAATTTGGTATGTAAATAGTTTAGACCTTGGAAACCCTACAAGTATCTTGTGTGTTCTTCTTGTAGAGGTATCTTTCCGAACGCACGGTAGACTCAGTACTGTTTATTTTCATTGACGTGCAAAGGTGTCAGAATATGTTTGAATAAATCTTTTTGAGTTTGAGTTTGAGATTCTTATGCGTTCTTGTAAAGGTATATTTCTGAAAGCGCGGTAGACTCATTACTAGTTATTGACATTATTTATTGACGTTAATCTCTTTTTAAGACTTATTTAAATAATTTTTTTTTGAGTTTGAGTTTGAGAGCGCGAGTGAAGACTTATCAATTATCTAAAAGTAAAACTATAAATAAAAAAATAATAATAATAATATATGAGACAACTTCCACACACGGTCATCTGGTCCCAAACTAGGCTAGAAGCCTGGACTATGGTAACCAGATGACTGATATACATACTTATATAAGCTTATAACACACAGGGACAGATCAACACACATGATCATGAAGGACATGCTCATGCACACAAATGTTTGACTTGCCCGGAGATCGAACCCGGGGCCTGCGGCACAGAAGACAGGCGCACTACCGGCTGAGCCAACCAGCCAGCCAATACAAAGTAAATATCGATGTTTCATATTATCTTTCCGTCGCTTAACGTATTGGATAATTAAAAACGTTCCATAATATTCCCATTGTCTCATAAATTGACTGTTTTTGTTTGGAAACTTTTTGATTTCCCAGCTTTCAATGTTTTAATTACTTTTAAATTTTTTGATTGGAAATGTGTTAAAATTTTTGTGGGAATTGGGCTTTGTTAGCTAAATTTTTCACTTTCAGGAGACAACATTGACTGTTAGCTCATTTCGGAGCTTTATAGGATTTTTTTTATGTTAGTGAGCGACAAGACGAGCTAATCAGGTGCCTGATGGTAAGCATCATGATTGCCCATATCAGACACAGTGCCACCCAATGTTTTAAAATCCAAAATTCTGCGCGGCACTGCACTGCGCCTATCAGCCTGAGACTGAGCCTGAGCACTGAGCCTGAGTCGTTCTGGGAATGTGATCGTTAGAGCAGTCTCTGATAATCTGAGCAGTCAAATATTTAAGTATTGGACTGCTGTTCACCTAAACGAGAACAAAAAATGACGGATGGTAAGCATCCTTACTTCTGTTATGATGCTTACCAACAAAAAACAAATGACGTAAAATATTTCTATTTTATTTTTTGCCTGAAATAAATCTTTTTTATTTTTATTTTATATGATTTTTGGAAGTACAATGTCTATGTACCTAGGACGATTTAACTACATTCGTTCAAGCTATGTACCTACTAGCGAGCGAGCGAGATAGAAGGTTTGGCTCCTTTTTTGTATGATCTGAGGTTTGGCTGCTACAGGCGCCTTAATGATAAAGAAACGCACACATTCGCATAAAATACATTTTATTTGTTTTAATATATTTATACCTAGTATTCAAAGTGAAAAAGAAGTGCTTAGAATGTAACTTCGCCACTTAATATAGAATCCATGACAGCTCCGGGGAACGCACCCATGCTCGTGAACAGACGTCGAGGAGGTGGACCGGGGGGGAAAGGAAGGAAGGGTGGGGGACATGGCAGAAGAGGATGGCATGGTGGATTAGGGGCCGGTGGTTTAGGAGCTGGTGCCGGTGGTTCGTTGTTTTGACATCCTTCTGAAACAGAAATTATTTGTAGTGGTAGGCCTCTTTAGCAGGAGTCCGCCTGGGGAAGTACCACACCTTTGCCAGTTATTCATCCGCCAAGCAGTAATGTGCAAAAATTACTGTGTTCCGGTCTGAAGGGCAATGTTACCAGCGAAATTACTGGGCATGATGAGTTACAACAACTAACATCTCAGGGTGACAGGCGCAGTGCAGTGCCGCGCAGAATTTTGTATTTTAAAACACGGGGTGGCACTGTCTCTGTTATGGGCAATCATGATGCTTACCATCAGGCACATGATTTGCTCGTCTTGTTACTCACTATCATAAAAAAAAATTGAATATTGATTAGAATTTATTTTGCCCTATATACAGGCCTTTTTGGACTTCATAAAAGGCATCAATTATGTAATATACTGGTATAGTAGAAAGAGGTATAAATTTAGGATGCAGTACAACTGCATTTTCCATGGTGTATTTATATTTAAACTGTGAACAGGGGCGCTTGTTTGGGACGTGTCTCTCTTGGGGGGACTCTCGTAACCTGAGATACAAGATTGTCCCTAGTTAAGAGAACGAGGGCTCTTCCCGTACGGGACGCGCTTTTGGGATGCGATACTGCACGTACTAAATTGTACTTTTTAACTATTTTTAGTATACCTATTTATATCTAGTTCTGTTAATAAACGTTTTATTTATTATTTTATTTATTTAGAATAAAAAGAGGTTAGAGCTAAGTATCTATTACTTATTTCATTAAAGTTATAGGCGATACAAAAAATATTATGCACATTTGAAAATTTTATTATTAGGTCTATCAAACAAAATCAAAATTATAATGTAAGGTGGACGAAAAACCAACAACTCCTTGCGATCAATAATTATAAGCTCAAAATCGCTCAAATCGCAGTGCTCGGTGTTTCTTTGCGAAATAAAATCCGGAAGGAGGAGATCTACAGAGAAACGGGAGTTACCGTCATACTCGTAGATCGCAGAGTGTGCCAGTTGAAGTGACAAAATAGGCAGGTTACATCGCTCGATAAACGTTGGAGAAGAAAGGTACTCGAGTGGAGATCACGGACCGGTAGACCAAGTATAGGCCGACATATAACGCGGTGGAGCGACGATCTGGTCAGGATCGCAGGCGCGGTGGATGCGGACGGCGAACAACCGCCATGAATGGCGTTTTATGGGGAAGACCTATGTTCAGCAGTAGACGCCTTATATTGCATTATTCCATTAGGAAATATTTCTATGTCAGCCTGGAGTCTGGAACTGTGCCTGGTAGATGGCAATAGGCTCGCCCCCTATTATGGGACCAATAACATACTGGCGAAATGTGGGAGTACCTACTATGGGACTGAGTCCTCACACTTCTGCCTACCCCATCGGGAAAAAAGCGTGATTGTATTTTATAAAACCAATCCCCGGCATTGTCTATCCGAGCTATAGGTGCTATTTGTAATTTGTCTTACCAGTTCTTATAACCAAGTTGAGAGTAGGTGTCTGACACTGGCGCCCTCCCGGCACGGGATACGTCACGGGGCAGGGTATGTTATATTGGCATACTTGGGGGTCTTGAGGTCTAGCGGACGTTTGTAGGACCCCTGGAGTAAACAGAAAAATATATATGAAGTTGTATAATCAAGACAAAAATTATAAATTATCTCAAAGACGGCCTGGAAATCTGGAATCGGATGAAATGAAATGAAATAACTTACATACATTCACGCCTTTTTCCCGAAGGGGTAGGCAGAGGTGTACCCAGGACTCAGTCCCATAGTAGATACACCCACATTTCGCCAGTATGTTATTGGTCCCATGTAATAGGGGGCGAGCCTATTGCCATCTACCGGGCACAGTTCCAAACTCCAGGCAGCTATTGAGATAATTCCTAATGGAAAAATCCAATATTTAACACTTTGCCTGACCTGGGGATCGAACCCGGGACCTCTCGATTGGCAGTCAAGCATGCGCCCACTACGCCACCGAGGCAGTCCTCGAGGGAAATAACTTTATTTGCTTTAAATGTTGTACATAAATTTTCAGGTGTTATAGAGTTGTATTCTTAGTCCAAAACATTTAGTCAATTTATAGTGACATGCAAACATGTTTATATAATTAATTATTCAATCTCGGAGTCTTCAACCTCATCTAGATAGTCTTCACTATCCGAGCTGTCATCGCTCACACACCACTACGAAATATGCGCGCG
Source organism: Hemistola chrysoprasaria (assembly GCA_947063395.1). NCBI lineage: Eukaryota > Metazoa > Arthropoda > Insecta > Lepidoptera > Geometridae > Hemistola > Hemistola chrysoprasaria. Next base: position 540,436 of record OX346738.1, on the reverse strand, counting down.
ACTGTACGCAGGGCACTTGAGACGCGTGAACGAGATAAGACGGGGTGAAGACGCCTGAGCGACCAATTTCTGCACATTCTAGGTCAACGCTATTAAACCGTGACGCGACCTTATAGATACGTTTATTTTTGAGGTAGATGTAATTAAAACCATCATTAATTTTGTCGTAGTCAAAAGCGAATATTACTAAAAAATACTTTTTTTTATCACTCTTTTATCTTTTGGCTAGACAGATTTTTTGGTATAAATGTCTTTATGCTAGCATGCTGCTCATTTGTGGCCTGAGATCAATGACTTTGAATAATTGCTTTATGGACATATTTCCCCCAAAGCCAAAATAAACCCCGAATTTGCAATAACCCAACAGGCACCACAAAATCTGGGAGGAGATAGGCGACAAAATTACTATTTTATGAATTTGACTTTGGGAGTGCCACGGGTCAGAATCCAAGCACCAGTGGCCCCTCAGGGGTATCCTGTAGGGGTCCCTTGGGTACGGAATAATAATTATATTAAAAAAAAAAAACTATACATATCTATTTATATATCTATTTATCTATCTATCTATCTATACAAAATAACTTACCCGAAACTAATAAAACGAAAATTAAAATAAAATAATACATTTTCAAACTACTATCTACATAATTTCAAGCAAAATGTGTCTCAATTCCTTTGCAAGTTCTTTTTAAAGAATTGATTGTAAAATAGCTTTATGCAAGTATGCTTTTATAATCATTATAATAAAGGTGATAATTGAATGAATAGTTAGTATGCTATGAAATGCTTGATTTAGTTTAAAAATAACAAAATTCAATGTTTATAAGATTTGAGGTAAATAATTTACGGTTTTTATATATTATTTATTAAATATAATATTATATTGGACTGACTCTGTGGTTCGCAAGTGCGTCTGCCGATCACGACGTTCCGGGTTCGATCCCCAGGGCGAACAATTTCCCGATCTGTTCCCGGTAGCACAGAATGGTAAATATCATTATTGGCGAAGTAATATTGTTCCCACTAACTACCCCTTCGGTGAAAAAGCGTGTTTTTTATGATAGTGAGTGACAAGACGAGCAAATCAGTTGCCTGATGGTAAGCATCATGATTGCTCATATCAGACACAGTGCCACCCAGTGTTTAAAATTCTAAATTATGCGCGGCACTGCACACTGAGATATAAGTTGTTGAAACTCGTCATGCCCAGTAATTTTGCTGGTAACATTGCCCTTCAGACCGGAGCCTATGTTTGCACATTACTGCTTGGCGGATGAATAACTGGCAAAGGTGTGGTACTTCCCCAGGCGGGCCTCTGTGAAAGAGGCCTACCACTACAACTACATGTTGTTTTATGTAATATTATAGTTTATGGAACTCGCATATGAAGGGTTTCAACTAGTGGTTCCTACCTTCCTTTCCTCTTAAAGAGGCGTTGTATTACCATAGTATAATAAATTCTATAGAATAGAATAGAATAGAAAACTCTTTATTGGTATCAACAATTAGTACAAAAAACAATAAAATCAAATATTAAAACTAGAAAATGTGTAACTATTGGCGGCCTTATCCCTCAGAGCGATCTCTTCCAGACAACCATGTGATGATAGGACTTATACTAAGACGCTGGAAGGACGGTGGTTTCACACTTCAAACGAAAATCTATAATCTATACCAAAAATTGCCTCGGTGCCTCGGTGGCGTAGTGGGCGCATGCTAGACTGCCAATCAAGAGGTCCCGGGTTCGATCCCCAGGTCAGGCAAGTGTTTAATATTATATTTTCCATTAGGAATTATCTCAATAACTGCCTGGAGTCGGGAACTGTGCCCGGTAGATGGCAATAGGCTCGCCCCCTATTACATGGGACCAATAACATACTGGCGAAATGTGGGTGTATCTACTATGGGACTACGTCCTGGGTACACCTCTGCCTACCCCTTCGGGAAAAAGGCGTGAATGTATGTTATGCTATACCAAAAATATAATAAGTACCTATATAAATATCTCAATAAAACTAATACGTAATTTATTTAATAAAAAAAATTATAATAATAATAATATATGCAATACACACAAATATCATACATATTATAGATAATATAGGTACATTACAAGTGAGTCAATAATAAAACCTATATAGTTACTAGCTGACCCAGCGAACTTCGTACCGCCATATTTTATTTCTCTAAAATAGTACAATTTTTTTTTTGTTATTAATGGTAATAATATTGTAACATAATACGCAGTATAATTATAAAAATATCAGTCACAAACCATTAAAATAATACGGTTATATCGTGAGCATAAATAAATATTACGTGAAATAAAGTAATAGAATTTATATTCTAAGAAACAGAACACAGCGCCATCTATTGGGTGTATTTGCAACCTAGATGTCAAACAATATTGAAGAATTTTATTGATGAATCAACGTACACCGCCATCTATGAGAACTTCATAAAACTAAACAGTAAATAAACACTTGCTTAAGAAACAATTAATTGATACATTTTATTCGTTTACATTCACGACATAAGCGAATAATTGAGATAATAACTATCCTATCCAGGTTAGACCCAAATACGGGTACATGTGAAATTTGATTGAAATCGGTTCAGTAGTTTTGGAGTTTATTGGCAACATACATCGTGACACAAGATTTTTATATATATAAGATTAAGATAAAGAGAGGTAGTGAGATCTTTCAAAACGTTCCCGAAGGTAGCTAGGTATATTCTAGTAGGTCAACATTCAGGCAGCCTGAATGAGCATACCGGGCCATAATAGATGCCGGCCGGTACTACTTCAGGCATCGCGTGCAAGGGGGGACTTCACTGTGTCGTTGCATAGATGACCTACTACTAGTAGTATTTCATATACTATGGTAATAAGGTTCCTTCGGCACACCTTGGATACGGAACCTAAAACGTACAGAAAAAAAGAAATAAAATGCTTTAGAAACGTATAAAACAGTTTTTATTACTAGTTATTATTACAATAAACTATTTTTCCTTAACAATAATATGACTATTAAATATTATAATTATACCAGAACTCGGAGTAATCATTTGTAATAGTTTTTAAAATTACGACATGTACATTCATTCGGACAATCATCTTGATAATAAGATATTTGCAATATTTTACCATTATTAGAATTACTTTTACTATCTATAGAATTAAACAAACTACTGTCTATTTTAACATTTAACTGAGTGTTTCCTTGGTTAGAACTGTAATTATTAATCTTAGAATTATAATCAACTTTTTCAGAATTATATATTCCACTTCCAGAATTATACTTATTTATTCCAGTATTATAACTATCCGTTTCAGAATATCCGCTCATTCTAGGTGTATAATTTATTATATCACTACTTGCAGAATTAATGATTTTACTACTATAATTATCAATTTCAGAATTATAACTTTCGCTTCCGGAATAACCACCATTTTTAGAACTATAAATACCCGTTCTATAATTATAACCGGCACTTCCGGAGTTATACTGACTCGTTTTAAAATTCATGCTATTTGTTTCAGAATTATATCCACCAATTCTAGCATTATAATCACCCATTCTAGAATTATAACTATTAATTCTAGTATTACAACCGCCGATTCTAGAACCTACACTACCCAAACCAGATTTACTGGTTTCATAAATAATTCTCAGAGGAGGTTTCGGTATAAAACAATATTTCATTTTCAACTTATTTTCGGCATCCAAAGAAAATCCAAGTGTAGAAATGCATTCTTGAATAAACCCTGTAAAAACAGTAACATTATTTGATAAACTTAAAAGCGTACGCGGCCTTCTAGGAGTTTGACACAATCATATGAAAAATTTACCAAATCGATGTTTTGCATTGCTCTGTTTCCTCAGAATATCATAAACCCATTCTATACAATTATATCCTGATATTTTTATAGTGAAGTAACCTATGTCTCTGTCATTTTAATTTTTCTTATAAACCCTTGGTTTTTTTTCATAGTGACCTTCCAAAAATCCCAGTTTTACTCGCGTAATTGGACGTTCACTGCAAAAAAATGTAAAGTTTATAAACAAAAATAAAATGATAGGGACATACTTTACTTCATCTTTAAAGTATCAGGATATTCAGGGCCGTCTTAAGTCTATTCTGCGCTGGGGTGCGGGACTCAGCCTGCGCCCTCGTTTTGTTTACACTGCAGCGTGGCATGCGACCGACGACACACTGCAGTATGAAAGGGGTCCTAGTCTACCAAGAAAACACAATACACGTAATTTTTTTTTCCTCTTTCAAATGAATGAATTTACACTTTATTGACTTAGAGATCATTTTGCTTCAAGTGCGGGCGACCGGGCGGCAATGTCAAAGGGCGCAATTACTCGCCCATGACAGTCGCACAGGTGCCGCGCCGCGCGCCCATTTCAAATGAACTTACACTCATTTGACTTAGAGATTATTTTGCTTCAAGTGCGGGCGACCGGGCGGCAACGTGTCAAACGTACATACATACACTCTCTTTGGATTAGAGATTTTGCTGCGCGCGTGTTGTATTAAATAAAATTGATATTTGTGTAGTGTAGTAATGCGGTATGACAAGCGCCGAAAGCGTAATAAAAGCAAAAAAAAAAAATTATTGTCGATGACTATTTTTTTTTGCTTACATATTTGTCGTAGTAACAAGTATATAAAACTGTGCAATAGCGCTAATTTCAATGAAATATCCAAAAATTCGGCGCTCGACAGGCGCCCCCGGGCGCTCCGCGCCCGGGTGCACCGCACCCCTTGCACCCCCTGGTAAAGACGGCCCTGAGGATATTAATATATCAAATAGGTTTACTGTATTCGGAGGAAACAGGGGAATACAAAACATCGATATGGTAAATTATCAATATGATTGTGTCAAACTGCTAAGATGTCCTCCTCTGTACTTTTAATTGAAGTGGCCCAGTGGAAATGCCCGGCTTCAAATCGTCCCTGGTTCGAATTTCACATGTGGAATTTTCTCCTGGAAGCTACCGTGTTTCGTATGGCACGATAAACTGTAGATTCCTATAGTTCCCTATGAGATATTTAGGGGGCAGTTGTTAGCTCATGTCAGAGCCGCGGAGGAATCTTGGCGACCTGAAACTATGACTGGTCGGCCACATGACCAGTATAAATTGACTTGAGCAATGTTACTGGGGGAAATGTTTTGTAAAGGTTACTTTTTTAGAATAGAATAGAATAGAATAGAATTCGTTTATTTGTAATGACTGCAGGTTACATGTAGGTTTTCGGTACATAGTCAAAGGGTCCGTGTACATTTAGTCACATTGCGACATACAAATATTAATTAAGTAGGTACATTCATGATTATCTATATTATTATTTCACTTTATATAAAATTAGATTCATTATTATTTAGTTTATTTACAATATTCTACCCTTAATTATTATTTAATTCTGTGATTGTGTAGAAAGACTTTTCTATCAACCACAGCTTTAATTTTCTGGAAAATCTACTTTCTGGCAGTTCCCTAATATCACGGGGGATGGCATTACATATCCGTCCACACATGACGTAACAGTTTCTGTGATACAATGCCGTTTTTGGCGCTCTATGTAAAACAATTCTGTCAGGATTCCTTGTGTTTCGCGGAAAAAGTTCTTGAGCAGTTTTGAAGATTTTTAGATTACATTGAGGAGAATTTTGATCATTTCAAGCACCTTTTTACAACAACTTGGTTATAATTTATAATAAAAAATAAATATAAATATTTACCAAATAAAACAAACAAAGTAGTCAACTTCAGTATCATTTTCAAATTAATATTATTTTTAAATTAATATTCTAGATCATTCCGCCTTTATATGCGAGATTTTCATAGGAAATGTTTCCAAAACACTTTTTAATCGATTGGTTACGTTGGTATGAAGTTTTATCGGAAGGCTATGCTTTCATGTTGTTGTAAGTCAAGGTTGTGGAGAGTCGTTAAAACAAGTGTATCTAATAGTAGATTGTTAAACGAGGGATTAAAGAGGCCCATTGTATAGCTCGTTAGTTTTACTGTCGAGCTGTAGCGAGGGAGTCAATAGAAACAGAGTTATAATGGGTTTTAGCGCCGCGTGTTACTCTACGGACTCACTACGATTGTGATAATTTTTTTTATTGATTTCATTAAAACTCTTTGGCTGATATCATAGACGTGCGACACCTAAAAATGTAGTCTCGTTCTTTTATGGACACGAGTCGAGTTATATAAATTTTCGTTAATCAATTCAGAGTTAGTCAATTCAGAGTCAGGGCAAGCCCAGTCAAGTCACAGCTTTAGTAAAGTGGTGGTCTTTACAAGAAGCTGCCGGAATTTTGGCGGGAACACGGAAAATCACAATTTCTACTCTCGTATCACTCGCCAAGAGATTATTACACGTTAAACACTCGAAAATGCACCGATAATTGATAAAGATACGGGGGCCAAACTGTATTCTTCGGTCTCCCGCCATAACTCATGTTAACTCGTTGGTAATAGACAAAAAATAAAAAAATAATTTTCTTCATTCCGTAGAGGTTGAAAAGTCATTTAAGCCCCGCTCTGGTACCACAGAACAGATAATAATACTACGTATAGAATGGACACTGTCATCCGCCCACCAATCGGCCTTCCTCATCCCGCGAACGAGATTGACCCCTCTACGAGCCCCGCTTGTATGGGAAATCACCTCACGCACACTCTTGCACGTGTACAATACTCCATCTGTGTGCTGTAGTAGGTAACATATTGCCGCCTCACTTGGGAATTGTTTTTATAAACTTAAAGTGTTGTACAGAATGAGGCCATACCTGAGCGAAGAGCTGCGAGTTCAGTTAGTGGAATCACTTGTCTTATCTAAGCTGAATTACATGGATGCAGTTTTTGGTTCCCGCTTGTTTGTTAAAACGCAAAAACTAATTCAACGTGTCCAGAACGCGTGTGCTCGGTTTTGCTTCAACATTCCGTTAAGAGCTCATGTGACTCCATTTTTAAATAAACATAATATTCTCAAAATGAGGCACCGTCGCAAGCTGCACCTCGCTTGCCTTTTATTCGGGGTAATAAACCAAAAGACACCCGCGTATCTATACCGCAAACTATCCTGGTCGACGAACGCGAGGATGTCTCACGGTTCCCGGCAATGTGCGGTGCAGCTTGTGATGCAGCGACACAGGTCAGCGACGTTCAGGGGTAGTTTCCGCTATGCTTCGACCAAATGTTGGAACAATATACCACCGCCGATACGGAACCTGCAAAGTGCTTTTAATTTCAGAACTAAATTAAAGAAGTTTATATTTGATCACCAAAAAACGCAGGAAACTTACGCTCATGAGACAAGTGCTATTTAGACGAATGCCCCAGTAATAATTGTAGTAAATGTGATACTTTGTTAAACTGTCATTGTTCTAGCCACAAAACTTCATTTGGTACCTCCCTATAATATAATTAGGTTACTTTTCATTTATTACTTTTTCTTATTTTTAAGATATAGCTATATTTTCGTTCTCTCTTCTGTTTTTAATACTTTACGCATTTTTATTTGTATATTTATATATACTTTTTTAATCTGTTAAGTGTATTTTGGAGTATTTCTAGTTCCCATAGTTAAGTTATTACCCAAAACATTATCTTCTGTACTACTTATAGAATGTCCGTAACGTCACCATGCGGTTCCAACGGAAGACCAGCGCTGGCTGTTTACAGTCAGCACCATGCTGAGTTGGAACCGTGTTGGGACATACTTTATTTCTACATGTACTAACTATTGTGTATGATATGTCTCAATAAATGATTTTTCTTTCTTTTCTTTCTTTTTCTAATTAAAGCGCGTCTTTTATATGGTTCAGTCGAGGGTCCGAGGTGTGCTGGTACGTAACAATGACGGACTTTTAGAGCAAGAGAAGTGAAATGCTCCATCATCAGCCTCTTCTCCACCTATCTGTAACATATTTGTAACATTTGTAGCGTCCGTGGTCCAGCGGGAATATGCCCGGCTCCAAATCCGGAGACCCTGGATCGAATCTCACCATGTGGACTTATCGCCTGGGCGTTACCATGTTTCGGATGGCACGGCCTGGCTATTTCTTATAAGATAGGTAAGGTAGGGTAGGGATAGGTAGGGGGCAGTCGTTAGGTCATGTCAGAGGCCTTGTAGGAATCTTGGTGACCTGAAACTCTGACAATAAGGGGTTGTCCACATAACTTGACTCGAGCAGTGTAATTGGAAGTAACCTGTTCTGTTAGAGTATAAATTCAAATTATTATTGTTATTCTCTTTATTAATTTTATATCTTAGAACTAAGTTTTTTACAATATTCTTAAAAAAATATATATATATATACACAATAATATAAAAACATTGTAAAAAACTTAATACTAGAACTGCCGCCGGCAGCGGGGCGTGGGGCACAAGCTACCGGTGGTTAGGGCCGCAGGGTGAGGAATCGTCGGACGATGCGTGCCGTGTCAAGAAGTACTGCCTTCTGAATCTGACCCTTGACCTAACCGCCTAGCGAGAGCCTCTCGAGATGTTGGTTGAGGCTCTTCGCTATCAACCCATTCACCGAAACGACTATCGGTACAATGATCGTCGAATCAAATTAATATTGTTATTATTATTATTCATTGAGTCGATTCCAACGAGCACAAACACGATATATTAGACTACTGGTCCATCTGAACCTGATGCTGCATCAGGTCATCGTTGCCAAGTCGATGCTATATTGATGAAATGACAGGATACCTTTCTGAAGAAACACTAACCAGAATTTACTTGTTTTCAGGTACTGTCTGTTTAATATTCTATTGGATAATTGTGTAAGTTTTTTTATTTATAAATTTATTCTGAAATAAGAGATGTACATACGCCAGCATGAAAGATAACTAGATTGATAGACCTCTGAAGACTCGCTCACTGAGAGCCGTGTCAGATGACAAGTAAAACTACTTATATACCTGCGGCTTGCTTGTCTCGTATAACACAGACTTAGGCTGGGTTTTTTGATAACTGGTTAAATCGACCAATTGTTAAATTTTTTGACAAATAGTAAAAAATTCAACAAAACTCGTTTTTTCATCCTTGGTTATCTAATTTTTCCACACGATTTAACCATTGGTTAGAAATTTAACTATAGTTAGTTTGACAAATGGTTAACTTAACGTAAACACGTTATTTGCTACATACTTAAGTGTTAAATTACCTTTAGACGCCTAGATAATTATTTATCTAAGAATTTAATATATAATAATAATAATAATATGGGACAACTTCCACACACGGTCATCTGGTCCCAAACTAGGCTAAAAGCCTGTACTATGGTAACCAGATGACTGATATACATACTTATATAAGCTTATAACACCCAGACACAGATCAAACAGATATATGTTCGTGCACACGAATGTTTGACCTGGCCGGGGATCGAACCCGGGCCCTGTGGCACAGAAAGCAGAGTTACTACCATCTGTGCCAACGAGGGTGTTGACAAATGGTTAACATAACCGTAACTAGCGATCAAAAAACCGGCCCTTTGTATATTATCGTACAAGATAAGTAGAGGGCAGTCGTATATGTAGCATTGATCTTAGGCCCCGGGTTCGATCCCCGGCCACGTCAAACATTTGTGTGCATGAACATGTCTGTTTGATCTGTGTCTGGGTGTTATAAGCATATTCAAGTATTATCAGTCATCTGGTTACCATAGTACAGGCTTCTAGCCTAGTTTGGGACCAGATGACCGTGTGTGGAAGTTGTCCCATATTATTATATTATTATTATTGATATAAAGAAAAGGGGAGATAAGAGATAAGATCTCCCAGCGCTTTCTCAACAACTGGCACGTGCAATTTGCTCAGTGTGAAGTTTGCACAGTGACATTTAATGAACAACAAAGATAGAAAGACGTACCTAAGACCGAAGTGCGACCGAGACAACAATATTATTCACTCGTACAAACTTACTTTACTGACGTACGTGGACCTAATGGGACCTTATTTGAGCTTGCCGTTTTCGAGAAGCCAGTACCTCATTCCCTATTCTTTAAATCAATGAAATTATTAAATCTTTTATATTATAATCAAAAACTAAGCCTTCCCGGTGCACGCAGTAATAGTTTACAGTACTTAGGTACCTATCCAGAAGAAGTCTTGAAGTTTTCTTCAAGAGATTCAATCGATAACTTCTTGATTGAAATTTATTTTTAAATTTCACAAGACAAGTTCACCAAATGAACTAGAAGTTTTAACTGATGTGACAAGCCGACATTTTCATTAATAACATCTACAAAAAAGACGTTATTTAAAAAACAAATTTTAATTAAACTCATAATTGAAGTTTTAATTTAAAAAACGCAAATATTTGACAAATCATTTCAAGGCATTTCAAATGGACCGTTTTAGATTGATAAAATAACAAAGAAAATTAAGTTTTTTGGTATAAAAACTGGTGAGAAACGATGTAATGACACAGACCGTGGATACCAAGAACTTCATCATGGCATCTAAAGTTGTTTGCTTATTGGCTGGTAAGTAAAAAATAATATGATATTTTTTTTATGATAATGAATGACAAGACGAGCAAATCAGGTGCCTGATGGTAAGCATCATGATTGCCCATATCAAACACAGTGCCACCCAGTGTTTTAAAATTCTAAATTCTGCAAGGCACTGCACTTCGCCTGTCACCCTGAATTTCTTTTTTTATGATATTGAGTGACAAGACGAGCAATCTTAATAAATAGTCGAAAGTCACAAAAATATTAAAATGTTATCATAAATATAAAATTAACGAGGACTATGCAATGTAAACCAATTAGAAACAAAAAGTATAATATTATAATGCACAGTACGTAATTGAGATAAAATAAACAAATATTTAATTTAATGTTTAAAATTTCACTAGGTAATTAATGCCAAACCTTAATTTATGTAAAAAAAATATATTCTAGTTCGGATAATATTATACAAAAATATTTAAAATATAATCGACTTCATAGTTTTTCATTCGAACAAAGCGCTGTTGTCCATTTCTTTGAGTTAAAAAAATTAAAATAAAATAGAAACACGCAATGTGGATACATAAATTCCTAAAATTATTGTAAATACATGACTAAATTATGAAAAGCTATCGCTTTCACGCACGTATCTGTTGTTATTCGGTTAGCTTTTTACCTAACACTGGCATCACGCGGTCGGCCTACGGTTGCCATGCAACTAACCACATATTCTGGTAATTTATTGATTTAGTACCAGACTCGCGGCTTGGAACAGATTTTTGCACGACTGGTTCTCTTTGGTATCCTTACTCTGAGTTAAAACCCTAATAATATTCTACAATATGAAATAAATATAGTTAAATCGTAATTTGGTTATTTATGTTAGGATAAAATTATGTAAAAATAAAGCGATTGCCAAAATTCGTGCTTTCTTATAGACACTTTTATTCTAAAGGTTGCAACGCATAAACGTTGGGCTAGATAAATTAAATTATTATTTTGTAGTGGTAGGCCTCTTTTGCAGGGGGCCGCCTGGGGGAGTACCACACCTTTGCCAGTTATTCATCTAGCAGTAATGTGTAAACATTACTGTGTTCCGGTCTGAAGGGCAATGTTACCAGCGAAATTACTGGACATGATAAGTTTCAACAACTAATATCTCTGGGTGACAGGCGCAGTGCAGTGCCACGCAGAATTTTAAATATTAAAACACTGGGTGGCACTGTGTCTGATATGGGCAATCATGATGCTTACCATCAGGCACCTGATTTGCTCGTCTTGTTCACTCACTATCTTATACAAAAAATGTTTTGAAAATACTCGTATAGCTCGTATAGAAGATGGAGAAAATCTTCCACAGTTCTTTATGTTAATTTAGTTTATTTTTTTCAGCACTTCTATGCACGGCTCACGCCCAGCCCCTGGGGCAAACCACGGTCTGTGAATCGGCCCCTAATGTAGGCCTAGGGGGCCTGGGGTACCTTGGAGGTCTCGGTGGAATAGGTCTTGGAGGCCTCGGCGGAGCGACGACCGTCTGCGAATCTTCCCCTAACCTAGGACTTGGTATGGGAGGTCTTGGATACCTTGGAGGTCTCGGAGGTCTAGGTCTCGGTGGTTTGGGCCCCTTGGGTGGAGCTACGACTGTTTGCGAATCAGCCCCTAATCTAGGTCTTGGTTTGGGAGGTCTCGGTTTGGGAGGTCTTGGTTTGGGAGGTCTTGGATACCTTGGAGGCGTCGGAGGTCTAGGTCTCGGTGGTTTGGGCCCCTTGGGTGGAGCTTCGACTGTTTGCGAATCAGCCCCTAACCTAGGTCTCGGTTTGGGAGGTCTTGGTTTGGGAGGCCTTGGATACCTTGGCGGTCTTGGGGGTCTTGGAGGTCTAGGAGGTCTCGGACTCGGTGGTATAGCACCCTTGGGTGGAGCTACGACTCTTTGCGAATCCAACCCTAATCTGGGCCTTGGTTTGGGAGGTTGGGGTCTTGGCGGCTTAGGATACCTTGGGGGTCTTGGCGGTCTCGGCAGTCTCGGCAGTCTTGGCAGCCTTGGCGGTCTTGGCGGTCTTGGCCTCGGTGGTCTAGGTCTTGGTGGACTCGGTGGTGCCTCTACCCTTTGCGAATCTGCCCCTAACCTAGGCCTTGGATTGGGAGGTCTCGGTTACGGTTTAGGAGGTCTTGGCTTGGGGGGCCTAGGTTACGGTCGCCTTTTTTTATAAACAGCTAGCTCATCTTCCTACTCTTCAAACTCTAACACCTGTGTAGGAAGTAATTTATTGAAACCCTTTTTCAGTAATCAGAATTATAATAATGATGGTAATACTTTTACAATGACGTTGTGAGACTTAACAACTGATATCTTACGACATATTAGACATAACAACTCGTATGTCGGGCCATATGAAACTTAAAAACAACTGATGTCTCAAGTGCCTTTACACCAGACGAATGATTTGTACGCTTCGTTTTATTATGTCAGATTACATGAGACTTAACACCTGAATATGTCAAGACATTTAAGACCAAACCACTTATAGAATATGCCCATATGAGATTCCATGTCTTATGTTTTGTGCACATAATAAAACAATATATATGTATGTCCGAGCATATATAAAATACTTATGTCTTACCATATGACATCAATATATTATCTTATTTAGTTAAAAATTACTGAAATTGGGTAAAAACTTACAACTTGGCTCATGTTATTAAGGTTTTGAACTATATTCACTTAATTAGATTTAACTTTTCAACCTTTTTGAAAGTTGAATATTATTGTTTTGGTGATTATTTTATTATGTGATAAGTAAAAAAAACAGTAGCAATTTTCACAGTGAATTAAAAGTCATGTAATGTAATCTTTTACGAATCCCCCATATTTATTGATGTTAAAAAATTGGTCTCAATTATTTATATAAAAAAATGTCATATAATTTTAAAAAACTTGTTCTTTTGTGTTATTTTGGTGATGTTGCGGCTGATAAAAAAATATTTTTATCAAAATTGTATGTAATATATATTTATTGGCTTAATAAAAAAAATGTATTATATTGATTTATTTGTTTCAATTTTACCTTTTGTTTAAATCATCAGCATTTTTTTTTTGAAGGTTTGTATGGAAAGAAAATGGGCTTAGAATCGAAGGAAGCTGGGCAAAGAAAACCTAAACTGTCTATCCTATATTACCGAGTGGAGAATGTTATTTGCAATAATATTCTCAAACATAGTAGCCCTCTTAGCATCGCAGTGATCTTGGAAATCTATAAAGGTGGGCGGGCACGGGCTTTGCTTGGCGCTATACAAGTACTATTTTTACTATTCTGTGGTTATACTCGCGACCAACGATTAGTGCCTGATCATATTTGCGAGCAACGAGTATACACGGAAGACTACATTTTAGTAGGTGCAAATAGTATTTATGTCTATAACTTTATTATTCTGCTACTGATAGCAACAAATGAAAGATCAAGAAAAAGGTGCTAGCTATTAGTAAAACTATCTCAAATATTACAAAAAACTAACGCGACACTTCTATGAAAAACCAAACAACATGCTTTGACCTTGAGTTTTGCATATAAGTGACGCGTAAAAAGTAAGGAGTATTCTTCCGCGTAGGCTCCTTGCTCGCAAATATGATCAGGAACTAATTGTCGCGAGTATAGCCACGACATAATATTATATAGTAGGTACCACATAATAATATAGCCCGCCTTGATAAATTCCCAAGATCACGTGTATCGTCACCTTAATATATTATAATTTGAAATAAATAAAGTGAGGTTGAATACCAAGTATTTATATAATGGCGACGTGCCTTCTTATTTCAGTAGGACATTTGCTTATATCATTAAAAAAATTTGCTCTTTATGTTTATAAGCGGATGTTCGGGTACTATCCATTTCTGTTTCCCTCACTTTTTGTATCCGGTCCGATCAGAGTGGACACACTAGAGCTTAGGCGTAAACTGCATCTGGCCGTACATTTGCAAATACTTCGGGATAACATAAACAACCCAACGACTTTGGCTTCGCTAGGGCTATATGTACCGGAGTATTACAGTCGTAGCAGACGCCGTCAGCACCAGCTGTTCGTCCTATGACTCGGACTTGTCATGCTCGTAATGCTCCTACGCAGCGAGCATTGGAGCTCTTCAATTCATTTGCGCAAGAGTTCCAACATCTAGACCTACTTATGGATATCTAGACCTACTTACGGATCCTGTGAGTGTAATTGTTAGCCATATAAGAATATATTTAAGTCATAGTATGTAATTAATGCAGGAAGCATTTTGGTTTTATAACTGTTAGCTTTCTTCTTGTATGATAAATAAATAAATTAAAATTATGTAATACCAAAAATATTATTTATTGCAAATTTGAAAATCTTATTATCAGGTCTATTAAGTTAAATTATAATTTTAGTTCGAAGTGGTCAAAAAACCAAAACGTCTTTAATTCTTGACTTACATAAGCTACTTGTCATACAATTCTTATTGTATGGGATAATATATGGGAATATTCGTCGTAGCTCAAGTGGTAGTATGCCTAC
This sequence comes from Hemistola chrysoprasaria, assembly GCA_947063395.1. NCBI lineage: Eukaryota > Metazoa > Arthropoda > Insecta > Lepidoptera > Geometridae > Hemistola > Hemistola chrysoprasaria. Next base: position 525,396 of record OX346738.1, on the reverse strand, counting down.
CACGCGGAATGGTGCGGAGGGCACGTGGTTCAAATACCGCCTGTGGGTGATATTATTCTTCCCAGTTCTGATTATGACATTTTTAGATAGATTGATAAATAAACTCTTTATTATTACACCACATAAAAAAAAACTAAACTAAAAAGTAACAATAGCAAAATATTATCTAGTGTAACAATTGGCGGACTTATCGCTAAAAGCGATCTCTTCCAGACAACCGTGCAGGAGATTAAGAAGATCACGACATTTGTTTGGTGGTGTTACTGAAATAATGTCGAAATAAATACATACATACATTAAAAACATTTTTTTATACGTATACACCACTAAAATATAATACATAAACTACACACGTCATCATTCAAATAAATACATACACATAATATATCTTGTAAATATATAAATAAACTATATATTTTATATACTATTTACTATTTGACTGCCTCGGTGGCGTAGTGGGCGCATGCTCGACTGCCAATCAAGAGGTCCCGGGTTCGATCCCCAGGTCAGGCATAGTGTTTAATATTGGATTTTTCCATTAGGAATTATCTCAATAACTGCCTGTAGTCTGGAACTGTGCCCGGTAGATGGCAATAGGCTCGCCCCCTATTACATGGGACCAATAACATACTGGCGAAATGTGGGTGTATCTACTACGGGACTGAGTCCTGGGTACAACCTCTGCCTACCCCTTCGGGAAAAAGGCGTGAATGTATATTATTTACTATTTTATATATTTAGGGATATAAAATAAAACAACCAAATTATAAATTGCTTATATAAACCCGTACTGTATTTCAATCGCTCACACATTTACAAATGTTACCTATTTACAATATATATTACAATAAATATTTATTAGTTGCATGGGCAGGGGCAGGGATTGCATGGGTCGCATGGGGGTACGCATGGGTCACATGGGTTGCATGGGGGTACGCATTCATCGCATTGATTGCACGGATTGCATGGATCACATGGGTTGCACGGTGGCGGACAAGGGCATGGGTCGCATGGGTTGCATGGGTCACATGGGTTGCACTGGTCGCATGGTCTGCACGGGTCGCACGGGTTGCACGGCTGTGCGCATGGGTCGCAAGGTTCGCATGGGTTGCACGGCGGTGGGCATGGATTGCATGGGTCACACGGGTTGCATCGGGTGCGGCACACGCAAGCGCTGCCGACCGTTCGGTAGCAAATGGGAGGGTTCGGTCGGAAAACTATGGTGGGTGGGGAAGGTACCAGGATCTTGGGTGGTGTTATGACGAGACCTTCTGGGATTGGTACTGGCACTGGTGGGGGTTGAACCTGAAATATGAAATAAAACAATTACAATAATAATTCAAATAAGGTGCTGGGAGATCTCTCCGGTCCTACGCACCTACCCCGCAGGCGAGGACTCAATTATGCGGTCTACCTATAGTTTACCTTGATCGGAGGGGGTCTAGGCACGGGCACGGGTGGTGGGCGGACGAGTATCGGTGCTGGAGTTGGTGGGGTGACCGGCGGCACTGGTACGTAGAACGGTCTGGGGGTCGGTGGCTGGACTAACGCTGGCTTCACTGTTATCGGATCCGGCTGGATGGAGACAATAATACATTTACTATACGTTGCATTCTTATTCAACGTCTTAAAAGAAGGTGTAGGAATATCTACCCGTTAAGTTGAACAACTTTCAAAATACATTGGATCAGCTGATCGGAAACGTATGAAAAGGCGAATCGTTTTCAGAGGAATTACTTTGTTATTCATTGTTTTTATGTAACTTTATTGGTGTACGCAGCGCAATACTATAAAGCTGCCAGTCGGTATGATTATTTCCGACATTTATTAAAGATCCATCGCTATGTTTCAGTTATCATGAATCACTCCATTTTTTGGTGTGGTGCTCGTGTCCCAAGTTCACGAGAATTTTAATCGTCATACTCGTACGAACTTATTATATATTTTGTTACCTGTGGAGGTTGCACCAAAGCAGGTTTCACCCAGATGACCGGTGGCCGGGGTAGTCGGATCTGACCCGGACGGACCACGATGGCCGGTGGGGTCGGGAACCGGACTTGACCGGGACGGACAAGCACTGACCCTACACATATTAAATATTTTAATGGTAATCTCTTCTCTTGCCGGCTATAGATAAATAGTACCCCACCTGTGGCATCTGTGTGATAGCAGTGTCCTGGCTCGAGAACGCTGAATTGGGTGACATAATAAACATTACCGAGTAGCTTGATAAACCTTACCAAGTGGCTTGTTAAAACTCACCAAGTGCCGTCGTATAAGTAGTTAGAAATATCGCAATTTTTGCATGTTCCTATCTCGAGTACACTCGGGGAAAAGGTTCTTAACCTTACCGAGTGGCTTAATAAACCTTACCAAGTGGCTCAATAATCCTGGATTGTTCCACCCTGCCCCACCAAGCCAGGTGGCATAGGTGGAGCATAGTGGAATGCTCTAAATTTTGTAGCGGAATATGCCCCGCTACGTTGACTCGTTGGGGCGCGCGAAAAGCCGAGTGGAATTTCCCCACCAGGGTTATCACATTACTGTTTGTTTCCTTACCAGGTGGCGCCTGCCCGTACAGGTAGTTGACAGCGTTATCGCAAGGGTTACAGGGTCCTATCTCGAGCACGCCGGAGGGGGATGGGCACGCGCACGGCGTGGGGGCCTCCGGTGCTGGGGCCGGCACTGGCTGGGATAGCGCCGACCCAATTAGTAGAACTGAAACAAATATTATAAGTATTTAAAAAAGAAGTCATGAGCCAAAGGGATGATGAGGTTGAATAGAATAATAGAAAGAAAGAAAACTCTTCTTTGGTATCACAATTAGTACAGACCGGATGACCGTGATCCGATGGTTCCGATCACGATCACGGTCATCCGTGACAACAAAATCAAATATTAAAACAAGAAAACGTGTAACAATTGGCGGCCTTATCGCTCAGAGCGATCTCTTCCAGGCAACCATGCGGTGATAGAAATTATACTAAGATGCTGGAAGGACGGTGGTTTCACACTTCAAACAAATTAATTTATAATCCATACCAAAAATATATTAAGTATATACATATCTCTAAAGTGATACATAATTTATTTAATAAAAATTAACAAAGTAAATAAATAATAGATGCAATACATACAACATAACATACATTCACGCCTTTTTCCCGAAGGGGTAGGTAGAGGTGTACCCAGGACATAGTCCCATAGTAGATATACCCACATTTCGCCAGTATGTTATTGGTCCCATGTAATAGGGGGCGAGCCTATTGCCATCTACCGGGCACACAGTTCCAGACTCCAGGCAGTTATTGAGATAATTCCTAATGGAAGAATCCAATATTTAACACTTTGCCTGACCTAGGGATCGAACCCGGGACCTTTTGATTGGCAGTCGAGCATGCGCCCTCTACGCCACCGAGGCAGAGAATACATACAAATACCATACATATTATAATATAGGTATATTACAAGTGAGTCAATAATATTATAGTTAATTATTAAGATAAAAAAGAGATTTGACACGCAATTAAGAACAATTACGCAATTATTGAAAGTGGTTATGTTTTAGTGGTAGGCCTCTTTGGCAGGGGGCCTAAAAGAAAAAAAAAGAAAATAAATAACATAAATAATAGCAGTTCACATATGAGGAATTATGCAAAAAATTTGCGGTCTCATCGCTCAGAGCGATATCTTCCAACCATACACGAGGAAACAGATATAATTATTAGATCCAAAGTAAACAGAAGTCCACAGTTAAAATCAACAGATACTGTTGCGATTAGGTATTTGGTTAGACAAAGTAAACGGTAGGTGAATGTAAGTGGAGCTCACCTGGGGTGAATTGGGGTGAAGAAGGGGTAAGATGGGGTGAATCGGGGTTCAATATTGACCTAGATTCAGAGTTGCATCTTTGTAAAGTTTAGAACAATAGCTATCTAGTCAACTAATAATACTATTACTATTACAAATGCGAAAGTTTGTGAAGATCTGGATGGATGTTTGTTACTCTTTCACGCCAAAACTACTGTACTGATTTGGCTGAAATTCGGTGTATAGATAGGTTAGACCCTGGAATAATAGGGTACTTTTTGATACTCTATAGGGCGACCACTAATTGTAAATTGAGTTTACAAAACTCATTTTTTATTTTTAGACTCATTATTTTTAGACTTGAGAAAGTAGTATACACACGCAATTTTTATACTTTGTTCATTTCACCCTATGGCACATCAAAAAGGTGGTCTTATCTATCATTAGGATTATATATTATATTAATAAAAAATATACTTTTTTTTATGATAGTGAGTGACAAGACGAGCTCATCAGGTGCCTGATGATAAGCATCATGATTGCTCATATCAGACACAGTGCCACCCAGTATTTTAAAATTCAAAATTTTGCGCGGCACTGCACTGCGCCTATCACCCTGAGATATAAGTTGTTGAACCTCATCATGCCCAGTAATTTCACTGGTAACATTGCCCTTCATACCGGAACACCGTAATGTTTGTACATTACTGCTTGGCGGATGAATAACTGGCAAAGGTGTGGTACTTTCCCAGGCGGCCTCCTGCAAAAGAGGCCTACCACTACAAAAAAATCAACAAAAATACAATGTATTACGAAATTATTCACTTTAAAACGTTCTCTATACATAATATGCTACCCGCTACCCGTGCGAAGCCGGGGCGAGCCACTATTTAAATTATAAAATTAATAACATACGAAAATTTAATTTTTAATTTTTTATGGTTACAAATTATTGGTATTATATTAAAAAGTATATTATTAAGGTTGTAGTTACTCGACCGAAAAACCGGGGTGTTATAAGTTTGACTTATGTGTGTATGTCTGTGGCATCCTATAGCTCCTAAGCGAATGGGCCGATATTGATGCTGTTTTTTCGTTTGAAGGCTGACGTGATCTAGAGTGTTCTTAGCTATGTCTTATTAATAACTGATCTTTGTGTCTCTGTGGCTGTGTCTCTGTGTATCCGTTTGTGTGTGTGTCTGTCTGTGGCATCGTAACTCCTAAACGGGTGGACCACTAATTTTGATGTATTTGTTTTTTTGTTTGGAAGCTGACCTAATCGAGTCTTCTTCTATGTTTCATGAAAATCGGTTAAGCCGTTTGAAGATTATCAGCTCTTTTAAAGCAGGTGAAAGGAAATGAGCAGCTTCCAGTGGTCTGATCTATTAGTTTGTTATCCTGTCACTACAACAATATAGCATCGACTTGGTAACGTTGACCTGATGCAGCATCAGGTTCAGATGGACCTGTAGTCTAATATATAGTGTTTGGACTCATTGGAATCGACTCAATGAATATGGTACAGATAGATGGAGACCAGGGGCTGTTGTTGGAGCAACGGGAATAGACGTTAACGGGGACAGGGTACGGGGACAACTGGAAGTAATTTTATATATTTAATTAAGGTACCGCAGGCAGTGTTAAATATTGGATTTTTCCATTAGGAATTATCTCAATAACTGCCTGGAGTCTGGAACTGTACCCGGTAGATGGCAATAGGCTCGCCCCCTATTACATGGGACCAATAACATACTGGTGAAATGTGGGTGTATCTACATGGGACTGAGTCCTGGGTACATCTCTGCCTACCCCTTCGGGAAAAAGGCGTGAACGTATGTTTAATTAAGGTACCGCTGTCCCCGTAAGAAGGGGACACAGAGTCCGGGGACAACGGGAATAGACGGAGCAGGAAGAGGAGAGAAAGAGGTGTTTTGAATTTTTTTTTAAATTTACAGTTGACTTGTATTTAAAGAGATTTTTAATAAGTTCTTATTCTTTTACTAAAAGCTGATATATAATAAAAAACCTTACCAGATAACCATATGACTTTGCCCCGCGCCATTTCTCGGTCGTCTGATGAAATATATCAGCGATCCCCCTTTATATACCCCCAAAAAATATAATAAAATAAACAAAATATGTTTATTTTTATATACTTCACTGAAAATGGTTCTGCAATGACTTTTGTTTTTCAAAATAATGTTATAGTTTTGAACTTGAACATAGGTAATTAGTTACAGACGACATAACATACAATCACGCTTTTTTCCCGAAGGGGTAGGCAGAGGTGTACCCAGGACTCAGTCCCACAGTAGTAGGCTGTCATAGAAATAATTTCTAATAGAAAAATCCAATAACACTTTGCCTGACCTGGAAATCGAATCCGGGACTCGCGTCCACTATGCCACCGAAGCAGTCGAGTCGAGGCGAGGAGAGGCGAATATAGATCACTATTTTATTTGAATTTATATAAATATTTACGTACATACGTATTTTTTTTTGTAGTGGTAGGCGCCTCTTTTGCAGGGGGCCGCCTGGGGAAGTACCACACCTTTGCCAGTTATTCATCCGCCAAACAGTAATGTGCTAACATTACTGTGTTCCGGTATGAAGGGCAATGTTACCAGCGAAATTACTGGGCATGATGAGATTCAACAACTAATATCTCAGGGTGACAGGCGCAGTGCAGTGCCGCGCAGTATTTTGAATTTTAACCTGCACCTGATTTGCTCGTCTTGTTACTTAGTATCATAAAAAAAAAAAAAAAAAAAACACCGATTTAGATAAATCTGCATGTAAAACAGAACAGTATACGTGCATGCTAGTTACGAGTATCTCCAGGGCTTATCACACTAGCGGTTTGCGAGCGTTTTGAAATCGGAGCGGGCACGCCGCGAATACGTGGCAGACTCGCAACAAACACGCATGCGCAACGAATAAGTCGCGGTCGCGCAACGAGCTCGCCGCAAACGACACTTTGTACATTCTCGTACAGAACCCAACCCATTAGGGTTATTTTATCATTTTTAATCGTTTGCAAAACAGCACAAAATAGTCGTTCTCTTCAAGTTGATTACCTGATAATGGATCCTCCCAAATTCGTTGATGCTTTCGTTTTCGTTTTCTGTGTCTTCGAAGTAACAAAGCCAACAGAAATGTTTCCTCATCGCAATCCATTCTGTTATATCGAGTGTACGTCATGAACTCGCCGACAAACATACTCGTACGTACATACATACATACATTCACGCCTTTTTCCCGAAGGGGTAGGTAGAGGTGAACCCAGGACCCATAGTAGATACACTCACATTTCGCCAGTATATTATTAGTCCCATGTAATAGGGGGCGAGCCTATTGCCATCTACCGGGCACAGTTCCAGACTCCAGGCAGTTATTGAGATAATTCTTAATGGAAAAATCCAATATTTAACACTTTGCCTGACTTGAGGATCGAACGCGGGACCTCTTGATTGGCAGTCGAGCATGCGCCCTCTACGCCACCGAGGCAGTAACGCCGACAAAAACGTTGAGTAATCGCTACGTACCCGCAATGTCTTCGCTGTACAGCTGCGGCGTGTTCGCGATGTATTCGCTGCGCGCCCGCTCCGTTTTCAAAACGCTCGCAAACCGCTAGTGTGATAAGACCCCAAGAATTAGAAATATGAGACAGCCCTATGAAACATTTACCAAATCGATGTTTTGTATTCCCCAGTATTGTATTCCCTTATCCTCCGAATATTATTAACTAACACATAAATTATTTATATCTTGATAATTGATTGAATTTGGCGTTACTTTTCGGAACTCCATTGCAAACTCCTAGAACAAGAATATTTAGTTTTTAGTTCCGATTTTTAGTGTCAAAAAAAACATGCACAGTGCACCGCCCTCCCGCCCGCAAAATTGCTCTGGGTTCAGCGTTCAGCGAGGTACGAGTAACATCTCGAGGAGCGGCGTCGTACTAACATTTGTCGCCCTTACAGCGGAGTCTATTTCCTGATGATGCGTCGTGTAGACGCGAAACACGTGTCGATATATGAATGGTGTCACTAACAACAATAATACTTAATAGCATTTCCTCTTTGCATGCAATTTTGCGGGCGGAGGGCGGAGCACTGTACATGTTGTTTTTGACACTAAAAATCGGAACTAAAAACTAAATATTCTTGTTCTAGGAGTTTATTCATATCTTGATATTTTGAAGATTAAGTCAGCAATATCCTTTCACAGTATTTAAATAAATGCTTCGTATTAAATAAAGTAGGTTTATCTAAGCTTTCCTGCAGGTAGGATGGCTAACGGTGGCTACATTAAACCGCTGTGTCTGTGTAATGTATTTTATATATGTATAATGTGTTTGAAACCACCGTCCCTTCATATATGTATTTCCTTTCCCTGCATGGTTGCCTGGAAGAGATCGCTCTGAGCGATAATGCCGCCAGTGGTTACTTCTTTCTAGTTTTAAGGTTTTTTTCTTTGTTATATTTTGTTACATTGTGGTAGCAATAAAGAGTTTTCATTCATTCATTCATTCACTTCTGCATGCCACCAAGCGCCACCTTCCAAACAAACTTATGTAAACAAAACCAAATATTGTAAAACTATCAGTTGAAAGCAAAAGCCCTACAGGTTCCTTGTGCATTCATTCTTCTTGTAGATCTTTCCGAAGGCGCGATAATATATCACTATTTATCTTCACTGACTTGCATAAGTGTCATATTGTGACCAAATTGATGGCTTTTGAATTTGTTTGTTGGCAGAGATGTTCCAAACGTTTAACTGATGAGTTGTACTCCAGAAGATATATTTCCCCTTATAACTTGAACTCTCGCAGTTGGGTCGCGTAAGGAACAGATCGTTGAGGCTTTGACATAAGTTTTATGACACTTTCATGGCTGTGAGTTTCTTTCGATATAATAGAAGATAGAGATAGATAAATTCAATATAATAGAATACCAAACAAAGAAAATAATTAAAATACACAATACAAAGCCACGGTAAACAATCGGCGGTCTTATAGCGTAAAGCAATTTCTAACAGACAACCTTGGGATGGACCGCCCTTCCAATATATGCCTTACCTCTTTCCTAATGGTTGTCTGGAAGAGATCGCACTGAGCGATAAGACCGCCAATTATTGTAACTCACGTTTTATTTTTCTTTTTAAGTTTTTGTAGTGGTAGGCCTCTTTTGCAGGGGGCTGCCTGGGGAAGTACCTTACCTTTTCCAGTTATTCTTAACTTTTAAGTTAAAAGTTAACTTAAAAGTTAAGTTAACTTTTAAGTTAAAAGTTAACTTAAAAGTTAAGTTATTCTTTCAGTTATGTAATGTTTGCACATTACTACAGCACATTACAGAGATGTGCAAACACTAATATCTCAGGGTGACAGGCGCAGTGCAGTGCCACGCAGAATTTTGAATAATAAAATACTGGGTGGCACTGTGTCTGATATGGGCAATCATGATGCTTACCATCAGGCACCTGATTTGCTCGTCTTGTTACTCACTATCATTAAAAAAAAGTTTCTTTTTGTTAATTTTCTGTATTGTGGTATCAAGAAAAGTTTTATCTTATCTAATCTAATGGAAATGACAGTAAACATTTAACGACGGTGGTGTGCAAAAGATAGGTATTTCTATTCTTCTATTCTAATCAAATGTCAATCCGCGAGTCCGTATGTGGAGTTAACAGCTTTAGAATAGTGCTCCACCCTCTCTACCCGTGGCTGCCGTAAGAGCCGGCTAAGGGTTAACAGATACAGATCCAGAGGACGGGCAGCAGCGTCCTCTGCAACAAACCATAGAACTGCGTTTTACAACCCGCCTGCCAAGCTTGTCGAGTATTAGCAAAACCCCCTTTTATGGGCGAGGCCTATGTTCAGTAGTAGATTACCAACGTAAAAGCAAGGAGTACTTTAAAAGTCTCAAAATTTTGACTGTCTCCAGTATGTATGTAGGCTAGGGAATGTTGTTGAAGGGGTGTTTTTTTTTCTCTTTTATGGACCCACACGAATGTATTGCCAGTGTCAAGTTATATAAATTTTCAAGTTCAATGGTCAATTAGTCAGTTAGGGCAAGCCCAGTCAAGTCACAGCTCTAGTAAAGTGGTCTTTACAAGAAACTGCCGGAATTTTGGAGGGAACACTATAAATCACATTTCTATCGACATGTAAGTATGGCGCCTTGTCGATTCCCTGGATGTTCGGCTATAGAACGGACTTAGGGGAACTAGTTAATGTAGGCCCAATGCACACTCTCCAAAATGTATCTGGTAGAAAACCTACTTATATATAAATAATAATTAAATTCCTTACGAATATTGTTTGAATAGTTTTGAAATTTCAATTTATTCAAACAAAGACATCGTTCTCGAAGAGCTTAAATAGTGTATTCTTAATTCTAAGGTTACCAGTAAAAAAAACAAAGTTTATATAAATATTCTTTAATAAATATACACATACATACATAAAGCTACATTTGTAAACACTCATACAATTGAAATACGTACGGGGGTTTTATTGCAATGTCCATAATCAAGGCAAATTGTCGTAGAGATCTTGCAAAAACTGATTTTCTATTTTAGTGAATATTCTCGTGTGGCAACACTGAGACTTAGCTGTCCATGTCAAAAGTCAAATTCAAAATCGCTTTGGACGGTTCATATTTGATTTGAGTTTATGGTTTTTTGGCCATTTTCAAATCAATTATACGGTATTAACATTTCAACTGTCTTGAATACACCAACTTTTGGATTTTTCTATGAACTAGCAACTTCTCTGAGATTATGAGATCATTTTTCTGAGACCTTTTTATAGAAAAACCGGTCCAGTAATTACTTTAAGAAATGTACTTAACATTTCTCAAAGTTGGTTCTTAATCCAAGCGATTGAAAACTTGTCATAAATTGACGTTGAATTGTTAACCCGTGTTGCCAGCTTTAAAAAAATAACATCTGTTACATTATAAAAGCTTAAGGTATTTTTTCACGACCAACTGCAAGCAGTAGTCCTTGTTTGAAACATACTGAGTTTTTAGGAAAATTATGTCGCTTGCAGATGTTTATGAAATCAAACCTTTAATCACTAAAAAGTTGGAATTAATTTAGCAAGTGAAGCCGCATGGGTTTGGGCAGGGGTTGCATGGTGGTGGGCATGGGCATGGGCACGGGTTGCATGGGTTGCACGGGTTGCATGGGTTGCAAGGATTGCAAGGGTTTGGTGAAGGTGCTTGCCCAGACATCGCTGACGTTGGCACGCAAATCGTCGCCGTTTGCAACGCTGGAGGCTTTGGTTGTCTGACCACAATCGGTGCAGGATTGATAGGGTCTGGAGTGGATTGCGTCACGGTTATGGGTCTAGGTTGAATCGGGTCGGGTCTTGGAGGCCTTACACAGATAATCGGTGGCTGAATTGGGGCCAACGGGCAAGGTCTGGCAATCACTGGTGGGGGTGTTATCGGAGCTAGAGGAGGCGGTCTCACGCAGATTGGATTAGGCGTTACTGGGGGCAGAGGTGGAGGTTGGATAGTAATTGCAGGGGGTGTGATAGGCTTCTGTTGAGGTGGTTGTACCAATATAGGTGGAGGTTGGATAAGAACGCCAGGGGATTGTGATAGGAAGATGGTTCCTCCGGGCACAGGGATCTCTTGGAAGCCAGCCGCTCGGAGACGCTCCGGGTTGCAATCTTTTTGGACTTGCATTGCCTTGACTACGCCTTCGCCTGAGGTTGCTGTAACATAAAAACTTTGAGCTTTGCAATTTGCAATTGAGATGGGCAATTGCTCCCTAAAATAATCCACGATTTTTTTTATAATAGTAAGTGACAAGACGAGCAAATCAGGTACCTGATGGTAAGCATCATGATTGCCCATATCAGACACAGTGCCACCCAGTTTATAAAATTCAAAATCCTGCGCGGCACTGCACTGCGCCTGTCACCCTGAGATATAAGTTGTTGAACCTCGTCGTGCCCAGTAATTTCGCTGGTAACATTGCCCTTCAGACCGGAACACAGTAATGTTTGCACATTACTGCTTGGGAGATGAATAGCTGACAAAGGTGTGGTACTTCCCCAGGCGGGCCCCTGCAAAAGAGGCCTACCACTACCGCAAAAGGTAGGTATTACAGGGGCAATCCTCATTCAGGGGGTTCATGTTATATAAATAGCTACTTTATCTACAACGCAATAAAGTACAATTCAGCTCCTACAAAACTAATACCTACAGTTTTAATCACCTACACGCTGCCTCTCTTTCATTGCATATCTCTCTAGCTTTTCTCTCGTTACTGAATGTGTATACCGTTTTGTCGCAAGCCCCTACTTGTAGCTTTCTACCTTTAATGCGAAATGTCCCTGGAACAGATAACCCCTATAGATTCCGCTTACAAGGCATAAAAGACTCGAAAAACACTATTGCTTTAAGCAATCTAAAAAAAAGGCTTCAAATTGTGGATTTGGATTGGAGTGTGGATTAGCCGCTTTTAAATGATGGAATCATGAAGAAATCTTTTACATAAACGGCTTACTAAGTTTCTATATCTCTGGATCTCTTTATATCATTGATATAAAGAAAGGGGAGATGAGGTACTGGCTTGTCAAAAATGGCAAGCTCAAATAAGGTCCCATTAGGTCCACATACGTCAGTAAAGTAAGGTCGTACGAGCGAATAATATTGTTGGCTCAGTCGCACTTCGATATTAGGTACTTCTTTGTTGTTCATTATATGTCACTGTGTAAACTTCACACTGAGCAAATTGCACGTGCCATTTGTTGAGTAAGCGCTAAGAGAACGTACCCTATCTCCCCTTTTCTTTATATCAATCCTATTGTTATAAAATGTTTCTTAACTAGAAAGATAGAGAATTTTAAACTCTATCGGATACAATTTAAAAGTGAATTTTGACAATTTGCGGATTAGTGGTTTTTTAGTGCAGGGCAGATCTGCGCTGCTGCCATTGCTGACGATGAGGGCTAGAGATACAATACTCACATGGTGGGCTATCGCAGGGGTTGCGAGGCGGACAGGGCGGCGGCACCGGGGGCGCGCATGGTTGCGGACACGGTGAAGGCACCGGGCAGGGGGGCGCCGGTGCTGCCACTGCTGACGATATGAGTGCTAGACGGGCAATCGTATTTACATTAAAACAAATTATCAAATGGTATACCTTGTTGCTTATTATTATAGTTTAATATCACGCTGTAGTAGAATATATTTGATTGCTGATTGTGCTCAAAATTCAAAAGCACTTATTGGTTAATTTCCTTCGTTTGATGTTCAATCTGTTATTGGCAAAGTTGTGGAGCACTTTCACAAGCCACAAAATAAGAATTGAATTGAACTTGTTTTAGTTCATTTTGACAATAGCTGTATCAGCTGCATGTTGTCCCCATTTATTAAAAGAGAGAAGTGAGATTTTTAGGAACTGCACCGTAAAAATGTCATTGAAAATAATGTGTTCGGTTATCTAAGCAAGGCATTAATTTTTCGCGATAAATCTTACCAATGTTACAAACCTCAGTACAATGTAAAAAAGTTACGTTTCTATAAGGTGAATAAAACGCTATCGAGTTCTAACTTAACTCCAGCGCCATCTAGATAACACAAAAAAGCGCTAAGTAGCATTGTTTTTTGAGTGTATGTTTGTTCCATTTTCACGCTAAAACTACTGAACCGATTAGGCTGAAATTCGGTGTAAAGATAGTTCTGACCCTGGAATTACATAAAAAGTTATTTATTCCTGATATTCCCACGAGAACGAGGAGTATTCGAGTGAAACCGCGTGGTACAGCTAGTATATTCCTAAAATAACATTTAGATTCACACTGTAATTTTTTAAACCAATTATTATATAGTGTGGAAGTTGAAGTTGATGTTATCTTACGGAAAGGCCAGGTGAAAAGTACCAACAACCGACGAGCATGCATGAAGAATGTGATGAAAGTGAACGAAGCGAAAGTTGTATGTCAGGATCGTAGCAAGTGGAGGGAAATAGTCTCTGCCTACCCCACCGGGAACAAGGCGTGACTGTATGTATGTATGTATGTATATTGAGTGTGGTTTTCAGGTTTGAAATAAATTGCAACCTCAATTGTGAAACCTTAAGAGTTTGAAAACTCTTGTCTCAAATAAATCGAACTTTTACCGACTCATATCACAAGTTTTACCGGTAAATCATAGGATTTCCCGTTATGTGGACATCTTCTTAAAATAAATTATAAAAGGTAGTATTTTAAAATTAAATTTCAATAAGGGGGGTTTCTCGTCCTTACAAAATGTAATTTCCCAAATATGGTGAAAAAGAGACTAATTTTCCACTCAATTGCACAAACAATTGAGTGAATCATTAGTAGTGAAGTCATTTAAAAAAAATGTAAAAATAATATTTAACATAACATACATTCACGCCTTTTTCCCGAAGGGGTAGGCAGAGGTGTACCCAGGACTCAGTCCCATAGTAGATACACCCACATTTCGCCAGTATGTTATTAGTCCCATGTAATAGGGGGCGAGCCTATTGCCATCTACCGGGCACAGTTCCAGACTCCAGGCAATTATTGAGATAATTCCCAATGAAAAAATCAAATATTTAACACTGCCTGACTTAGGGATCGAACCAGGGACCTCTTAATTGGCAGTCGAGCATGCGCCCTCTACGCCACCGAAGCAGTCTATGAAATGTATGAAAAAAAAACATACAGTTTTCATCAACCAAATAACGCGCAAATAATAGCAAGATTAAGAGCCGAACACAAAAAATTGAGTGGAAAATTAGTCTCTATTTCACCATATTTGGGAAATTACATTTTGTAAGGACGAGAAACCCACATAAATAAAAAAATCTAATAGATAAATATAACATGTTACCTAATATACCCAATGCCGTTAGTCGCCCCATTTCGACAACTTGTGTGACTTCCCAAACATATAAGCCCTTTATATACCATCTATATACTTTAATTCAACTACCATAACGTTTGTTATAAAACGCTTTCATATAACCATTAATTAAATATTCATATTCGCAACGCTTTCTTAAAAGTTTTATAAAACAACGCTTTCGTTCCGCTTCGATAATTGTATGTTTTATTAATAAGATATTTTGTTTTCAACGGTTATTTTTATATTGAAATATATTGTCACAAGCTGCAATGTTTGTATGTTTGTAGGCGTAAGCTCGACTGCGGATCATGAGGTCCCGGGTTCGATCCCCAGGTCAAGCAGTGTTATTGCATTTTTCTTAAGAAACTTTCTCTATGATAGCCTAGAATCTGGAACTGTGCCCAGTACATGTCAATAGGCTTGCCCCTATAACATGGGACCAGTGACATACTGGCCAAATGTGGGTGTACTTACTATAGGACTCAGTCCTCCGACTCAGTCCGAGTAAACCCAAATCAAACATCAGTAAAACGTTTAAAATCAACATGTCATACTTCACTGATTATAAAATATTAAATAAGCCATTCAAGAGCAATATATAAAGGGCAGGTAAGATTGTCTGTGGCACACAGCAGTAACCATGGGTATCTACGCACTTTGCCTACTTGGTAAGAAAAACATTTTATATTTACTATAGGTATTAGGCGCGGTGCTAAGCAAATTCGCCCTCTCGCTCACACGTACCCACATTTTTGAAGATATAAAAAATACTTCATGTAATTACATAAAATAAAGACAACTAGGAACTAGAAATGAAATGAAATGATTACTTTATTTGCATGAATACATGTATAGAATGTTCTTGCTTATTGTCTTATTGTATATAGACCACTGTACTCGACCAAATTGTCGTGCAAATATTTACCAATATATTTATGATTAGTTAGAAATTCAGGATGTCAATTTATATAATAATATTGGACGATAAGTACATAATTAATTAATTTAAAGATTTTAAATGTCAATTTATATAATATAAAAAATAAGAAAATTCAGAATTTAAATTTAAAATAATCATCTATGGAATAAAAACATCTGTCTTTTATGGGATGGATGGATAGATGGACCCATCCATCCATCCTCACATAAATATATAATATTATGATAGTAGGATTCTCTTCATCAGATCACATATAGCCAATTAATTGTCCATATAATTCAAGTAGCGCCTCCATTCCCTTACAAAAGCTAGGAAACTACTTGAATCGATATAAGCTCTCTGTCGGCACTTCTGACCGTGCACCACAAAGCGTTCTGACTTAGACTGAGTCGTAAATTGCTTCTAGGCACTTATCTAGCTTAGATTTATACAAAGTTGAAGGAAGTTAGTATCCTATTGAGGGCGTTGCATGCAAAAATTATGCCAAATCTGTATTTTTAAACACATACTTTAGCAAGAAAGAAAGTAAAAAAAGTATAGGGTAACTATAGGTATGACAGCCTCGTTGGCTCAGATGGTAGTAACTCTGCTTTCTATGCCGCAGGTCCCGGGTTCCATCCCCGACCAGGTCAAACATTTGTGTGCATATACATGTCTATTTGATCTGTGTCTGGGTGTTATAGATCATAGTTCATTTATTACGTATAAAACCAATTTATGTGTCAATTTTTATATAACTTATTAATTTCACAACCGTAATGACAATAATAATAATAATTACATAAATGTAATTTCAGTTAATATATTATTTAATTTAAAAACTCATCGTAACTATAAAAAGTCTGCTCTACTAGCCAGCGCTTCAAGCTATTAACTTATATATATAGACTTGAAGCTATTAAGACTTTGGGCATCAGTTCCTCTGTCCGGCAACTTATTGTAAATATACGGACCCATGACATTATAAGATTATATAAGTACGTATATCAGTCATCTGGTTACCATAAAACAGGCTTCTAGCCTAGTTTGGGACTAGGTGACCGTGTGTGGAAGTTGTCTTATATTATATTATACTATTATTATTATCTCTTATTTTATAGCTCGCATTAAGCCATTTAAGCCGTGTCGTTCCCAGCTATAAAATAGGCCACCCCTTGCTCATACCGCGGGAGCCGTGACACCCGTCAGAGGGACATATTCGGAGAGTGGGCAGCAGTGCTCTCCGTCACCAAGTATTACAACTACTGCGATCACCAAGCCGCACAACAAGCGTGGTGATTACAGTGAAATCACCCAAAAAGGTTTATATCGTAGAGAAGACTATGTTCAGCTGTGAACGTCTCCGGTTGTTTTTCCCTGAGGAGCTGGAAGTTCCTGTTTCACGTCGCGGGCCCAGTAGGCAGCATAATCTGTTTCACATCGACAGAGGACGGACATTAACGCGTTCGATGTCTCCTCTGGTTCTACCTTTGCGCCACCTCAATGCACTCCGCGATACCAACACTGATTTTGACATAACCTTTTGACAAATGGTCTACTATTATTCCTGCAGTTAGAAATATTGTGAAAATTTGCAAGATCAATGGAGCTGTTCGGGTAAACCGGATGATAGCGATAGCGAATAAGTTTTATTTCTAAAATGACAAAAATTGTTATTTATCAAGTATTATTATTAGATATCTTTATGATTATCTAAATTGACATAGTTATTAAGTTTTTAACATGTATTTTATTATTAATATGTGTGATAATATTTTAATTGGTGATGTACAGTTTTTTATAACAATAAACAATTTGTAATCTGTAATGATGATGATGATTAAGCCATTTTTCTGTAATTTATTGTTTATAGCTCTGATAAGCTGCGCATCAGCCGCCCCATGGCGTTGTTGCCGCAACTACGATGGCAGCACAGTATGCTTCGGTGACGCCGGCCAGCCTTGCATCAGCCCGCCCACCATCTGCATCAACCCGGCATCGCCCCCCTGTTCATGCCCCGCCACGGTGTACACACCACCAGTATGCCCCCGTCCGCCACCTTGCCCGCCACCGTGTTCCCCACCTTGCAACCCTTGTGATCCGTGCAACCCGTGCTATTAAGTAACCCGAGCTGTGTTAGGTAGCGAGTTCACCGCGTTTGGAAGTGTTGGCGCTTGTATACAAAGCGTAGCGTCTTTAACGGTGTTGTATGAAAGCGTTGGCGCTTTTATACAAAGCCTAGTCAATATTTTTGTATAATAGCGTTGCATGCGTATTTTTGTGTAAAAAATTTCGTTAATAATGTTCTTATTGAATGCGCAGCGTCTTTTACGAAAAGCGTTGCATGCGTCACGTTTTTTATAAAGCTTTGCGCCATCAATGTTCTTATAAAACCGTTGCACATGTAGCGTTTTTATGCAAAGCGTTGCGTATTTGACGTTTTTATAAAAACGCTTTGTTGGCCATTAATATCGGTTTGCCAATGTGCGGTATTATCTCGCTACTTCAAAATTGATGACGCATTTTAAATTATTACGTTAATTTTTGGAATTCAAAATGGCGTCGACAAATTTTTGGTACTTTTTCGATT
Organism: Hemistola chrysoprasaria; assembly: GCA_947063395.1. Lineage (NCBI taxonomy): Eukaryota > Metazoa > Arthropoda > Insecta > Lepidoptera > Geometridae > Hemistola > Hemistola chrysoprasaria. The sequence continues at coordinate 507,200 of OX346738.1, read as the reverse complement.
ATTTAATAATTATTGGCTGTACAAAATTACGATTGGCATTGTAAATAAAAATATGTTTTGGATTTTGCGTTTTTTGTAAATATAATTATTAATATGAACTATTTAATTTAATTTTAAGTTACCATAATATACTTTCCTTTTGTCAATGCACAAAAAATATTATCAAAAGAAATAATATCTAGCAAGATTCTAGATTTCTAGTGATATCTAGATTTGTAGTGGTAGGCCTCTTTTGCAGGAGACAGCCTGGGGAAGTACCACACATTTGCCAGTTATTCATCCGCCAAGCAGTAATGTGCAAACATTACTGTGTTCCGGACTGAAGGGCAATGTTACCAGCGAGATTACTGGGCATGTCGAGATTCAACAACTCATATCCCAGGGTGACAGGTGCAGTGCAGTGCCGCGCAGTATTTTGAATATTAAAACACGGAAGGCACAGTGTCTGATATGGGCAATCGTGATGCTTACCATCAGGCAACTGATTTGCTCGTCACTCACTATCATAAAAAAAATATGACCAAACCACTAAAATTAGAACGTGTATCGCCATTAAAACATTAACCTCACCTTATTTATATCAAATTACAAATTCATCATCATCATCTCAGCCGTTGGTAATCCACTACTGAACATCGGCCTCCCCCATAAAGGGGGGTTTTGCCAATACTCGACACACTTGCCAGGCGGATTGTCGAACGCAGTTCGATGGTTTTTTGCAGAGGACGCTGCTGCCTGTCCTCTGGATCTGTTAACCCTTAGCCGGCTCTTACGGCAACCACGGGTAGAGAGGGTGGAGTACTATTCTAAAGCTGGTAGCTCCACGGCACCTTATCTATACTATCTATACTAATATTATTATAAAGAGAGAAACTTTGTTTTTTTGTTTGTAACGAATATGCTCCGAAACTACTGGACCGATTTTAAAAATTCTTTCACCTATGGATAGCTTAATTCAGTGTGAGTGACATAGGCTATATGAGATTTTGAAAAAAAATAGGGATCCGTAAGAAAACTGCAATATTGTGAACCTAGGTGTCACATAATATATTTCATATTCATAAATTTGCGTGCGCTGTAAAATCCATTGATGGTAGAGTAATATAATGTACTAGGGGTTTGTAGTACTTATCAATATCTACAAAATAATCCACGGAAATTTTCCATCTATTTTGGTTTAGTCACAATAATCGAAGCAGTGATTATTTTTCATGCGGTGTGAAAACTATTGGTGGTAGAGTAAAGTAATGTACTAGGGGTTTGTAGTACTTATCAATACCTACAGAACAGTATACATAGATTATATCCATCTTTTTTGGTTTAGTCAAAATAATCGAACCAGTGATTATTTTTGATGCGGTGTGAAAACTATTGGTGGTAGATTAAAGTAATGTACTAGGGCTTTGTAGTACTTATCGATATCTTCAAAATAGCCCACGATGAATTTATACATGTGTTAAGGTTTGGTCATTGTAACAGAAATAATCATTAATTTGCGTGCGCTGCGTAAACCATTAAGGTTATATCTATTAAAATACAATGTATCACGAATTTACTCCTGTTAAACGTTCACTATACCTACTTCTGCTACCGTGCGAAGCCGGGGCGGGCCGCTAGTTTATTATAAATTAAACGGCGATAAAAAGAGTTTGTGTATATTATTGCGAATAACATTCTCTTCCCCGCGATATAGGATAGACAAGGTAATGTAATGTACATGTAAGGTTTTCTGGCCCCAGCTTCCTTGGATTGCAAGTTTGTTTCCTTTATTTCGTAACGTCTTGTAATACGACAGAATACTTTCAGAATACATAGAATAGTATAGAATAGAAAAGAATACTCTGTATTACGACCAAGATACAAATAATATACAAGTTCATCTTAAAATAATCATATTATCATCTTATTGACAGCCTTGTTGGCTCAGATGGTAGTAACTCTGCTTTTTGTAACGCAGGTCCCGGGTTTGATCCCCGGCCAGGTTAAACATTTGTGTGCATGAACATGTCTGTTGGATCTGTGTCTGGTGTTATAAGCTTATATACGTATGTATATCTGTCATCCGGTTACCATAGTACAGGCTTCTAGTCTAGTTTGGGACCAGATGATCGTGTGTGGAAGTTGTCCCATATTATTATTATTATTATTGGTTGTAGTGGTAGGCCTCTTTTGCAGGGGGCCACCTGGTGAAGTACCACACCTTTGCCAGTTATTCATCCGCCAAGCAGCAATGTGCAAACATTACTGTGTTCCGGTCTGAAGGGGAATGTTACCAGCGAAATTACTGGGCATGATGAGATTCAACACTTAATATCTCAGGGTGACAGGCGCAGTGCAGTGCCGCGCAGAATTTTGAATTATAAAACACAGGGTGGCACTGTGTCTGATATGGGCAATCATGATGCTTACCATCAGGCACCTGATTTGCTCGTCTTGTCACTCACTATCATAAAAAAAAAACTATAGGCGAAAAATATACATACTTCAAGTAGGTAATCCATCATTTAACAATATTCATTTCACTTCTTCTGTACATGGTTTTAGAGATGGACCCGACAATAGATATTAATTCCCGTTAGATAAACTCCGCGATGCCGCTTTCAACTCGAAAAAAATGTTTTTCTTTTATTCAATAACGTTCACAAAGGAAGTGTAAGTTTGACAATAATTATGCAATACTTAAAGTTTAAATCGCAGAGCTTTTTGCACCACTAACTTTTTAGATGATCCTGCAGACGGCGCCACGTTCCGTTCCGTTCCACGCAGTGCAAACAAACAAAACGTTCCTTTTCACTCTTTTTATTCGACTCGTCTATTCGCTAAGAACTTTTTTAAATATCAGTAAAAGGTCTAAAAGGGGCTTCTTCAGTTTTAATTAAAACTTTTTTATGTCAATAGAAGTCAGCGGTTGTCAAGGCGGAAGCGCATTTTTACTCGTTTGCGAGAATGTAGAAAAGAAAGGGTGGTTAATTTTGCAGTTTGTAAAATACTTAGTATATAAATAATGTCAATCATAACATAACATAACATACACTAACGCCTTTTTCCCGAAGCGGTAGGCAGAGGTGTACCCCGGACTCAGTCCCATAGTAGGGTACATCCGCATGTCAATCAGTCGCTGTGCAAACCAAGAAATATAATAAAAACAAGATTCAAAACATACTAGCCATTGATATTATTAATAAACATAACATACATTCACGCCTTTTTCCCGAAGGGGTAGGCAGAGGTGTACCCAGGACTCAGTCCCATAGTAGATACACCCACATTTCGCCAGTATGTTATTGGTCCCATGTAATAGGGGGCGAGCCTATTGCCATAATATTATTAATTGACGTTTAAAATGTCTTTTTAATACTTATTTAAATAAATTTTCTTTGAGTTGTTTTGGTTTGAGTTTGAGGTTTACAGAATTTATAGATATCGTAGATCTATACTAATACTAATCTATATCTATACTAATATTATAAAGAGAGAATCTTTGTTTTTTTGTTTGTAACGAATAGGCTCCGAAACTACTGGACCGATTTTAAAAATTCTTTCACTTATGGATAGCTTAATTCAGTGTGAGTGACATAGGCTATATGAGATTTTGAAAAAAAATAGGGATCCGTAAGAAAACTGCAATATTGTGAACCAAGGTGTCACATATATTCATTAATTTGCGTGGGCTGTGAAATCTATTGATGGTAGAATAAAATAATGTACTAGGGGTTTGTAGTACTTTCTAATATCTACAAAATAGTCCACGGATATTTCATCCATCTATTTTGGTTTAGTCACAATAATCGAAACAGACATAATATGAATGCGCTGTGATAAGTATTCGAGGTAGAATAAAGTAATGTACTAGGGGTTTGTAGTACTTATCGATACCTACAAAACAGTATACATAGATTATATCCATCTTTTTTGGTTTAGTCACAATAATGGAAAAAGTGATTATTTTTCATGCGGTGTGAAAACTATTGGTGGTAGAGTAAAGTAATGTACTAGGGGTTTGTAGTACTTATCAATACCTACAAAACAGTATACATAGATTATATCCATCTTTTTTGGTTCAGTCACAATAATCGAAGCAGTGATTATTTTTCATGCGGTGTGAAAACTATCGGTGGTAGAGTAAAGTAATGTACTAGGGGTTTGTAGTACTTATCAACACCTACAAAACAGTATACATAGATTATATCCATCTTTTTTGGTTTAGTCACAATAATCGAAGCAGTGATTATTTTTCATGCTGTGTGAAAACTATTGGTGGTAGAGTAAAGTAATGTACTAGGGGTTTGTAGTATTTACCAATATCTACAAAATAGTCTACGGACATTATATCCATCTATTTTGGTTTAGTCACAATAATCGAAAGTCATTATATGCATGCGATGTGAAATGTATTGGTGGTAGAATAAAGTAATGTACTAGGAGTTTGTAGTACTTATCAATCTTCAAAATAGCCCACGATAAATTTATACATGTGTTAAGGTTTGGTCATTGTAACATAAATAGTCATTAATTCGCGTGCACTGCGAAAACCATTAGAGTTATATCTATTGAAATACAATGTATCACGAATTTACTCCTGTTAAACGTTCACTATACCTACTTCTGCTACCCGTGCGAAGCCGGGGCGGGTCGCTAGTAATATTATAAAGAGAGAAACTTTGTTTTTTTGTTTGTAACGAATAGGCTCCGAAACTACTGGACCGATTTTAAAAATTCTTTCACTTATGGATAGCTTAATTCAGTGTGAGTGACATAGGCTATATGAGATTTTGAAAAAAAATAGGAATCCGTAAGAAAACTGCAATATTATGAACCAAGGTGTCACATAATATAATTACCATATTCATAAATTTGCGTGCGCTGTGAAATCCATTGATGGTAGAATAATATAATGTACTAGGGGTTTGTAGTACTTATCAATATCTACAAAATAGTCCACGGAAATTTTATCCATCTATTTTGGTTTAGTCACAACAATCGAAACAGACATTATATGCATGCGCTGTGAAAAGTATTGGTGGTAGAATAAAGTAATTTACTAAGGGTTTGTAGTAATTATCAATGCCTACAAAACAGTATACATAGATTATATCCATCTTTTTTGGTTTAGTCAAAATAATCGAAGCAGTGATTATTTTTCATGCGGTGTGAAAACTATTGGTGGTAGAGTAAAGTAATGTACCAGGGGTTTGTAGTACTTATCAATACCTACAAAACAGTATACATAGATTATATCCATCTTTTTTGGTTTAGTCACAATAATCGAAGCAATGATTATTTTTCATGCGGTGTGAAAACTATCGGTAGTAGATTAAAGTAATGTACTAGGGGTTTGTAGTACTTATCAATACCTACAAAACAGTATACATGGATTATATCCATCTTTTTTGGTTTAGTCACAATAATCGAAGCAATGATTATTTTTCATGCGGTGTGAAAACTATCGGTAGTAGATTAAAGTAATGTACTAGAGGTTTGTAGTACTTATCAATACCTACAAAACAGTATACATGGATTATATCCATCTTTTTTGGTTTAGTCACAATAATCGAAGCAGTGATTATTTTTCATGCAGTGTGCAAACTATTGGTGGTAGAGTAAAGTAATGTACTAGGGGATTGTAGTACTTATCAATACCTACAAAACAGTATACATAGATTATATCCATCTTTTCTGGTTTAGTCACAATAATCGAAGCAGTGATTATTTTTCATGCGGTGTGAAAACTATTGGTGGTAGAGTAAAGTAATGTACTAGGGGTTTGTAGTACTTATCAATACCTACAAAACAGTATACATAGATTATATCCATCTTTTTTGGTTTAGTCACAATAATGGAAGCCGTGATTATTTTTCATGCAGTGTGAAAACTATTGGTGGTAGAGTAAAGTAATGTACTAGGGGATTGTAGTACTTATCAATATCAATACCTACAAAACAGTTTATATAGATTATATCCATCTTTTCTGGTTTAGTCACAATAATCGAAGCAGTGATTATTTTTCATGCGGTGTGAAAACTATTGGTGGTAGATTAAAGTAATGTACTAGGGGTTTGTAGTACTTATCAATATCTTCAAAATAGCCCACGATAAATTTATACATGTGTTAAGGTTTGGTCATTGTAACATAAATAGTCATTAATTTGCGTGCGCTGCGTAAACCATTAGGGTTATATCTATTAAAATACAATGTATCACGAATTTACTCCTGTTAAACGTTCACTATACCTACTTCTCCTACCGTGCGAAGCCGGGGCGGGCCGCTAGTATATTATATGATGTATCTCGCTGGTAACAGAAAAAAATTAAAAAGAAATTTACTGTATTCCCTAGAGCACAGAACAGATAATAATACTATGTACGTATAGAATGGACACTCATCCGCCCACCAATCGGCCTTCCTCACCCCGCGAGTGAGATTGAGCTCTCAACGAGCCCCGCTTGTATGGGAAATCACCTCATGCACACTCTTGTACGTGTACGAATCTCCATGTGTGTGCTGGCTGTGTAGTAGGTAGTTATAGCGCGGCTTTTATATGAGAATTGAGTTGAGTGTCCGGGATGTGCCTAGAGGTAATTTTAGCCCCGCTCTCGTACGCCTTTTTGACCAAGAAGAGTGAAAAATATCTATTATGATCTGTTGCTAGTACCAACTTCCTACCCCATTCAATCAAGGGATGGTCACGAGGTCACCATTAAAATTATAATGGCACCTCTCTCTCTCTCTCCCTCTCTCCTTAGCTAGGTGTTGGGGTCAGCCTTACTAATCTCCACTTATGTCTCCACTTCGCTCTATCCTCAACTTCATTTTCAAAAACTTCGTCCTCGTGTCCTTTGCATTTCATCTCTCCGCCGTGTTTTGATGCAGAAGGAAAACTAAGATCATTATAATAAATGGAAAAGTTTGAGAAGCGCAGTGAAGTCCTCTAGTTTAATGAATCGTGGTAGAAAAATCCAGTGTTTTTCAAACTTTTTATAGTTGATAATAAAGAATGAACGAGAAAAGAACGAGTGGGCTGGCCGGCTATGGACATCATTAATGCGGTTTTCAATTTTAAAATGCTTTCAAGCTGAATTTTTTAAATTAAATAAACTTTTGTACCTATTTGGAAACCCTTATTAGGGTAATTTAATCGTCAGAAATATAGATTTATTCAAAGAAACATTAAAAAGTAACACACAAAACACTATTTACAAAACTCACTACCTACACTATTTACATTTTATATACAAAACCTTACTCATTAATTTAAATCTATTAAACCCTTGGAGGAAGGGTAGGTGGCCAGAATGCTGGCGGCATTGCCCCGTTGGATGCAGATGCTTATCCTCTGGGCAAAATACAGGCCAGCATTCTGGTCCCCCGATGCCTCCACCAAGCGTTTAGCTAGCTCCTTGTATAGTTCCAGATCGGAAGGCCCCCACGGACCCATAGTCTCTACCCCAAACGGCACAAACATGTAAACCTTGTCTAAGTTTACATACTAAAAATGCATAAATAAATCCATAAAAGCGGCTGCACCAGCCTGTGAAGTTGTTCCTGGAAGGTGGGAAGGAGCCAGAGTATCCACACATGTGGCGTCCCACACCAGGGGTTTTCCCAGCTTCCAGGGAACAAGGGTCATACCGTCGGGTCTCCTGCCGTCGTCCCTCATTAGTCCGTTGGGTTCCAACACTGATGGGGCGCCGGCACTAATAAAGGCCCGACGGATGATATCGTTCAGGCTGGCGTGTCGTGGGATGCGTCCTGCACTTCTAGTGCAGGATAATCCGTGGTGGCCGAATCGGTCTACAGATTCTCCGCAATCACAGCGGTGAGGAACTGTACAAGGAGCGCCAATCCTTAAGGATACCGCCAATCTAAAAGTATTATTATCCAATACGAGTAGGTTGCCAATATTACGCGATGGTAAAACATGCAGCCAAAGCCCCGATTCCCATCGGGCAAAAGCAAGTAGGCGTTTGGAATATTCACGTTTTATTTGAATAGACAAAAACGGACGGATATAAATCATATTTTACAATAAATAATGTGAAAAATATAAATAGTATAAATTTGAAAGTTTGTGAGGATGGACGGATGGATGTATGTTTGTTACATCTTCACGGGAAAACTACTAAACCGATTGAGTTACAATTAAGTGTGTCAGCTTAAACCCTAGGGATAAAACATAGGGTACAATAATTTACATAGGGTACAAAGAACATTTATTTAAATAGGTCTTAAAAAGAAGTTTTTAAACGTCATTCAACAATATCAATAACCAGTAATGAGTCTACCGTGCGTTCGGAAATATACCTCTACAAGAAGAACGCACAAGAAACTTGTAAGGCATAATTTTTTCAACTGCGAGTTTTACAATATTTGGTTTGGTTACATTTGTTGGCTTGTAAAGTGCCGGGTGGTGGCTATGCAGAAGTTTCCAGGCATCTTTGTCCTTTATGTATTGATTAATTTTATATTTTAGCTTTACATAATACAGTTTTTTTATGATAGTGAGTGACAAGACGAGCAAATCAGGTGCCTGATGGTAAGCATCATGATTGCCCATATCAGACACAGGGCCACCCAGTGTTTTAAAATTCGAAATTCTGCGCGGCACTGCACTGTGCCTGTCACCCCGAGATATTAGTTGTTGAATCTCGTCATGCCCAGTAATTTCGCTGGTAACATTGCCCTTGAGACGGAACACAGTAATATTAGCACATTACTGCTTGGCGGATGAATAACTGGCAAAGGTGGTGGTACTTCCCCAGGCGGCCTGCTAAAGAGGCCTACCACTATAATACTTCTATTTCTTATATGTTTTGTTGTAGCAACTGCATTTTAAGTATTTTCACAAGTTAAATTTTATTTCATGATTCATTATTGTTGGCAAGGCCTTATTTATTATAAATTATGTTCTCGCAAAAAAACGATCTTGCATGCTGTTTGCACCAATAAATATAATGGCACAGCATGTACATATTATAAATGTTCTAACTTAAGCCACGGTGTACATTGTTTTGGTGTTCCAATAAAAAATAAAGAAAAAACACTAAAGAAAGCAATATTATAATCTCATTGGTAGCAGACAAAACCTAAAAAGAAGTTTACTTTATCCTCTAGAGGTTGAAAAGGTATTTGAGCCCCGCTCTAGTACGCAACAGTGACGGACTTTTTAAGCAAGGGAAGGGAAAAAAGCTTGAAATGTACCATCTGCAAACACTCAAGACATCAGTCCAGACAGCAGTTTTTCTGTCAGTTCTTGCACTCAGACATTGATAGATGGTGTTTGGCTCGTTAGTCGCAGAACTCATTTGTTAAAGTATGACAAATACCTACGCTGAAACCTTAGAAAATACGCCGAAATCGGCGTACCCTAGATTTTCTGACACAATTTTACACGCACTGTTTCTTCTAGCGAACTATTATTTACGCACACTAACATTGTGTTACGGACACTACAATTTGAAAGTTTCCACATTTTCAAAGCTGTTTTAAATATATATATGTGACAACTTCCACACACGGTCACCTGATCCCAAACTAGGCTAGAAGCCTGTGCTATGATAACCTGATGACTGATATACATACAAAGCTTATAACACACAGGGACAGATAAACACAGACATGCTCATGCACACAAATGATTGACCTGGCCGGGGATCGAACCCGGGGCCTGCGGCACAGAAAGCAGAGTTACTGCCATCTGAGCCAACGAAGCTGTCAAAATGTATATTATAGTCGAATTGTATATATTTCGCAATACATAATACAAATAGTCTTATATTCGTATTCATTTTAACGAACTTTACTGAAAAACCCCGATAATAGTCCACGTGCTCATTATTTTAATAGTAAAATATTAAATATTAATTATAATATGAAAAACACGTAATTTTATCACCATAACAAATTTATGTAACCAAATATTTTACGGTCAAACAAACGATATAAATTTGAAGTCAAATTCAAACAGTTATTGTTACAGTTTCGCAGTGAAAATGAAATTAATAAAATGTTTTTTGTTTATTTTCGCGGGCTTAGGTAAGTTTTCATTCTCTTACTTAAAAATAATTTAACTTCCATCGGAAATCTTAAAAAATACTAAATTGCGCCTTTATTACGAACAGCTGTAGTGGTAGGCCTCTTTAGCAGGGGGCCGCCTGGGGAAGTACCACACCTTTGCCAGTTATTCATCCGCCAAGCAGTAATGTGGAAACATTATTGTGTTCCGGTGTGAAGGGCAATGTTACCAGCGAAATTACTGGGCATGATGAGATTCAACAACTAATATCTCAGGTGCAGTGCCGCGCAGAATTTAGATTTTAAAACACTGGGTGGCACTGTGTCTGATATGTGCAATCATGATGCTTACCATCAGGCACCTGATTTGCTCGTCTTGTCATTCAATATCATAAAAAAAAAAGCAGTAGTAGAAGTGTGGAAAGCGTTTAATTGCTAAATGTCTGCTGTCGAACGACATACAAATAATGACGTTGGACAGCAAAATTTACTGCTGTTGTTACGCGATTGCATGTTCGTAATACCACCCTGGGTTTTTACTATCGTCCCCAATCGATAGACCGATATAAAAGTAAAAGTGTATTTTGTTCTAGTTATAGTAAGTGGTCACCCAAGACCTCAGCTACTGCCAAGTAACCTGGACCAGCCACTTCAAAGTCTACAGATCCCTGCCAACCTGATGACCAGCTTCATAAAGGGTTTAAACAAGATGTTTTAATAAACTTATTTGTGTTTTATGTTTACTGAATTTCTTTTTACCTTGTGTTATAATTAATAATAGACGTAAACGAACCTTGGCCACTGGTTTCTTGTAAATGGTAAGCTCAAATTAGGTGCAATTGTAGTGGTAGGCCTCTTTAGCAGGCCGCCTGGGGAAGTACCACACCTTTGCCAGTTATTCATCCGCCAAGCAGTAATTTGCAAACATTACTGTGTTCCGATATGAAGGGCAATGTTACCAGCGAAATTACTGGGCTTGACAAGATTCAACAACTCATATCTCAGGGTGACGGGCGCAGTGCAGTGCCGCGCAGAATTTTGAATTTAAAATACTGGGTGGCACTGTGTCTGATATGGGCAATCACCATCAGGCACCTGATTTGCTCGTCTTGTCACTACCTAAAACTCACTATCTTAAAAAAAAAATTAGGTTCACGCACTTCAGTCATAGTTGGACCAGCGTGGCGTTCGTGTGCTAGATATGACGTATTTTGTGTAATTTATTGACTAAAAGAATCTTTTTATTTAAAATACAAAGATTTTTTTCGTCGCGCTCGCAGTAAGCAGCTTGCGCTTCATTTTTTTCTGGTCTAAAACTCGACGATTGTAGAAAACCAGATTCTAATTGACAACAAAAAAAATACTTTCAATCTTCCCAGCTATTTTTAGAATCCAATGGACCTAGTAAAGCAATTCAACGTTCAATCATTGAATGGACCCTTAAGAGCGTACATGGCCTTCTAGGAATTTGACAAAATCCTATGAAAAATTTACCAAATCGATGTATTGTATTCCCGTGCTTCCTCCGAATATAATAAACCCATTCTATAAATTTGTATCCTGATATTTTTATAGTGAAGTAACCTATGTCCCTGTCATTTTAATTTATCTTATAAATCCTTGGTTTTTTCATAGTGAACTTCCAAAAATACCAGTTTTACTCGCGTGATTGGACGTTCACTACAAAAAAATGTAGTTTATAAACAAAAATAAAATGATAGGGACATACTTTACATCAACTTTAAAATATCAGGATATATATCAAATCGGTTTACTGTATTCGGTGGAAACAGGGGAATACAAAACATCGATTTAGTAAATTTTCCATAGGATTGTGTCAAACTGCTAAGAGGTCCTGTATCCTGTTAATATGTAAATGTAGGTATATTTTACCCCCGTGGCACCGATCACTCTCTCTCGAATCTTGTTAAAATGTGATTTTCTTATAAATAGCATGACACACAGATATAACCCTAATATCTTACGCTGATGTGTCATTTTTATATGATTGATGAACGCAAATAAGTATCTATAGATATTTGTATTCTGTGCTATAGATACAAACAGAGTAAGTTCTTTTTACAAGCATTTTTAAAACGGGTTAGTATTAAAATTGCGATGGTTTTATAGGCTAATAAAAATAGATTTAGAAATAGAAATAATTCTGAACCGTTTGAAGTAAATACTGATATGTTCTGAAAAATATACTGATCAATGGGTCAACTTTTGCTTTTCTGTAAAATACCCCTTAACAATTGAAATTAATTAAGTACAAGAAAATATCCCGATGCATTATAAAAATCTAAAGCTAAACAAATAACGTAAGTATTATGAAATATAAACATATGAAGGACAAGAACCACAGAATACTATTACTGAACGAAACTCCTTCCACAGAACACAAAGAACGTTGCTTTATTTTTTATTAACTAAGGAGAAATATGGACCATACGTTTGTGTATTTGCCAGTGTCAAGTATTTTGTATTGTCAAGTATTTATTATTGCTCAGTTTCCGTCATTATATGATCAAATTAAATGTTGATTGAGGTATTCCTTAGTACTTTGACAAGCATATTTTCTTGTTTTTAATTAATATCAATTGTTAAGGGGTATTTTACAGGAAAGCAAAAGTTGACCCAATGATCAGTATATTTTTCTGAACATATTACTATTTTTTTCAAACGGTTCAGAATTACTTCTATTTCGGATCGATTTTCCCGCAATCTGATGCCACTATTACGCAGAAGACGCTTCTGCCTCCTCTGGATCTGTTAACCCTTAGCCGGCTCTTACAGCAATCACGGGTAGAGAGGGTGGACCACTATTCTAAAGCTGGTAATACCACGCCAAGTTATATTAATTATTAATGATTAATATTTTCTTTGTTACAGTTTTGAAAAGTGAAGTGAAGAACGAAACTGGATTCCAAAAAGAGGTAAATATTTTTTTCATTAAATCTATTTCATTCGTTTTCATTAAAAAAAATAATTAAAAATATATTCAAACGGATCAAACAGTATAAAATACTTTTGGGCTGCCAGCAAAAAAATAAATTTTCATTAGCAGAAATTAAAATAGAAAAGCCCACAGGAGCTCCACCCCCGTTACATCAAATAAAAAATGTAATTTGTCAGAAAAACCTATGGCCCTACCCCTGAGGAATTCAACCACACCCTTACTTAGGGGTAAGTTTTTCAATTCTTAAGGGAATTATTGAATATTGAACGAAAGGACACGGACTTGTTTTTCAAGGAAGCTTGCTCCAGGTACAATACACAGTATAAAATCTATATTGTTGGGAAGAGAATATTATTTGCATTAATATTCACAAACAAAGTAGAGAGACAAATAATATTTCCAAACAAAGTTATAAATAAATTATCACCAGATATTTATGATAGTAACAAGACGAGCAAATCAGGTGCCTGATGGTAAGCATCATGATTGCCCATATCAGACACAGTGCCACCCAGTGTTTTATAATTATAAATTCTGCGCGTCACTGCACTGCGCCTGTCACCCTGAGATATTAGTTGTTGAATCTCATCATGCCCGCAGTAATTTCGCTGGTAACATTGCTCTTCAGACCGGAACACAGTTATGTTTGCACATTACTGCTTGGCGGATGAATAACTGGCAAAGGCAAAAATATCATTTCATATTTCTTAGATGAGAAACGCCAAAATTGACCGTAAAATTACAAAAATTATGTTTTAAATGTGATAGGACTCATAACCATGATATTTTCAAATCACATATTTCATTAATTTAGTTTAAAAACTATCAAAACCCAACAATTAAAAATCAATTTGCAGTACAAAATCAGGGCGTGGTAAAAAAATAATAGAATTAGTAAAATCCACCCCTTGCATATTATTACACCCCTAATTTGTGAATAAGTCAGTGCGAGGGTGACTGGTGAATGCATTGGACGTGCGACGCCAAAATAAGTGTGTTGAAAGGAAAACAAACTTTGTTTTTAAATTAATGTGCAGTGTTTTTGTTCCGATATTTTATCTGAAATTAAAAACAAAAAAGTTTGCCAGTGACAATGTTTTTAAAAATTAATATATTTTTTAAATAACATTAACTTTTTGTGATGCAAAGGATTTTACAGATTATATTTGTCAAGTAAAATTATAGTTTTGGTAAGTTCATTTAAATTATTATGCCTATTTGTTATTAAATATTGCCAGTCGAAATTCGTAATAAAAAGCGCATGTCGCAGTTCATTAAGAAGTTGGTCAAAATTCAAAACGCCCAACTCTACCAAGAATTCCTAAGTCGGGCGAAGTGACGATCAAACTCACAAACTTAGATTTATGTAGCGAAATACTTGGCCATTGGAATTTTCATATTAGAAAATTAATGGCGGGAAACGAGCTATTCTCATGCAGTTTTGGGCAATTTCGAAAAGTTTTGAGAACGGAGGATATTGATTAGATAAGATTAGATTAGATATCACTTTACTGAGACCACAGGAATTAACTCCAGATTCAGGGAATGGCTACTTCGGTGGCGTAGTGGGTGCAAGCTCGACTGCCGGTCATGAGATCCCGGGTTCGATCCCCAGGACAGGCAAAGTGTTATTGGATTTTTAATTAGGAATTATCTTAATAACTGCCTGGAGTCTGGAACAGTGCCCGGTAGATGGCAATAGGCTCGCCCCCTATTACATTGGACCAATATCATACTGGCGAAATGTGGCTGTGCCTACTATTGGTCCGAGTTCTGGGTACGCTCTGCCTACCCCTTCGGGAAAAAGGCGTGATTGTATGTTAAGGTGTGTTTTATAGGCGATTGATGGCACTGAATGACTCCTCACCTAACGTATAATGGGCCCTTTAGACCCTAGTATACCTATTATATTATTAACCCTAAATATAATTATATCGATCGCAGAACCACCAAAGTACCAAGAACCAATCTCGGTCGGATGCCAGAATGCGTTTTAATTAACTATAATAGGGGTGGGATAGCATCGATACATGTTATCGATGATCGATATCGACATAAAAATATAGTCGTGGTCATAATTTCATCATGGTTTTCTGGAAGAGCGATCTGAGTGATAAAGCCGCCAGTTGCTACTTTTTCTAGTTTTAAGTTTTCTTCCTTGTTATTTTTAGTAATATTGTAGTAGGTACCAATAAAGTTATCATTCATTTGAAAATATTAACAGTGGAACATTATAGTGACAAAGCGGAATTTAGTTAAATTGGATATTGACGAATTAATGAAAATAATAAGGGTGGCCCCGACCCACCGTTTTCTTGTGGCTCATACTCTTGAGTATTTATATAAAGTACGGGAACCAGAAGCTTAAGAGAGGTCTTGAGTGTTGTTTGGTGAAGCGATGTTCTGGAGTGACCGCTAGAGCTTCTGGCGGGAGCCCACACAGACCGAACTGAGGTTAGATTACATTTGACTCACTTGCCTGTGTCTTGGTCAGTCATATTAAAAGGGCTGACTTTCAATACGTCACGTTGTTCAACGTTGAGTCAAGTTCAATAACTATTGGCCTAGGCATCTAATTGGATGCTGGAGTTCAATGAACGTCGTAGGCATACAATTAACTGGCTATTTTAACCAGTCATGCTGCGACATATCTACACCAGAGCGCTTTCAACAGCTCTTTCATGTTCGTCTTGCTTCAAGCTCTTCGCCATTATGTTATTTAGGCGTTTACCTCTTATATTGCATCCACTATAGCTCAGGCATGCGTCAAAAGACACGAGATACAGTAGTGCGGACATGTGGCTATAAGGATTGCAGAATTTAATCGTAGTCATAATTTTTTTTTGTAGTGGTAGGCCTCTTCTGCAGGGGGCCGCCTGGGGAAGTACCATAGCTTTGCCAGTTATTCATCCGCCAAACGGTAATGTGCAAACATTACTGTGCTCCGGTCTGAAGGACAAAGTTACCAGCGAAATTACTGGGCATGACGAGATTCAACAACTCATATCTCAGGGTGACAGGCGCCGTGCAGTGTCGCGCAGAATTTAGAATTTTATAACACTGGGTGGCACTGTGTCTGATATGGGCAATCATGATGCTTACCATCAGGCACCTGATTTGCTCGTCTTGTCACGCACTACATTAAAAAAAAAATCATCATTGTATTTTAAAGGCAAGTAGACCTCAAAATCTAATGGTCAGCTATAGCTAACAACAATTCTACTAATCGCAGTGCGATGTATCAAACTTTGATTTAAGTCACCCCAACACTAATTTACCTTTGAAACACAAATTCTCAATCATCGTGCTCATCAAAACATCGATTTCGATAATCGTCTTCCGATAATCGATTATCGATGTTATCTGCGTTTCCCATCTCTAAAGAGTGATTGAAAACACGCGTCATTGGTAACAAAAGCTTTGTTTTGTGACCACAAACAACAATTTTAATAATTTATGCAATTAAAGAAAACGGGAGATAGGGTACGTTCTCTCAGCCCTTACTCAACAACTGGCATGTAAAATTTGAAACAACAAAGATAGAAGAAAGACGTACCTAAGACCGAAGTGCGAACGAGATAACAATTAACTTTACTAACGTACGTGGACCTAATAGGACTCAATTTGAGGTTGCCATTTTCGAGAAGCCAGTACCTCATCTCCCCTTTTCTTTGAATCCGGAGTCCCTGGATTGAATCTCACCATAAGGACTTTTCGCCACGTTAAACTGTAGGTCCCGGCTGTTTCCTATAAGATATGTAGGGGGCAATCAATAGGTCATGTCGGAGGCCTTAATTATAGTAATAACAATATAGAAATAGTAATAGATAATATAATATTAATAACCCATATGAATTGACTCGAGCAGTGTAATTTGGTTCTATTAGAATGTAAATTGAAATTATTTTTATTTATTTAATCAATGAATTTGTGTGACTAATTTAATTTGATTAAAAACGAAAATATATTAGATATTCCTTATACTTAACACTTTCAATGTTTCGATTATATTCAACGCATTGAAAATAAATTAAACAATTATGAAACCCGACTGCTTTACAAACATATTGTGGTCAATCATTATCAGTACATAGAGAACAAAGATGCCAGAAAACTTCTGCATAGCCATTACGCGGCACCGAGACAAACAAACTGATGTACCTAACCAAAACAAATAATGTAAAACTCTCAGTTGACTACAAGTTTCTTGCGCGTTCTTCTTGTAGAGGTATCTTTTCGAACGCACGGTAGGTACATTGATACTGTTTATCTTCATTCAATAATAATAATATGGGACAACTTCCACACACGGTCATCTGGTCCCAAACCAGACAAAGCCAGGCCAAAATTTTGAGTTTAGAGTTTGAATATATTAAGGTGAATGGGCCAACATCATTTCTCATACAAACTTTAAGGAACCAATGACCAAGATAGAAGCAATACAATTTCTTCACTAGGGATTTATTTTATGTAACAACTAATTTTATACATACATACATATATTCACGCCTTTTTCCCGAAGGGGTAGGCAGAGGTGTACTCAGGACTCAGTCCCATAGTAGATACACCCACATTTCGCCAGTATGTTATTGGTCCCATGTAATAGGGGGCGAGCCTATTGCCATCTACCGGGCACAGTTCCAGACTCCAGGCAGTTATTGAGATAATTCCTAATGGAACAATCCAATATTAACACTATGCCTGACCTGGGGATCGAACCCGGGACCTCTTGATTGGCAGTCGAGCATGCGCCCACTACGCCACCGAGGCAGATGAAAACTTTAAAATAACTAAAACTACTTAAATAAACAAAACATAAAACAAACAGCAAATAATCATAAAACCAAAATTAAATAATAATAATCTACACCATGTACTTATATATTAAACACAATATATATTGTAGTGGTAGGCCTCCTTAGCAGGGGCCCGCCTGGGGAAGTACGACACCTTTGCCAGTTATTCATCCGCCAAGCAGTAATGTGCAAACATAGGCTCCGGTCTGAAGGGCAATGTTACCAGCGAAATTACTAGGCATGTTGAGATTCAACAACTTATATCTCAGGGTGACAGGCGCAGTGCAGTGCCGCGCAGAATTTAGAATTTTACAACACTGGGTGGCACTGTGTCTGATATGGGCAATCATGATGCTTACCATCAGGCACCTGATTTGCTCGTCTTGTCATTCATTATCATAAAAAATATATATATAAAGTTTATATATTTATCTAGTTAAACTACAAAATATACGTTTTAAAACTGCAAATAGGTATTTGCCGGAATACTGTACTTGAGGAAAGACTGTTAATACCTATTTGCAGTTTTAAAACGTACTTTTTGTATTATAACTGGATAAATGCCACTTTATAATTAGTTTTTCTTAAATTATATATCTTCTATCATCGTCATTGGTACCTCAAAGTTTGTATGGGAATTGATGTTGACCCAACCACCCTAACTGAAAAGCATACCGTAGACAAACTATTTAAAGCAAACTATGCACCATTTCACCCTTTTATAAAATGTAAAAGATTTAGACCAGCTGATAGTAACCCACGACTTGACATTGATGCATGGACCGTGGGTAGTGGCTAGTGGTTAACTTCACTGAACAGGATCGATTACGTCATTGATATAAAGAAAAGGGCAGATGATTCTCGATAAATAAACATAAAACAATATAAACAAATTATTCGCTTGCACCCTTTCACCAGAATGGCACGTATATCACTGATATAAATAAGTGTAAATAAAAAAAAAAGGGTACGTTCTCCCACTCCACGTTACTTACTCAACATCTTAATCGCGTGATGTTCACCTCAAAAAAAAATTAAGAGTTGATAAACACATAGTTGATAGGGACATACTTTACTTCAACTTTAAAATAACAGGATATAAATATATCAAATAG
The DNA here is from genome assembly GCA_947063395.1 of Hemistola chrysoprasaria. Taxonomy (NCBI): domain Eukaryota; kingdom Metazoa; phylum Arthropoda; class Insecta; order Lepidoptera; family Geometridae; genus Hemistola; species Hemistola chrysoprasaria. Next base: position 488,318 of record OX346738.1, on the reverse strand, counting down.
GTTTACTGTATTCGGAGGAAACAGGGGAATACAAAACATCGATTTAATTAATTTTCTACAGGATTGTGTCAAACTCCTTTTCTTGTTATATTTTAAAATAAAAGAGAGCAACAAGACTGAAAATTTTTGAGATCCCCGGTAGCCGCGCGTTAGGCTGAGGCCCGTAGTGCCACATACAGACGGTTTCATACACTTTTTTAAGGCGATATAAATATCGCGCCCGCCTGCGCCACCGCGCTAGGCTTGTAGTCAGGCCACGCTCTCAGAGACTCCAAAAACTCTTCACGCCTTTTTCCCGAATGGGTAGGCAGAGGTGTACCCAGGACTCAGTCCCATAGTAGATACACCCACATTTCACCAGTATGTTATTTGGTCCCATGTAATAGGGGGCGAGCCTATTGCCATCTACCGGGCACAGTTCCAGACTCCAGGCTGTTATTGAGATAATTCATAATGGAAAAATCCAATATTCAACACTTTGCCTGACCTGGGGATCGAACCCGGGACCTCTTGATTGGCAGTCGAGCATGCGCCCTCTACGCCACCGAGGCAGTCTAAAAACTCTGTCTTCTATAGATACAACTCCCCCTGCTTCCGTTATTACGTCCCTGAGGAGATATTTAAACCCCTAACTATAAAGAAATGTTGCTTCCGACCGCCGCGTGCTGCCACGTGCTACAACTAGTGTTGTGCTCGTATATACACTTTTTTTTTTCTTTTTATGATAGTGAATGTCAAGACGAGCTAATCAGGTGCCTGATGGTAAGCATCATGATTGCCCATATCAGACACTGTGCCACCCAGTGTTTTAAAATTCAGAATTCTGTGCGGCACTGCACTGCGCCTGTCTCCCTGAGATATGAGTTGTTGAATCTCGTCATGGCCAGTAATTTCGCTGGTAACATTGCCCTTCATACCGGAACACAGTAATGTTTGCACATTTCTGCTTGGCGGATGAATAACTGGCAAAGGTGTGGTACTTTCCCAGGCGGCCCCCTGCAAAAGAGGCCTACCACTACAAGAATACAATATATACAAATAATTACGTCAGTAATAATATCTAGGTTAGGTTAGATTTAAAGTACAATAAATGTAAAGGCGATGGGCTTAGAATCCAAGGAATTAATAATAATAATAATAATTTGAATGTATACTCTAACAGAACAGGTTAACCCAATGACACTGCTCGAGTCAATTCATATGTGTTATGTGGACAACCCATATTGTCACAGTTTCAGGTCGACAAGATTCCTCCGCGGCTCCGACATGAGCTAACGACTGCCCCCTACATATCTTATAAGTAATAGAACCTACAGTATAAAGGTTCCTTCTAGGGTTCCGTACCTCAAAAGGAAAAAAGGAACCCTTTTAACATCACTTCGGTGTCCGTCTGTATGTCTGTATGTCTTGTAAGTTGAAACTCATAATCAACAACGCTGGACCACGCTGCTAGAAAGCTCCCTGCTGCTGTAAAAAAAATCAAACTTCTAGGTCAAAGCTATCAAACGCAACGGGTTAAAGACCTCTAGGGTACTTCCCGTTGGCCCATCGTCATGAAATTTGGCACTCTTATCACAAGTAAAGGACTTATCACTACCAAAACCGTAAAATTTTACAACAAAAATTGTTTATAACTAACATGTAGCTTATATAAGTATGTATATAAGTTTGGGACCAGATGACCGTGTGTGGAAGTTGTCCCATATTAAAAAAAAAAAATGTTTGCGGTATCTAGGTTGGAATCTATCACTAATCATACTTACCAAGGTTAACTAAGGCTTAACTTTTAGAGGTATTGGATTTTTCCATTAGGAATTATCTCAATAACTGCCTGGAGTCTGGAACTGTGCCCGGTAGATGGCAATAGGCTCGCCCCCTATTACATGGGACCAATAACATACTGGCGAAATGTGGGTGTATCTACTATGGGACTGAGTCCTGGGTACACCTCTGCCTACCCCTTCGGGAAAAAGGCGTGAATGTATGTTAACTTTTAGAGATACGGAACCCAGAAACTATGTCCACTTGCCACAAGCAAATTCTACCAGTTATCGATAGTGTAATCGATAAACTAATTATAATATCAGTACATCACTACGTGACTGTATGTCGCATGTCGCTGCGACACGTGACTGACGTTTGTTTGACATTATTTTGTTTGGGGTGACCATGAGTTTGTTATTGCGGAAATTAATCCCGAAAGGGTAGGTGGTGGTACACCACCATGTACCTGGGTGTACCCTGGAGTCAGTCCCATGGTAAGTACACCCATATTACACGTTATTGGTCCCATGTAATAGACGGCAAGCTTATTGACATCTATCGGGCACAATTCCAGATTCCAAGATGTCATTGAACACCAACACACATGAAAGGATAACAATAATTTGGGACATGTCACCAGTGAGAACATGTGGGACAACTTTAAAAAAAATCCCACATGCTCCCAGTGGGAAATATGAGTAAACAACAGCTGGGCAAACAAGTTTAGCTCAGCGACATAAAGTCTAGGATAACTAGCTATATACCTACCGATAAACTGACAACTGAGAATCATGACTGCCTCGGTGGCGTAGATGGCGCATGCTCGACTGCCAATCAAGAGGTCCCGGGTTCGATCCCCAGGTCAGGCAAAGTGTTAAATAATGGATTTTTCCATTAGGAATTATTTCAATAACTGCCTGGAGTCTGGAACTTTGCCCGGTAGATGGCAATAGGCTCGCCCCCTATTACATGGGACCAATAACATACTGGCGAAATGTGGGTGTATCTACTATGGGACTGAGTCTTGGGTACACCTCTGCCTACCCCTTCGGGAAAAAGGCGTGAATGTATGTTATGTTATGTTTGAGAATCATCCACACTTCCTTCTGTCCAACTAGTGACATGTGGGACAACTTTAAAAAACGGCTGCATCGTCACAGAACACAAAACGGTCCTTGTAAACGGTTCGTCTTCGTAACGCTAACCGCTAGTAACACATAAAGTAACTAAATTAATAAGAAATCCTGACAACAAACACCCTCATGGTCAACCTACAGAAACTATAACAAAAGTCCACAGATATGATACTAACGAGTAACGAGGCACGCGCCGGCACGCGACACGCTCTTTGATACATTGACATAACGTGATATGCCGTGTCTATCGATCTTTAGATCTATGGTTGTTTTTTTTAGAATGCCATGTCTATGTGTTTAACGTCTGCTTTTTAAATGCTATTTTATTTATGTAAAGGAGTTGTTTGTTTTTGGGCCATGTCCTCCTCACATTATAATTTTTTTTTATATGATAGTGAGTGACAAGACGAACAAATCAGGTGCCTGATGGTGAGCATCATGATTGTCCATATCAGACACATTGCCACCCAGTGTTTTAATATTCAAAATTCTGCGCGTCACCCTGAGATATTAGTTGTTGAAACTCGTCATGCCCAGTAATTTCGTTGGTAACATTGCCCTTCAGACCGGAACACAGTAATGTTTGCACATTACTGCTTGGCGGATGAATAACTGGCAAAGGTGTGGTACTTCCCAAGCGGGCCCCTGTAAAAAGGCCTACCACTACTAAATTGTAATTAAAACGTAAAACCCCTATTTTCATTGTGGTGACTTATATAACGACATGAGTAAACAGCTAGCGCGTGAATTAAGTAAACCAAATCAAGTTAGGTGTGTTTGATATACTTGACATGGATGTATTAAGGAAGGGGGAAACAGAATACATGGTAATTTATTTATTGTTAAGGACTCGTAAGGGGGGATACACAAGAATACAATATTCTTTTTTATGATAGTGAGTAACAGGACGAGCTAATCAGGTGCATGATGGCAAGCATCATGATTGCCCATATCAGACACGGTGCCACCCAGTGTTTTAAAATTCTAAATTGCGCGCATCACTGCACTGCGCCTGTTATTAGTTGTTGAACCTCGTCATACCCAGTAATTTCGCTGGTAACATTGCCCTTCAGACCGGAACACAGTAATGTTTCCACATTACTGCTTGGCGGATGAATAACTGGTAAAGGTACTTCTCCAGGCGGGCCCAAACTACAATACTACAATTACTACAATACTAGGAAATTAAATCAATGTGTTCCCGCAATTGAGTATTTGAATTTTTTTTGCATAAATGGAAAGATCATAAATAAGATTCGTCAAAAAAATATTTTTAGTTTTTTTTTATTCGCTATTATTACAAAGTTATATCAAATAAAGAAATCATTTTTAATCCAGTACCGAAAACACGCCGATAGTACACGAACGAGGTCGTGACCTGTGTGTAGTGACGTCACAATGTGATAAAGTATCATACATAACTATAATATTACTACTTCACAAAAATGGCGATATATCGTGGCGCATTCGTAATCAAGTCACTCTTAATGGAATTTTATAAATTTTGAATCGCTTATAATTTTTATATAGATTTTTTTAAATCAGGTGCTACATAATTTTCATTAAACTTTCAAAATAAAATAAAAATTACGAAACTTTTTTTTTTTCAAATACTCAATAGTAAGGAGCCACAGCATGCACAAATAGACATTCATCATCATCATCATATCAGCCATAGGACTTCCACTGCTGAACATAGGCCTCCCCTTAGATTTCCATCCAGTCCGGTTGTAAGCGGCCTGCATCCAGCGTGCTCCTGCCGTCCTTATCAGATCGTCTGTCCACCTTGTGGGAGGACGTCCTACGCTGCGCTTACCAGTCCGTGGTCTCCATTCGAGAACTTTACGGCCCCATCGGCCATCAGTTCTACGTGCTATGTGCCGCCCATTGCCAAGCGCCACTTCAACTTGCTAATCCGCTGCGCTATGTCGATACTTTCGTTCGTCTACGGATCTCCTCATTTCTGACTCGATCTCGCAGAGAAATCCCGAGCATAGCCCTCTCCATAGCTCGTTGCGCTATTTTGAGCTTACTGATAAGGCCCACAGTCAGGGACCACGTTTCAGATCCATAAGTCATCACTGGTAACACACACTGGTCGAAGACCTTCGACTTGAGGCACTGAGGTATTTTGGACGAGAAGACATTTCGTAGGTTTCCGAACGCTACTCAGCCTAGTTGGATTCGACGATCGACCTCTTTCTCGAAGTTGAACAACGAATTGTATTTTTGTTCGTGGAATTTAAATATTATGCATGAATGAATGAATGATAACACTTTATTGGTACCACAATTATACAAAAAAGGCAAAAAGAAAACTTAAAACTAGAAAGAGTAACAATTGGCGGCCTTATCGCTCAGAGCGATCTCTCCCAGACAACCATGCAGAGGAAGGATATATACAGAACATGACGGGACGGTGGTTCCAAAAACAAATACTTAAATGATAAATAAATAAATAAAAATAATAATATATAATACATACTAATAATACCATACTATAACCAATACATTATATACTAAGATTATAGATAAATACATAACAATATAATATATACTATATAATATTACAAAGTAATATTATATAGTATAAGTAAAAAGTAAAAGTAAAGTAGTAAGTAAAAGTATTCGAAGTATAAGTCTGTTTAACCGTTCGAATCGTATGTGTTTGTATGGTTCTTCACTTTTTTTAGAAACTCTGTCCGCCTTTGTTTCTAGTTTCATGTTTAGCAGTTGATCAATTAAAATCGAACCATGTCAACCCGCTATTTGGCTTATAGACCCCCCCCCCCTAAATACGTACCTGTTCACAAGTCATATAAATCATATAAGCAAGCGGTAGACGGTAGGCGCGTAAATTATGTGACGAGGAGAAACCACTTTCCTATCTCATCTCAAATTATAAAGATCGAGACACACGGGGGAGTTTTTAGTTACGCCATGGAGCTTTTTAATGTCCTAGAGGAGAATGATAAGTGTGAAAGAGACAGTAGACGCATTCTGTTCGAGTGCGAAAGAGAGACACAGATGGAAAGATAGATAAACTTTTTATTATTACAATAATAGATGCGGTCTAGTACCGTGCACAATTTTGAATTTTATAACACTGGTAGCACTGTGTCTGATATAGGCAATCATGATGCTTACATCTGATTGGCTCGTCTTGTCACTATCATAAAAAAAACCAAACAATAAAAATATTAAAACAAAAAGTAAAATTTTGTATATATCTAGTGTAAAAATTGGCGGTCTTATCGCTTAAATCTCTTCCAGACAAACCAGACTAGAAAAAAGTATTCGAGCTTGTTCCTCTTTTTTTAATTTTTTTCCAAACAATTTAGTTTGAAGGGTCTATAATATATCTACTGTACTGGTGATCATCATCATCATCTCAGGCGTTGGAAGTCCACTGCTGGACATAGGCCTCCCCCATAAGGGAGGTTTACCAATACTCGGCACGCTTCGCAGGCGGGTTAGCCAGTTCAGCTCGATAGTTTCACGCAGAGGACGGTGCTGCGTCCTCTGGATCTGTTAAACCTTAGCTAACTCTTACGGCAACCACGGGTAGCAGGTGGGGTACTATTCTAAAGCTGGTAACCGCTGTCATCATCTTTTGGTACTTATAAAATCTGTGCCTCCTGCAAAATGATATAAGTCGACTTATATCAAAATAGCGTTTTCCACGACTTTACAATAAAAAAAAAATTATCCCACGTGTCAATATTTCTATTATAGCCGGCGCGCGCCGGCACAGTCGCACGTCAATTGTTTTGTGTTCTGTGGTGCATTCGTCTGTGTTCCATTCCATCACCCGTATTCAAGAACGATATCTACTATGTGGTCTCACAGAACGCCCGAATGCATAGGGTCAATAAATCCAATGCTTCAACAAAAGGTACTTGAGTGACATCTAACGCTATGCGTTCATTAGGGGCGGCCCTTTGGAAAAGAGCCCGAGGAGATTTTAAACGCACGCATAGTGGAGCCTACAAAATAAATGTTCCTCTATACTCAATACTATGTGGTAATGTTGAGATTTTGACTCATTTTTCGGTGTTTTAATTTCTTATTTAATATATTAGAATAATATTTATTTTAATGGGTCAGCTAGTTCGTGAAAACTGACGTTTTTATTTCATCCACAGACCAGGCAAAAACGGACCAATAATAATATTGTATTATATCTGTAATCGACCCTGTGAGTCCGCATTTCGCATAGATTGCTATGCGAACGGTGAATGAGATGGCCTGCCGTGACGAAAGCAGTGGGAAATCCCTTAATAATTTGAATCTAAACTCTTACAGAACGGGTTACGCCAATTACACTGCTCGAGTCAATTCATATGGGTTATGTGCACCACCCCAGATTGTCAGAGTTTGAGGTCGCCAAGATTCCTACAAGGCCTCCGACATGACCTAACGACTGCCCCGCTACATATCTAATAGGGAACAGCCGGGGGACCTACAGTTTAACGTGCCAAGCGAAAAGTCCACATGGTGAGATTCGATCCAGGGCTTCCGGATTTAAATCCGGGCATATTCCCGCAGGATTACGCTACACTTACTTAATTTGCACAGCGTTGCTTGCTACTTTACATAATTTTTATTCTTGAATACGGGTGTAAATGTATAAAACGAAAAAAATTAAAAAGTTTGTGAGGAAGGATGGATAAATGGATGGATTTTTATTATTACCCTATAGCTCAGTAATAGCTACCCAGACACAGATCAAAATCTGAACCTCACGAATTTTCTTACTTCCAATGGCCATCGCAAGCCATGCATGACTATTAGTAAATAAGTAGATACCTACAACTCCCAAATGTTAAGCTATTCTTAATTCTTACAAACATGTCACCTGCCACTCCTATTACCTTATACTGCTTACACCTAAAACCTATGATAATTATACAGTGTCATAGACAAATTAAAAAGATTACATCCCTAACGTCGTAAGAAGGAATAAGAGATACGCGATAGAAAGAGAGGCAGCTTGAACGATAATTAGTTGGGCGCCGTGCGACCTGAATTGCACTTTATTGCGTCGAGCTAAAGTCGCTATTTATTTGAATGATTTTGAGGAGTGTCCCTTCTGTCCCTTATTAGTATTCTGTGGTACAACTAGTACTTTTCTTGCAGTTTTTCTAGTTAATTTTGTATTTAATGATATAACGTGGCATATACTTCATGTGTCATATTATCACCCCGTGTGTTTCCACAGATTCATAATTAGGATTCACAGTCGTTCCGCACACCTGCTTTTGTCAACCGGTGTATTAATTATGTAGGAATGTGTGTGTATATATGAAAATGGTTAACCATTTTTAATTCAAGGTTGAAAAAATCTTGCAGACTCGAAGTTTTATTGTCGTGTTAAATGAAAACAATGTATAACCGAATTAATCCTATATAAACGTGAACTTCTGCTGCCGGTGCGGAGCCTAAGTTGCCAGTTAAATAAAAAAGTTGTATCACACTCATTTGCCAAGTCATCTATGATAAATAAAAACAGATTTTAAATTTTCACTGGTGTCTTTTTATAATTATCATAATGTTTGGTTACATTAAAAAAATGTAAAGGGTAGCATCACCCATCAGATTTGTCATTTTAATCCACATGGGAAAAGGGTTTAAAAAATCTTCCGCGTTTTTTGCTGTCCCGCTATTGTTTGTGGCACGTGACAGTTGAGTTTGACAGTAATTCTTTTTAATTATGCTGGCATGTGGTTTCGCACGGGTTGTGGGTTTTGTTTAATTTAATTATTGTATAATAATTGCTCATTTAATAGAACAGAAAAAAAAAAACAATTTAAATATTACATACGTAGAGCTATCTTAAGGATGATGTTGTTTTGGCTTTTGTTTATGAAATATAAAAAAATATCGTCATAAAGAATATCGAAGAATAGCAGGAACGACAATAAATGTAGATTGTATCATGGTACAATAGTTATTGTAATATTTCTTACTATAGTTGCGTAAGTGACTCTTGCTTACGTCATCGCCTGAATGTTCTCAAAGTTCAACATTGCTAAGTAATGGCAATTCGCTAGTAACGTAAGTAACAGTCAAGCAGGATTGCGAGACCTTGATTTTTTCCACCATGGATTGCTACTAAGAAAGAAAGTTTTTTTTTACAACCAGAATTTAAAAAAAATAAAAGATGGTTTAGTATACCATTTCACAAAAAAGCAATTCTCACCAAATATATTTTTATCAAAAGCAAATTGACATCAAACTCGCGGCCCTTCGTGGGAAAGTCGCTAATTTGAAGGGTCAAAGGGCACAATTGAAGGGAGCGGCGGTAATTCCACGCATAAACCAAACAAATAAGGGTGCTCCTGATAATACTGGCTGTGATAGATAAAGTCCGCGGCAAAAAGAGAATTATCCCGCCAGAGGTTAAGGTCAATTTGGTGTAATTTTGTAAGTTTATCTTTGTTGGTGCCCTTATTAAAAAAATAAAAAGGTGAATGAAAAGGTGACTTTCGGCTCAGTCAACCTTCCATAATTCTACTTACCTAAGTATGACAAAATACTGAATCGATGTTTTATATTCCGAAAATAGTTAATTTATTTCTTAAATAAGTAACTTCTGATAATTTTAAGCCAAAGTCAAAAGGTTGATTACATCATGTAAATCCGTTATTGGACATCTGATTAGATTAATAGATTATATAAGTTTATTTATAAGGTCTGTGGATTTTGTGAAATAAATAAATAAAAAAAAACAAATTTCAGCATCAAAAACCCGCTAAATACTTACCCAACCAACTTTATAGAATTTAGTACAAAAATAAGATTAGTTATAATTCCCGCCGTTTACACAAACTCTCAATAAAAAAAAAAACAAATGTCAGCATCAAAAACCCGCTAAATACTTACCCAACCTCCCCTAGCGAGGGGAATCAATCATTCGGAACAAGATGTCTAGGGGAGGATGGGGTCGTGTTATTGCATGCGATTTAATACGTATTTATTGGTAGAACTTGATGGGTTCTATCCTGGGTTTTTTTTCTCTCTCGCTTCGCACGGACAGCGAAGCATAGACGTTTTTAAACAGCAATAATCGGTTGGATGAATATTTGTTACTCTTTCACGCCAAAACTACTGAACCGATTGGGTTGAAATTAGTCATGTAGATAGTTTAGACCCTGGAATAGCACATAGGATACTTTCTATCCCGATATTCCCACGGGAACGGCGACTACGCTGGTGAAACGGCGGGACACAGCTTAGTTTCGTTATAAATTGAATATATGTAACTTAATAGTTTATACACCTACATTTTTCAAGTATTATTTATCCCATTAATAGGGAGCGGGCCTATTGCCATCTACCGGGCACAGTTCCAGACTCCAAGCTGTCATAGGTATAATTCCGAATGGAATAACCAATAACACTTTGCCTGACATGGGAATCGACCCGGGACTTCGTGATCGACAGTCTGGGTGCACCTCTGCCTATCCCTTCGGGAAAAAGGCGGGATGGAGTGTTATGATATTATTATGTTCTGTGTAACTTTATTGGTTTACGCGGCTACAAAGCTCTAAGTCGACATCATTGTTTCCTATCTCTTCAATAATCAACGTTTTGATATAATATGTTACTACTTACTTCCAATATCACGTTGGGAGATTGGACATCAAACGAAGGAAATTAACCAATAAGTGCTTTTGAATTTTGAACACAATCAACAATCATATATATTCTACAGCATGATACTAAACTATTATAATAAGCAACACTACAATAAATATTAAAATAAAACCCATATGTATCTCCTTTAATAAATCATAAACTATTTACTAAGAATATTGAATATACAACTAATTACAATCTATACACAAAGCTATATAACATATTAGATTCTAAGAATTTGGACATTTTGGAAAATTCAACTTTCCGGCCCTAAAGAAATAATCCTCATATTTCAACCAATGTATACAAAACCACAGAATACATAACTTTAATGAATTGTACTTACTTATAAACCTCCATAGAGAATAACTTCATCGTTTTCTTTATTTATATCTTTCAATTTAGTTTGTAGAAAAACTTAAATTATTCATAAATCAATATACTGAAAGTAATTCCACCCCCTGTTGTTTTTTCCACCCCAATAACAACCACTTCGGGGGTGATAAACGTATTAGGGTAGTTTGGGGTGAAAGTGAAAAACTTAAGTACTGTAATAATAGAACAAACTTTTTGGTAAAAATATAATAGAACATTATGATTGAAGTATGCTAAATGAAAATTACGTCGAGGCAGATGTTGTTCGCGCGCCGAGCTGAGATTCCGTAATGTTCATAGCACACGCGTTTAGGGACGTGCTTTGTTTAAGCTCGATCTTCGATATCGATACGGATCGTAACTCCTCGATCCGATCCGCTGATTGGATTGCATGCATCCGATCCGATATTTGATCGCAAGAAAATAAAACACTTATGTAAGCTTGTAAAAACTTTTATTACAGAAACTAATTATCAAAACAAAACTTTTCTTGCGCGCGGCCATAGGCAGACTCGAGACCCGAGCTCGAGACACTCTCTCATTGGCCGAACGTTTACTCGGCGAAGCTAATTGTGTGAGTCGTCATTGGTGGAGGCTTATGGATGCGTTCCCATTTTATTAAAAATTACGCGTTCAGTAAAATTATAAGAACTGATGAACTGGTGGTGTTACACTTATTATTAAATTCTAGAAATTGACGTTGTTCTTAGTAAAGGCGTCAAAAGTACCTACAACCGACGAGAATGTATGAAAAATGTCATGAAAGTGAACGAAGCGAAAGTTGTATATGTCAGGATCGTAGCAAGTGGAGGGAAATAGTCTCTGCCTACCCCACCGAGAACAAGGCGTGACTGTATGTATGTAGAAAAACCCAAATACTCAATTTAAATCGTGTTATGAGTACTATTATTTATTTTGCGGTTTTACTGAGTACTGTGCCCAGTCCTAGAGTAAAAGTCTAGGCTGCTAGCGCTAGGCTTTCGTAGAGGTCTAGGCTAAGCCTTTCCTTCTGGATGTTCTCAAAGCGATGCGAAGCGATGCGGCTCCGTACTCGTCGCCTTCTCGAAGCTCCATTCGTGCGATCGCACACTGCCAGGTACGCCCCTACGGCTCGAGCAATCTGTCTGCTTAATGCTCTGATTGCTTACTAACCAGATACTGACCGCTTTTTATAGCCATATCGCAATTTTTTAAAAGTTGTATGAGATTTTTAAATAGGTAAGATAAGATTAAACATTAATAACTAGTGTTAGATAGGTACTTTTTTGTGATTATTATTACTTAGTATTAAGTCTACATGTAACTGGTCCACTGCGCGTTTTGGGTTAAACTGTAAGCGTAGTGGGCACTTGATTTTAAATAAATAAAGTACAAAATTGGTAAGCGATGGCAATTCGATAGTGAAGTAAGCAAGAGGTAGCCTCATATGCGAGACCTTTAGCCATCCTTTAGCGAGGTTCTTTAGCCATGGTACTCTCCTCTCCCTGCACGGTTGTCTGAAAGAGATAGCGATAAGACCGCCAATTGTTACACTATTATAATTTTTTTTGTTATACTTATAGTATATTTTTATTTTTAAGGCTAATTCTGGTTTCTGCTGTGCCCGGTAGATGGCAATAGGCTCGCCCCCTATTACATGGAACCAATAACATACTGGCGAAATGTGGGTGTATCTTATACTGTGGGCGTGAATGTATTTTTTAATCTATTACTAGAACTACTGCGTATCTAAGAGTGAATATTGAATTATAACAGAGACACTCAAACTTTAATCGACAGATTGACAGATGTGAACAACCCTTGTGTTTGATTTGCACAACTGTTGCAGTAAAATATTGACTTAGCGTTACCCGCCTCATTCATTTCACGCACGAATATCAGACAATTCGAACTCTCAAGTGTGGGTGGACTTTCGCGAATGATTCTGCGAATACAATATGAAATGGGAAGAAGAATTTCACCCACGGGCGGGATTTGAACCACGCGGCCTCCGCACCATTCCGCGTTGTCGGCACTACACCATTTGAGCCTACCGTGGGGGTGCTATTAATCGGCGAAAATATAAAAAAGCACTGTAAACTTGTTTGGATTAAATTGGATTTTTTACTGAATCTTTGTATTGTTATTTTCTAGAACCTAGTTGTCTTTATTTTATGTAATTACATGTAGTTTTTTTATATCTTAAAAAATGTGGGTACGTGTGAGCGAGAGGGCGAATTTGCTTTGGACAGCGCCTTAACCAATTTTTCAGTGTGGATGCGTCTCGGCCGGGGGCGTACCGGAATGGGACTCCAACGCCCGGAGCCGAAATTTTAGGCCAATTTTAGGAAATTTTATTAATTTTAGTTTATGCGTTAGGTAGATGAGATAAAAAAAATTCGCCGATGACTACTTAGTATCCCCACCGTAGAACAAATGGTACCGCCCGTAGGCGAAATTATTCTTCCCATTTCAATATTGTGTTTCAAGCGAATAGACCTAAGATGGCTTAGTCTATAAAAGTATAAAAAGTTAAAAAAATATAAAGCGAAGTTTGTGAAAAGATTTGTTATAAGATTTTGTTATATTTAGTCATGCGTAAGTGCCGATCTTCGAACATGGACGCTGCTTGAATCATCTTCTATAGACGTAAAAGGCCAATAGCTACAGAACTACATCTGGCACACGTGTGCCACGTACCCCGGATCTGGGCGCGTCGGAGCCCATACATTTTGTATGGCGACTAGCTGTTTAGAGCTACATTACGCACACGCATTAGGCGTGCATCTAATGTTTTTTTTTATTATACGTGTCAATGCCTCAGGTAACGCAATTGTAAAGGCAGTTGCTGATAATATTAAAGGCAGTATGGTTTCACCAAATGCAGATCAACAACCGATGCGGGCTGTCATCTCATGACTCTTGTCTTGGAGGCATGGGAGAGTTCACAGGATGCCATTGGAGTGTTTTGTGATCTTTCCAAAGCATTCGACTGTGTAGAACACTGCACGTTACTGCGCAAGTTAGAATTATATGGAATTCATGGGAATGCCCTCAACCTGGTGGAATCATACTTGTCTAGTAGGCAGCAGAAGGTTAGCGTCAATGGTATCACATCTGCTAGTTCTCCTGTCAAGATGGGAGTCCCACAGGGATCAATTTTGGGTCATTTCCTGTTTTTGGCATATATTAACGATTTGCCTTACATGATCCATGGTCTAGCAGATATAGCTCGTATTTGCCGATGATACGTCATTGATTTTTAAAGTTGATAGGAAGGATACTTCACTAGTACATGTTAATAATACTTTAGCAAGTATATCCAGATGGTTCACAGCAAACAATCTGTTATTGAATGCGAAAAAGACTAAATGTTTGAAATTTTCGTTGCCTAACGTCAGAAGTATAGAACCAATCATAGTTCTTGACGGTGAAAGACTCAATATTGACAATGCAACTTTGTTCCTTGGCATAAATATAGACTCTAAACTGCAATGGAGCACTCATATCACCGAGCTCTCAGGGAAACTAAGCTCTGCAGCTTACGCGGTTTATAAAATTAGGCAACTAACAGATATAGCCACGGCGAGATTAGTGTACTTTGCATATTTCCATAGCTTGATGTCTTATGGGATTCTGTTGTGGGGGTCAGCCGCAGATATAGAAACTATCTTTATACTACAAAAACGTGCGATTCGTGCCATCTATGAGATGCGTCCACGCGAATCCCTGAGGGAATTATTTAAAGATATAAACATACTGACCCTACCATCCTTATACATTTATGAGAACATCATGTATGTGCGTAAAAATTTACATAAATTCAAATTAAATAGTGATCTTCATAATTTTAATACTAGGAATAAAGACAAAATAGCTGCACCTAGCTTTAGATTATCTAAAACAAACAAAAAGACATTCTTAGGAAATTGTGTACGTTTCTATAATAAAATCCCAAAAGAGATAACTGGGCTCTCAGAGGGTAAATTCAAAACCTATATAAAATCTACTTTACTAAAGAAGGCTTATTATAAAGTCAACCAGTACATAGAGGACAAAGATGCCTGGAAACTTCTGCATTCAAAGAAAACGAATGTAACCAAACCAAATATTGTAAAACTATCTGTTGAAAAAATTAAGCCCTACAAGTTTCTTGTGCGTTCTTCTTGTAGAGGTATCTTTCAGAACGCACGGTAGTCTCAGTACTGTTTATCTTTATTGACGTGCAAAAGTGTCAGATTATGACCTATTTGAATAAATCTGTTTGAGTTTGAGTTTTTGAGTTTGAGTTTGAATCTCCAGAATCCCATGTTAAAACATTGGATATCGGTTTACATGGAGAGAAATAGAATAAAGACCAACACTAACAATATAATTTATGACTTTGAGTTTAAAAGCAACCGCACAAACTAGTTTTTTATATAATATAATATATTCTAATTTTAATTTAGATAATACTTGACATTCATTGTGTGAGTGTCTTTTCAAACTGTTAAATGGGTCATGAGTGCCTGCAAATACATCTATTTTATTTATTTTTATTATTATAATTTAGCTCTAAACAGCTAGTCGCCATACAAAATGTATGGGCTCCGACGCGCCCATTTCGACGTAGGTACGTGGCACACGTGTGCCAGATGTAGTTCTAGCTTAACTGTGTGTCTCTCATTTTTTTTTATTAGGTCTACAAAACTGGGCGTTACACATATGTCATATAGAAAATTATTATATAAGGCATTTACAATAGTGTACGTCCTTCTCGATGTGAACACAACATGCATATAACAACATCGTATCGTGGATGCGATTCCATAGGAACCTCGCGTTACCCACCAAGGACAACGAGCTATAGTGTTGTTTTGTTGTTTGTTGCAGATGATTAACCAGTGGTGTTGTAAGGGCAGCTGAGCGCGATGGCAGGCTGGCTCGCGGTCCTGGCCGCGCTCGCGGTCCATACCGCTGCGCAGGGGAACAGAAGTAAGAAACATTACTATAATATATACATCTCTATTTTTTTAAGATTGTCCGACTTGAATTCCCATGCAAACCTTTTTTTATGATAGTAACAAGACGAGAAAATCAGGTGCCTGATGGTAAGCATCATGATTGCCCATATTAGACACAGTGCCACCCAGTGTTTTAAAATTCAAAATTCTGCGTGGCACTGTACGGCGCCTATCACCCTGAGTTATTGGTTGTTAAAACTGGTCTTGCCCAGTAATTTCGCTGGTAACATTGCCCTTCAGTCCGGAACACAGTAATGTTTGCACATTACTGCCTGGCGGATGAATAACTGGCAAAGGTGTGATACTTCCCCAGGCGGCCCCCTGCAAATGAGGCCTACCACTACAAAAACTGGCCAATGACAATAAAAGGTTGAAATTTGGTATGAAGGTAGCTAAATTTCAAGCCAATCCATTCAGTAGTTTTTGCGTGAAAGATTAACAAAAATCCATTTATCCTCGCAAAATTATAATATTAGTGGGAAGATACCATTGATTTAGAGAAAAGGGGAGACAAGGTACGTTCTCTCAGGGCTTACTCAACAACTGATATTATGTGAAATTTGAAACAACAAAGATAGAAAGACGTACCTAAGACCGAAGTGCGAACGAGACAACAATTAACTTTACTGACGTACGTGGACCTAATGGGACCTAATTTGAGCTTGCCATTTTCGAGAAACCAGTACCTCATCTCCATTTATGAAGATACTATCCGTATAATAAACTTCTTACTAACAAATGGAACTTAATTATGTAATAAAAATAAGTGTAATTGGGGTAACCCGTTCTGTAAGAGTATACATTTAAATTATTATTATTATTTATTATTAATTACTGTTGCCTTAATAAATAAACTGAACTTCCACCATTTTGGACCACCAGTACAAAGAAAATTAGTGGAATAACACCACCCATCTATTCACATCAAAGTTAAAACTCAATAGGAAGTCCCATCTTCGACAATAACAACGGAAATCACAAATTCATCGCCGCCATCTTAATGGACTCCACAAAATGGCGTCTGGCGGGAAATGGCGGCAACGTACCGACTTCCGGTGCTGCCATTGTAGAAATGTTTGCAGGATAATGGGTGCAAAGTGGATGGTTATTTTAGGCTAAGTTCGTATGACAGTAACTTCCTAAAAGCAGATACACCACTATGTTTATATAAGCTAGTTATTGTTTTAGCGACAGAAAAATGTTTATATTAGGAGATTTATGTTCTGTTATACTGGACTGCTCGACAGATTTGAATGAAATTTGGTATAGAAAACTCCTTGGAAGAAGACAAAGCACTTTATTCTGATATCCTCACGGGACGATGCCTACGCGAGGAAAACCGTGTGGCACAGCTAGTCTTATAATAATAATAATTAAGTCAAAAGAAAATCTGAAACTGACACTCGCACAAAACTATTCGCTCAAAAAATATTAATAACCCAAGTTCACTCTGTTTAAAGATTTATTGAAAAACTTTAGCACCAGATATTTAATATGGCCGCTGGCAGGAAATTAATGTGAATTGAAAAGAATACAGGATAAAATGAATTTGAGGAGCTAGACTGTTTTTATGAATGGAAGAATGATTTATAATAACACTGTAGGAGTTTTAAGTTTGCAAGTACTTAATCTATGCTATATTAAGCTATGGAGAGGACTATGCCCGGAATTTCTCTGCGAGATCGAATCAGAGATGAGGAGATCCGTAGACGAACGAAAGTTATCAACATAGCGCAGAGGATTAGCAAGTTGAAGTGGCAATGGGCAGCACATAGCACGTAGAACTGATGGCCGATGGGGCTGTAAAGTTTTCGAATGGAGACCACGGACCGGCAAGCGCAGCGTAGGACGTTTACCCACAAGTTGTACAGACGATCTGATAAAGACGGCAGGAACACGCTGAAGGCGGGCCGTTTCAAACCGGTCTGGATGGAAATCTATGGAGGAGGCCTATGTTCAGCAGTGGACGTCCTATGGCTGAGATGATGATGAAGTACTTAATGCAAATAGTCAAGTAATAATAATAAATACCAAATGTCATGGATCAATATTAGAAATAATATATCAAATTATATATCAATATACGAGTATTAGATATTAGAATAGAATAAACATTTTCTATTCTATTCTATAGATAGCTAAGGAACCCTACACTAAACATATATATGTATATGTTGTAGTAGTAGGCCTCTTTTGCAGGGGGCCGCCTGGGGCAGTACCACACCTTTGCCAGTTATTCATCCGCCAAGCAGTAATGTGCAAACATTACTGTGTTCCGGTATGAAGGGCAATGTTACCAGCGAAATTACTGGGCATGATGAGATTCAACAACTCATATCTCAGGGTGTTAGGCGCAGTGCAGTGCCGAGCAGAATTTTGTATTTTAAAACACTGGGTGGCACTGTGTCTGATATGGGCAATCATGATGCTTACCATCAGGCACCTGATTTGCTCGTCTTGTCACTCACTATCATAAAAAAAAATATATATATACGAAGGTATGCCTTGACAATTATTTTTTTTTTTTTTTTTGGCAATCACAAATCTTTATCTAGGTAAACAAGTTTAATTTTTTATCACATTCATCACTACATAATATTATAAGATCCTAAATGACTCACTGACTGACATGCAACGCAAAGCCCAAACCACTGATCCTAGAGACTTGAAATTTGAAATGTAGGTTCTTTTTCGTTGTCCGGACGTGTACTAAGAAAGGATTTTTGAAAGTTCACATTGTAAGGGGTACAAAAAGGGCGACAAAGTTTTGATATAAATCTCCCATATTTCACTATTATTATAGGTAAATTGCGATCAGGCAAAGCCGCTGTGCTGAAACTAGTTAAGTATAATCGTAGACGCTAGAATTCTCAAAGCAATCAAAATGGCCGTCAATGTTGCCATAACAGAAAATGTACCATAAATATAATGCCGGAAGTAGCGTATCCGCCTGCTATTCCGCTTCCGGTGCGTGTGTTGCCAGTATTCGGCTAATTGTTTAATCTTGTATGAATTGATTTGTTGCTTGGAACTTGTAAATAAATGGATTTTGGGATTTCGTTTGGTGATTTTGGGTAATGAGACGAGCACTGGAACCACCTAGTTAAACATACCATATATAACATACATTCACGCCTTTTTTCCAAAGGGGTAGGCAGAGACGTACCCAAGACTCAGTCCCATAGTAGGTACACCCATATTTCGCCAGTATGTTATTCGTCCTATAAGGGGCGAGCCTATTGCCATCTATCGGGCACAGTTCCAGAGTCCAGGCTGTCACAGATATAATTCCTAACGGAAAAATCCAAAATTTAACGTTTTGCCAGACCTAGGAATTGAACCCGGGACCTGCGGGATCTGCAGTCCAGCTTGCGTCTACGGCGCCACCGAGGCAGTCAATAAAAATAAATGTTTCCAAATTATTATGGACATAGTTTTCATCGTACTCAAAATATCAGGATAATATAATCGAATAGGTTCATTCGGAGGAAACAGGGGAATACAAAACATCGATTTGGTAAATTTATCGTAGGGACACAGAATAGATACTAGTTACTATGTTAAATTTCAAAAAGGTGTCATGTCCTCATTACTTATCAAATTCAAATTCAAAATGTTTTATTGAAGTAAATGTGGTACAGTTTTAGGTCTTAAAATTATTTAGCAGAGATAAAGATAAAGATATTCCAAAGATCAGTATTTATAAGTATCAATATCAATAGAGAAATCATATCATTTTAATAATTCTTTAATTGAATAAAAGTTTTTTTCTAGCAGCCAGCATAATAATTCTTTTTTAAAACGTTTTATATCGAGCGCTTTTATATAATCCGGTAGAGCATTGAACGTCCTGATACACATTGAGTGAGATTGGTTCCTATAGAGTTTAGTTTTCGCAATATCATCACGGACTAGTCTGTTTGAATTTCTAGAGTTTCTAGGAAGTACGTCACACTCTCTCTTAAAAAATTGAGGGTTGGTTTTTGTAAAAACAGCAAGTCTATCTAAATAATGATATCTAAATAATTGTATTTATATATGTGTTCACAGATGACGGGCCGCGGTTTCTGTCGCGAGGCCATTCCTTCCGAACGGTTGTAGGAGACACCTTGCTTCTACCATGCCAAGTACAGAATCTGGGTAAGTATTTATATTATTCAATTACTTATTATGGTAATTGGTCCTTTATTATAAAGATAAAAGCCGATAATACACGACCTAGTAAAGATCGAATAACACGCTGGATGCAAGCTTGCAACTGGACTTAATGAATGTCTACGGGAATCCGTCACTTCATACAATCGGCCGCGCGCAATAGTCTACTAATACGTAGAAAACATAACGTGCGTACACACATGCACGTGTGTGCGAGCGTACTATTTCCATCAACTATATTGCCATCTACCGGGCACAGTTACAGACTCTATGCTGTCATTGAGATAATTAAATTCGTAATGGAAAGTGTGACTGTGACATTGAGCGAAGCTTTTAGCAGGAAATCAAGTGAATGGGCGGTTGCATACCTTTATGAATAGTCAGGTGTGTACAGGTTGCATCACGGTTTAATAGCACTGACCTTAAATGCGCAGAAATCGATTTTAAGATCTGTTAGGACTTTTTGGATACACTTGCGCAAATAAATAATAGTACCCGGATGACCGGGTTTTTTTTTTTTTAAATAAAATGACATTTTCTAAAAATGATTCCTAGCTAGATCGATTTATCGCCCCCGAAACCCCCTATATACTAAATTTTATGAAAATCGTTGGAGCCGATTCCGAGATTCCAATTATATACAAGAATTGCTCATTTAAAGATATAAGATAAGATAAATAAATTCATTTATTTCAGACAATAGTACGCATAACAAATTATACGCACCAGAGGCCCATATTAATAAATACCTTACAGACTAACATACATAAAAAAGACATAATATTAAACACTAAGTAGGGATTATTTTCGGTCTCGCCTCCCTGAAGCGCCGGAACACAATTCCTTCAGGCCAAAATTCGGGTGACAGAAAAATCTCCTTATATTTCACCGGAAGCCGGAGCACGTAGGATTTGAAGTTCTGCGTCCTCGTTGACTCCAGCCTCGACAGTGAGATCTGGGAGAGTTCCTGACCTGGGACTCGTCCTTGGCTCTTCTCGTCGATATAGTGGACTATCTCCTCACCGGATGTGTTCTTCTCAAACCGGGAGAGATAGATCGCTATAGTGGGCTCTGCGACTCGGATGTTAGTCGACGTAGCGGGAGCGGTGCCGCGTTGGTTGCGGGCGGGTCGAGATCGACGTTTCCTTTTCTCCACTAAGGTGAAACCGCCCTCGTCGACCTTGCTCGTGTGCATAACGGTACCCGTGTGACATGGAATGCACATTGCTGTTTCGAGATTCTTTGATTTCGCTGTTGCTTCTTGCCCTCATTTGAGGGCCGCTGTGGAGGTGCGGGCGGGGCGGGGGCAGCGGGGGCAGCAGCGGCGGCCGCGTAGGCCAGGGGCGACGTGGTCGTCTTCGCTGACGTCTCATGCGGGGAGCGGGCGGGGGCGGCGGAGCGCGGTGCATCACGCACGGCAACAGCAGGCGGCGACGCTATACTGCAGACGGAAGCATTTTGCGCCCCGCGACATGTGTTTATGTTGGAAAACTCCGGTGACCTACTTACTGAATTATTACGTTTTATTGTTAATAATTCAGTACGTAGCTCTCCGATGGTAGTTTCAGAGATCTCCAACCTAAACTTAACGTCCTCCAGGCTTGCCTTCAAATTGGTGATGTCCTTCAACAGCCTGGTTACGTCGACGTGGTCGAATGTGACGGGAGGCAGCTTGTGGAGCTCCTTCGCCACGAATGCAGGCAGGCAAAGCTCCCTCCACTCTTGCCGAGCGCTATTAAACCGTGACGTGATCTGTAAAATGGCACGACTGAACGTCCATAGAGGATTGCTGATCCCCAAACTTATGTATGGTAGTAAATGCTGGGTCTGGCAGAAGAAGCACGAAAGTAAGATTATTGGTGTGGAGAAGAGAAGTTTGACAAGTATATCTGAGGTGACCTTGATGGACAAAATGAGGAATAATGTGAGCGAACGCTGAGGCGTGTTAGAAGATGTAGTGACAAAGATAGAGAAAGGAATGCGGAGGTGGTGCGGACATGACAAGGATGGATGAAAGGAGATTGACAAAGAAGATTTATAAGGCTAGTGTGAATGGTGGCTAGACTGCCTCGGTGGCGTAGAGGGCGCATGCTCGACTGCCAATCAAGAGGTCCCGGGTTCGATCCCCAGGTCAGGCAGTGTTAAATATTGGATTTTTCCACTAGGAATTATCTCAATATCTGCCTGGAGTCTGGAACTGTGCCCGGTAGATGGCAATAGGCTCGCCCCCTATTACATGGGACCAATAATATACTGGCGAAATGTGGGTGTATCTACTATGGGACTGAGTCCTGGATACACCTCTGCCTACCCCTTCGGGAAAAAAGGCGTGAATGTATGTTATGTTATGTTATGTGAATGGTCAAGTCGGTAGGGGTCGAACTAGGCATGACTGTATTTATGTATAAATTTATTTTTGTGAGAAGGAAGGATGGGTGGTGTCTGGTGTCCTCTACTTAATAAACTGACATAAAATCACTATTGTTATTTTGACATTGTATTATTTATTATTTTTAATTTTTATTGGTAATTTTGACTAATGTATTTTTTTATTATTATTGTTCCATTTTTGTACTTACTTATTAATTTTTTTTTTGGATTTGACGTTGATATAACTTTTTTCCGTTTCTCTCATAAAATATGTGTTTGCGAAAAATCAATTATTATTATTATGGTCCCCAGGTTCCCTAGTGCTGCTATGGCGACGCGGGCCTGCAGTCCTGACCGCCGCTAGTTTGATGGTGACAAGAGACGAACGCTTC
Source organism: Hemistola chrysoprasaria (assembly GCA_947063395.1). Classification (NCBI taxonomy): domain Eukaryota; kingdom Metazoa; phylum Arthropoda; class Insecta; order Lepidoptera; family Geometridae; genus Hemistola; species Hemistola chrysoprasaria. The sequence continues at coordinate 465,500 of OX346738.1, read as the reverse complement.
CGTCTCGTCGACGGATATAACTTGCAGATCACTGATGTCGGCCCGCAGGTATGTTGATCCCACTTCTGATTATAGAATAAGTAATACGATTATGAAGAAATGTGGACTACTCTAAAGTGGGTAAATTGGTCTAAAATCGATTTTTATGATAGTGAGTAACAAGACGAGCAAATCAGTTGCCTGATGGTAAGCATCATGATTGCCCATATCACACACAGTGCCACCCAGTTATAAAATTCAAAATTCTGCGCGGCACTGCTCTGCGCCTGGCACCCTGAGATATTGAATTTGTTGAATCTCGTCATGCCCAGTAATTTCGCTGGTAACATTGTAATGTGCGCGATTTCGGCCAGATGGGCGTGGGTTCTAATAGTGTGCCTATAGGTGTTGTGTGGCACTGAGCCCACTGTGAGATCGTTAGAGAAAGCCCTTGCTCCAGGAACTAGCCAGCGGTAAATAATAAAATGAGCACGAGAAATGGGTTCTCAGAGCATGGGTGTTCGTTTGGCCTAGAGGATGAGAATACCGACTAATATTTATAAAGAGCGCCAGTCGATGTTCTCATCACAAGCATGAGATGTTGGATGCAAATAAAACTGAACACAAAATAAGATCACAAGTTCAATATATTGTCACAAAGCATTAAATATAAATTAGGCAATCACAGAAATAAAAATGAAATTAATATGGAAAACCTTAAAGTAACACCCTAAATACACAGATAATTATTATAATATAGGGTTACGACTTTATTAAATGAGAGAAGAGTCCTAAATACAACCTAAGTAGTATAGGGATATTCTTATCCTAGGACCTCCTTAAATACTAGGCTTTCCTACCTATTTTGGCCAGAATAAAATTAAATAAGCTAAATTAAAAATATATAAGGTGAAGCAGTTCAAAAATTAATGATAAATGAGGCAAAGGGGGGTCAAGCTGTGGTGCACGACAAAATGGCGTCGGCACACAAATCGACGCGTCCGCGTGTCCGTTCCCACGGACTCGCCTGGGAAAACAGCCTGTACCCGTGCGATGCGCGGTGCGATCGGCGTGTACCCACGAGATACGTCAGGAGATCGGCCTGCGCCCTCGAACTCGAGTGGGTACACAGCCCGTACCCGCGTACTCGACGGGTAATGAACCCGTACCCGGAAGGATGACTGGATACACAGCCCGTACCCTGAAGATGTCTGGATACACTGCCCGTACCCTGAAGATGTCTGGATACACTGCCCGTACCCTGAACCCTGTGAACAATCACAGATTCGAGCCGTGTTCCAGAAAAACTAGGTGGGGCATGAGCATGAGGTAGGTATTACGAGAGAGAGATAGAGAGAGAGAGAGAGAGTAGATATCCATAGGGAACTTACCACGATTCACGTGGGGAATATCTGCACCCTCCAGATTGTCCACGCCTGGTTTGATGTAGATGAGTTCCTATCGACAATTAATAAACACATTATACACAAATACCTATGACGAGATCGGCGAGGGGAACCTCGCCGTTAGAAGACGGTAACATAAGAAAAAAAACCAATGAGATGCTTACCGAAGAAAAGAATAGATCACTGATTTTAATATACTACTTGTCCCGACTCTGGGAACGAAGGATAAAAATATTTCTAAGCACATGTTAACGATAACCCCTTAAGAACAATGTCGGGGTTGACCACGCCCGAAGGCATGGCCCTCCCCGACCAAGTGACCCTTGTAGATGCTCCCCAAATAGCAGATGAAAATGAACGAGGGTCTCCGATCGACAGCATATATAGGACCGGCATCGACCACGAGCGAACCTTCTAGAAGCTTCCGTCAAGTGGGGGAATTAGGGATACCATCCCTCGAGAGGGGTTCCCACAAAAACCGTTAAACCACAACAGGAAGAAATAACATGCCTCGTGAAGAGATGCTAAAACGCCCTAATTACATTCCAGAACAATAAGCCTGAATAAAAAGACAATCCCCTATCCTACTAGGATCGATGGAGGGACCTACGACTATTAAAATTACTGGTATCCTATATATATATCATAATAACAATAAATCCAAAATAACCCATTTTTTAGGTATTTAATTTATGTTCTAATAAGACCTATTTATAAAAAAAATAAAGTATTTTGTAAAGGACTGGTTAGTTAATTTTTTTTGTTTGTTTTACCCTTTCCAAATTTAGTGCAGTTTTCGGCTACTGACAACACCAGTTTACGTCATGCTACTTGTTGCTGGGCGGGTGTTTTCATCTGGCGCCACCCGCCAACAGATATGTGTCGCTCCTAATGTCCGATACTAAGAGTAGGTGTTGCCGAGCGCTCTAAAGAGATTGGAATGTGATTCCATTTATCGAGTGCCTACCTACATGTTTAGAAAATGTTCAAAATATTATATTCGTTTTTGGAATTTAGTGTTCATAGCAATGGTCCTTCTAAATATGTGAGACGAATACCTTTAAAATTTATTAGGATTAATTTTATTACTTGAATTTCAAGAAGGTTAAGCCCTCAGGTGTTACAACATTGCCCTTCAGACCGGAACACAGTAATGTTAGGACATCACTGCTTGGCGGATAAATAACTGGTGAAGGTGTGGTAGTTCCCCAGGTGGTCCCCTGCAAAAGAGGCCTACCACTACTACAAATTAAAATGTAAGTATTGTTTCTATTGGCTGTCTCAGAGGCGTAGTGAGCGCAAGTTCGACTTCGATCGATCATGAGGTTCTAGGTTCAATCCCCAGGTCAGGCAGTGTTAAATATTAAATTTTTCTAATAAAAATAATTTCAACAACTGCCTGGAGTCTGGAATTGTTACCAGTAGGTGACAATAGGCTCGCCCCCTATTACATGGGTCCAATAACATACTGGCGAAATGTGGGTGTACCTACTATGGGACTGAGTCCTGGGCACCACTGCCTATACCCCTTCGGAATAAAGGCGTGCTTGTATGTTATGTTATTATATCGACTACAGACTTTTATTCAGAAAACACTTAGGGACCAAATTTTTTACCTGATCTGGGAATCGATTGCAGAATCTCATGCTCGGCAGCAGTTTTCAGTGAATAAAACCGCATTTAAAAATATAAATCCTTTTATCAGGCATTTTCACCATTAATAAAAACCGCGCATAAACGCTACCATATCAATAGTAAAATTAGACCTTTCCTAAAATAACTGCCTAGAGAGCACTAAATCATAAACAAACTACCTCGATAAAGTCGTCCGAGCGTTGCCAAATAGGGAAAAAAAATAAAACAACATGGCCGCCGAAAATTGCGCGCGAAACCGTACCTCAGTGTTGCCATACATAAAAAATAACGAGCGGATACTACCACAAAGGTTTTTATGCCGCAATTATCATATTTTTACAGGGCAATTACCGTTTAGGGTGTTTTTTTAGAATTTGCTGCGAAAAGTGTGCGTTTTTCGGTGGTGTTAAAGAAATTGGTAGCATAAATATATTTGTACAGAAGGCTGTATACCATAAACGAACCCATAATCAAATTGAATTATTCAAATACGACATAATAAGGCCTATTATTGCACAAGAACTTGTAGGGCTTAATTTTAAGTATATTACAGTTTTACAATACTTGGTGCCCAGGCGGTGGCTATGTAAAAGTTTCCAGGCATCTTTGTCTTCGATGTAATTTTACTAACTCTATTTAAAAAAACTTTCTTTAATTAAGTAAATTTTATATACCTAGTACTTCAATTTACCATTTAAATGCCAAGATGTCTCTTTTATGATAGAACACTTTTATCCTACATAATATTATAAAAATGCGAAAGTTTATGAAGATAATAAATAAATAAATAAAATAAAATAAATAAATAAAATAATAAAATAAATAAAATAAATAAAATAAAATAAATAAATAAGATAGATGGATGGATTTTTGTAACTCTTTCACGCCAAAACTACTGAACCTATTGAGCTGAAATTCGGTATGTAGATAGCTACATACGTAGAATAACACATATGGTACTTTGTTTCCCGATATTCCCACGGGAACGAAGACTACTCGGGTGAAACCGCCGGCCACAGCTAGTACAGACATAAACGCACTACTTACTACTTATTTAATTTAACCTCGCGAAAAATCATTAAACTGGGGCACGACAATCATTTTCTACTGAAATTCGTACACTTGCATTTTCTGTGCCGTATTTGACTGCTAAATTGTAGTGGTAGGCCTCTTTTGCAGGGGCCCGCCTGGGGAAGTATCACACCTTTGCCAGTTATTCATCCGCCAAGCAGTAATGTGCAAACATTACTGTGTTCCGGTATGAAGGGCAATGTTACCAGCGAAATTACTGGGCATGATGAGATTCAACAACTCATATCTCAGGGTGACAGGCGCAGTGCAGTGACGCGCAGAATTTTGAATTTTAAAACACTGGGTGGCACTGTGTCTGATATGGGCAATCATGATGCTGCTTACCATCTTACCATCAGGCACCTGATTTGCTCGTCTTGTCACTCACTGTCATAAAAAAAAAACCCAAAGAGCCGGTTTTGAACAGAAATCTAATAAAGCCGACTTTCTGTATCTCTTTATTTTGTGTTGGTAGCGTGGGTGTCTACTGTTTACTTTCAACAAGAAACGGGTGGATTTTCAAGATCCCCTAATTAGGGTATTAAGTTCTTCAGGCAATTTTATATCCTGTTATTTTTAAATGCTGTTAAATCCTCCAATTATTTTTATATGCTTATTTTTTTTAATTATTTATTATTCCTAACAGATTTCTGTTAACATGAAAAAGCAATTTTATCAACTAAGGTAGTCGAGTCGGCCTTTATCAAAAAATTAAACCATGAAAATTATCCTATCTCTACTTCCTAACTAAAATAATATAGTATATATAGGTCATATAATATATTATATAGTGGGTTAGTACGTAAGCTATGTATATATCTTTTGTAGCAATAAACTTTTTAAACTTATTATTATTAAACTCCTACTTACTTAACATAACATAACATAACCTTTTTTTTTTTTTTTTCTTGACCCAGGGAAATCTGCATACAGATACCCGGCCATGCGGGGACAGGGCCGGGTTATGTCAGGATGGGAAGTCCCTGAAGGGGATTTTCCCGACTGACTAAAACCCTGGGGTGTTCCTCTGGTCGCCATGAGGGACGGGCCACGGGATCGGAAACGCAACCGCGACCCGTCGGCGACTGTCCGCGTACGGACCCTCTCCGAGGGGGAGCAAGGCTCAACCCCTCAGTCCTCTTCCATCCACCCATAGGCTTCCGTCGAACGGCTTAATTATTTTTTTTCCCTACTGTGGCATTGCTGCCACGTAGGCGCGGCGTCGTCGACCTGCTCTTCGGCGGCGCATTGGGTGGGAGTCCGGGTCTTGCTCCCTCTCCCTCTCTGCAGCCTCTTTTGCGCTCATTATGGCCTCAGCAAAGTCCATAACGGCCTGCCAGGCCTCTACACCACCAACCATGGCGGCGACCATGGCTGGCAGCGACATGTCAGGCCCGATGACCGTGGCGAGGGCAGAGCGGTGCTCCTCCCAGGCTGGACAGGTGACTCGCGTATGTAGCGCTGTGTCCTCCACGCCTCCCACACAATGATGGCATGCAGCGGATGGTTCCCTCTGAACCACCCGACATAAGTACCGCCCGAAGCAGCCGTGCCCGGACAACAGCTGCGTTAGGCGGTACGTAAGCGGACCAAAGTTCCGATCTACCCATCTTGCAAGGACGGGTCGAATTGCCTCTAGTAATTCCCGGCTAACGACGGGGTCCTCGAGACGCAGAGACCACTTTCGCAGTACATCTGCGTGCGTCTCCTCCTGCCAGCGGGCAATCACCTCTAGAGGTGGGTCACTGCCGTCCTCTGCTCTCGCTAGAGCGCGTCGCCGGTACATCACCGCTAGGGCCTCGGCGTCAAGGTCCCACGGCGGTACTCCAGCGAGCTCTTCTTCTTGGGACCATCCTTGGCAGAGTGTTCAATGCATCCCTGTGCACCAATCATATGCGCTGCCGGTTTACCAACCGTGGCGCAGAACACACAGTGCGGCTCCCCCTGACAGTTGCGGACAAAGTGGCCCGCCTGTCCACATTTACATAACATAACATAACATAACATATTATATTCACTCCTTTTTCCGAAGCGGTAGGCAGAGGTGCACCCAGGACTTATAGTCCCATAGTTACACTACTGTGCCGGAACATTACTGTGTTCCGGTATGAAGGGCAATGTTACCAGCGAAATTACTGGGCATGATGAGATTCAACAACTCATATCTCAGGGTGAAAGGCGCAGTGCAGTGCCGCGCAGAATTTTGAATTTTAAAACGCTGGGTAGCACTGTGTCTGATATGGGCAATCATGATGCTTACCATCAGGCACCTGATTTGCTCGACTTGTCACTCTCTATCATAAAAAAAAATATATGGATACGCCCACATAATTTCGCCAGTATGTTATTGGTCCCATGTAATAGGGGGCGAGCCTATTGCCATTTACCGGGCACAGTTCCAGACTCCAGGCAGTTATTGAGATAATTCCTAATGGAAAAATCCAATATTAAACACTTTGCCTGACCTGGGGATCGAACCCGGGACGTCTTGATTGGCAGTCGAGCATGCGCCCACGATGCCACCGAGGCAGTCCTTACTTATATTATAAATTAAATGCGATGGATGGATGTTTGTTACTCTTTCACGCCAAAACTAATGAACAGATTGGACTGAAATTCGGTACTATGTAGATAGTTGTTGCATTCCACTATGCCCCACCAGTGGGGCGGCTTGGTGGGGCAGGGTGGAACAATCCGTTTAAACCCTGGACAGATATATAACAGATAGGGTACTTTTATCCTGATATTCCTATAGGAACTATGACGGGGTGAAACCGCGAGGCATAGCTTTTGACGTGACAACATCTTATAATTCGATAGAGCCGGCTGCACGCACGAAAAAACATGACTCATGCGGCGTTACCTCGCTCTGAGGCGTTCCATGTAAGGCTTGAAGTGCAAGCGAAAGCGCGGAACGAGCGACAAAGAAGCACAATCGGCCTTTGCGTTCGGCAGCGTTCGACATCCGTCTCTCTCCTACTTGAGTGAGCGCGTTGTCACGTTCAACTATCGTCAGTAAACCGACTTTACAGACAACCAATTTTTTTTTTTTAATTAGTCCTTAAATGGCTTAATAATTAATTCAATTCTTATTTGTGGCTTGTAAAAGTGCATAAGGGCTTCATATTATATAAACTTACTGTTGTTTTACATGGACTTGTCATCTCATTGACACACCACTGACATTCTATGTACTAGAATCGAGGCCCAAACATCAAAAAGTCACGTCTAGGAAATATTGCCAGTAACACAGCTATATTTACCAAATAAATGTTGGTGTTGTCATAGACAAAAACATCAGATATATTATAAGAGACCCTTTCTGACGATTTGTCACAACCCTTGCCGTCTTTATGGACCAATGTACTTGTAAACATAATGGGATTGGCACGGTAGAGTTATTATCCAAACAATGAAATAAATGTGAGAAAGGTAAAAACCCAAATAGGGATCAAAATAGGTTTTCTTTAGTGTAGGTAATATTATCTGTGATATTATGTATCATGCCGTGGCGGTACCAGCTTTAGAATAGTACCCCACCCTTTCTACCCGTGGTTGCCGTGGCGGCCGAAAATGGAAACCAGCAACACCAGTGGGGCTATTGGCGTTCTTCATAATCACCAGTCGTTATCAGGCTTAATAAGTCTTTGTGTTCTGTGGTTTGAATTAGTCACAATGACGTTTAACCTTTCTAACAAGACTGTGCACTGTCAAATTTGGAGGAGGGAAAAGGAAAAGGATAGACACTGCGAGTGGTTTCCACTCGGGACCGACACAATGCACAGTCTACTTATTAAGTTTATCATAATGTCTTTGGTTAGTAACCGGACTTTGACATTTAATTGTAGTTAATGTTAAATCAAGATAATAGTCACTAAAGTGATAGTCACTGAGAACGCCAATAGCACCCCAGGGGTATTGCCAGTATATTGCCAACCCGACCAACACTTTATTCACTCTCCTTTTGAAGAGCCCCATGTTGTAGCTCAACGGGAAGACCGCAGCAGGGACGATCATTACACAAATTGCACGTATGCGGCAGAAAAGAACGGGAAAATCGCAAATGCGACGTCCAAGTACATACACACATGAAAACAATGTATTACGGCATCATTTCTTCTATAAAATAGATGTAGCCCTAATTAAAAACCTTGCATTAAACTGTTAAAAGCCAAAAAATCTTTTAAAAATAAAAAATAGTAGATTTTCCTCTGAGTTGCCACCTCATTAGCTCGGATCCGATTTCGTGATATTCTCAGAATGATTCGACTCATTTACTTTAAAGTGGATTTAATTAGAGTTAACGAACTTTGTCAGTGTCTGAAAAACTGTTAAAATGTTTTTTTAATTAAATATAAGTCGGCCAGTGTTGTTGAGGTTTTAAACGAGTCGATTTAGTAATAGGTACTTTTTGAATGTAAAGAAAATGGCAGATTTTTAAAAAGTTCTGTCCGATTTCCAAAAAGATAATAATGAAAAAATACAGAATTTAATTAAAATATAATTTATTGAGACGAATATAACTGAATTGTGAAGGCATACGCATGTATTATGTATGCATAGTGTAGAGTTCCATACCTATAGATACCTGCACAAAACTACCGCCTTCTAAGAACATTCAGCGTCATTCCTTTACTTGTGATGTATAAGATCTTGCTTCTTGCCAAATTTTATGATGCTCAGCCAACGGGAAGTACCCTAAAGGTTTTGAGCCCATCGCACGAAGTATGGAAATGTTCGGTGAAATGGCTGTATCTCTTGATTGCGTTGACTTAGAAGTTTGAATTTTTTACAGCAGCGAGGGACCGTAGACTTGAGTTGGTGATATGAGTTTCAACTTGATACCACAACGCGTTCCAGAGAAAAAGGGTAATGCACACAGACACGCAGACGGACAGAGAAACAGACGGATCGTTGTCCGAAAGTGATCATATAAGGCTGTTTTCCTTTCGATGCAAGGAACCCTACAATTTTACTTTCATTTTTATAGTGTTATCCGTTGGTATTATCATATAACATATTTTATAAGTCGTATACTTATAATTAAAACCAGTATTCAAGACTTATGTACTTATGTAAGATACTGTGCTAAGTAAGGAACCTCGCTCTCACCGCGTTCGTCACGGCAGGCCATTGTTTCGAATGGAATTTACCGGCCCTATGCGTTCGGGTTCACTTATTATTGTTTTTTAATACGAGTGTAAAATGGCAATCGGCGGGAGAGAAACATTTTATTAATTAAACCACAAAGTTGTTTAAAACTGCGCTACTAACGCCCTCTATTTTCCTTATACTAAACTAAAACTGATTGCACCACTTGTCAAACATTTTTGTTTCTCGGAAAAAATATTTTAACTCTAACAGCGGTCTTATGATATGAATATACATATGAGCTAGCCTACTTTTGAGCTACACCTTGTCAAATATAGCTTGATCAATGACAGCTGAACAAATTGATCAAGCTTTTTTTCATGATAATGAGTAACAAGACGAGCAAATCAGGTGCCTGGTGGTAAGCATTATGATTGCCCATATCAGACACAGTGCCACCCAGTGTATTAAAATTCAAAATTCTGCGCGGCACTGCACTGCGCCTGTCACCCTGAGATATTAGTTGTTGAAACTCTTCATGCCCAGTAATTTCGCTGGTAACATTGCCCTTCAGATCGGAACACAGTAATTAAATTAAATTAAATTAAAAATTAAAATTCATTTATTGCAGGTAACTCTAGACCCATAGACATTTCACACAGTAAATACAATTATTATTACTATTATTATCACAATACTCTAAACATTAAATTATTATAAAAGATGCTAAATTGAAATTCTACTAAATTAAAAATTAATCACAAAATAAAATTAAATTAAAAATTAAATTAAAAATTAAAATTCATTTATTGCAGGTAATGTTTGCACATTACTGCTTACGGCGGATGAATAACTGGCAAAGGTGTGGTACTTCCCCAGGCGGCCCCCTGCAAAAGAGGCCTACCACTACAAAAAAAGCTAAATTAGGCAAGGCTAAATAAACATTAAATATGATCGGACTGTTTAATATCCTAAGTGAATTTTTTTTTCAGGACGCAGGCGACTACGTGTGCCAGATATCAGACCGCGTGGCACGCGACCAAGTGCACACGGTGGAGGTTCTAGTTCCTCCGAGTGTCCGCGCGGCGCCAGAGTCACGGCACGCGGCGGCGCGTCGTGGCGGCGCGGCCGTGCTCGAATGTAGGGCGAGTGGCAACCCTGTGCCGTCTGTCACTTGGCATAAACTGGTAAGGATTTGGTTTTTTTTCTCTTGTTTATGGGAGTCACACGTTTACTAATGAAAAACGAAGGTTTACTAATGAAACGCGTAATATGTATTATCATAATATATGGCATAATAACATTCAGCATAATGATCATTACGCATTATTATATTATGTATATTATTAGGCAAAATATTTTGCCATAATGTTTATTGTCTTAAATACTATTAGCATAATAGTAATGAAGCATAAGTTTATAAACGCATAATGATATACACATAATATTCTTTCTTATAATCTTATGGGACCATCAATTATGCCTAAACATGTTAGACCAATTTCTACTTATGCTTAACTTTATATTATGCTACAGTATTATTATGCCAAAGTATTTTTATGCTAATAAAATTTTATGTGAAAACGTTATGCCAGACAATTTTATGCCGAAAATATGTATGCCAAATGAAGGAATCCCTTCGCAGAAGCTAGACGACTAGACACCGCTGCTGTCATACTTGTCAAATGCGACAACGAAAACTTAGACTACGCTGAAATCGGTTAGACAAAGGTGTAAAAAAAACTATAGTCCTATATTAGGGTCATACCCACATTTCCAGCCTGATATGCGTTAATAAAATGTAATATATTGAAGCCTGTTGCCATCTAACTCTAATCTGTTACAAATCCAGAGATGCGTTCTTCTTCTATATATATAAAGGAAAGATACTTAGTTATCTTTCCAAAAGTACGGTAGATTCATTTCTCTTTATCTTCATTGACTTGCAAAACTGTCAGATTGTGACCGACTTCCCGACCACGACATCAAATAGACAATCGTAATCACTGTCAAAATGAGTCAATATCGTCACCAGGCGCCACCATTCCAGAACGACACAACCACACGTATAGGGGAAGGTCCGCAACTGCAGCTCTCAAGGCTAGAGAGAAGACACAGCGGCCGGTACGCGTGCACTGTCGACAACGGCGTGGGGGCGCCACTCGTCACCGAGTTCCAGCTGCAAGTGCTGTGTGAGTTGCTTCATATTGAATATAGATGTCGAGACTGAGTGTGCAGATGGATAGCATAGACTAATAAATCTCAAGATTCTAAATAACACATGGATTTTACATAGTGTTTAAAAAGGTGTAGTAATACTGAGGGGGTGCATCTACTTCCCGCCAAACCGAACATCTATCAAAATAAAATTAAGTCCTAATGTTTCTTGTGCGTTCTTTTTGTAGAGGTATCTTACGGAACGCACGGTAGACTCATTGCTATTTATCTTCATTGACGTGCAAAAGCATCATTAGGTAATATTGTAACTTAATTAATTAAATATTTTTGAGTTCAAGTTTAGAAAGGATTGCAATATTCGCAAAAAAAATTCGACATCTAATACAAAATAGATCAGTATCTTCATCATCAGCAATACTTTCTTTTCAAATTCATTAAATTTAATACTTAATACTTAAGCGTCCGCTTAAGAATTAACTGCCCTCTTTTGTCTTACGTTGCAAACTGCGACAATGTTTCATAGAGTTGCAGCTTTACTGACCGCGATTTTGTGTTAGAACAGAGAACTAATATTTAGACTTATATAGGTACCATACCTACATACAGCCATACGTATGTTATACAAATGTATAATAAGTGGTACTTATTATACACATGATACAGTCCCGTTTTACTAAGCAGGGACAATTTCTCTGTACATGTTACGATCCTGACGTAAGACTTTCACTTCTTGCACGTTCATAAATGCTCGTTGGTTGTGGGCAGTTTTGACCTAACCTATAATTATGAAAACATCAATTAGGTCATTTAAACTACGTCTTCGTTGACCCCCTACCGAATTCACCATTCACAGCCACCTCCTTAAATCTTCATTGTCAATCTTCTTTCGTCCATCTTCTCCACATGTCTAAACACAAACATTCTTTTCTCTATCCTTGTCCCCTATATCTTTTGTCACGTTACAACGTTTCCTTACCACACTATTCCTTAGTTTGCCCACCAAGGTCTACCTTCTTCTAAAACTTCTCATCTCCCTTTTATCATATAACATCAGCCGGAAGACGTCCACTGCTGAACATAAGCCGCCCCCATAGCACGCCATAAATTATTCATATGGACACATTTAGCCTAGATCAGCACGCTTGTTGTGCTGCTTGGTGATCGCAGTAGTTAGAATACATGGCGCCGAAGAGCGGTGCTGCCCACTCTTCGAATATGTCCCTCTGCCGGGTCTCAAGGCTCCCACCAGATGAGAAAGGGGTGGCCCTATTATATAGCCTGGAACCACACGGCCCTTTTAACATAAAAGTTGCTAACTATTAATCATAGATGTCTATCTACATTTCAGATCCACCAGAGATTACAGTGGAACGATCATGGGTGCACACAGGTGAAGGGTTCCGGGCAGAGCTGCTGTGTACTGTACTGGCCGACCCACCTGCTGAGGTGGGTTCCGATTGTCTCGTATATAATATAGATAGAGAGCAGTAGTGTCTCATATGTCGGAGCGGTGTAGGTATGTTTTCTTGACGTTTCATATTTTCAGTTTATTAGTCCTGGCACAGTCGAATCTAACCTATTTTAAGATCTCACATTTTTTTAAATAACAGCAATTGTTATAAGTAACCAATAAAGCAAAGAAATAGAGTTTAATACTTGTTCATAATGTGTGCCAATATGCTGGCCCGGAGGTTCGCAAGGTGCACTGAGCAGGTCAAGATCACATTATTCAGATCGTACTGTCAGTCATTTTACACCTGCGGCCTTTGAGTCAAGCACACAAAAAAGGCCTTCGACACTCTGCGCGTTTAATATAATAACGCTTTTAGAGCTCTGATGCGTCTGCCGCGCTACTGCAGTGCATCGGGGATGTTTGTGAACGCCCAGTGGGACGGTTTCACTACATTCCTACGCAAGCGAGTGGCATCCCTGATGCGGCGTGTGCGAGGCAGCTCTAACACCTTTGTACAGTTGTTTGCTTCCAGAATGGATTTTGACTGTCCAATAATGCGGCACTGGAACAAAGTTCATGTAGAGCATTCCGGAGACCAACCCATGTATACATAAAAAGACTGATAATATAAAGCAGCTGCTACAGTGAGTTTTGTTATGAGGAATCTGTGATTTACCATATTCCGTTACATCTACAAATTAATGATTAATTAATGTGATGATTAATGTTACTTATGGATTGTATTATCTAAAATAAATGAATTAATAATAATAATGTTATTTTGTTCCTATAAATACTATACATACATCCTATACATACATATTTGGATTTTGCATAGAACTTGGCACTCATTATATCTCCATTCTTTTTGCGGCGAAGCCCACAGCCAAGCATAATTTTTATATTCAACTTGGCTCTCCTTTTTTTACATATATGTTTTTGGTGGGATCGTTATCACTAAAATACTTAATATTAATTCAAATCCTGTCCTTGTTTGAAACAAGGCCAATAAATATAAACTGGCCAATGGTACTTCTTACATATAAATAAATAAAAAAAGTGTTTATTGCCACAAATAAAAATTACATACATACAGTCGAGAACACATAGACCATAAAATCACACAACATCAATGAAAATTATTTTAAAGTTTTGTGTAAATTGACTTGATCATGCATTTAGAAAAAAGCAGACGACTCCTAAGAGAGAAGACTCCTTGTCTTCTCTCTTATTCTTCTATCTTATTAAGTCTAACTTTATATAATTGTTTTCAGGTATCCTGGTACCAGAATTCGTTTCCATTGAGCGCGTCAGAACGCGTGACAATGTCTGCGCGAGGGAACAATCATACATTACTCATTGCCAATGTACAACCGGAGGATTTCGGCAATTATAGGTAAATATAGTAAATATATTAATTAGCCTTGTTAACCATGTGGTTCCCTGCTATATATCCGGGCCATCCTCCCTCCCCTGGTGGGAGGCTCCCCCCATAGAGCCACATATTGCAGGAGTGCGGGCAGCAGCACGCTCCGGCCCCATTATATAATATAATATACATACATACAGTCACGCCTTGTTCCCGTTGTGGTAGGCAGACTATTTATTTCCACTTGCTACAATCCTGATATACAACTTTCGCTTCTTCCACTTTCATCACATTCATCACATTATGTATGAAACATGCACGTCGGTTGTTGGTACTTTTGACCTGGCCTTTCCTTAAGATAACATCAACTTGTTCATGAAAGGTCGACCCCTACCGACTTGACCATTCACACTCCCCTTATAAATCTCTTTTTTGTCAATCTACTTTTGTCTTATCCTCTCCACATGTCCGAACCACTTCAGCACTCTTTTCTCTATCTTTCTCACTACCACTTCTAACATGCCACATGGTTACTTTATCACACTATTCCTCACTTTGTCCATCAAGTAACTATATAGATATATTATTATTAAATCCTAAATGATTCACTGACTGACATGCAGAGCAGAGCCCAAACCACTGATCCCAGATACTTGAAACTTGGAATGTAGGTTGTTTTTGTTCTCTGGACGTGTTCTAAGAAAGGATTATTGAAAACTCACATTCTAAGAGGTTCGAAAAGTGTGTCAAAATTTTGGTATCAAACACCCATATATTCATAATTCATAATTGCGAACGGGCAAAGCTGCTGCTGCATACACTAGTATAACATAACACATTGACAGCCTCGTTGGCTCAGATGGTAGTAACCCTGCTTTCTGTGCCGTAGGCCCCGGGTTCGATCCCCGACCAGGTCAAACATTTGTGTGCATGGAACATGTCTGTTTGATCTGTGTCTGGGTTTTATAAGCATATATAAGTGTATATCAGTCATCTGGTTACCCATAGTACAGGCTTCTAGCTCGGGGTGACAGGCTTTCTAGCCTGTCACCCCGAGATATCAGTTGTTGAAACTCGTCATGCCCAGTAATTTCGCTGGTAAAATTGCCCTTCAGACCGGAACACAGTAATGTTTGCATATTACTGCTTGGCGCATGAATAACTGGCAAAGGTGTGGTACTTCCCCAGGCGAGCCCCTGTAAGAGAGGCCTACCACTGCAACCTTGTGTGGAAGTTGTCCCATATTATTATTATTATAATATACCCAGTTATATCGTTGTTTCCCCCCAGTTGCGTGGCAGACAACAGCCTGGGCCGCGCCAGACAGCACGTGGAGGTGTCCGGGCGGCCCGGGCCCGCGCGGTTCACGTCGCCTCCTCTCGCGAGACACACCACCACGTACTCGCTCGCCTTCACTGTGGACAGCTACCCGCCGCTCGACGAGTTGAGGCTGTTATACCGTCAGCTAGCGGTAATACTACTTATATTATCACCACCGTCATTCCAGCATATTAGTATAACTCCTGTTACCACGTGGTTGCCTGGAAGAGATCGCTCTGAGCGATAAAGCCGCCAATTGTTACATTTTCTAGTTTTAATATTTGATTTTATTGTTTTCTATTCTATTCTAATTAAAACAAAAGAAGGATTTGGCGAATTTAAACATGCATTTATTCGTGACGAATTTACTCTGTGACAAATCTACAATAACCGGTCTGAAAGGTTGGGGTGCTATTCCATACTATAGGTATAATATTGTTTCAGATAAACGAGTCGTTCCAACAGCCAGGCAGGTGGCACGACGTGGTGCTCCCCGCGCCGACGCCGGCCGGCTCCCTCTCTCACAGCGTCACGCACGAACTGAACGCGCTGCAGCCCGGAGCTGTCTACGAAGCTATCGTACAAGCTAAGAACAGATATGGATGGAATGAGGTATATTTGAGATCATAATCATTTGAATTTATACTCCAACAGAATAGGTTTTCCCAATTACACTGCTCAAGTCAATTCATATGGGTCATATGGACAACCCATGTCGTAAGTTTCAGGTTAG
The DNA here is from genome assembly GCA_947063395.1 of Hemistola chrysoprasaria. Lineage (NCBI taxonomy): Eukaryota > Metazoa > Arthropoda > Insecta > Lepidoptera > Geometridae > Hemistola > Hemistola chrysoprasaria. The sequence goes on along the minus strand of OX346738.1, from coordinate 449,265 downwards.
CAAGGCCTTTGAGATGACCTACCGACTGCCTCCCTACATATCTTATATGAAAGAGCCGGGACTTACAGCTTAATTTGACATAGTATGTCACATTAATGTCGTATGTCAGACATACGACACAAGGTAGCGCCCAGACGAAAAGTCCACATTTGAGATTCTATCCAAGGACTCCGGATTTTAAGCAGTGCATATTGTTGCTGATAGCTGACTCAACATTATGTTTAATGAGGAGATCCGTAGACGAACGAAAAGTTCCGACACAGGCCAGAAGATTAGCAAGTCGAAATGGCAATGGGCAGGACACATAGCACGAAGAACTGATGGCCGATGGTTGTGAGTTGTGAGGTTCTGGAATGGAGACTACAGACCGACGAGCAATGTGTAGGACGTCCATGATTGACAGCACTGATCTATCGTGTAATGATACACCTTAAGGGAAACAAGGAATGATATATATTTGTATTTCAGGTCAGCGACATATTTCAATTCCACACTCTAGGCGGCACTCATACGGCGCACGCAGACGAATTAACGCCGATGTTCGCGTCGGCGGCCAAAACGAAACTGACACATTTCTTGATCATCCTTGCCTTATATACCCTTCTAGCTCATCCAATCGACCAATGAGAGCGCGCCATTTTGTATTACAGCGACATCTTTTAGCGTGTTACGGCAACTTTTTAGTGACATGTAATTTTTAACCACGATCTTTATAAATGTGTTTTTATTTATATCTTTGTAACTGGATTTAGGACAACTGCAATTATGGAGACAACATTATGAAATTTTAATTAACTGTGCCCCGCGGTTTCACCCGTGTAGTCTTCGTTCCCGTAAGAATATCGCAATAATAAGTATCCTATGTGTTATTCCAGGGTCTAAGCTTCCTACATACAAAATTTCAGGTCAATCGGTTCAGTAGTTTTAGTGTGAAAACGAAGCAAACATACACAAAAAACAGCGCTAGCGGATTTTTTGTGCCATCTAGATGGCGCTGGAGTCGAGTTAGACCACTAGCGTTTTGTTCACCTGTTACAAACGTTACTTTTTTACGTTGTACTGAGATTTGAGATTTATAATATTAGTAAGATTAATATGCATATATCTGAAATTGGCAGTGCACAATACGTGCGGAGCCAGGCTCCATTGTGGAGTCAAGAAGAAAAAAAAATTTATGATTTGACTGTTAAACTGAAAATAAACGTTTTGAAGTAAACCAAATCGTACCAAAAATTAATTATTATTATTAAGAGCGTACATGGCCTTCTAGGTATTTAACACAATCCTATGAAAAAATGACCAAATCGATGTTTTGTATTCCCCTGTTTCTTCCGAATTTAATGAACCCATTTTATAAATTTATATTTTTATAGTGAAGTAAACCTATGTCACTGTAATTTTAATATTTCTAATAAACCCTTGGTTTCTTCATAGTGAACTTACAAAAATCGCAGTGATTGGAATCACGCGAGTAAAACTGCGATTTTCACGTTCACTACAAAAAAATGTAGAGTTAATGAACAAAAATAAAATGATAGCGACATACTTTACTTCATCTTTAAAATATCACGATATAAATATATCAAATAGGTTTACTGTATTCGGAGGAAACAAGGGAATACAAAACATCGATTTAGTAAATTTTCCATAGGATCGTGTCAAACTGCTGCTAAGAGGTACTGTATCCTGTTAAGAGATATAAAGTAAAATAGCACATTGTACTTCTAAATGTGTCATATTTGGACACGTTTATAAAGGTCGTGGTAGAATTGTACTTTGTAAAATTGATGTGAGTAATATACGCTCCAAAAAGTTTGTCTTACAATTATCATTTTGTACTATTTTTACGAAATCGTCTAACGATTTGATGGAACACCAAAGATTTTATATTTGTTTATTAGATAAGCTTGGAAGTGTTGTGACTGCGTTTTTTATAATTTCTGTGCATTTAATTAAAAAAATAATTAGTTAACATCTAATCATTGTAATAGAAAGTGAGTAGCTATATGCGAACGTCGATAAAAACTAATTCGCGATACTCATGCATGAACCAAGAAAAAACGCGAAAACTTCTTAAGTAGAAAGTGAAGCACTATAGTAAGCCAGCTCGCTTATGCAGCATGACAATACGCACACATTCACACCCATGAATCTAGAATAAATTTAAATAAAAAAATATTTTTTAAAACAAGCTTTTATTTAAGGGCTATAAAATGAAGAAAATAAAAAAAATTGTTTTCGCCATGATTTTTTTTTTCGCCATTATTTATATTATTTGATTATTACACCATTTTTATTATGATAAAAGCTTGTCGCAAGATTTGATTGCATTAAATACAATAATAAAATAAAAAAATTGTGTAAAACTTTATATTAATGGCTTTGTTTAATTATTTTCTTACAGCTAATTTTCTTAATTTAAGAACATTGAAATAAACACATAATCTAAAAATATTTTTTATTTAAATTAATTCTAGGTTCACGGGTGTGAATTTGTGCGTAACGTCATGTGTGTATAAGCGAGCTGGCTTGCTATGGTGCTTCGCTTTTTATTTTGAGAAGACTCGAGACATTTTAGAAGAAAAAAAAGGCGGACCTTTTTTTAGGTTCATGTGGACACCTATTCTATTCGACATCAGATTTTACGAATAAAGTTCGCGCGAATAATAAAACTCATTATTTATGTTCATCGAACTTCAATATCTACGTTAAATTATAATTGTATAATTAAAAAAGTCTAGTAAAAATTTAAATATGCTTTCATTAAAATAGCTACTTTTGTTTCCCTTTTAAAATTAAAACTACCAAAATGGTAGTTTTTTAAACATGGTGATGATTGGATACGGTGTTGCTATCATTAATAAAACCATAAGTTTAATTGCAATAACTGAGCTCTTTAAACAGTATTTCATTGTTAATATTAATCATAATTTAAATAAGCCTTTTCTGTTAGTACTTACCTATTTATTTTTCTTAATTTTTTCATTGTTTTGAAAATAATTTTAAATAGTTTGTCCTTTTTCCCTAATACACTCTGTCTAACGTCTATAGAAGTCAGACAGACCGATCTATATACTTTTATGCGGATAGCCGCCTCTTATGGCTAAAAGGTGTACCTACTCTGGCCACAAACAATAATCCATGAAAATTTTAGCAAATCGATGTTATGTATACTATCCCTGTTTCCTTAGAATATTATAAACACCGTCGATAAATTAATATATTTTATTTCCATAAAATATAATACTCTTGATGTTTTTGTAGTGAACGTCTAATCACGCGAATAAAAAACTGTGATATTTAGACGTTCACTAGAAAAAAGCGAAGTTTGTAAAAAAAATCGTTAAAATATCAGAATTTAAAGGCGGAGACTGACTTGTAGCATTTGTTTGTAATGTAACACTATCTATCGTTGTCTGGCTCGCTGTGAGAGAAAGAGATAGATAGTGTTACATTACAAACAAATGCTAAAAGTCAGTCTCCGCCTTAAAGGAAACGGTCTTGGAATCCAAGGAAGCTTGCCCCCAGAAAAACCTTACGCCGTCTATCCGTCTATCTATATTGCCGGGTAAAGAATATTCGCCAAAAAAAAACCAAACATAATCTGTTTAAATTATAATTTGATTTTAATAAATTGAGGTTTGTACTAAGTATTTTTAAATGGCGACGCACGTTATAATTTTAGTAGAATATTTTGTTTAGTTCATAATAATTATTGGCGACACTAAAACATATTATTTAGGCATATTTGAAAATCTTATTATTAGCCCATCAAATAAAATCTAAATTATAATGTAAGGTCGATGTGGCCCAGAAACCAACCACTCATCGAAAGGGTTGAATACATTCAGAGAATACACGGAAATACAAACATCGATTTGGTAATTTTTCAAGAGGTGGCGTTTCCCGTTAAAGTTAGTTCCGTTCTTTGCCGCAGACAGAGTGCAAATATTGTCACATCCATTAATGAATTTACTAATAAATACGTAGAAAATAATTAATTAATTAAGCAATAATTCGTGTTAGTGATCAAGATGCTGTTTAGGATTATATTTAATGAATATTATATCTATAGCACTTTTACTAGCAGAAAATCGAAGGATGATACAAGCAGCAAGCCACGAGATTCTCCCGATGTCTTATTTGATAAAACACGAATCAGAGCCATCTATTGAAATAAATATGAACTAAAACATTGCTAATGCCTAGAATTATTAATAATTCTTTAATTATTCATTTATGTGTGTTTTTTCTATAGTAAAAGTGCTCAATGTCTTTTATATATTGTACTTAATTTATTTTCGATTAATTTTTTTGATTAGATTATAAATAATTGTATCTAGGTGCAATATTAATTTTAGATAAATAAAGCAATATTGGTACACATCAAATAGATTGTTTGTAAGAATATAATTAAATGTTTTCTTTAAGAATAATATTATGTGTAAACACTGCCGATTTATTATTAAATTTTTTTATGATAATGAGCGACAAGACGAGCAAATCAGGTGCCTATACATCAAGATTGCCCATATCAGACACAGTGCCAGCCAGTGTTTTATATTCAAAATTCTGCGCGGCACTGCACTGCGCCTGACACCCTGAGATATTAATTGTCATACCCAGTAATTTTAATAATTTCGTAAAGTTTTTTTTGTAGTTTAGGAGAAAAAAAATTTAATACCTAGAACGCGAAATTAATTCTGAGTGGAATGTGACATGCATGTAAAAGCATGACTACGGCTGCGTTAGGCGTTCATTAGACGATAGGGTTTGCTGTCAGTATGACACAGTCACGCTATGATTGATGGTTTAAACCTGAGATGATTGACGTCCATCATAAAGAAAGGCAATGGAACTTGAAATCCAAGGAATCCAACGGCCCAGAAAACCTTACACTGTCTATCCTATATTGCCGGGTAGAGAATGTTATTAGCAATAATATTCACAAACATAGTATCCATCTTATTATCTCCGTTTAATTTATAATTTGATTTAAAGAAAGTAGGTACTAAGTATTTTTAATGGGGATGCGCGTTCTCATATTAGCAGAATCAAAGTAAAAAATTTGCTTAATTAATTATAATTAATGGCGATACAAAAAATATTATTTATGCCCATTTGAAAATCTTATTAATAAGCCTATCAAATAACATCAAAATTATAATGTAATGTCGTCGTGGCCCATATTCTAATAAATTATTGACGCCTAACCTATTGTCTAATCATCATCACCATCAGCCGGAAGACGTCCACTGCTGAACATAGGCCTCCCCCATAGAACGCTATAAACTATTCATATCGAGGGATTTTGCCGTAATCACCACGCTTGTGCGGCTTGGTGATCGCAGCAGTTGGAATACTTGATGCCGGAGAGCGCTGCTGCCCACTCTCCGAATATGTCCCTCTGCCGGGTCTCGCGGCTCCCACCAGATGAGAAAGGGGAAGTCGGCTAATGATCCCCTAAGATTAACCAATTAAGTTTTTGAAGTAATTTATAAAGAGAGGAACATTAATCCATCAAATGTAATGTAGTATAGTACCGTTTGACGTTATAATACGTCTTTTCAAGCTTTGAGAGAGAAGGAATAACTTTAGATATTTTTTATGATAGTGAGGGACAAGACGAGCAAATCAGGTGCCTGATGGTAAGCATCATGATTGCCCATATCAGAAACAGTGCCACCCAGTATTTTAATATTCAAAATTCTGCGTGGCACTGCACCGCGCCTGGCACCCCGAGATATTAGTTGTTGAAACTCTTCATGCCCAATAATTTCGCTGGTAACATTACCCTTCAGAGCGGCCCCCCTAATAACGGACGCAACAGAAGTATCGAAAGCGTTTAAATTGCTAAATGTCTGCTGTCAAACGTCATTTTTTGTATACCTTTTGACAGCAGACATGAAAGCGTTTCTGTTGCGTCCGTAATAAGGGGGCGGAACACAGTAATGTTTGCACATTACTGTTTAGCTTTAGATAGGCGTAACAAACACAATTTCTATTATCTTCGCTGTAAAACCATGGAATTATAATTTTGATTACAAAGTATGTAATATTCACAATTTTTAATCACTACATTCAAATCCTTAAAGCCTAGAACGCGATGTATAAAGTACTTCTTAGATTTGATGGATTATTATCTATTATTTTCAATTTTATTTATGAGTTTTTATAAAATACTTAGATATGGTACTTACTTAAGTAAGATATGAACTTAACAATATCGGCTATAATTCCAAATCTTTTTATCTAGCTGTAATTTTCTAGGAAACTAACGAAAATTAGGTCTAAAACTGTATAAATTCGATGGCTGTAGAAACTGCGTTTTTTATTTATAAAACCTGTAAGTAGCTGAATAAACGTATAAGTTTAATAATATATTATAGTTTCATTGCTATACTTCCTTATCATCGTCATCATCATCATCATCATCATCATTATCATCACAGGAATACCTACATTACTTAATAGTAACGTATTTGTATTTGACAAAGTGAAAGTGCGGCGAAAATTTTATATTAATAACAATGAATGCGCGGGCAGATTACTGCGAGCGCGGCGAAAAGCTTTATGGTTGCATGGTCACAATGAATGCGCTAGCAAATTGCTGCGAGCGCGGCGAAAATCTTGCTACTATTGAGTATTGAGTATAAAATATTGTTATAAGTCTAGTTAAATATTGTTTTTTTTTTCAGTAAATTGTATTTAACCTACTCTTCCTATCATGACTCTATTCATACAACAGCAGGTTGCCTGGTAGATATCGCTTAAGCGATAAGACCCCCATTGTCGATCAATAAGTTATTCAGTACCTATACGAAAACGGAATGAAAAATTTCTGCCACGGGCGGGATTTTTCGTCGTAGATATTGGGCCGCTCACTGGGTATCCTATTGAATTTTCGGTAGCGCAAACGGCAAGGGGCGCCAAAATATGAATAGCAACTGGGCCAGTAGCTATGGCGGCAGTAGCGTGGCCACAGAACACATATACAAGAGCGTGGCGGGAAATGTGTAAATCCGCCATTGTCTGGGAGGTGTCGATCGCGGCGCTGAGCGCCCCCGGACCTCGGCTCTCGTGTGCGTCGCACACTCAAATATAATATATACAAACAAAAAAATTGGTAAGTAACGAGTAACGAGGTTGTCTCCTTAAGTGATATTATTGTTTATAATGTTATGTAGTATACTAACTGTGCCCCGCGGTTTCTCTCGCAACAGGAGATCCGACCTGGTTTCCAAAAACAGCACAATATGCTCGTCTCACTTTGAGCCAAAGCGCTTTCAACCGTTGAAGAAAGTTCATCGCTTCTTCGAATGGTCGGTGCCCACATTGGAAACACGTATGGTTATGGTATCAAACATTTGAACTTTACTAGTAATAAAAACTAGTAATAAAATACTTGAAAAAACTTACAATGTTTTATTTCACTGTAAATAATATATCCCTAAGCAAAGAGCAGATATTAATTGAAAAGTATCTATTTTACTTATATCGATAACTTCTTTCCATCTCTAGTTGCATATTATGTGTGTTAATGCAGAGTCCGTAGCTGCAGTGTTAATGCTCCACCCTTTTTTGCATGTGTACTATCAATAAGGTCTTAGGTGTGCCTGCAAGTTTCTCAGTGTGCGTGAGAAATATGAGTATGTGCGCCGTACTTATAGTTTTTGTTTTTGTGTTAGTGTAATTGGTCGGAGAATTGTGAAGACATCGGGACACGAACAATATGGCGTAATAGCCAAATCTCCCTTGTTTGTATCATCAGAGGTCACACACTCAGGACTATAGGCTTTAAAAATCAAAAATTTATTTATTTGTAAAAACATGGTTACATTGAAATGATCATCCACAGCTATTAGTATTCATCCGCATGTTTTGCCTAGAAGGCGTACAAATGTCATGGTATTTAGTTAAACATAACATAAACATACATTCACGCCTTTTTCCCGAAGGGGTAGGCAGAGGTGTATCCAGGACTCAGTCCCATAGTAGATACACCCACATTTCGCCAGTATGTTATTGGTCCCATGTAATAGGGGGCGAGCCTATTGCCATATACCGGGCACAGTTCCAGACTCCAGGCAGCTATTGAGATAATTCCTAATGGAAAAATCCAATATTTAGCACTATGCCTGACCTGGGGATCGAACCCGGGACCTCTTGATTGGCAGTCGAGCATGCGCCCACTACGCCACCGAGGCAGTTAAGTTTTATTTAGTTAAACAACTACACAAAAAATTAAAAATCACGTATATATATGTATATATGTATTATCTATGACTATAGGAAAAGGCGGGTCGGTCGGAACAACAGAATCATTTTGAAAAACCTAGGCCGATTGCGAAAAAGCGGATCGTTGAAAAAAGAATCCTTTATTTCAGGCAATATTGTTCGGTTTCGCCTCCCTGAAGCGACGAAAACCCAAAACTAACTGTTGTTTACGCATTGTGAAACTAGGTGGCGTTGTTAAACGACATGTAATTCCTGAATCGCGCAAGCGTTTGTTTTACCTGACCTCAAGATTATTCGGACTCGTTTTGTATCGGCACTTGAAGATCAACAATTTTTGATTGTATCGATACGAAAACATATTTTTGAATGGTTGAGATTACTTTTAACTCAACTTTTATTGGAGATGTTCATGTAAGAAATGTATCGGTATTTTTCTATCGGAATATATTATATGTATATCGATATTTTCGATATATCGTTATTTGTATTTAACTAGTGTATAATATTGAATATTAGATAGGGTTCAGGTTAATATGAAAACAGAGTGCAGAAACAAATCAACTTTATTTACATAAAAAACATACATTCACGCCTTTTTCCCGAAGGGGTAGGCAGAGGTGTACCCAGGACTCAGTCCCATAGTAGATACACCCACATTTCGCCAGTATGTTATTGGTCCCATGTAATAAGGGGCTTAACTTCATTTATTTATTATAAATCCCTATACTTTTTCTCTAGACCTGGCAAAAATAAAATTGTATTTACGATAATACTCTCGATAATTAATATATCGAATGAAATATATAATTGTACGTATCGATACTAGATGATTCGATAATATGGGGTTGTATCGATATGTCGCGTACATATATCGACATTTTCGGAATATCGATTTATATCGTGCAGACTAATTATGTAATTTCTTATTTCATGTGATTTACTTGGAAATTCACAGTCACAGTATTCCCTAATCTATGAAATTAATCATATTAGCTATAATAGGACGTCCACTGCTGAACATAGGTCTCCGCCATAGATTTCCATCCAGACCGGTTGTAAGCGGCCTGCATCCAGCGTGTTCCTGCCGTCCTTATTAAATTAATTTAAAAAATCATTATTGACCATTACGAGTACCTTTAAAAAAATATCTAAGACTGACATAATCAAAGTTTTATATATCGACGGTCTGAATAAATTAATTTTTGAATTATCCTTTAGGAATTATCTCAATAACTGCCTGGAGTCTGGAACTGTGCTCGATAATAGGCTCTAGATTCCATGTAAGGCTCGCCCCCTATTACTTGGAACCAACATACTGGCGAAATGTGGGTGTGCCTACTATTATGGGTCAGTTCTGGGTACACCTCTGCCTACCCCTTCGGGAAAAAGGCGTGATTGTACGTTTATGTTTTATTATATGTTATTATTGTCATAAGACTTCATTCTTGGCCAAAAACTCATACATTTTGGACAAATTCTTTTAAAATTTTAATTTCAAATTGAAATAAAAAAGCACATGTAATATTTCACTTAAATTTTATTAAGAAACCTTCATAATTTTATAATCACTTAAAAACGAACAAAATACCATTTTAATGTTCGGGTCAAATTTTGCAACAAAATTTTAAACCAGAAATGCACAACTGATTGAGATGAAACTTTACAAAAACACGAGTTAGGATGACAATATTATATGATTAGCTAAGTGACGTCATTCTAAACAAAATGGCGGACGGCCCAAGATGGCGGACGAGTTATTTTAATCACCCCTCATAAAATGAAAGGAAAAATGCGAAAAGCTTGTTTTTAAAACGATTATAATTATATACAAATAAATAAAACTAAACTCTCTTCTTAATTAATATTACAAAGGTTTGTTACTCTTTCACGCTAAAACTACTGAAGCGATTGGGATGAAATTCAGTATGTAGATAGTTTAGACCCTGGAATGATATATAGGGTACTTTTAATCCTGATATTCCCACGGGAACTAAGACTACGCGAGTGAAACCGCGGGACACAGTACTACATATTATTTATTACAGATTTTCACTAAATACTTGACGAATAACAAAAAATACTTTATTTTTGGTCTGATTGTTCGTTGCCGCTAATTTCCCAAACGGCTTGACCGATTTCGATGGGACTTTCACTGTCAGATAGCTGATGTTATAACGAGTTCCTCAAGCTATTTTTTTTTAGAAAAATGATTACGTTTTCATATAAAAAAATCAGTCTTCATATATGACTGTGTAAACTTCTTTTTCCTCGTCGTTTATAATTTCGCTCTCGATCACTTCATACATATTCGCTTCCGCCGTTTCACCTGGAATGGTCAAGCATTTATTAATCTCATAGTAACACAACGTTTGACAAAAAGTTTTACATACATTCACGCCTTTTTCCCGAAGGGGTAGGCAGAGGTGTACCCAGGACTCAGTCCCATAGTAGATACACCCACATTTCGTCAGTATGTTATTGGTCCCATGTAATAGGGGGCGAGCCTATTGCCATCTACCGGGCACAGTTCCAGACTCCAGGCAGTTATTGAGATAATTCCTAATGGAAAAATCCTATATTTAACACTGCCTGACCTGGGGATCGAACCCGGGACCTCTTGATTGGCAGTCGAGCATGCGCCCTCTACGCCACCGAGGCAGTCCTAAGTTTATAATATTAGTATGTATATTAAATACCTGCAATATTTCTCGCCGCTTCACTGTCTTCATCTTCTTCGATAACCATATTGTTTTCAACTATCTCTTCCGTTTTCACAGTTTCCGACATTTTGATTTTATTCGCTCGTTCTTGGGCCTTGAACATAATAATTTTATATTTTATATAAATATTATAAATTAGATATAATTCCTTCATAAGTGTTATATTTTAGAATTAATCTACCACCAATAGTTTTCACCCTGCATCAAAAATAATCACTGCTTCGATTATTGTGACTAAACCAAAATGGATGGATATAATGTCCGTGGAATATTTTGTAGATATTGCTAAGTACTACAAACCCCTTGTACATTATTTTATTCTACCACCAATAGATTTCACAGCGCACGCAAATTAATGAACATGGTAATTATGTGACACCTTGGTTCACATTATTGCAGTTTTCTTACGGATCCCTATATTTTTCAAAATCTCATATAGCCTATGGCACTCACACTGAATTAAGCTATCCATAAGTAAAGAATTTTTAAAATCGGTCCAGTAGTTTCGGAGCCTATTCGTTACAAACAAAAAAATGAAGTTTCTCTCTTTATAATATTAGTCAATCTGCACCCCAGGCCACAAATGAGCAGCATGCTGGCAAAAATACAATTATACCAAAAAATCTGTCTTTTTGGTATAATTGTCTACGCCGTGGAGATTCAAATAGAGCATTAGAAGTAAATGACACATTCTTCGACAAGCCGGCAAAGGAAGAGGATCGTCAATAAACTCCTAGTGAAAAGCGCTAAGCATATATGACGTAAAGTGCAAAGATCTATATTTCCAAGAAATAAATGCAATGGTACAAATATTTAGCAAACTGTTTCATTTCTGTTTCAATAATAATAATTGTATACCTTTAGTTTCCTAGATTTGCTTTTATAAGGCGCTGGTTGTTTTAAGTGAACAGTGGCCACGTGAAGCTTCATAGAGTTAGATTGTGTGAAGGATTTCAAACACATCGGACATTCGTATGGCTTCTCACCCGTGTGCACCTGGAAATAATAATAACACTTATTGTAGTGGTAGGCCTCTTTAGCAGGGGCCCGCCTGGGGAAGTACCACACCTTTGCCAGTTATTCATCCGCCAAGCAGTAATGTGCAAACATTACTGTGTTCCGGTCTGAAGGGCAATGTTACCAGCGAAATTACTGGCCATGACGAGTTTCAACAACTAATATTTCAGGGTTCAACTAATATCACCGGGTGGCACTGTGTCTGATATGGGCAATCATGATGCTTACCATCAGGCACCTGATTTGCTCGTCTTGTCACTCACTATCATAAAAAAAATATATAATATGGGACAATGTTCCACACACGGTCATCTGGTCCCAAACTAGGCTAGAAGCCTGTACTATGGTAACCAGATGACTGATATACATACTTATATAAGATTATAACACACAGGGATAGTTCAACACAGTCATGTTCATGATCACGAATGTTTGACCTGGCCGGGGATCGAACCCAGGGCCTACGGCACAGAAAGCAAAGTTACTACCGTCTGAGCCGACGAGGCTGTCTGTATTATTAATATATATAATTTTTTTTAAGAATATTGTAAAAGAACTTAGTTCTAAGATTATATATAAAAATAGTTTTCTCACTTGATTTTTCCAATTATGCAAAAAAAAATTCAAGTCTGCTTTGTCTGCTTTTAGATATGGTCTTTATTTGCGTTAATATATATTATATTTGATTAAAGAAAATTATATGGTTTCGTCACATTCCTAAAAATTGTTAAAAAAAATGTTTTCTTGTAAATATTATGTAAAATACCACGAGTCCTGGGCACACCTCTGCCTACCCCTTCGGTAAAAAGGCGTGATTGTATGTAATGTTTTGTCGACTTACCCGTTCATGTCTCAGAAGGGCTGCCTTATTGCTAAATGCTTTAGGACACAGTGGACATGGGAACGGTCTCTCCCCAGTGTGGGTACGCACGTGGATCTATAATAACAATAATAAATTTAATTTAATTACAATAATAAATTAAGTTTATTTAAATAAATAAATTTAATTGCAATAATAAATAAGTTAAATTAAATTTATAAATTAAGTTAAATTACAATAATAAATTAGGTATAATTACAATAAAAAATTAAGTTTAATTATAATATAATTATTTATTCAGACATTATACATACAATAATTATTTAACAGGAAAGAGGACCTCTTAGCAGTTTGACACAATCCTATGGAAAATTTACTAAATCAATGTTTCTTAGGACATTGATTTTCATTGTAAATACTTAATTTCTCAAAAAGGTTCTCAAAAATGTGTTTTACACTCGTGATTGCATTCTGAGAGCAATGTTACCAGCGAAATTACTGACGAGTTTCAACAACTAATATCTCAGGGAGACAGGCGCAGTGCAGTGCCGCGCACAATTTACAATCTAAAAACACTGGGTGGCACTGTGTCTGATATGGACAATCATGATGCTTACCATCAGGCACTTGATTTGCTCGTCTTGTCACTATCATATAAAAAAATGATATCTCATACTAATAATGTGGAGTGTCCCAGTCCTGGTCAAACTTACAACACCCCTTCCATCGCTCAGGTGGGTAAAATAAATGTAAAATAGATGTTTACCTGCAAGAACAGTGGCATGGCGAATCTCTTCGGGCAAAGATGGCAAGGGTATGGCTTCTCTCCCGTGTGGACTCTTTGGTGGTACTTTAGAGCTGCGTTAGACTGGAATTATAATAATACTAGTGTAAACACAGCGGCTTTGCTCGCTCACTATTACGAAACATGGGTGTTTTATACCAAAACTTTGACGCTCTTTTTGATAAGAAACAAAAGCACACGTCCAGACAACGAAAAGAACGCACATTCCAAGTTTCAAGTCTCTAGGATCAGTGGTTTGGGCTCTGCGTTGCATGTCAGTCAGTGAGTCAAATTCCTTGAGGCTAAAATTCAGGTGACAGTAAAATCTCCTTATATTTCATCGGAAGCCGGAGCACATAGGACTTGAAAGTTCAGCGACCTCGTTGACTACAGGCTCGACGGTGAGATCTGGGAGAGTTCCTGTCCTGGGACTCGTCCTTGGCTCTTCTCTTTGATAATTAATACTTATCCGTAAATGGTGTGACAGTTAGATTTAAGCGGCTATCTCTTCATCAAGCATCAAGCCAAGTAACATGCCTTTGTAATAGCATTCTGGCTGAACCTCAATCGGATTCAACCAGAATGCTGTATAAACTAATCAGAAATTGTGTACAACCTAGTTCAGCTGCAGTCATATAGGACAATAAAATAATTATGATAAGAACGCCTCATTGGCATTGGCATTTTTTTTATGGTATTGAGTAACAAGACGAGCAAATCAGGTGCCTAATGGTAAGCATCATGATTGCCCATATCAGACACAGTGCAACACAGTGTTTTAAAATTCAAAATTCTGCGCGGCACTGCACTGCGCCTGTCACCCTGAGTTATTAGTTGTTGAAACTCGTCATGGCCAGTAATTTCGCTGGTAACATTGCCCTTCATACCGGAACACAGTAATGTTTGCACATTACTGCTTGGCGGATGAATAACTGGCAAAGGTGTGGTACTTCCCCAGGCGGGCCCCTGCAAAAGAGGCCTACCACTACAATAAAACTTTAAAATAAAACTACAATAAAATTGACAGCCTCATTGGTAGTAACTCTGCTTTCTGTACCCGGGTTCGATCCCCGGCCAGGTAAAACATTTGAGTGCATGAACATGTCTGTGTTGATCTGTCCCCGTGTGTTATAAGCTTATATAAGTATGTATATCAGTCATCTGGTCACCATAGTACAGGCTCTGCCTAGTTTGGGACCAGATGACCGTGTGTGGAACGTTGTCCCATATTATTATTATTATTACCGGGGCGGTATAGTTTATTTTGATCCTTTTTAATACTTTTCATAAATTGTAATTTTTAATTTTATTTTATTTTAAAATTATATAATTGCGACATTTTATGGGTCTAAGTTGCCTGAAATTAACGTATTTTATTTTATTTTAATTATTTATAGTCATGTGACAAAGGTCTATTTAATGATTAAAAAAAAGCATCAGCATCCAGGCTAAATGTGTCCATATCTATAGTTTATGGCGTTCTATAGAGGAGGCCTATGGTCAGCAGTGGACGTCTACCGGCAGATCATGTGCATGATGATAAACCAAACTTACAGCATATTTCTTTCCGCAAACTTCGCAAACAATGTGCTTCAAATAGTGCTTCTTTGTTCTAGTCTTCTTCTCTTTCTGCGGCTGCACTTCTTCCACATTATTATTCATTATTAACACTAGTTGCCCATCCGGCGTCACTTGTAACAACTGAAATATAATAATCATTTGAATTTACACTTTTAACTCAACTCAACACAAAGAAAATTTATTTAAATAAGTCTTAAAAAAACATTGTTATATAAACGTCAATCATTAATACCAGTAAAATCAAACTAGTTAAGAATCTACTAGTACTACTAGTTCGGAAATATACATCTACAAGAAGAACGCACAAAAAACTTGTAAGGTTTAATTTTTTTCAACTGCAATCTTACATTATTTGGTTAGGTTACATTTGTTGGCTTTTAAGGTGCCGGTCGGTGGCTATGCAGAAGTTTCCAGGCATCTTTGTCCTCTGTGTATTGGTTAATACTATAATAAGCCTTTCCTAACAAATTCGATTTTATACAGGTTTTGAATTTAGCCTCTGAGAGCCCAGTTATCTTTTTTGGGTTCTATTATAGAAACATATGCAGTTTTTTTTTTATGATAGTGAGTGACAAGACGAGCAATCAGGTGCCTGATGGTAAGCATCATGATTGCCCATATCAGACACAGTTTCCACCCAGTGTTTTAAAATTCAAAATTCTGCGCGGCACTGCACTGCGCCTGTCACCCTGAGATATGAGTTGTTGAATCTCATCATGCCCAGTAATTTCGCTGGTAACATTGCCCTTCATACCGGAACACAGCAATGATTGCACATTACTGCTTGGCGGACGAATAACTGGCAAAGGTGTGGTACTTCCCCAGGTGGCCCCCTGCAAAAGAGGCCTACCACTACAAGCAGTTATCTAGTTTTGGCGTGAAAGAGTAACATACATCCATCCATCCGTCAATCTAACCAAAACCGCGCTAAATAGCGTTGGAGGTGAGTTAGAACTCGCAAGCTTTTGTTCACCTGTTCAAAACATAGGTTAACCGAAATGTTTATTAAGATTCTCTCCTCTGCCTGCACACTGCACTGTTGTCTGGAAGTAATGGCTCTTAGCGATAAGACCGCCCATTGTTACACTAGTTTTTATGAATTGTTATTAGTTTTTACAGGATACAGGACCCCTTAGCAGTTTGACACAATCCTATGGAAAATTTACGAAATCGATGTTTTGTATTCCCGTGTTCCCTCCGAGAATAATTGATTTTATCCATAAATTTATCTCTTGAAAATTAGAAGATGAATTAGGCTATGTTCCTGTTATTTTATTTTTGTTCCCTAACTCTTCATTTATTTCTAGTGAACGTCTAATTACGCGAGTAAAACTGGGACAGTTTTTCATGTTTTTAAAGGGTCATACTTCATTTAACAATGAATTTGTAGAAAAATGAAAATGACAGGGACATGCTCACTGAAGACCTAGATTTTATAAAATAAAACCATTGCTCTGATGCAGTTATCTAGGGAGGAAACACGGGAATACGTTTGTATGGAAAAATCACCCCTCATGTAACCTATTAAGATCTTGTTTGTGGTGTGGTGCACTGAAATGTCAGTTTTATAACATTAATAGGATAGGATTTACCTGTCCATATTCTTCGGGTATATGCAATATCTGATGTTCCTGCCCCCCATCGCCAGCCGTGACCAGAACCTGATCTGGTTTCATTACAATACGCCCCGGCTTCACAGACTTCACTATCAACTTGTCAGACGACACCGGTTTTATTGTCATCTGTTTAAAATTCCCTGGTTGAGATTGATCGTGGACAGATCTCTCAGATTTGACTGATTTGACTATTAGGTCTGCTTTGGAGAGTAGACCTGAGTTTGCCAGCTGGTTTTCAATCTGAAAGTATGACATAACATACAATCACTGCATTTTTCTCAAAGGGGTAGGTGTAGATGTACCCAGGACTCAGTCCAATAGTAGGTACACCCACATTTCGCCAGTATGTTATTAGTCTATGTAATAAGTGGGCGCATATTTCCAGACGCTGCTGTTATTGAGATAATTCCTAATGGAATTGCCTGACCTAGGAATCGAACACCTCATGATCGGCAGTCGAGCTTGCGCCCACTACGCCACTGAGGCAATCGGAGGCTGAAGGAAATCTACATCATCAGACGAAAGACGTCCACTGCTGAACATAGGCCTCCCCCATAGAACGCCATAAACTATTCATATGGGGGATTTTGCCGTAATCACGACGATTGGCAGGCGGCTTATTATTTTTAATTTTATGATAGTGAGTAACAAGACGGGCAAATCAGGTGCCTGATGGTAAGCATCATGATCGCCCATAAGACACAGCGCCACCCGGTGTTTTAAAATTCAAAATTCTGCACAGCACTGCACTGCGCCTGTCACCTGAGATATGAGTTGTTCAATCTCGTCATGCCCAGTATTTTCGCTGGAGTAATTGCCCTTCAGAACGGAACACAGTAATGTTTGCACATTACTGCTTGGTGGATGAATAACTAGCAAAGGTATTGGTAGCAGTAGTTGGAATACTTGGTGCCGGAGAGTGGTGCTGCCCACTCTCTGATATGTCCTTCAGCCGGGTTTCACTGCTACCAGGGGAAGAGAAAAGGCTGGCCCTATCATAATATAGCCGGGAACCGCACAACCATCTCTTAAATCATAAATATCTTACCTGCTCATTATCATCATTATCATCATTTTCATCCATGACCAGTCCATCATCAATCATTTGATCATCCTCATGCAACTCCGCATGAAGCAGGGGATGATCCGGTTTAGTTTCAATCTCCTCTCCTTCGTCCTCAGCCTCGTGCTTGATGTCAATGATGTGTGCATCTTCGTAGTGGGTGATGCAATCATCTTCAGTGTTGAAGATTTCACCACACTGAAATACAATCTTGACTATAGACTACAAGTTGATAAAAGATCTTTGCACATTATAACAACTTAACAGCGACTCGATTCTATACCAATATTGAACTAAATACTATTGAAATTTCAGCCCTGTCATATTTTCTAGGTTTAATTCTCCTTTCATATCTCCGGAACAGACTCAGTTAAGAGCTACCACCTATACCATGTTATCTTGTACAAGTCAGTAGCAAACGAGAATAGATTTTAATATTTAAATTTCCCAGGCGCTTCCAGTTTCTTTACTTATAAAATTTGTACAAAATAAAACATTTTATGTAAAAATTATTTTGATGTTCCGCATTATCAATGCATGAATCAAATCATTGTACTGTGATTCTCTTTGTTCTGTTTGTGTAGTACCTATGTAAAGATATAATTTTAATGATAATCATGTAAACATAAGCATATGGCTGATACTCCCTACTTAATATATAGGTACCTATAATAAAGTCGTGAGCCACAGTTTAACGTGCTAATACGCATGGTAGTGCCCTTAGGACTTAGGGCTGATAAATATGTCAAGTAAATCGAGCGCTCATAACCCCAAGCCCTAGCGAATCTAGGCTGACGAAGAATATATTATGTGGGTACATTAGAACTTAAAACACATAGTTCGTCATCATGTGTGAATTGTGAATATGCAGGCAAGATTTGTACTTACGACGCCGCACTTAAACTCTTTGCGCTCCTTTTTGTGAGGGTGCTCCTTCTCGAGGTGCGCCTTCAAGCCATTTTCCGAGGGAAAAGTTTCGCCGCACTCACAGATTATATAATGTATACTAACAAACGAGCAGTCCAAATACGCGTCTTTTTCATCAGCACTCATTTCTATTCTATTCTCACAGATTATGTTTTTATTATCTCAGAATCAAGCAAATAGGGCATCACAGTTGATCACAGAATCACAGAATTATTGCACCGGAAGTGAAACGGCCATTTTGTTATGTTTTCTGTGTCTTTGACTAGAGTCTGTGACGTGATGTGTTGTCTGTGAATGGAATAGAATATTAATCGATGTTAGGAATCGACTAAATGATTCTTTTTTAATAAGATTTTTTACATCGATTTTAGGTAATATAATTTATAAATCTGAAAAGAACTGCATGATTATTATACACAAGTCAAAAGCATGGCAAAAGGCCAATATCAAATTTAGTAAATAACAGTGTTTATATAAATAACCTAATAAATTAAATTGGTTATATATGTACCGTGCTAAATAACAATAAATGATTAAACAATAATTATAAAGCTTTTAATAAAATGAGTAAAACTATAGGTGATTAATCGTTAATCGATATAAAAAAAAACAATTAAAAAACCAAAGACAAAAGTTTAGAAACGTTCGTTTCACAATGTTGGTACTTTCGGAAGATATGAAGCATAGAGTTTAGATGCGTTCGCCTTTGACGTTTATTTTTCGATAATTTGATGTTTAGTCTATGGTTGTGTTTATCACTGAGCATATATTATGTGTATAAAGTGAAAAACTGTGGTGTTCGATAGTGCATTGGATTTGTGTTATTATTTTATTTTCAGCTTTTTCTTAGTTCTAAGTTAAATAATTTAATATTCTAATGGAAAACGTAATGGCCTGTCGTATATGCTTGGTTACCGATGTGAAACTGTACGACATGTGTAAATATAGTTTGAAAACGGCTTACGAAAATCTTACTGGATTAAAAGTGTGTACCTATGTTATTTAATGAAATTGATAATTTGTTTTACAAATTAGCTTTTTCCATTAGGAATTATCTCAATAGCTGCCTGGAGTCTGAACTGTGCCCGGTATGTGGCAATAGGCTCGCCCCCTATTACATGGGACCAATAACATACTGGCGAAATGTGGGTGTATCTACTATGGGACTGAGTCCTGGGTACACCTCTGCCTACCCCTTCGGGAAAAAGGCGTGAATGTATGTTATGTTATGTTTATGTTAAATTAGCTTTCAACTCAACTTCAGAAAATCTTCAAAGCTTTAAATATCTGACTATTATGACTTGGAACTCATTAAAACAATGTAATTTCTTTATATTAATGATTAATAAGAATCTTTTTCAGATGCTATCTAATCAAAGCTTCGACCGCGTCTGTAGCTTTTGCGGTACATTACTCAATAAATTCATGAAGTTTAGAGATAAATGTGTCCATACGCAACTAGTTTTGGACCGGATTACCACTGAAAACAGTCAGGTGCGAATATACCAATGCTTTTTATTTCTGGAAGCTGTTTGCCCACTGCCCACTACAGCCTGCTGGTTGTCTAACATACCATATCGGTATTGATATAGCTATAGCTAGACCACTTAATTGAGTCCTCGCCTGAAGGGTACAGGGTACAAATGTATACGTGAATGAGAGCCGGGAGAGGTGCGGGCGGTGCCTGTCGCCCTTCAGCAGTCGCAGTCCTACGCACCTTTACCCCGTAAGCTAGAACTCAATTAAATGGTCTACCTATGTATAGCAGCAACTATCAGTTACCCGTCTAGGTACAAATAACTAACAGTGACGTAACACTGCCAACTGAGAATGGGTATCACAATAGTTGGTTTGCAAAACTTGACACTGGCAATACATTCGTGTGGGTCCATAAAAGAAGAAAAAACATAGTTTATTCAGTGTTATGGTTTGTTCAGTGTACAGCGCACTATGGCCTAGTCTACACTGCTGCCTAGCCAGTTTAGACAAGCAAAGACAGCTACTTTACTTGTCTATTCGTAAGCCAGTAGCAAGTGATGACCAAGCTACTGTCATGTCCGAGTTAATGCTGGGCGAGAGGTAAAAGAAAAAATTTTGAAGTAACAGATGTGAGCTACTGACCAATTCGCATGTTTGAGTTACTTTACTCATGAGTTACGTCCAAATGGTGCGAGTTACTGCAGGTTAGTTACTCGACAGGCTGACTCATATGCCAGTTTGCACTGTAAACTAGGTATACGACGGAAAGACAGACATTTGTTTGTTAGTGGCAGTGCCGCATGGTGGCTATGCAGAAGTTTCCAGACATCTTTGTCCTCTATGTACTGACTGACAAGCCTTCCTTAAAAATTATGTTCATGTGTGTACTTATTGATTTCAGATAGACATAGACAATATAAAAAACATAGACAATTTGAACATTCACCCATATTACGTTCAATATTTGCCACAAATTGAAGACATAATATATGCACCAAATCCAATAAAAGAAGAATATGACAATTTCGACATAAAATCTGACAATGAATTTGACATGCCCATAGCTGATTACGAAAATTTTGATATACTACACCCAGAGTTATTAATAAAAAATGATAATATGGCAAATGAAAGCGACGAGGAGCCCCTCTCTACATTTGCAAAAAAAAAGAAAAAGAAGTTTGGAACCATAAACTTTTTAGACGAAAAAGTTTCACAGCAAAAAGTTCCATTTGAAAACATGGAGTTAGTAATTCTGAGTAAGGAGGAGCAATTGAAAGAGGTGGAACTGCGGAAAAAGTCATTAAATTATCAGAATTCGATGTACAGATGTGACATTTGCTATAAAGGGTTCAAAACAGATGGGACATATAAAAATCATATGCAGCAACATGGTCCGGTATGTTTCTTTTAATACCTTTTTTTTACTATTTCATCTTTAATTAATTACTTATATAATATCTAGACTAGTTTTACCTACTTAGTCATCTTTCAGTAGAAATATAGGGAAAAAAGTACCCACAAACTCAAACTGCCTCGGTGGCGTAGAGGGCGCATGCTCGACTGCCAATCAAGAGGTCCCGGGTTCGATCCCCAGGTCAGGCATAGTGTTTTAATATTGGATTTTTCCATTAGGAATTATCTCAATAACTGCCTGGAGTCTGGAACTGTGCCCGGTAGATGGCAATAGGCTCGCCCCCTATTACATGGGACCAATAACATACTGGCGAAATGTGGGTGTATCTACTATGGGACTGAGTCCTGGGTACACCTCTGCCTACCCCTTCGGGAAAAAGGCGTGAATGTATGTTATGTTATGTTTACAAACTCAAACTCAAAAAGAAAGATAAACAGTACTGAGTCTACCGTGCATTTATTTATTTATTATTAATTACAAAAGTAAACTTACAGCATAGCCAAAGCGTTTACAATGTTATACTAAAAACAATTTTCTTATAAATAGCCCAAATGGGGTCTACATGGATGTCAGCACTTTAGACCTCATCAAGGAAACAGTTAATTATGTATACTGCCCTTGCCGTGGGCGCATTACTGGCATATCGGGCGCGTAACTTTCCTTCCTCGACTTGACTGCCTCGTTGGCGTAGAGGGCGCATGCTCGACTGCCAATCAAGAGGTCCCGGGTTCGATCCCGAGGTCAGGCAAAGTGTTAAATATTGGATTTTTCCATTAGGAATTATCTCAATAACAGCCTGGAGTCTGGAACTGTGCCCGGTAGATGGCAATAGGCTCGCCCCCTATTACATGGGACCAATAACATGCTGGCGAAATGTGGGTGTATCTACTATGGGACTGAGTCCTTGGTACACCTCTGCCTACCCCTTCGGGAAAAAAGGCGTGAATGTATGTATGTAACTTTCCTTCAAATGCCAACAGCTGGTGCCGACGACATCCCCCGCGCGGGAATAATTTTGCGATAGGAAAGATACCTCTACAAGAAGAACGCACAAGAAACTTGTAGGGCTTAATTTTTTCAACAGATAGTTTCACAATATTTGGTTTGGTTACATTCGTTTTCTTTGAACGTTTAGTAACGAGAGTGCGTTATTCCAGGGTCTTAGCCAACATACCGAATTTCAGCCCAATCGCTTCAGTAGTTTTAGCGTGAAAGAGTAACAAACATCCATCCATCCTTCCATCTTCACAAACTTTTGTATTTATTATATTACTAGCTGTGACCCGCGGTTTCACCCGCGTAGTCTTCGTTCCCGTGGGAATATCGGGATAAAAAGTACCCTATGTGTTATTCCAGGGTCTAAGCTACTTACGTACCAAATTTCAGCCCAATCGGTTCAGTAGTTTTGGCGTGAAAGAGTAACAAACATCCATACATACATCCATACTTACAAACTTTCGCCTTTATAATAGTATTAGGATTAGGATTAGGAAGTAGAAGGTAGGATTTCATTCGATATAAAATTTTTTTTGTAATAATGTTTCAGAGTGCGGGGCCTATAGTTTGCGACATTTGCCACATGCGTCGGCCAAACATTCGCGCTATGAAGGCGCACTCGCTCATAACACATGAACGGTAATAATCGAAATACATTTCAAGTTAGCTGGACATCGTTCCCGCGGGAATATCGAGATAAAAAGTACCCTATATGTTATTCCAGTGTCTAAACTGTTTACATACTGAATTTCAACCCAATCGATTTAGTAGTTTTGGCTTGAAAGAGTAACAAACATCCATCCATCCATACTCACAAACTTTCACATTTATATATTGTAGGATGCAATTTGTCATAACATGACAATTTTGTCTCGGTTTCTTGTTTTTATGATAGAGAGTAAGTAACAAGACGAGTAAATCAGGTGCCTGATGGTAAGCATCATTGCCCATATCAGACACAGTGCCACCCAGTGTTTTAAAATTCAGAATTCTGCACGGCACTGCACTGCGCCTGTCACCCCGAGATATTAGTTGTTGAAACTCGTCATGGCCAGTAATTTCGCTGGTAACATTGCCCTTCATACCGGAACACAGTAATGCACATTACTGCTTGGCGGATGACAAACTGGCAAAGGTGTGGTACTTCCCCAGGCGGGCCCCTGCTAAATAGGCCTACCACTACAAAAAAAAATGTCTTGACTTCGAGTTTATGATGTTTACAGGAGATATACATGTAAAATATGCAGTCACACCTGTAAAACGAGCCACAGAGCTAAGGAACATTGCGAGTGGCACCGCGGGCATCAATATGTATGTGATTGCGGAGCCACTTTCGATAGAAGCACTAGCTATCTTACACATCTTAGGTAAATATTATTTTTATCAATTCTCTTGATCAAAGAGTCCGTCATGGTTTAGGTTTCGCGTCTTGTGTTCAATGAACAAAAACAATAAACTGTAAGGTGATGATAATAAATAAAATATATTCATTGTATGGATGCAAAAGATTATATAATATGTTAGGACAATATACTATGTTATAAGGTCTGTCCCGGGTTCGATCCCCAGGTCAGGCAAAGTGTTAAATATTGGATTTTTCCATTAGGAATTATCTCAATAGCTGCCTGGAGTCTGGAACTGTGCCCGGTAGATGGCAATAGGCTCGCCCCCTATTACATGGGACCAATAACATACTGGTGAAATGTGGGTGTATCTACTATGGGACTGAGTCCGGGGTACACCTCTGCCTACCCCTTCGGGGAAAAGGCGTGAATGTATGTTTATGTTTTTATATGGTCTGTTTTAATATACAATTAATATGTATTAATCATATTGCAATCGGAATGCTGATGGTAATCGTAGTATTCGAATATTCGACACAACATTCGACAGCCTCATTGGCTCAGACGGTAGTAACTCTGCTTTCTGTGCCGCAGGGCCCGGGTTCAATCCCCGGCCAGGTCAAACATTTGTGTGCATGAACATGTCTGTTGGTTCTGTCCCTGTGTGTTATAAGCTTATATAAGTATGTATATCAGTCGTCTGGTTACCATAGTACAGGCTTCTAGCCTAGTTTGGGACCAGATGACCGTGTGTGGAACGTTGTCTCATATTATTATAAATAATTAATTATTTATAGACTACAGCATCCGACATCGCATAGATGTGATATATGCGGGGATAGTTTTATTGGAGAATTGGGACTTAAATTGCACAGAAAAAAAGCACATCAAGACAAGGTATGTATTTATAGGAAATAACACATTGTAAGAGCATACGCAGCTTTCTAGGAATTTGACACAATCCAATGGAAAATATACCAAATCGATGTTTTGTATTCCCCTGTTTCCTCCTAATACAGTAAACCTATTTGATATATTTAAATCCTGATATTTTAAAGTTGAAGTGAAGTATGTCCCTATCATTTTATTATTGTTTATAAACTCTACATTTTTTGCAGTGAACGTCCAATCACACGAATAAAACTGCGATTTTTGGAAGTTCACTATGAAAAAACCAAGGGTTTATAAGAAAAATTAAAATGACAGGGACATAGGTTACTTCACTATAAAAAGATCAGGATATAAATTTGTAAGAATAAGTTTATTATATTCGGAGGAAACAGGGGAATACAAAACATCGATTTGGTACATTTTTCATAGGATTGTGTCGAATTCCTAGAAGGCCATATTATATGCTTAACCCGTTCTATAATTGTTTATCCTGATATTTTGAAGATGAAGTAAAATTACGTCCCTACTAGCTATGTTCCACGGTTTCACCCGCGTATTCTTCGTTCCCATGGGAATATCTGGATAAAAAGTTCCCTATGTGTCATTCCAGGGTCTAACTATCTACATACTGAATTTCAACCCAATCGCTTTAGAAGTTTTACCGCGAAAGAGTAACAAACATCCATCCTTACAAACTTTCGCATTTATAATATAAGTTAGATCATTTTAATGGTACACTTATTTTACTTAATAATTATAAATACGAAAGTTTATGAGGATGGATGGATCGATGGATGTTTGTTACTCTTTCACGCCAAAACTACCGAACCGATCAGGCTGAAATTTGGTACGTAGATAGTTTAGACCCATTAAAATACAATAATAGATAAAAGTACATACTATAAACTAAAAAATATACATATATTAGAATTAATTTATATATTTACCATCTTAATCATATATTTTGTAGTGGTAGGCCTCTTTAGCAGGGCCCCGTCTGGGGAAGTACCACACCTTTGCCAGTTATTCATCCGCCAAGCAGTAATGTGCGAACATTACTTTGTTCCGGTCTGAAGGGCAATGTTACCAGCGAAATTACTGGCCATACGAATTTCAACAACTAATATCTCAGGGTGACAGGCGCAGTGCAGTGCCACGCAGAATTTTGAATACTAAAACACTGGGTGGCTCTGTGTCTGATATGGGCAATCATGATGCTTACCATCAGGCACCTGATTAGCTCGTCTTGTTAATCACTATCATAAAAAAATATATAATGTATTTCTTTCAGAAATTATTAATAAACAAACATTACGTTTGCGAAAATTGCGGATTCAAATTGAAAAACAAAGAGGCCTTAGATAAACATAGATCATTAATGTTAGATGGAAACTGTGATCATAATTTAAGGTAAAAAAACATCACCATATAATAATTTCATTTATTTTTAAGAGTCCTATCACATTTTAAATGTAATTTTTGTATTTATAAATAAATAAAATAAAGAATTGTTTATTGCCTTCAAAAGATTACAAAACTTAACTTAAATCTAAGTATTGTAACTGTGATATAATATCTATGTAATAAAGAAAGCATGAAAATAGTAATATTATTTATAATATAAGTACGAGTTCTTCAATTATAAATATTTTCACACATCTTCTCTAAATATCTTACTAGAAAAACGGTATTGGTCAATGTTGACGTTCTTAATCTAAGATACTAAAAGACTACGATAACTTTAATTTATTGAATACATACATACGTACATACAGTCACGCCTTGTTCCCGTTGGGGTAGGCAGAGACTATTTCTTTCCACTTGCTACGATCCTGACATACAACTTTCGCTTCTTCCACTTTCATCACATTCTTCATGCATGCTCGTCGGTTGTTGGTACTTTTGACTTGGCCTTTCCTTAAGATAACATCAACTTGTTCATGAAAGGTACGCCCGCGGTCGACCCCTACCGACTTGACCACTTGACTTGATTTGACTTTATTGAATAATAGAGATTAATTATTAGTATTGACCATATAAAAAGTCAAAATCCTGAATTATTTAGTGGTAGGCCTCTTTTGCAGTACATGAAATTTTTTGATAGGGCTCTTAACAGGAAAGAGGACCTCTTAGCAGTTTGACACAATCCTATGGAAAATGTACTAAATCGATGTTTTGTATTCCCCTGTTTCCTCCGAATACAGTAAACCTATTTGATATATTTATATCCTGATATTCGTTCCCGTGAGAATGTCGGGAAAGAAGTACCCCTTGTGTTATTCCAGGGTCTAAACTACCTACATACCAAATTTCAGCCCAATCGGTTCAGTAGTTTTGGCGTGAAAGAGTAACAAACATCCATCCATCCATCCTAGAGGTGGTCGTTAAATCAATAAACTGTTTGCATAAACAGCTTTATGTTCGTCAATGAATTAATTGTTTATCTTCAACGAACAACCTGTTGAAAATATTATAATAATAATAATAATAATAATATGGGACAACTTCCACACACGGTCATCTGGTCCCAAACTAGGCTAGAAGCCTGTACTATGGTAACCAGATGACTGATATACATACTTATATAAGCTTATAAACACACAGGGACAGATCAACACAGACATGTTCATGCACACAAATGTTTGACCTGACCGGGGATCGAACCCGGGCCCTGCAGCACAGAAAGCAGAGTTACTACTATCTGAGCCATCGAGGCTGTGTATAAACCTAATAAATTTCGTCAACGTTAACGTAACTTGCAATGCATCGAAACCCGTTGACGAATTAACAGTTTTGTTAACCTGTTGACCATTAACGAAAAACAGCTACATTAAATTAATTTAACAACCGTCAATGACACACCTCTAGTTCAGTAGTTTTGGCGTGAAAGAGTAACAAACATCCATCCATCCATCCTTCGAAGCCCGTTGACGAATTAACAGTTTTGTTAACCTGTTGACCATTAACGAAAAACAGCTACATTAAATTAATTTAACAACCGTCAATGACACACCTCTAGTTCAGTAGTTTTGGCGTGAAAGAGTAACAAACATCCATCCATCCATCCTCACAAACTTTCGCATTAATAATTGTTTGATCTCATTAAAACTACTGTACACCGTTGAAGAAAAGCTGTTTTTTTGTCCATACAATATTTAGTTGGAAGGCGGTGCACATATCATAACCGAGTTTTAATATCGATGAACGCCATCTAGTTAGAAACATGGCATTTACAATTTGACACACATTGCGCATGCTTCATTACCATAGAGAGATTTCTCTTTGAAACAACAAATCTCTTTGAGTTGAGTCCAAAGAGCTCTGTGTTTTAGACATAATAACATAATATACATTCACGCCTTTTTCCCGAAGGGGTAGGCAGAGGTGTATCCAGGACTCAGTCCCATAGTAGATACACCCACATTTCGCCAGTGAGCGTTTTTAAAATAAAGTGTACCATGTCCAAATTTATTGTCAGATTTTGAATGTGATGTTTTCGATGGTTTTTTGATTAGAATATAAGTTAGATGTATTGAAATTTATGAAACTATATTTATTTCCTTCAATAGTAAGCTATTTTACGAGAAATCACAAAATTAAACTGGCTCGGTGGAAAAAAATGTCAGTTTTGCGACTATCTTAAAAGCTAACTATCTTACAAATTTGAAGAAACACAGAAATTATTTTAAATTTATTTTGAAGTTAATAATATATATTTTTTAAAACCAGGGCATAATAGTGAAAAAACTAATAACATGTGAATTATATGCTAATTTTAAGTTCGGTTTTGTCACAACTGATGTTAGTAACCGTTACTTTTTCTATATTATGTAATGGTTATGTAGTTTCACTGGGAAACTACATTATTGCTTTCGAAACATATTACTATTTTAAATATTGAAATTAAATAATGTGTACCCTTTCATATTAAAAAATTACAAATACTAAGAATTCCCTCGTCGCAAAACACAGGACAATCGCAAAACCGACAGTCCATTTTTTTAGGCTGGGCTTACATGAATAAATTTTTGAGATAAATTTATTATAAATGTACATATTAATAATATACATGATATAATAATAATATGTAATTATTAATAATATACATGTTTTAAAAAATAACCCACTATTCAAACAGACCGACAGACGTAATACAAAAAAGTAAATAAAAAGAACTGTAAATCCTAGTGTAAACCTTGCTTTATGGTGTCGGTTTTGCGACTTTGCTAGTCAGCCTGGTAGGTCACGGGATAAAATGTCGCAAAACTGACGTGACGCTGTCTTCCCTTATTATATTCTGAACTGTATTCTAACGAAAAATTTACACTAAATTTGTTATTAAAACTACATTACAACTACATTATAAAATTGTTAATCTTTTAAATATCGTGAAATGTTGTAAACTTAGCGGAATCAGCAGTTATTGTGTCTCAAATCTGACACAAGAAATCTTGACGTTCGTGGCACAGCAAGAAAAAGTATTGCTTACTCGGTTTCGTGGTCACAACTAGTATTTTTTTTATTTCGAACAGAGGACTGTAAGGTTAATGTTGCCAGTACAGAAATTAAAAATCCTTAGTTATTATTTTAAATAGCACTATTAGCCGTGACAAACCTGTCATGTCCGGTCGGTATCACTTTTTACATGTTTGTTGGAAATTCAATTGTGTTTCTGTGTATTTTAGGTTTAAATTAAAAAGTACCGGACACGATAGACGAGTCAGAGTACGTTCAAACCGTACCAAAAACTCATTATATCGCGTAGAAAAAGTTTTCAGAATAGCTTTTAACATCGAGAAGTTCGAGTGGGGGACACGTCGAAAACTGACTTCTTGCTGATTAAAATTAGTCATTATTTTAATTGCTCTCAATGTTTTCATATTTGTGGCACTTCATTTACTAGTTTAAAATATGTTTAATGCTTACAGTCATTAAAATATTCACCAGATCATAATATTACTTGTTAGTAATACTTCAAACACAAGGGACAACCGAAAAGTGG
Source organism: Hemistola chrysoprasaria (assembly GCA_947063395.1). Lineage (NCBI taxonomy): Eukaryota > Metazoa > Arthropoda > Insecta > Lepidoptera > Geometridae > Hemistola > Hemistola chrysoprasaria. Next base: position 419,371 of record OX346738.1, on the reverse strand, counting down.
GAGGTACACTTTTTTGTGAAAACGCTCCAGTATGTTATTGGTCCCATGTAATAGGGGGCGAGCCTATTGCCATCTACCGGGCACAGTTCCAGACTCCAGGCAGTTATTGAGATAATTCCTAATGGAAAAATCCAATATTTAACACTGCCTGACCTGGGGATCGAACCCGGGACCTCTTGATTGGCAGTCGAGCATGCGCCCTCTACGCCACCGAGGCAGTCATATTTAGACGTAATATTAGTAGGATATTTCTAAAACAAACCTGTTATGACGTTATGTTTCAGCGCGTGTGACCAGTGCGGTGATAATTTGTCAAGTAAAGATGAATTGAATGAACACTTAAAAATACATCAAAAATTTAACGCTTTAAGGAATTGTAATGAAGTAAGTATATTATACTAACTATGTATATATATATTTTTATTATGATAGTAACAAGACGAGCAAATCAGGTGCCTGATGGTAAGCATCATGATTGCCCATATCAGACACAGTGCCACCCAGTGTTTTATAATTCAAAATTCTGCGCGGCACTGCACTGCGCCTGTCACCCTGAGATATTAGTTGTTGAATCTCGTCATGGCCAGTAATTTCGCTGGTAACATTGCCCTTCAGAGCGGAACACAGTAATGTTTGCACATTACTGCTTGGCGGATGAATAACTGGCAAAGGTGTGGTACTTCCCCAGGCGGGCCCCTGCTAAAGAGGCCTACCATGAACAGCGGCTTTGCTAGCTCACAATTATTAAACACGGAAGTTTTATACCAAAACTTTGACGCCCGTTTAGGACCCCTTAAAATGTGAATTTTCAAAAATCCTTTCTTAGCACACGTCCAGACAACGAAAAGAACGTACATTCCAAGTTTCAAGTCTCTAGCCTTAGTGGTTACTCCTAACACTGCAAATAAAAATCCCATATGCTTTTTAAAAAATATGTTTTCGTGGAACTATGCCCGGTAGATGGCAATAGGCTCGCCCCCTATTACATGGGACCAATAACATACTGGCGAAATGTGGGTGTATCTACTATGGGACTGAGTCCTGGGTACACCTCTGCCTACCCCTTCGGGAAAAAGGCGTGAATGTATGTTATAATAATAAAGGCCAGATCCAGAGCCAACAACAAACAATTGAGTGGTAAATAATTCCCTATTTCTTCATATTATCTGTGTATTTACCTCTTAGCAGTTTGACACAATCCTATGGAAAATTTACTAAATCGATGTTTTGTATTCCCCTGTTTCCTCCGAATACAGTAAACCTATTTGATATATTTATATCCTGATATTTTAAAGATGAAGTAAAGTATGTCCCTATCATTTTATTATTGTTTATAAACTCTACATTTTTTTGTAGTGAACGTCCAATCACGAGAGTAAAACTGGGATTTTTGGAAGTTCACTATGAAACAACCAAGGGTTTATAAGAACATGACAGGGACATAGGTTACTTCACTCTAACAATATCAGGATAGAAATTTATAGAATGGGTTTATTATATTCGGAGGAAACAGGGGAATACAAAAAAAAACATCTATTGTATCGATATTAATATATAGGATACCTTACATTAGGGCCGCTCCGAATGAATCCATAGCGATAGATCTCACTCAAGTATTGTTTAAGAATTGAATTCAAGGCCCTATGCATTCGGGCGCACTGTGAGACCACATAGTATCGTTCTTGAATATTGGTGTGTTTCATCAACCGACATAACTTGGACCATTTCTGTCCGTTCTTCTTTTATAATTATGTTATAATGACTCAATACTTATACATTTGTTTTTTTTTTTCAGTGTCTGAGAACGTTCGCGAACGAGCATTCGCTCTCGGCTCACTACCAGCGCGCGCACGCTCGTGCGAGCATTCGTCCACAAGTCCCTAAACATTGTGTTTGTGAAATATGTGGTCATACTTGCAATGTAAGTATTTATTTGGAGTTTGTTCCATAACATAACATACATTCACGCCTTTTTCCCGAAGGGATAGGCAGAGGTGTACCCAGGACTCAGTCCCATAGTAGATACACCCACATTTCGCCAGTATGTTATTGGTCCCATGTAATAGGGGGCGAGCCTATTGCCATCTACCGGGCACAGTTCCAGACTCCAGGCAGTTACTCTATATAACATGTTGTTATTCCAGGATCGAAAATATCGGTATTGTTCGGTAGTTTTGGGGTTTTCTATTTTGTTTTGGCGTTTTATTAAATAACCTAATCCAAAAACTTAAAGTTATAGGTATTTCACGAAGAACATTAATTAAATAAACAAAAATTCGTGTAAGCTAATCGAATTGGAATCAATTTGCAGCGGAAAAACACAGTATTACATCAGTACATCTACACCACGCCGCGCTCCCATTTACCACACTTGCAAATTTCATTGAAATCGGTTCAGTAGTTTTGGCGTGAAAGCCAAAACTACTAACGTAGTGGTAGGCCTCTTTAGCAGGGGCCCGCCTGGGGAAGTACCACACCTTTGCCAGTTATTCATCCGCCAAGCAGTAATGTGCAAACATTACTGTGTTCCGGTCTGAAGGGCAATGTTACTGAAATTACTGGGCATGACGAGTTTTAACAACTAATATCTCAGGGTGACAGGCGCAGTGCAGTGCCGCGCAGTATTTTGAATTTTAAAACACTGGGTGGCACTGTGTCTGATATGGGCAATCATGATGCTTACTATCAGGCACCTGATTTGCTCGTCTTGTTTATTATCATAAGAAACTGCTGCCTGACCTACAAGTATTTTAACCAATTCAATATGTAATTTCAGAGTAAAACAGCGTTGATCAATCACCAACGAACTCATACTGGAGAGAAGCCTTACCAATGTTCCGTATGTACCAAGAGATTCAGCGTTTATCAACGATTACAGGTAATAACAATATTATATTAAAGAAAGAAAGAAAGAAATGTTTATTTGCCAAAAGATGTGAAACACAAGAAACGTTAATGTTAATATTAGTACATATGTAGCTTATTATTTTATATTATTAAAGTGAAGATCATTATCATTATGTACCTGCCTAACATTCCCATGGAGTATTCTGTGGCCCCACACTGGGCTCCGGGCCCGTGTCGTGGAGGCCTGAATAGATTTATATTAAGAATACGTATCCTGAGGGAGCCTACTGTATAATAAACTATTTAATACAATACTGCCTCGGTGGCGTAGAGGGCGCATGCTCGACTGCCAATCAAGAGGTCCCGGGTTCGATCCCCAGGTCAGGCATAGTGTTAAATATTGGATTTTTCCATTAGGAATAATCTCAATAACTGCCTGGAGTCTGAAACTGTGCCCGGTAGATGGCGGTAATTTCAATTTCTTTATTCAGAGATTTAAGGTACAAATTGATAGTATAAATAAGTCATTATGCTCAACCAAAATCTGCCTTCTCACGCGTCTGAATATTAAATATAATTTGAACAATAGAATTATTAAATTAAATATATTCTTGACATATACTTTAATGTCATTATCAAACTAATTTAAGGCTAAAATTAAATATTCAGAATAAAAGAGAAAAAAAAAATATTAGAAAATAATCATTGAAAAAATATTATGTCATGTAGATGTTAAAATCCAATTTTATATTCAAAAAATTCATTTTTATAAAAACCTTTTTTTCAGCTAACCACTTCGTCAATTTCATTTTAAATAGGACATGATTTATTAATTTTGACATTTTTAATATTTTTTTTACGTTATAATATAATTTTATCGATCGATTTTAATTAAATTCAATAATTCTATTTTGTACACTTTGGGGCTATTGGCGTTCTCGGTGACTATCACTTTAGTGACTATCTTTATTTGACATTCACTACAAATGTCAAAGTCCGGTCACTAACCAAAGACATTAAGATAAACTTACTAAGTAGGACTGCACTGTGTCGGTCCCGAGTGAGAACCACTCGCAGTGTCTATCCTTTTCCTTTTCTCTCCTCCAAATTTGACAGTGTAGTCTTGTTAGAAAGGTAAAACGTCTTTGTAACTAACTCAAACCACAGAACATAAAGACTCAAGCCTGATAGCGACTGGTGATTATGAAGAACGCAAATAGCTCTGCAGATCTTCAAATATAACTATTAATTACAATGACGTCTTGTATTATGACCATGTTCCTTGCAAATAAAAATCATTTAATATCATTTCAAAAATAATATTTGTAAGATTAGTGTTATATGTTTTCAGATACATATAAGAACGCATACAGGAGAAAGGCCTTTCAAATGCACAAACTGTCCGAAAGCCTTCAAACACAAAGCGGCGTTAAACAGACATAACCGGGTGAGTTTACTAGTATTATAATAATGGTATATTGTTACACTCGGGTCTAAAGAGAGCCATTGTATAGCTCTGTAGTATTACTGTCGAGCTGTAGCGAGGGAGTCAATAGAAAATATGATTATTAACATGATACAGGACCTCTTAGCAGTTTGACACAATCCTATGGAAAATTTACTAATTCGATGTTTTGTATTCCCCTGTTTCCTCCGAATACAGTAAACCTATTTGATATATTTATATCCTGATATTTTAAATATGAAGTAAAGTATGTCCCTATCATTTTATATTTGTTTATAAACTCTACATTTTTTTGTAGTGATCATCACGCGAGTAAAACGGATTTTTGGAAGTTTATTATGTAAAAACCAAGTGTTTATAAGAAAAATTTTTTTTTTTTTTTTAGGTGCACACAGGAGTGAAGCCATATGCTTGCCCGCAATGTGGCAAGTGTTTCTCACAATCGAATTCTATGAAACAACACTGCGCGGGAGTGCATATGAAGCAATATATTTATCAAAGGCGATCTAATAAACATGCTTGATTTTATAAATAAAAATTTTACTATAAATTATTGTTTTTTTTTGGCAAATGTGCTGAACGCGCGACGATGAGTTGTGAAGAAAAAAGTTATTTTTTAGTTATTTTTACGTAATAGTGCCAATAAACCCTATAACTAAGCTTCCACGTTCCGTCCATCTGTCACAGAGCTCTATCTCATATACCGTACTCTTGTTTTTTTTTTACAATAAATATTATGTATTCCTATTGCCGATATAACGACAAATAATAAAAATAAACTGCCTCGATGGCGTAGTGAGTGCATGCTCGACTGCCAATCAAGAGGTCCCGGGTTCGATCCCCAGGTCAGGCATAGTGTTAAATATTGGATTTTTCCATTAGGAATTATCTCAATAGCTGCCTGGAGTCTGGAACTATGCCCGGTATATGGCAATAGGCTCGCCCCCTATTACATGGGACCAATAACATACTGGCGAAATGTGGGTGTATCTACTATGGGACTGAGTCCTGGGTACACCTCTGCCTACCCCTTCGGGAAAAAAGGCGTGAATGTATGTATGTATGCATGTTGTGCACTTGCCAATTTCAAGATTTGTCTTGGGTATTACAAATATTCTTCTCTTCTCTCTTGTTAGTCTTCTCTTTTCTCTTAAATATCTTGAATCTTAGTGGGAGCTCTTGATAGAAGAATAAGAGGGGGCGTTTAGACAATAGCATATACTTATTTTGTATAAAGTTAGAGCGTGAAACTATGTATGAATATTAAAAATGCCATAATACATAAATTATCATAAAACTCACTAAAGTCATAGACTAACCAAATTATATTTAGTCTATGCTAAAGTTTCCTAGTGATATCTTACATTAAATAATGTTCGTCATTGACATTATCAAATGTGAAACTAGATGGCGTTAATAAACAAAGCGATATTTCTGAAACACACATGCGTTTGATTTGGCGAAAAAGACAGCGTTTCTTGCTAGTGTTATATTCTATATAAAAAAAATGAAGTATTAATAAAGGATATTTTTATAGTAGGCTCTTTTACCTTTTAATAGCCTATAAGCATATACTACTATTACCTATCATTACCGTGGCCGGTGGCCGGTGGCCTTGCAGACTATTGACTAAACTATGAATTAGTAGTTAGAAAGTCACACATCCGTATTTGAGAACGATACTATGTCGAATGTCGACACATGCAATGATAAACATCGTAACTCATTTATCGTCATTACAGGAGAGCGCGTAAAAGATTTAAAAATCATCACGACGTTCAGTTAACCTAACGCTCTGCAACTTTGTAAATTTGAATATAATAAGGAAAGTCTTCATTTCTGTATGATTTATTAGTTATTAATAACTTATAAATCATAGTATATAATTTATAACTTTTTATGACACAATGACATTACAAGACAATCTATACTAATATTATAAAGAGAGAAACTTTGTTTTTTTGTTTATAACGAAAAAAAAAATTGGGATCCGTAAGAAAACCGCAATATTGTGAACCAAGGTTTCACATAATATAATTACCATATTCATTAATTTGCGTGTGCTGTGAAATCTATTGCTGGTAGAATAAAATAATGTACTAGGGGTTTGTAGTACTTATCAATATCTTCAAAATAGTCCACGGAAATTTTATCCATCAAATCAAAACCAAATTTTGGTTAAGTCACAATAATCGGTACAGACATTATATGCATGCGCTGTGAAAACTACTGGTGGTAGAATAAAGTAATGTACTAGGGGTTTGCAGAACTTATCAATATCTACAAAACAGTCTACATATTATATTATATCCATCTTTTTTGGTTTAGTCACAATAATCGAAGCAGTGATTATTTTTCATGTGGTGTGAAAACTATTGGTGGTAGATTAAAGTAATGTAGGTACTAGGGGGTTTGTAGTATTTACAAATACATATCTACAAAATAGTCTACGGACATTATATCCATCTATTTTGGTTTAGTCACAATAATCGTAAGTCATTATATGCATGCGCTGTGAAAAGTATTGGTGGTAGAATAAAGTAATGTACTAGGAGTTTGTAGTACTTATCAATATCTTCAAAATAGCCCACAATAAATTTGGTCATTGTAACAGAAATAGTCATTAATTTACGTGCGCTGCGTAAACCATTAGGGTCATATCTATTAAAATACAATGTATCACGAATTTACTCCTGTTAAACGTTCACTATACCTACTTCTGCTACCCGTGCGAAGCAGGGGCGGGTCGCTAGTATAATAATATTTAATAGAAAGTCCAGCCTAAATCTGTCTTTTCAGACGTTGAAAAGTAAATTAAATCATAATAAGTATTATTTATAGTTATTACATCATGTCATAATCTAATTAACTTATCATTAAACTAATTTATAAGTGCATTTTTTATAAGTGCATGCTCTAATTTTATAATCAAAAAACTCATCCAGGCTGTAAAAACATTTCTCGGCAAGCCACGTCATTGAATTATATTTGAATCTATTAAATGTCATGTCTTTGAAAATGTCAGGGTTTAATGTGCATAGTTCGTATATTATCTAGAGAAAATTATTGTAAATAAAGTTGATATCATTATTTTTAATTTACCTAAAAATATTTAAGACGTATATTGAAGAAAAATCGATTATAATTTCATTAAAAATAGATATTTCATTAATCGATTTTGTAGTTACCAAATAACAACCGATTATTATTTAATCTATTTTTTTACTGTTTAGTCACATCCCAACTAGGCACTAGGCACTAGGCCACTATGCCACCGGCCACGGTAATGATAGCTGATAGTATAGAGTATAGAGCAAAGATAATAGATTTAATACATATGTATAGTGTGCGAGTCCCCACATATTTGTTGATTGATAAAAATGATAGAAAATGCTAATAAGAAGAAAAACACTGATTTATTGATAGACCACGATGATGATACGTAATGATAAAGGAGCGAGAGAGTACGCGCGGTGCTGTGGCCGGGTCTGGACGCGAACTCATGTGTTATTTATTAGAAATGCTGAATTTACTAAAAAGCTTGTGCGGTACACCGTTCATATAGAGTATAGAGTATAGGCTCAGAGTAAGGGTAAGAAGTAGCGGTGAGCGTTGAATGAACGAACTAGTTAAATCAACCGTCCACGTATGCGCGACGCATGGACGGTTCACCGTCCATTGATGGACGAGTTGAATTCGTAGACGGCTACGGTTCGTAGAATTCAACGGCGAGACGTTCATCGACGAAGGACGAACAGTAACGTGTCTAAACTTAGACGCATAATAACGATCGACGGTCATAAACGAATTTGAACTCTAAAATGTCTGTAAGAAAGTTGATTTTTGAATGCACATCTCAGAAAATATACGCCATGATAAGCATTCGGATAAACTTCAATGTAAAAAAGGGATGGCGATAGTATAACTTCCAAAAAAGAAAGAGACAAACGTGTCGTTCGTTGGACTGTCGCGTCGTTCTTTAGACTGTCCGTCTAGGGGTCTACGCGTTAATCTAGAGTCGTGGAGTCGACTCGTCGACAAATTCAACGCGTTGATCGTCTCGTCGATGAACGAAAATGGACGGTCGAGTTTCGTCTACGAGAAATGCGTCGACGACCCATCGCTAGTAAGAAGCAATTCAAAGTCATTGAGTATAGGCTATAAAAAGTAAGAGCCTATTACAAAAAATTACAAAATAAATTAGAATTTAATTATTTTGTTATGTTGCGAATAAAACTAATAAGTAATGTATAGAGGTGGAACGTATATACTGCAACAGGTTTCAAGACTAGGTTTCGGCCGCCACGTCTCAAGACTAAGTCTCTTAAAGACGCCCAAAGGCGTCTCGAGTATTAAGAAGTGTGACGCGACGCGGAACCATAACGCACACAGACTTATAATTTCTAGCCACTCCTTGAGCTACTCGGATCGGAATGCAAACGAGACGCGTACCTAACCCCGGTCACTCACATGCGTAAAAATATTCGTACATTGTACGAATGTTTGCACGCATGTGAGGGCCGTCAGATATACTATTCGCAAACTCAGCGGATATGCGAATGGGTTCGCAAACTTTTATGGAAACCCGTTTGCATTTCATAGATAGATAAACACTTTATTGGTACACCACAAACAAGAAGATCTAAAAACTAATAACTAGTGTAACAATGGGCGGTCTTATCGCTAAGATATATAAAGTACTCTGTGAGCACAACTGGTTGCACGAATGTGTAGGAGACTACGCGAAGGTTCGAGGTTCGCGCCCTTTGATGTGCGTCAAAAAACCGACACAACTTGGAAAACCACGAATGCAGCGAAAACTTTGCATAGTTATTTGCGAATGTCGTCCCACACTTGTGGGTTCGCGTATTCGTACGCATGTGAGTGCCCGGCATAATAAATAGAGACGCCATCTGATTATGTTTGTGTGAGTGATTGTTAAGTCCATGTATTATAAAAATGAGCTTTATTGCTTAGTGTTTAGACTGATTTTTGAACAACAGATGAATTATTTTCTTTCTCACTTTAAACTATTTGCTATCGGCCTATGTTTCAAAATTTGAATCTTTAGTGCCTTATACGAAACGGTTAATAGCGGATGCTTTTATTTAAACTTTTATTGAATTAAAGGTTAACTTGTGTTGTTTTTAAAAGGTGTGTTAGTAATCGTATCAAAAACTAATTTTACATGCGTGGTGGTATTAACGGTGGTGGTTTTAAATGTTCGTTTGTATATTTTGTACATAGTAAATTAAGTTTTTGGTTAGGTTTTCAATAAACTATCTGGTGACGGGTGGTGGTGGTTTTTAAACTAATAAACAGAATATAAACAATAAATAATTTTAAATATGGCTCCAAAACGCAGCATAGCTTGGGACCATTTTAGTGACAGAGGTGATTATAAAGCGCAGTGCAACATTTGCAAAATGGATATATCTTACAAGGCGTCAGTGTCAAATTTGACCAAACATTTGAAAAGGAGACATGGTACCATTCAATTGCTATCCAGACAAGAAACTTTAACGGTTCCAGCGGCGGCCGTAACACAAGCTGAAGAGGTCCGTACTGTTACTACGCTTTTGTCAGAGCCTCAAGCATCTACCTCCAGACAAGATGCCAATATATATGCAGGTGGGGTGGTGCCAGCAGTCAGAAATACTATGACGTCATATTTACGAAGAGACTGTTCGAAAATTAAAAAAGATATTGATCGCCACATAATGAATCTTTTTATATATGATATGCAGCCTTTTTCAATTGTAGAAGATCGAGGATTTCGTGAGCTCATTTTATTTGCCTTTCCTAATTATATCTTGCCGTCGCGAAAGTATTTCGCCAATAACATGCTGCCTTCACTTTACGAAGGCACCAAAACTGAAGTAAAGGAGTTGTTAGATTCAGAAATGGTATCTATATGTCTCACTACGGATATGTGGACATCTCGAAATGGCGATTGGTTTCTCGCTCTAACTGGACATTTCATAGACAATAACATGAAATTGCGTTCCGTGCTTTTAGAATGTAGTGCATTACACGGAATTTCACCCACTGCTGTGTCTCTGGCAGATGAACTATCTAGGATAGCACGGGAATGGAATATTGAAAATAAGATTCTTCTCGCCGTATCCGACAATGGCGCCAACATTAAATGTGCCATTGAAAAATGTTTGGGCTGGAAACATTTCAATTGTTACGCACATTGCTTGAACTTAGCAGTCAATAAAGCATTCGAAAATGAAGCGATTAACACCATAATCCAAAAAGCTAAAGCGATAGTGGCACATTTTAAAAAAAGCAATGTTGCATGGGAGAAACTGAAGCGCTATTTGGAGCAAGCTGGAAAACCCATAAAAAGACCTCTCCAAGAAGTCCCAACAAGATGGAATTCCACGTTTTATATGTTGAAACGCCTATTGGAATTAAAGGAAGAACTAAATAGCGCACTTTCTAATCTAAATGTCAACATAATGACATTATCATCATACGATTGGAACATTATTGAAAAACTGGTTCTCATACTGAAACCCTGCGAAGAGGTCACAAGGGAAATGAGTGGTGAGAAGTATGTAACAGGTAGTGCAGTTATTCCTATCACTATTGCACTAAAATCAGCATTAGTGGCATTTGATTTAGATGGTGCTGAGCCTTTACCTAATGAAGTTGAAATGGCCCGGCAAGATATTCTCAGTGGACTTTCATCACGATTTTCCTCTTTGGAAAACAGCCGCACCTTCACAACTTGCATGTTCCTCGATCCAAGGTACAAACTATATTTTGAAAATGAGAACACAGCAGAGTCAACAAAGAAATACGTCATAGGATTAGTCACGTCTTTAATTTCTGAACGAAATGAAGAAGTAACGGAAGAAGATATACCAAATGCGACAACATCTGAAACATCAATCTGGACCCATTATTATAAAAAAATGAAAAACATCAGACCAAGCGGCACTGCATATTCAAGAGCTGTTGTAGAAGTCCAGCGGTATATTGACGATAAAATACTGCATAAAGCTCAGTCGCCATTAGATTGGTGGAAAAATAATGCAAACTCTTACCCGCACTTGGCAATACTAGCACGTAAGAAACTAAACGCCTTGGCTACAAGTGTGCCATGCGAGAGATTATTTTCAGTTGCGGGTAATATTATAAGTGACAGGCGAACTCGTCTTGGAGTTCGGAAGGTGCAACAGATGTTGTTCTTACAACAAAATTTAAAATGTAGCTAATGCAAAATAATAGTCAGAGAATTGTACAAACTGTAAATAAAAGAAAAACTATTTTTTTTTGTTTTCTTACGAAGCCCTTTTTTATTTACATTAGATAGTCTTACGTTTGAATAAAGCCTGCCTGATGTTAAGCACCACTATAGTCTAAGATGTAGCACGCTTGCCTTGAAGTAACCTATTCAAATACACTTCGTAATCGAACGTATTTTTGAACTAATGCGTTAGATACGTATGTATAAATACTGTACTCGTAAATACTCGTGGAACAGGTTTTAAGACTAAGTATTTAACTGCACGCGTACTCGCAAGACTCGGTACGAGTTTTACCTAGTACGTCACACCTCTAAGTAATGTAACAGTTGTCATTTTCGCCAAATCAAACGCATGTGTGTTTCAGAAATATCGCATTGTTTATTAACGCCATCTAGTTTCACATTCGATAATGTCAATGACGAACATACGCGGAGTTGTGACGGACATTGGATAACAGTGTTTGTCAGATCAGATTTCTCAAAATACTGTCGTCGACACGAAAATGCGGTGTTTGCTCAGAAAAATATCCCATGAGGATAAGTTACCAGCGCTTCCGTCCGTCAGTCGATTGTGGTTTATCTTTTCACAGGTAATAGTACATGTTAAGAGCGTTCCACAGTGGCTGTTTTTCCATACAAACGTAGTCCCCTGTTTCCTCCCTGGATAATGACACTAGAGCAGATATTTATGAACCATAAAATTTATAACGGCTATGGTCATGCCCCTACGATTTGATTTTTTCTATATTCTAATTATCACAGGAGGTAGGAGACTTCAAAAACTTGAAAAATCGCCCAATTTTTTTGACATTTTCAAAAATTTGTTAAAAAATATAAACGCATATTAATAATAAAAGGAGCACATAGGGGCCTACCTGAAGGTTTTATTTAATTACAAAAAAAAAAAATAGAAATTGGGCTTGTTTTGAGAGAGAAAATAGGGTACTACAAAGTGCTGTTTTGGTTAATAATTATGTACCTAAAACGGTCTGAGTTGCAGTTGTCCCTTTCTAGCATTATGTGGAAAGGTTTGAGGGGGAAAAAAACGTAGCAAATACGTATACTGCCAGCGAAGTGATGTCTCATAGTCGATAATTGTAATATCGATACAGTAGTGTTGCAACTGTTAGTCGATATTTACTAAAAATATTCGGCTAATTAATTTCACATATATTTTTTATATAGACCACATACACGCTACGCCAGATTATACAGAAGACTGAAGAGTATAACCTGCCTTTTTGTCTAGCGTTTGTGGACTATGAGAAAGCCTTCGATTCAGTCGAGACCTGGGCGGTACCGCAGTCTCTACAGCGATGCCAAATAGACTATTGGTATATCGAAGTGCTGGAGAATTTGTGTAGGAAAGCCACTATGTCCGTTCGTCTCCAGGACCAGAGTACGGGACTGATTCCATTACAGTGAGATGTGAGACAGGGAGACGTTATCTCTCCAAAACTGTTCATAAATACAATGGAGGACGTTTTCAAACTCTTGGCTTGGGACCGACGGGGTATCAATATTAATGGCAAGTACATCACCCATCTTCGTTTTGCCGATGATATAGTCATTATGGCGGAGTCGCTGAAGAAACTCAGTACCATGCTCAGCAACCTAAGTATAGTCTCCTAACAGGTGGTTCTTAAAATAAACATGGACAAGACGAAGATCATGTCTAATGTCCATATTGCACCCGTACCGGTAATTGTGGGAGGCGATACTCTCGAAGTCGTGGACAAGTATATCTACCTGGGACATTTACAGTCCAGTTAGGTAGGTCCAACTTCGACAAAGAGGTCGCACGACGAATCCAACTCGGATGGGCAGCATTCAGGAAACTGCGTGACATCTTTTCGTCCAAAATACCCCAGAATCTGAAGACTAAGGTGTTCGACCAGTGATGTTGCCAGTTGTGCCAGAGTTGCCAGTGATGACATATGGCACCGAGACGTGGTCCCTTACTGTTGGCCTCCTGAATAAGCTCAGAATCGCTCAACGAGCTATGGAGCGAGCTATGCCTGGGGTTTCTTTGCGAGATAAAATCCGGAATGAGGAGATCCGCATAGAAACGGGAGTTACCGACATAGCTCGCAGAGTATGCAAGTTGAAGTGGCAATGGGCAGGCCACATCGATCGCAGAGCCGATAACCGTTGGGGAAGAAAGGTTCTCGAGTGGAGACCAAGGACCGGAAGACGAAGCGTAGGCCGACCCCTCACGCGGTGGACCGACGATCTGGTCAGGATCGCAGGCTCGCGGTGAATGCGGACGGCGAGCAACCGCGCAGAGTGGCGTTCTATGGGGGAGGCCTATGTTCAGCAGTGGACGTCTTCCGGCTGATGATGATAATGGTGATAATTTTTATTAAAGAATAATATCTATCTAACTCTATTTTAGTGCGAAATTTTCTTCCTGCTGTGATTCGAACTTGGTGCCCGGAGCGATATATATATATTTTTAAAGCATTTGTTTTTGTAACTTAGTACTAAAAAATTAAAATAAATTTAGAGTAAAAAATATTTTTAAAAAGAACATTTTATTTGAATGCTCTAAAATGAAGAAAATATACATAAAAAATTTAACAATCAATTATTTATAACATTACACAATTTTTGCTTACTTGTCGCAAATTTGCTTGCATTGAATAGAATAAATAGGTGTACTTACCTAAATATCGCGACAAGTTTTTAGAAAAAAATTGTGAAATAATGTTGTCAGGTAATCAGTTGGATTTTTTAATTTATTTCATTTTAGCGTTTATATAAAAGCTTTTTTTTTAAAATGATTTTTTTTACTAATTTATTATTCATTACGGGCGCTACACTATGTGCGAAGAATTTGCGGCCGTGTACATTTACGAGTATTTTTTAAACAAACCAAATGCATCAAAGTGTTTGACACTTTCTTTTATTTGAGGATTCACTGCGGCGAATTCTCCGTACATGGTTTTTTTCTTTGAAGGAATCTGATGAAAATATTCTGAGGGATGAGAAAACACACAGATATTATACAGTTAAAATTTATTGACTTTCTCTTCCTTCCCTTACTGGTAGATTTCTGGGTATACGACTGTCAATTATCTCTGGCCGCAGCCAATCATAGAATTTTTTTTCTAATAACGGTTAATGTTTTGGTACCAGAAACCATCATCTATTTCTATTTTTTGATACATCATTACCTTCAGAGCTCCACAAAACAAAAAAGCAGATATTTCTGCAGGTTATATGCAGCTGGCCTTGCACATGATAATAATATTGCCATCAAAAACAAAACTTAGACTTAGACTTAAAAAACCAAGTCTCGCAACTCAGTTCTTCTACCGTAAACAGTTGTGAGATTCATGTAATATCTAGTCAGTTACTTTATTAAGTCCCTACTTAAGGGTCCTTCTGTCTTAAGTTATTTCGTAATTAGCTAACCTAACAATATCTTATAGTGACCATAACAATATTAAAAATCTTTTGTTTCGAATAAAATAGATTGACTTGGCGATCACACTAATCAATCCTATTTAATATAATATAATATATTACTTGAGAGTTATTTATACAGTTGGTGTTAGTGTATATATATGCTGGACTGAATTACAAAATATTTAAATTTTTTCTTGATTATACAACACTGCCGAGCCCCCAGATTATGTGTTGTAACGAACAGTATAAAATGCCGTCAAGGAGTGAATAAAATAATCACGGTCGCGAGTCGCGAGCCCGGCGGCGGGGGGCGCGGGCGCAGTACTTGCGCAGCGCACGCACACTAACTTCACGACACCCACACATAGATAGAGGAGCGTGGGTCGCGGGGGCGACATGCAGTGAGACAGGAACACTTTATTCAAATACCTATTTTTCAAAAGTCTCTCAACAGTGGGACGCTCTTAAATGATATTTCAATAGACTTGTGATTTGTGTCGTGGAGACTGCCTCGGTAGCGTAGAGGGCGCATGCTTAACTGCCAATCAAGAGGTCCCGGGTTCGATCCCCAGGTCCAGGCAGTGTTAAATATTGGATTTTTCCATGAGGAATTATCTCAATAACTGCCTGGAGTCTGGAACTGTGCCCGGTAGATGGCAATAGGCTCGCCCCCTATTACATGGGACCAATAACATACTGGCGAAATGTGGGTGTATCTACTATGGGACTGAGTCCTGGGTACACCTCTGCCTACCCCTTCGGGAAAAAGGCGTGAATGTATGTTATGTTTCAATATAGTCACCATCGCCAGAGAGGGATAAGAGGTACAGTTACTGAGCTCTCGTTCAGCTTCAATTTTGCAACAACAGCTCATTCCTGTTGTACGTAGTACTTATTACTTCCATGCCCTACCTAGATTAAAGGGGCAATTAATGGATTTTAATGCTAAAGTTCATCATCATCATCTCAGCCATAGGACGTTCACTGCTGAACATAGGCCTCCCCCTTAGATTTCCATCCAGTCCAGTTGTAATTATAATGCAACACTATATACCGTGCTATGCAACCGATTCTTGTTTCCAAGTGCTTTTATATTCTTCCTGTGGTAGATTGGTGTCAAATGTAACAAGTAGGTATTCTTTGTAAGCACACAATTTACCACCCTTTTAAAATACCACGTAAATAAGTCACTTCACAATTTTACACAATAACTCCATTAAACCAAATGTTATCAAAGGTTGCATCTCACTCTTCTTAAATAATAATATTATGTTAAAATAATAATAATAATGTTTTGTAGTGATAGGCCTCTTTTGCAGGAGGCCGCCTGGGGAAGTACCACACCTTTGCCAGTTATTCATCCGCCAAGCAGTAATGTGCAAACATTACTGTGTTCCGGTATGAAGGGCAATGTTACCAGCGAAATTACTGGGCATGATGAGATTCAACAACTCATATCTCAGTTTGACAGGCGCAGTGCAGTGCCGCGCAGAATTTTGAATTTTAAAACACTGGGTGGCACTGTGTCTGATATGGGCGATCATGATGCTAACTATCAGGCACCTGATTTGCTCGTCTTGTTACTCACTATTATAAAAAAAAAAAAAACTTATTTGGGATACCTTGTAATGGGATGCTGTAAAAACATTTATTTAACCGAAAGTCCCATTTTCAATACTACTGAGTATGTATACCGCTTTAGCGGAATCTATTATTTCATATGGCCTAACTACTTACGGCAGAACCTTTAAGACTTACCTCAATAGAATAAGTAAACTACAGGCTAGATTGCTAAGAATTATAGTCCCTAAAGGCATAAAAAATAAATTTACTGAAGATATTTTAAAAATTTTCCATCATTGTCATACACTGCCGGTTCAGATGAAATTTAAAATGTTGATGATGATAAAACAAATCGAAAATAAAGACATCAAGATACCTATATCTCATAAAATAACCACACGTCACGAATCAAAGCAGACGCTTATGGTTCCAAGACAACATAATTACTATGGTAGACGTACTACATCATATCTCATCCCAACCTTTATTAACGATATGCCCTATAATATTAATAAGCAAGTGAATTCCAAAAACTGTAAAAGAATATACAAAAAATACTTCATCGACGACTTACGATCTATACTACGACCACTTTTGTTTAACTTAATGGTCAATGACCTCCCTACAGTCATTAAATACGCGAAATGCCTCTTATATGCAGATGACTTGAAACTGTTCATGGAAATCAAAAGCTTTGAAGATTGTTTGATGCTGCAGCGTGACATTGACGCTGTGCATCAATGGAGTATCAAAAACAAAATGGAATTCAATTCATCAAAGTGTTACGTTATGAGCTTTGGTCGAATGAGACGCCCAGTTGAATTCCTTTATAAACTCGACAGCGAGCTGATAACGAGATCCAACTCCATTAAAGATCTCGGTGTCACATTCGACCAGCATCTGACTTTCCATGACCACACGATGACTCTCGCGAAGGAATCCTTCCGACGGTTAGGGTTTGTCCTGCGCAATGCTCGTGATTTCCACAATATTGGAGTAATTAAACTCTTATTTAGTACCCTTGTGCGCAGCAAGCTTGAGGCTAGTGCATGCGTGTGGAATCCTCATGAAGCCTCGCATGAGCTTCTTCTTGAAAAGGTGCAAAAACGTTTCCTTAGGTACCTATATAAGCGTGCATTCGGGTGCTATCCTTATATGTACCCTACTAACTTTCTGCTAGGGACACTGGGGTACAATTCTCTTCAAGTGCGGAGATTATACGACCAGTTGATAACCATGTGCAAGATTTTAAGAGGCGACATTGATGCGCCTGACCTGAACAAGGAATTATGTAGGTTGTCTGTCCCTAACAAATACTTGACTTTCAGAAGAGTAAGGCTTTTCGCAGAGCCTCAATGTCGAACTGTGTCTCGCAAAAAGTCACCAATACCGAGAGTCCTAGCTGCGTTCAATGCTCTTCTGGACGACAACCCAAATTGTGATTTATTTGATGATGCATGGAAGGACATTATGTCGGAATGCTTAAAATTTTGTGAGAAAGATGGATATGTGGTTTCTTCTATAATATTATAATTCTATTTTTTGGACATAATCATTTTAATTCTAATTTTTTGTTGACACTGTGTAAATATTGTATTCAAATTGTATTTTATCTAATTTGTTATTTTATTTTTTTTGTAATTTGACATGATTTTTATTCTATTTCATTTAATGTAATAATTGTATCAATTAGTGTAATTGGATTTAGCCGTACTAATTTTGAATAAATAAATAAATAAATTAATTAATTAATTAATCAGAAACAGATATTTATAAACAGAACTGAGATCACCCTGTCTCTGCACTGTTGTGTTATCTATAATTGCATGATTCATAAGCATCACATAGCATTAGGTAGTACGTAGGCTTGCATTCATAATTATATTGATCGCAAGGAACACGAACACGATATTAGTAATAGTAATATGTCCAGACTCCAGGCAGTGAATTCCTAATGTAAAAATTCAATATATATTTGACAGCCTCGTTAGCGCAGACGGTAGTAACTCTGCTTTCTGTGCCGCAGGGCCCGGGTTCGATCCCCGGCCAGATCAAACGTTTGTGTGCATGAACATGTCTGTTTGATCTGTGTCTGGATATTTTAAGCTTATATAAGTATGTATATCAGTCATTTGGTTACCATAGTACAGGCTGCTAGCCTAGTTTGGGACCAGGTGACCGTGTGTGGAAGTTGTCCCATATTATTATTATTATATTATAAATAAAAATTTGCCTGACCAGGGGATCGAACCCGGGACCTCCTGATTGCGCCTACTATGCCACCGAGGCTTGATGGCAAGCACGTAAATGACTTGAGCCAAGTTTGTTGACCATTTAATTTGAGTCAAGCATTTACTTGCTTGATGTGATTTTATATATTGGCTTATGAGCGTACTGTTTCCTCCGAATATAATAAACACATAAAAATTTATATCCTGATATTTTTATAGTGAAGTACCTAACCTATGTCCCTGTCACCTGTCATTTAATTTTTTCTTATAAATATACCCTTGGTTTGTTCATATAGTGAACTTTAAAAATGCCAGTTTTACTCGCGTGTTTGGATGTTCACTGTTCACTACAAAAACTGTAGAGTTTGTAAACAAAAATAAAATGATAGGGATATACTTTACTTCAACTTTAAAATATCAGGATATAAATATATCGGGGGGCACGGCAGTGCCCCCGCCAAGTCGAGCGCGAAGCAAACACTGCCGTACCATCCTTTACTCGAACCATTTCGCCGCATTTTCAGGCCCCTATTTGAGAACCTCTGGATAAGACCAGAACGCTGAAATTTTCGTCATCCAGTAAGCTATAGAATCACATACTTAAAATAAAATTTCAAGTCTGTAGGTCATTTAGTTCCGAAGATAAGCGAAAGCAAAGTTTCGCATTTATGACACCTAGACACTCACTCATGATCATCAAAAAGAACTAGTACTTCCCATAAACTCAGAGAGCTGAAATTTGGTACAGAGTTAGGGTTTAATGGCCACATAAAGAGAAAACTATAAAATCTAGGATAATCGAAGATCAAAATTTGGTCAAAATATAATTCATTGGACTAAGAGTGGCGGTGATACCCGCACCCGTCGCTAGATGGCGCTGACTCAATATGCCTACGAATATGCATATGAAGTCAATATGCCTACGTTTCTACAAAAAGAAGTGAAATCCCAACAAAAACATTCTGTAAAAAACTAGCCATGTCTCGATGGAGCTGCTTGTTTATCTCTAAAAAGTAATGAAATCTAGACAAAGTCGTGCCAAGTCTAAGGTTCCTTACTGCGATTTCTTTATTATTATAGTTAATGTTATGTGACTTGGCCGTTGAAGGGATATTCTAATCAAGTCCGTCTGTACGTCTATTTTATGTTAGATCGGTGGTCGATTTGACGCTCCAAAAAGAAGAGAGCAGAAGTCAGCATTGTCAATCAATGCTGAATGCATGTGTTGCACTATTAACAACAGCCTAAAATGAGACACTAGCGTCCAATTACCAATACCAATATGGGCTATTATCTCGCTTAACAAACATAGGTAGTAACAACAGATATAACATTACGTGTAAACAAAATTGACTTGTACCCACTAACGTATAAAGAATGTTCAACGGCCAAGTCACACAACATTAACTATAATAATAAAGAAATCGCAGTAAGGAACCTTAGACTTGACACGACTTTGTCTAGATTTCATTACTTTTTAGAGATAAACAAGCAGCTCCATCGAGACTTGGCTAGTTTTTTACAGAATGTTTTTGTTGGGATCAAATAGATTTACTGTTATGTATTAAAAAAATATTTATTCCTAAGTTCCGTAACCAATGTATGTTTCTCAAGCAAGTGAATGATGTATTCTATTTGAGGAATAAATGTCATAAACCATAATAGGTTTATGTATTCGGAGGAAACAGGGGATTAAAAACCAATAACATACTGGCGAAATGTGGGTGTATCTACTATGGGACTGAGTCCTGGGTACACCTCTGCCTACCCCTTCGGGAAAAAGGCGTGAATGTATGTTATAATCAGAGTAGAAAGCGATTCAACGTCATTGATGTCATGTTTTGTCAGAGCTAACGAAATGAGTAAAGTGCGATCAAGCCGCTTGCCCGTCTCGGAACCAAGCCGTCAACATTATCGAATGTGAAACTAGATGGCGTTGATTAAGCAATACGATATTTCTGAAACACACATGCGTTTGATTTGACGAAAATGAGATCTGTTACGCTCAACAAAACTATGCAAGCTATACAAATGGTTAACATTAAAAGATAGGTATTTTCAGATTTTTGAGTGGGTTATTATTTGAATAGCCTAGTCAGTTCACTGTTCTTCTACCGCAAAAAGTTGTGATATCCATGTAATACAAAATCGGTTACTTTATTAAGTCAATACTACTCTAGTGACTAGAGTAGTATTTTATGGTTTAGGACCTAAACCATAAATTTACATAAAATGTATATTATACCCCCCCTTTGATCACATTCCTTTCTGTATAAATAATTTTTGATATAGGTATACCTAAAATAATTCGTATAATATATTATAAATATATACATTTATCATATTATATTTAATTTAAAAAAAAACGTATTTACCTATTAGTTTACAGATATTATAATATATATATATATTTCTTTCTCTCTTTTATTTTATGTAAGTGTTTTAATAAAAATGCATGTTAGATTTAGTCAACTAAGCACATTTCTCATTGTTAACCATTTATTTTCCGGTCCTCACGACACAGACTCGCGTCTAGTGTGAGGGCCACAAGTAATCAATTTGAATGATTGTGCAATTGTTTCAATAAACATATTTTTCATTTCTAGTGATGGATTAATTAGTAATTAGCATTCGCATTCATTGATAGCATGCGATTTCTTTAATAGCATATAGCAAATTAAATAAAGTTGCGAAATTCTGTGATTGCGATTTTAGCGAATTCATCGCTTCATACGATCCATAGCGGCAGCGTGCGCCGTGTGCTCTCCCTCGGCCGTCGGCCGTCGTAAGGGAGCGTTCAAGTATTACGTAACGCAATTTTTGAAGATTTTTGAACCCCCCTCCCCCCACTGTAACGCACCGTAACGTTTTTCTGTACCCCTCCCCCCCCTCTCTAAACGTTACGTAACACTCAAGTGATCATTTTTACCCTGGTCGCAAAAAGTTATGTTATAGTTTTTATTCTTGGTATAGTTTTAATTGCCTTATAATAAAACAATAGATTTTTAATTCGCAACACCTGCGTATTTTTAGTTTTAATTCCCTAATTTTTTATATAAAAAAAGAAATAATGTTACGTAACGTGTTGTAAGAAAGACCCCCTCCCGCCCCTGTAACGCATCGTAACGTTTTACGAGACCCCCCCGCCCCCCCATATTGCGTTACGTAATACTTGAACGCTCCCTAACCACGGGAGACTCTGAGATGGGAATACTGAAAACTATATCTGTTTCACATGACCCTGATTGACCTCATTGCTTTCGAGAGTCACGAGTGAAATTATTAGCAATTTGGTAGGCGCGATTAAGCCATTATTATCTTTATTTGCTTGCACTTAGGGTCGTATATTGAATGAACGTGTATGATTATTTAATTCGTTAAAATTAATAGCAGGGCGGTGTGAAGTACGAAGTGCGAATTATCGTCATAGCAAATAGCATAGGAATAGCAAATAGCATGCTATGACTCATTAATTCGCATGCTTATGATATTATTGTGAAATCGCAATAATTACCATCACTACTCTAGGGACTATTAACGTACGGTAACATAGTAACGGGACGTAATAACATAAGACCGAAGGTCCCTAGTCCCTAGAGAGTATTGACTTTAAAGTACCTAACCGACTTGGTATTACATAAAAGACTAGCTGACCCGGCGAACTTGTACCGCCATATTTTATTTCTCTAATCGCAACTGAGGAAATAAAACCCTTCCGGTAAAATCGATTTACCAAAATTTAAAATAAAACTGGAGTACTTAATTGAAAAATTCATATTCTTGTTCAAAATGGGTGGAGATTTTACTGAGACTATCACTTTCCGGGAGATACCTAGTATTAATTCACTCGTCTGAACTGCGGTGACACTCGGCGCCAGTATTTATACCTGAACCTTGAATTTCCCGAACGTTCTAGTTCGCATGCTTAGAGAAGAATCGATTGATCGATTGTTCGAAATAGTGGGTCTCGATGGTTCGAGAGGGAGCTTTGTTTACGCTCAGAGGAGGTCTCGAGAACGAATGAGATACCAAAGCTTTGGACATTCAAACCAGAGATGGCAACTCGATTGAATTTGATGGCCAGATCTTGAAACTTTGATTAAAATTTGGCGCCAAGACTTTAATAATTCTCTAACAAAAATAGTACAATTTTTCTTTTGTTATTAATGGTAATAATATTGTAACATACGCAGTATAATAATTATAAAAATATCAGTCACAAACCATTTAAATAATACGGTTATATCGTGAACATAAATAAATATAACGTGAAATAAAGTAATAGAATTTATATTCTAAGAAACAGAACACAGCGCCATCTATTGGGTGTATTTGCAACCTAGATGTCAAACAATATTGAGGAATTTTATCGATGAATCAACGTACACCGCCATCTATGAGAACTTCATAAAACTAAACAGTAAATAAACACTTGCTTAAGAAACATTTAATTGATACATTTTATTCGTTTACATTCACGACATAAGCGAATAATTGAGATGATAACTATCCTATCCAGTAAATTAGACCAAAATACGGGTACATGTGAAATTTGATTGAAATCGGTTCAGTAGTTTTGGAGTTTATTCGGGACAAACATCGTGACACATATGGGCACTATAAGATGTTGTTAGGTTAGCTAATTAGCTAACCTAACCAGTTAGTATTTTGTGTATAAATCGAGGAAAAATTAAAATATTTTGTAATTTCGGTCCAATTTCAGTTTTCCTAGATTCACCAACTGCAAAAATAATCTTTGTAATTCCATATAAATGTATAGGATTACAAAGTTACATTTGCAGTTAATGAATGATTTTAATATTGATATGGTCATTATAAGATGTAGTTAGGTTAGCTAATAAGCTATATAAAAATCAAATTAATATCAATATTAAAAATCTTTTATGTTTCTATTTTTTATGTTAGCTAATTAGCTAACCTAACAACATCTTATAGTGTACAAATGCAATGTGGCAAGTATTAGGTACTCACAATCGAATTCTATTAAACAACACTGCGCGGGAATGCATAATATTATGAAGTAATGCATATATACATATATACCGGTTCCCTATTTATTCGCATAATATTTTTAGTCATAATTTTACAAGTCATAATATATTTTTTTTTAGTTGACTGCCTCGGTGGCGTAGTGGGCGCATGCTCGACTGCCAATCAAGGGGTTTCGGGTTCGATCCCCGGGTCAGGCAAAGTGATAAATATTGGATTTTTCTAATAGGAATTATCTCAATAACTGCCTGGAGTCTGGAACTGTGCCCGTTAGATGGCAATAGGCTCGCCCCCTATTACATGGGACCAATAACATACTGGCGAAATGTGGGTGTATCTACTATGGGACTGAGTCCTGGGTACACCTCTACCCCTTCGGGAAAAAGGCTTGAATGTATGTTTATGTTATAATATTTGAAGGCCTAATATATTATGTTATAACTAATAATAATTACTTGTCATAACGTCATAGGTCCTATTACAACTTGTCATAATTTAAATAATCATAACGTTTGAAGTCCTAACCATTGACAGCCATCATATTTTACGCCATAATCTTCACATTTGTCCTAACTATTTTTAGTGCTAAAATTGTATGCCATAATCATACTATCCTGCATATTATGGTTGAGTTCGCGACGTATAGTTTTGATGTTATCAATATTTCACTTAAATTGTTTTACACTACAATTATAGGTAATAGAAGAAGGTCAGTTATACAATAAAATGTCTTGAATGTCATATTGAAAATCATGCTGGAGCTAGAGTTAGTTCTGAATGACAGCGTGGACCATCAACTCCAAAAAAAAAGCAACACCATTAAATATGCTATAAAATAAGTGTACATATTTATATTAAATTACATATTGTTGTCGAGTTTTGGCGGGAAACCGAAGAATACAGTTTGGCCTCCGTATCTTTATCAATCGACATCGTGGAAGCGGCAGGAGCGACCTGCCCGCCTAGCATGGCACGGGGATAACTCGTTTTCCCCGTTTTTTCTCTCTTTCACGCCTGATAATTCATATCTGCTGTCTCGCTCTAACCCCCAGGGACTTCGTTTGCCCTGGTCACTGTGCTACCGGGGCTGAACCAGACTAGATCAGGATAGAAAAGCCTGGCAAGATATGGAGGAGACCTATACCCGCCTATGGGTGCCTGATAATACAAATTGTAATTTTAAATAAGAAATAAATATACATATTAACCATGCAATTAATAATATAATATAAGAAAAATAATATAATTAATAAATATGTAATAATAAGAATTTAATATAATGTATATAGAAATTGTAATACTTATCAAATAAATTGACTAATTATGTACTAAAATTAACGCAACCTTTTAAAAATTGCGAAAATTGTGAGTGTCGCTATACAACTGCTGTTCAACACACCACTATTCTTCTGCGGTATGCAGTGTCTTCTGCGGGTGTTCTCCGAAACGCAAAGCTATAAGTAGGTATGATTCTGCTAATTGTGGTTGAGTTCGCGACGTACTTTAATTTTTATGTTCAATTCAATTCAATTCTTATTTTGTGGCTTGTAAAAGTGCTTAGAACACCACAACTTTGCCAATGACACGCAGGGAGATAGAACATCAAACTTAGGAAATTAACCAATAAGATTAGATTAGATTAGATAACTTTTATTGATACCACAATACAGAAAATTAACAAAATGAAACTTAAAAACTAAAACGTGAGTAACAATAATTGGCGGTCTTATCGCTCAGAGCGATCTCTTCCAGACAACCATTCGAAAAGAGGAAAGGCATGGAAAAAAAATTGGAAAGACGGTGTTAAGTGCTTTTATTATTAATGTTTCACATAAATTGTTTATTACACTACAATATGTCTTGAAAGTCCTTTATCTTATTGAAAATAATGCTGGAGCTAGACTACTCTGTGGAGCTAGAGTAAGTTCTGAAGAGAATGACAGCGTAGACCATCAACTCCAAAAAAAAATACAACACCATAAATAAAACTAAATAGTGACCTTCATAATTTTAATACTAGGAATAAAGACAAAATAGCTGTACCTAGCTTTAGATTATCTAAAACAAATAAAAAGACATTCTTAGGAAATAGTGTACGTTTCTATAATAAAATCCCAAAAGAGATAACTGGGCTCTCAGAGGGTAAATTCAATACCTATATAAAATCTACTTTACTTAAGAAGGCATATTATAAAGTCAACCAGTACATAGAGGACAAAGATGCCTGGAAACTTCTGCATAGCCGCCTCGCGGCACCTTCAAAGAAAACGAATGTAACCAAACCAAATATTGTGAAACTATCTGTTGAAAAAATTAAGCCCTACAAGTTTCTTGTGCGTTCTTCTTGTAGAGGTATCTTTCCGAACGCACGGTAGACTCAGTACTGTTAATCTTCATTGACGTGCAAAAGTGTCAGATTATGACCTATTTGAATAAATCTGTTTGAGTTTGAGTTTGAAAAAAATAAGTGTACATATAACCATAATAAATTATTGTTATCTTCTTTAATCATAATTCCATTGTAAAATACACTGCATTTTAATTTATTACACTCTGTATATTTCTCGCAATGATCTGGCAACACCGCAAATCTATGTCCATCACAACTCTGTGTATAGTCCGACACAAAAGAGTAGAAACGGAACTAATTTAAAGTGTATGTGTTGATGAAATTGTTTTTACTCTTGTAAAAGACAGTGGCGCCCCCATTATTTTCTACTCTTTTGTGTCGAACTATATCAGCGGATCTCCGATCAATCAAGCCCAGTGGATGTTCGTCAATGACATTATCGAATGTAACCAATAAGGGCCGGTTTTTTGATCGTTAGTTACGGTTAAGTTAACCATTTCTCAAACTAACTATAGTTAAATTTCTAACCAATGGTTAAATCGTGTGGAAAAAAATAGTTAACCATGTGTGAAAAAACTAATTTTGTCGAATTTTAACTATTTGTCAAAAAATTTAACCATTGTTCGACTTAACCAGTGATAAAAAAACCCAGCCTAATAAGGACTTTTGAATTTTGAATACAATCAGCAATCATATTCTACAGCTTGATACTAAACAGCAGCTCACACATCAATTTGGTACGAAATGAGTAAAGTGCGATCAAGCCGCTTGCCCGTCTCGGAACCAAGCCCTCAACATTATCGAATGTGAAACTAGATGGCGTTGATTAAGCAATACGATATATCTGAAACACACATGCGTTTGATTTGACGAAAATGACAACTGTTACGCTCAACAAAACTATGCAATTCTTATCCATATCATGTTGTAAATTTAAAATTTTTGAGTGGGCTATTATATTTGAATAGCCTAGAGTAGGGATGCCCAAAAAAGTGTATTGTATCGATATATCGCATCGTAACTGTATCGATACGCGATATTATCGATTTCCTTTGTATCGATATATCGTATCGTAACCGTATCGCATGCCTTTCAATTAATATGCGATATAATGAGTATATATCGTGCAAAGGGTTATCTTTTTAGTAGTTTTACTATATTCTTTTATTTTTTAAAAAGAAACAAATAATTATATGTATTTAAAATAGTTTTATTCAACAAAAAAATCACAATTGCCATTGATCAGCACTTAAACAACGCAAAAATAATAATTTTGATAAGCGCTGTGGATTTAACCTATTACGGCTTTCGGAAAGTGTGTGTCCAGCTAAAGAAAACAGGCGTTCAGAAGGAACTGAAGTTGCGACAACTGATAAATAACGCAGTGCCAAGTGACTTGGCACTGCGTTATTTATCATTGGCCATTGCAATCAGGGCCGTCTTTACCAGGGGGTGCAAGGGGTGCGGTGCACCCGGGCGCGGAGCGCCCGGGGGCGCCTGTCGAGCGCTGAATTTTTGGATATTTCATTGAACTTAACGCTATTGCACAGATTTATATACTTGTTACTTACGCCAAATATGTATGCGCAAGCAAAAAAAATAGTCATCAACAATAATATTTTTTTTACTTTTATTACGCTTACGGCGCTTGTCATACC
Organism: Hemistola chrysoprasaria; assembly: GCA_947063395.1. NCBI lineage: Eukaryota > Metazoa > Arthropoda > Insecta > Lepidoptera > Geometridae > Hemistola > Hemistola chrysoprasaria. The sequence continues at coordinate 391,575 of OX346738.1, read as the reverse complement.
GCATTACTACACGACACAAATAACAATTTTATTTAATACAACACGCGCACAGCAAAATCTCTAATCCAAAGAGAGTGTATGTATGTACGTTTGACACGTTGCCGCCCGGTCGCTCGCACTTGAAGCAAAATGATATCTAAGTCAATAAAGTGTAAGTTCATTAATTTGAAATGGGCGCTCGGCGCGGCACCTGTACGTCCGTTGCGTCCTTTGACATAGCCGAGCGGGCGCTCGCACTTAAAGAGAAATGATCTCTAAATCACTACAATTAGGTGTAAGTTCCCAATGCATCATCAAGTACTCCCACTGATATTTTAAGCTATATATATTCTAATAATTTAATTTCCTAATATCTCAACAGTTCTGCGTACCTATATATTTAACACTGCCTGTTATAGTAGCAGAAGCTGAAAGATCCTTTTCTAAATTAAAATTAATAAAAAAAAAAACTTCGTTCAACCATGACCCATGACAAACTGACAAACTTAGCCATTATAAGTATAGAATTCAAAATTGATATAAAAATAAATGATTTAATTACAATCTTTGCCAACTCAAAGCCAGAAAAATTGAGTTTGTTTGATGTATGTGTATGTAATAAATAGATATTTAGTAATCGAAGTTTTAAGTTTAATTTTGTTTTTCAGAGTATTAAGCTAAGTATTAAACTTGCAGTGTGTCGTCGGTCGCGTGCCACGCTGCAGTGTAAACAAAACGAGGGCGCAGGCTGAGTCTCGCACCCCGGCGCAGAATAGACTTAAGACGGCCCTGATTGCAATCATTTTGAAATAAAAGTTTTGTTGCTCGAACTCGAACGGAATGAAAAAGGAGAAAATAAACTAAACATTTATTAATCATATTTGACGGTACTACAAAGTCCAAAGATTTTTTAAATCTACCTCCAAGTCTAAACAAAAGCCGGCTGTTCTTGTTCCATAAACAATTTTGTCGACGTTATCATTCTCTTATTACTAATAACAATATATTCAATGGCACTGTCTATTATCGTTTAGTGATGATGTAATAGGAACTTTAAAATTATAAAAATTAATCACCGACATAGTTTGATACGATACGGTAATGCGATATTTTTATAAGAATGCGATATATGGAAGCGTATCGTATGGTCAAAATATCGCATCAAATATCGCTATATCGTATAGTGCTGTATCGATATCCCGATATATCGTATCGTAACGGGCATCCGTAGCCTAGAGTAGCGATGGGTCGTCGGTAGCGATGGGTCGTCAGTAGCGATGGGTCGTCGACGCATTTCTCGTAGACGAAACTAGACCGCCCATTTACGTTCATCGACGAGACGATCAACGCGTTAAATTTGTCGACGAGTCGACTCGTCGACTCTAGTTTGACGCGTAGACCCCTAGACGGACAGTCTAAAGAACGACACGACAGTCCGACGAACGACACGTTTGTCTCTTTCTTTTTTGGAAGTTATACTACCGGCATCCCTTTTTTACATTGAAGTTTATCCGAATGCTTATCATGGCGTATATTCTCTGAGATGTGCATTCAAATATCAACTTTCTTACAGACATTTTAGAGTTCAAATTCGTTTATGACCGTCGATCGTTATTATGCGTCTAAGTTTAGACACGTTACTGTTCGTCCTTCGTCGATGAACGTCTCGCCGTAGAATTCTACGAACCGTAGCCGTCTACGAATTCATCTGGTCCATCAATGGACGGTGACCTGTCCATGCGTCGCGCATACGTGGACGGTTGATTTAACTAGTTCGTTCATTCAACGCTCACCGCTAGTCGTCGGTGCATTTTTCGTAGACGAATCTAGCGATGGGTCGTCGACGCATTTCTCGTAGACGAAACTAGAGCGTCTATCATCGTTCATCAACTAGTTGAATTCGTCGACTCCACGACTCTAGTTTAACGCGTAGATCCCTAGACTAGACTCACGAAACTAGACCGTTTATTATCATTCATCGACTAGTTGAATTTGTCGACTCAGTTCTTCTACTGTAAAAAGTTGTGATATCCACCAAACAAGTATATAACAAGCTATATAGTTTATTAGCAAATAATTAGACGCATTGACTTTGTGTTTGCTGGTTTAGAGGGCATAATGTCCTTCATATATTCTTCATATATACATATTATATAAATGTAAATATGCTATTATTTAATATGCTCTCTAAGCTTAGCGTAGATCTATATCTGTGGCGTACTTAGTATGAGTCAGATGTACTGTAGTTATAGGAGATCTGTATAGATCTCCTGTTATCTGCTTATAAATTATATAGCTTGTTATAGACTAGTATCCAGAGACTACCATCTCCGCTGTGTCCGGTAGATGGCAATAGGCTCGCCCCCTATTACATGGGACCAATAACATACTGGCGAACTGTGGGTGTATCTACTATGGGACTAAGTCCTGGGTACACCTCTGCCTACCCCTTCGGGAAAAAGGCGTGAATGTATGTATATGTTTACCATCTCCGAAACTAGATGGCGTTGATAAACAATGCGATATTTCTGAAACACACATGCGTTCAATTAGACGAAAATGACAACGGTTACTTGCTAGTTATAGTTAATCTATAATAACACAATTTAGAAATTTTTAACATCGTAAAAGAATTTTTAGTGGGCTCTTTCTTTTAAATAGCCTAGTAGAAGATGACGATGACTGTTGACGATTGACCAGGGGCCCAATTCTGAAAGTGCACTATAAGCGTAATGGTGTTCCGATCGTGTATCATCGGTACTTTTTTTGAAATACGCGAGTCTATATGTCATTTAAAAAACTCCAATGGAAAACCGATGAAATCAGAATGAACACGTTTGATCTGTCATTGTTCGCATAATTTTAATCCCAATTCACTAAGACTCTTGTGATCAATGTCGTATTGATGGTTGACTTTAACCGAATTCTGTAACCATTTTGACATCAAGTACTTCGGCTTTTCAATGATAGATTCTATCGTAAACTACCATTGACTGACCATTTTGCAGCCGAACCTTTTGAGTAGCAGTTGCTCAATGGTAGTTCGATGAAACCTTCAAATTACTCTTAAAATGGCCGTATAAGCGGCGCTGAATATAAATTTACTATACAAATACGAGTAAATTATCATGAAATAGAGAAAAAATGCCCGCGTCGACGCTTTCTAAGACCTTCCGGATAGTGAATATGAAATGGGAAACACGAAAATCAGACTTATAATTTTATAACCAAACATCCCTATCGTCAATATCTTCGGGACATAGTCAGTGTGGTCTGAGAGTAATAGGGTAAGTAAAAAAATAATAATAATAAGTTATTACCTAGTCTAATATATCCATTTATAAAAATATTTTTTATAAGCGCCATGCAAGGAATTTCTACCCATAGCGCCATGACTGCTGTGCATATGGCCTTTGGTTTTATGCCACTCTTTTGATGCTATCGATAAATCGCGCCCTGGATTTTTCAATTCTGACCACAGTTGTACATCACTCACCTAAACAAAGCTAGCCTAAATAATATTTCTTATAATTTTTTTTCAGGTGGTTCAGACATTTGGAGAGGATGGATGAAAGGAGATTAACAAAAGAGCTGTAAATAAGACTGGTGTGAATGGTAAAATTGGTAGGGGTCGACCTAGGCGTACATTTCATGAACAAATTGATGTTGTTCTAAGACGAGCATGTATGAAGAATGTCATAAAAGTGGACAAAGCGAGAGCTGTATGTCCGGGTCGTAGCAAGTGGAGGAAAATAGTCTGCATACCCCAACGTGAACAAGGCGTGAATGTATGTGTACTGCCTCTGTGGCGTAGAGGGCGCATGCTCGACTGCCAATCAAGAGGTCCCGGGATCGATCCCCAGGTCAGGCAAAGTGATTAATATTGGATTTTTCCATTAGGAATTATCTCAATAACTGCCTGGAGTCTGGAACTGTGCCCGGTAGATGGCAATAGGCTCGCCCCCTATTACATGGGACCAATAACATACTGGCGAAATGTGGGTGTATCTACTATGGGACTGAGTCCTGGGTACACCTCTGCCTACCCATTAGGGAAAAAAGGCGTGTATGTATGTATAACATTTCATCCTAATTTGTGCCGTCGTTTTAGCGTGAAAAGGTAACAAGCATACAATTTATTATATAAGTTGGGATTCTTCATCACTTTTCTTTTAGAAATGTGATAAAAGTTCTTCAAATAAATATAGGCACATTTATTACAAGTAAAAATTCAATTTCAATTTCAATTTCAATTTCTTTATTGCATAATTCATGATATAATAATAGATGGTAGTACATAATCATGATACCCGTTTGGGCGTAGCAAATTGTTAGGTAACGAATATTTTATGAAGAATACATGTATCCAATAAATAACAATAATAATAATAATTTCTTTGGCTTTTAATTTATGAACGTGAAGCAGGTCACTTACTAGTTCTCTTTTTTATCAACTGAATTTGGCTTACTTAAAGCAGTTCAATATAATTTATTCGTTTATTTGTTACAGCATGGGTTACAAAATACAACAACCAGTCGAACAATAAAACAAGCCTTATTCAGCTATAAAACCATAGGTACCATACATATAAGAATATACATAAAATGTTATATGTTATAATTATTGTGAATGTAACTTCAATCAGAACATTAAAAATTATAATTTATGAGAATTTCATTTCTATCTTGTTACATAGATTATTATTTACAGACCCCACATCATTCATTAATCAACTTGATATTATATAAGTAGTTTCTTTTGACAAAACATGAAGGAGAAATTTAAAGTAGAAAGGTGTTATGAGTATGTTGTCAACCTTGAGCACTAGAATTCAGTCCCACACTGCAAGCTTGATCTGCGGAGAATAAAGACAGAATTGTTTAATGGTGTTATTTCATGCCTACTATACACCTAACCCTTCAACCAATATTACTTATGATGAAATTTATCATCTGATCTAAAGCGATAATTCATTGTGTTACCTAATCTAATTTCAAAAATTTACTATAGTATCATCAATCCGTTTTTTTTTCTATGTTATTTTACCTAATCAATCTATGTTACACACCGCTATAAAATATCTTGTGACTTACAGCATTTAACTTAGACTGCCTCAGTGGCGTAGAGGGTGCATGCTCAAATGCCAATCAAGAGGTCATGGGTTCGATTCCCAGGTCAGGCAAAGTGTTAAATAAGGATTTTTCCATTAGGTATTATCTCAATAACTGCCTGGAGTCTGGAACTGTGCCCAGTAGAGGGCAATAGGCTCACCCCCTGTTACATGGGACCAAAAACATACTGGCGAAATGTGGGTGTATCTACTATGGGACTGAGTCCTGGGTACACCTCTGCCTACCCCTTCGGGGAAAGGCGTGAATGTATGTTTAAAGCCGAATGTCAGGATTGTAGCAAGTGGAGAGAAATAGTCTGCTTACTCCATCGGGAACAAAGTGTAACTGTATGCTGTATGTATGTATAGCATAATTAACAAAGTTGTAAATCACATCTCTGGGCCCTAAGATACAGGCTCTTTCTTAGTTTAAGGATCCGCTGGAAATATAACAGAATAATATATTATGTTTTAAATGTAAAAGTTTAAGTTAAGAATTTTAAATTTATTTGCAGGTTGACTTGTAACATTTTCTATTATAAATAAAGAACTTGAACTTATAAAATAAAATTTGATTAGGCAGGCGGGTTGAAGAGCACAGTCCAATGCTAAAAAATAATCTAAATCTGGTACCCATGCCTGGTAATCTGGCAATAATTAGTTTCCACAACAGAATCTTACACTAATCTCTTTTCATAGAATTCCAAGATCTGACTGTTTGACTTAATAAGTAATCAAGACAAAAGGGTAGGTACTTATACTCACTTTTAAACATTTTGTTGATCATTTGTAATATCCAGTTTTGACTTACACCAGGTAAGCTTGTTAATCTGCAAGGTACCTACTTCTATTATAACGATAGACTATTTCTTGGATACAAAGCGGACGCCCATTGTAAGATTTTTGTGAAAACTAGTTCTATCTGTACTCTGGCGCAGCACCTTCTCTGAAAGAATAACAATAATACAATTTAATGACAAGCGTTATTATTCCCGGGATTTCGTTCTGGTAGGAATCTCGGGTCAAGACTTGATTATCATCATCACCATCATCTCAGACGTAGAAGTTTACTAGACATAGGTCCCATTGGGGGGCCTTGGCCTATACTTACCACGCTTGGCAGGCAGGTTGGCGAGATATATATATTATGAAGATAAATATTTGAGTACATTTTTCTACTGAATTAACTGTTTATGTATTTCACTTTTACTTAGGGAGTTGAATACACAGAATACTATTGCTAGGAGGTTGAGACGACAAACTACGTTTTTCTAAAACTTTCTAGTGATTGTGTGTATTTTTAATTTATTAAATTCGTTAATATTTACACTCGACTCGACTGACAGTATTACTGACTTTGACATGTTCTGTGCTTTGACAGTAAAATAATGAAATTTTCACAGGCTATCCTAAATATTTGCATTTTTGAATTAATTATAGCGTCTTTTCTTTTACCGTTTTTTTGCAGGCAACATTTTTTACATGATTGATTTTGACTGGCAGCACTGTTCATTCCGAGAAGACGCGACTCCGACGACAGGCCAATGCGATCTTTGTGACACTGGTAATTTGATGTTCCGGAATTGACACTTAGGCCACTCTGGCGTTATAATCGTATCGGCCTCTCAGTCGTGTCGGAATGGTCGAAAAATTAAGGTGTCCGTACGGAATCGAGGCCCAGGCATTATAGTTCGCGTCACGGTCTAATAATTAATAGCGCTGACCTTCTATGCGCAGAAATCGATTTTTAGATCTATTCGGTAACAGGAATAAGGTGCGACGGGAGAGGCGCTTGCATTGGTCCCCTGTCTTGCACGCGTTCACGCGTCTCAAGTCTCAAGTGTCCTGCGTACATATTTCGTAGTGGTGTGTGAGCGATGACAGCTCGGATAGTGAAGACAGTCTAGATCAGGTTGACAACTCCGAAATTGTATTATTTAATTTTAATTTATCATCTAACGAAAAGACGTGTTATTCTGAGTCTATTACTCTCTCGGAATAAAGTATACCACATAATATGACGTGTCCTTTGATTAAAAATTTAAAACATATGTTCAATTCAGTTAATATGCGCATGCCCGAACCGCTTAACGCATCTTTTTTCATACTTTTATACTACTAACTTGACAAATTAGGTAGTTACTATAATACTCGCTCAATAATTATATGCGCGACTGTACACTTGCGCAAAGCACTGCTCCACTTTTGCCGAGCGCTATTAAACGTGACGCGACCTATAGCAGTGGTCAGCGACATTGAGTCAGTCAGGAGTCAGGAGTGGACAATAGCGCGATTACTGATAACTTCCTAACTTGATAACTTTGCTAGGCCTCTTTTGCAGGAGGCCGCCTGGGGAAGTACCACACCTTTGCCAGTTATTCATCCGCCAAGCAGTAATGTCCAAACATTACTGTGTTCCGGTATGAAGGGCAATGTTACCAGCGAAATTACTGGGCATGATGAGATTCAACAACTCATATCTCAGGGTGATAGGCGCAGTGCAGTGCCGCGCAGTATTTTGAATATTAAAACACTGGGTGGCACTGTGTCTGATATGAACAATCATGATGCTTACCATCAGGCACCTGATTTGTTCGTCTTGTTACTTACTATCATAAAAAAAAAACTTACTTATCGGATACTCAGATCAATAAACCATTCATTATTATGTTATTTTTAGATATATTAATGTTTTTAAATAGGAATACAACCGTTTTTGACGTGACAACGTCTTATAATTCGATAGAGCCGGCTGCACGCACGAAAAAACATGACTCATGCGGCGTTACCTCGCTCTGAGGCGTTCCATGTAAGGCTTGAAGTGCAAGCGAGAGCGCGGAACGAGCGACATCCGTCTCTCTCCTACTTGAGTGAGCGATGCGTCTGCGTGGATAGCTGTATAGTACATTTACATGTTTTGATCGAGTATCAAGTGCAGTGAAAAGTGAAACAAATAAAATTAAAATTTTCTTTTGAAAAATGCTACCATTCCATCAGTATTTTCTTAAGACGTTGTCACGTTCAACTATCGTCAGTAAACCGATTTTACAGACAACCAATTTTTTTTTAAATCAAATATTTTTTAGCTCAAACAAAGGCCAGATTAAGAGCCAACCACAAACAATTGAGTGGAAATTATTCTCACTTTTCCATACTTATTTGGGAAATTTCATTTCAGAAATTAACCTATATTTATAAAAATACAATGTATCACGAATTTACTCCTGCTAAAACGTTATCTATATCTGCCTATTCTATACCGGTTGTCAAAAAAAAAAAAAAAAAAAAATAAAGTTGTCTGGAAGAAATCGCTTTAAGCGATAGACCGCCACTTGTACTAGCCTACTTTTTTTGCCAATAACAGACACAGTGTCACCCAGTGTTTTAAAATTCAAAATTCTGCGCGGCACTGCACTGCGCCTGTCACCCTGAGATATAAAATGTTGAAACTCGTCATGCCCAGTAATTTCGTGTTTATCTATCTATCTATGCTTTCTATCTATCCATACCCGTGCGAAGCCGGGGCGAGCCACAAATTGTTAATAAAAAGAAAAAATTGGGTTTTAGTAATTTATCCATTAAAATATTTAACTTAAGTATGTTCTTAAACTTTTAAAAATACAACATATCAGTTTTTCAAAAGGGGTATAATAAACTGACCTCACAATGTCAGTGTACAGAGTTATAATGGGTTTTAGCGCCGCGTGTTACACTCTACGGACTCACTGCGATTGTAAGAAAATAACATTAAAACATCAAAACATTTTGGCAAATAACCTACGTGCGTCACCAAAAAAAATAAAATCACTTTGATAACAGACTAATAATTGAAAAAAAAGTTACTTTATCGCGTAGAGGATGAAAAGTTGTTTTAGTCCAGCTCTGGTACGCAACTATGACGGACTTTTTTTTGAGCGAGGAGTGAAAATATTAATAAGTAGTATGTTTTTATCAGACCGTCCAAACTTAGAACAATACGCCTGGAAAGTCTATTAATCAAATTTAAAACCATATCCAAACTATCGTTTTAGCAACAGTGGCGGTTATTTTAAAATTTGTCGGGTTATATGTAACTTAAAAGGCTTACTAGAGCAAAGAGATGGCGGTTTTTCAATATTTCAAATTGCAAACCATGAAGTACTAATTAGTTGAATGTGATTTCAGTAGATGTCACTGTACCTAATGAGCCACATGAAAGCGATACAATTCGTTGTAAGTGAAACGTAACGTAATAGTGATGAGACATTATTGCTGATAATCGACATACGAAGTGCTTATTATTAAATACATCATAATATAATATATTTTTTAAAATGGGGTGTATGTATTATGGTCCAATAATAAAACTTTGTAAAATTTTTGTCAATGAATGCGGGACGTAGCACCCCACATAAAATAGAGGATTTAAGATAATAAGGATTAAAAGAGATACAGGATTTTGTTCCAACAATGGGCGGAGTAGTGATCATGAGGAGTTTAGGTGTATAATAAATTATTTGATAGGTAATTGGTAGAATTCGGGGAGAGGGGACCTCGATCGTGGCACACTGGGTACGAGCCCAGATTGCCCACTGGGAAAGAGGAGCCTGACGGTGGCGTCGGAGTTTTGATTAAGTATTATTATTTAGGTGTAGTATTCATCATCATCATCATCATCATCATCTCAGCCATAGGACGTCCACTGCTGAACATAGGTGTCCTCCATAAATTACCATCCAGTCCGGTTGTAAGCGGCCCGCATCCAACGTGTTCTTGCCGTCCTTACCAGATTTTCTGTCCACCTTGTGGGTGGATGTCCTATGCTGCACTTGCCAACGGTGTATATAGCGTATATACACCGATATAAAATTTCCGTAGACTATTTTGTAGATATTGAAAAGTACTACAAACCCTTAGTACATCATATTATTCTACCATCAATGGATTTCACAGCGCACGCAAATTTATGAATATGGTAATTATATTATGTGACACCTTGGTTCACAATATCGCAGTTTTCTTACAGATCCCTATTTTTTTTCAAAATCTCATATTATAGTCTATGTCACTTACACTGAATTAAGCTATCCATAAGTGGAAGAATTTTTAAAATCGGTCCAGTAGTTTTGGAGCCAATTCGTTACAAACAAAAAAACAAAGTTTCTCTCTTTATAATATTAGTATAGATAATTAAAATAATAAATATAATTATTTAATCGAATATAATAATAACAATATGTGTAACATTTGATTGCATTGTAACAATAAATATTTTTATTTGATATATAAAATATCGATAGAAAATTGATGCCTTCCATTCCTAGTCACGGAGTTTTTTGACATATGTCACGAATGTCACCTGAACAGTTAATTTGAAATTCAATTTTCCCAATTTTCTTCATTGAACATAATATTAAAAATGATTCTTCAATGAGAAAAATTCTTCAATAAGATTTTCTTCAATGTCCACCGAAAATTTGCAACTTGTGCCGGTTTTTCGTGTGATATATGTGTTTGTGTGAAGTGTGTCGTTGTTATCCGTAGGCTTCGGCGTTCGTAGTTTCGTGTCTTTAGGATTCACTGCAATTGCTTTTACTTCCACCTTTAAAATAAAGACATCCTTGTTTTTCTGCTATGGTGACTGCCTATATGCTACGGCGAAGACACAATACATAATGTAATATATTTTTATTGTCTTCTGGGGTTATGTTAACAATAGTAATTCTGGACTCCGATAATTTCATCAATTTGTTTACAAGCTTATTAAATTATGAACAAAGAGATGTAATATTTGACATCTCCTAAGAACGAATCCTAAGAACGATTACATATCATCCTCAATGTTTATAATATTAAGTCATACACATACTGGAGTGTTTAATTATAAGATCTACTCGTACTATGTAAATAATTAGATTTATTTATGATTATTAAATGGTATTTAAGAACGACTTAGTATTTTATTTATTTTCATTCTCAGTAAATCTGTAATGTGCAGTATGTAGACCTACACATAGATATACACATAGTTACACCTACATATAGGTATACCTGCACATAGATATGTATGTCTACTATAATATAGGTAGGTATAATCTTAGTAGTGCTTACTAGAAGAAATAGATAGCGCTACTACTGCACTTGCACCTAAAGGGGCCAGACTTAGGTCTCTATTTGAGTATATATAAAGTACTCTGTGGTTTTTATCTTTTGAAAAACGGATCTTTTAATTATCCACACATTACTGTATTGCCAGTGTCAAAAAAAGTAGTCCAATAAATACATTATTTAGATTCATTTTTGTTGTGGTCACATGTTACCACATAAATAGGGGGCGCAGAAAGAAGAAATACTGGTGGATCTGAAAAAAAAAATTAATTATTTTTTGTCTATTGCTGATAATAACTTGATTACTTATGTCAAAATCTCACCGCAAACAGTACCGCATTGTGTTTTCAGGTTTTCTAGACTGCTGTGATGACCGTGCCCTTTACTGGAAATATATTTATTTATTTTATTTGGTCTGTGGTTATATCCATTTGCAACATAACATACAATCACGGCGATTTCTCGAAGGGCTAAGCAGAGGTGTACCCAGGACTCATTCCCATAGTAGGCACACCCACATTTCGCCAGTATGTTATTGGACCGAAGTAATAGGGGGCGAGCCTATTGCCATCTACCGGACACAGTTCCAGACTCCAGGCAGTTATTGAGATAATTCCTAATTGAGATAATCCAATATTTAACATTTTGCCTGACCTGGCAATCGAACTCGGTCCTCCTGATGGGCAGTCGAGTATGTACCCACTACGCTACCGAGGCAGTCAAAAAGTTAGTTAAAGTAAACAGATAATCAGCGATACTATTACAGGGTTACCTTAAAAACACCAACAACCTCGTAGGAGCAGGCAGCCAACATCATAAATAACAACATTTGTTCCACGACTTTTCATAATTTGTTAGATTTAACTTTCATACAAAAATAATTATCAATTTAATATTCCAGATGAATGTTGTTAACTCTACGCGCATCGTAATAAATTAGGTAAAAAAACTCTTGCAATGAACCTGGTTAAGTATATAGGGATGTGGTCTCAGTGTAGGTACGTACATACTGCCTACAAGTCCCTGGGTCTCTGGCGAAGTGTTATTATTATTACTAGCAGCGCATACGCGCGCGAGCGTCGCGTCGTCTTTTCGTTTGTGAATGAAACATAGACTTACAAATGTCACGAAAGTACATTAAAAACTTGAAAAATATTTTTTGTTTAATGTACTGAGTTATGTCAAAACTCGTAGAACAAATTATGTTGTTGTTTATTTGGCTGCCTAGTTCGAGGTTGCTGGTGTTTTTAAGGTAACCCTGTATAAAATAATATCGAACGTGTTATAAAAAGGTGCAGTAATACTTATGGGATTTTTTTTTGTTGTTGGTTTCTGAGCCACGTCGACCTTACATTATAATTTTTGATTTTATTTGATAGGCCTAATAATAAGACTCAAATCTGCAGAAATGATATTATTTAGTATCGCCATTAATTATTATGAACTAAGCAAATGTTCAATGAAAATTAGACCGTGCGTCGCCATTCGCCATTAAAAAATACTTAGTACTTAACCTCACTTTGTTGAAATCAAATTATAAATTAAACGGTGATAATAAGGACAGTGTAAGGTTTCCTGGGCCCAGCTTCCTTGCTTCTTTGCAGCTGCTCTATTTTCAGTGAAAAGTCATTTTTTGGCGCCCTTTTTGGACCCCTTTAGAATGTAAAGAACCCAAAAAGAATACATTCTAAGTTTCAAGTTTCTAGGATAAGTGGGTTTGGGCTCTGCGTTGCATGTCAGTCAGTGAGTAATTTAGGAATTTCTATTATATAGTGATTACAATATTAAGCAATACATTATATGACTTTGACTTACCATGTTCCCAAATCAAGCGATGCTACTTGAAAATTTTGTGCATTTTGTAAATCAGCCATAGAACACGCTTGCCTCAGTGTAGCTACAACTCTATGAGGGATCAAACAATTTATGTGCGGTACGACCTTCTGTGTCGGATTGTTCTGTGACAATTGAATTTGACAGCTGCATGTGGAGTTGCCAGCGGAGAAATTCTCCTCAGATTTGGTACGATTTACATTTTCGTTTGGTTTCAATAAGTTGGTATTTTGAGTATTTGCTTGAAAATTATTGGCATTTTCAACTAATTTTGTTGTTGCTAAATTACTGTTGCATGGTAAATTATTTTGACAAGCTTGGGTTACTTTAGGGTTTTTAGTAGCGTTTTTTTCTACCATTTTGGTAGAAAACCCAGATATTCCGGGTTGATTGATGCGTTTTATTTCTCGATCGAATGAACGGTGTATATTTGGGTCTGAAGCCGAATTTCCGAATTGAACGTGTTTTGTTCTACTCATCAATGATAGTTGGTACTGTCCCCTACGATGTACTGAAGGGGACATATGTGGGGACATATTTGGGGACCTATTAGGGGACGTATAGGCGGATATAGTTTCCGTGGGTCGTTTTTTCACGTTTTTTATTTCGTATTCTGTTGCTATTGCTTCGAATACCTGAAACAAAAGATACGTTATTATTACAGGGCTTCCTCGTTTCGCTTATTTGTGTATTAAATATTAAAGAAACTATTAGAAATGGTGACGTGATCTTTAAATTTACGATATAGGGTCATTAATATTATAAATTACATAATACATCATCACGTCTTTTTCCCGAAGGAGTAACAAGGAGCTAGCCTACTGCCATCTACCGGGCACAGTTCCATATTCCAGGCAGTCTTTGAAATAATTTCTAATGGAAAAATCCAATCACTTTTTGCTTGACCTGGGAATCAAACCCGCATGCTCATAGATATTGCGATCACTACGCTACCGAGACTATCTATTGTAAGTGTAATTGTTAAACTAATTATAAAACGTATACTAAACAGCTCAACGCACCCCCCCTCACACACACACACACCTTCAAACATAAACAAATATAGATATAAAAGCAATTTCAAACACACGCATATAAAAAGTATTTACCTGTTCGGCTACCAAGTTCCTGGCGTAGGGCGAGTCTTTAGGGGGCAGTTGTTCTCTACATAACGCACATCTTTCCAGCCGAGACCAACACGCTGGAAATAAAAAGATTAATTATCATACACTGAAACTGAATTTGCCAACCCACCTGTCAAGTCTGTCGATTATTGGCTAAACCTAGGCCTATATCCAGCAGTGCACTCCAACAGCTGAGTGAATACGGTCTTATACCACAGTAAGTAAAAGTACCATAGTCCTTTTTAGTAAGTTTAATAAAGCAGCAAAACGAACTGGAGAGGGCTATGCTCGGAATTTCTCTACGAGATCGAATCAGAAATGAGGAATGAGGAGATCCATAAACGAACGAGAGTAACCGACATAGCGCAGCCGATTAGCCAAGTTGAAGTAGCAATGATTAATGATGGGCGGGCATATTATTATCACGTAGAACTGATGGTTGATGGCGACTGTCGTACACTCTAATAACGCTGGATGCAAGCCGCTCACAACCGGAGTAGATAGAAGATATGGGGACGGTAGCACACATTATGTCTGTTCCTCAACATAGCAGGACAGATGTGACGCCGACAGCATAGTGGATGTGTTGCGATGCAGCCTTCTCTCCACGAGATCCTCCTGTTCATGCTGTATTGATCACTCACCATGACAGTATAGATGTGAGCGCCGACAGCACAGTGGGTGAGTGGCTGTAGAAGCGCACACACTGCAGGCGAGAGCCTTCACAGCTCCTGAGAGCGCGCGTCGAGCCTTCTCTCCGCGAGACCCTCCTCCACAACTCCATAACAGCTGAGATATAGAAACACAATTATTGGCCACAACAATCGGGGAATCCATAGCCCCTGGTTCGAACCTCATAACATGGAGCCGTGTTGTGACACGCTTTGCCTTCATTAGTTTTAATTTTTTGTTAGTTTATCATTAGATCATCATCATCATCATTAGCCGGAAGAAGTCCACTGCTAAACATAGGCCTCCATATTCATATGGCGGGATTTTGCCGTAATCACCACGCTTGTGCAGGCGGCTTGGTTGGTTGGAAAACTATACTATGGAATATGAGATCCATAGGACAGGAAGCAGCATACTATGCGTAAAAACCATCAAACTGCGCCCGCCAACCCGCCTGCCATAAATGCATGGAAACGTCGATGGAGTGTAATAAATGAAGTGTTTACCTCGGGATCATCCTTAGGATCGACACCACAGTTCCACACTAGAAGAGATACTCCCCTCCCGCCTCCGTCTCCCCTTATCAACCCTGCCACTTGACCCACCTATAAATACCACACATAATAGAATATTATATTATTCAAAGCAAAAACCTGGATCTATACTAAAATATGAACTATCAATATTATCTACATATAAAAATTTGCCTAAACTTAATAAGCTAACTTAGCTTAATAAGTATGTCGTATAACATAACATACAATCACGCCTTTTCCTGAAGGGGTTAAAACTACTTGTTACTGGATGGATATAAAAGTACACACCTAATGTAACCACATAGTGTTAGTGAATTTTTTTTATAGAAAAAAGCTGATTTTGCGAAGTTATTGCGAATAAATTATAAATAGTACAAATATGATTAATATATTTGTGTTGTTTAAGTAAGATGTACCCAATATTATTATAATTTAGAATTTATTTCAATCGGATTTTAATTCTTAAAGAGCAGCGAGTAGTAGTACAATATCTGCACCAACTTCAATGCCATCCTACCATGAAAAACATTATTGTTATAAACATTTTGGTAGAAAATATGGTCATCTTACTGGCAACCCGAGCAGATCTTTTCCGTCAGCTTGCAGAATACAGTCGCCCATCTTCAAACCCGCGGCGTCCGCTCTTGAATCTACCGTCACTTCTCTCACCTGTAAACATACACTATCAATCTCAAAAATCTTAGATTATTGGTGTCTCCGCGCGCGCGACCATATACCGCACTAGCTAAGTACAACCGCTTCGAAAGTGAGGCAATTATACATGAGGCGATTTCTTAAAAAAAAAAGGTGTCGTTCTCGAAGGAAAAATAAATAGCGTAAAGTAAAAGAGCAAATCAAATTTCAAAATTTCTATACCACAGACATTTCTTAATTACATTTTTGTTATATTTATTATTTTTGTCACACCACTGACCAAATATCAAATCAAATCAAATCAAATGTTTATTTGCCAGAATGCACATTTACAAGGTTGTTCATTTTAAAACTATGTCACTGCATTCAGCCTGCAAGCAGACGTGCAAATATTATTAATTTAAAATTTAATATCTCCACAAAAGTCCAAAAAATCCTTAATACTATAAAAGCAGTTGCATAATATGATTTCATGTACTCTCCTCTCCCTGTATGGTTGTCTGGAAGAGACCTCTTAGCGATAAGACCGCAAATTTTACACTATTTGTTATTATGTTTTAATTTTAAGTTTTATTGGTGTACCAATAAGGTATTTAATCTATCTATAAGATGGGGGTGGTCTTACCCATGGATAAGGATCCCATAGAGTTCTCGTGAGTCTGAACCCTAATCCTTCGCCTTCGTCTTCTGGAAGATTTAACTGAAAATAAAACAATATCAGAACTTTATCTTCTCTTACGTATTTACACTGTGGCGGTAATATATTGCCAAATGGTTTTAAATAAATTTGTTTCTCCATCGGATATAATGTTAAATTCTGAAAACGTGTAGGTAAATTATGTTGAATAAAAGTGAATGTGAAATATGATTATGTACTTAAAGCTTTAAGATAGGTATTTTAATTAAAAATTAAAAGAATATTTTTGCTGTATTATTTCTCCACTCAAATAACTTAAAACTTTTCCGGGATTTTTTTTTCAAAAAACAAATTTTCGGCGGGAAGTGGGAAAAATTTGGGGGGAATTTCATATAGTCATCTGGTAACACTGGTGTGGCAGGTTTCCGATTCAGTAGAGCCAGGCAGAATTTTCAGTAGGGAGTATTAAAATAAGAAAGAGAGAGCTGTGCTGTATCGAGAGTGAAAGAGAACACAAACGCGAAAATATTATTTTTGTAATGGTAGGCCTCTTTCGCAGGGGGCCGCCTGGGGAACTACCACACCTTTGCCTTTGCCAGTTATTCATCCGCCAAGCAGTAATGTGCAAACATTACTGCGTTCCGGTCTGAAGGGCAATTTTACCAGTGAAATTACTGGGCATATGACGAGTTTCAACAACTAATATCTCGGGGTGACAGGCGCAGTGCAGTGCCGCGCAGTATTTTGAATTTTAAAACACTGGGTGGCACTGTGTCTCATATGGGCGATCTAGATGCTTACCAACAGGCACCTGATTTGCTCGTCTTGTTACTAACCATCATAAAAAAAAAAAAAAAAATCGTAGGTTATCGTTTTTGTTTGACCTACTATAATAAAACAGTTTCTCCATTTGCCAGTTTCAACATAATTACTTACAGTAATACATCTAACGCCTGTAGTGTATTCATTTGCCAAACTATGTGATTCTCGATCGTCTTCAGAATCCATCTGAAACAGAATAAGCTTACTTACCTCAACGATATTAATGTACTACGTACTAGATATCGGGTTCCGAACAATCACTTTGCCTGACTAAAATGCACTTCAATCCGTGCACCTCACTTTAGTTAACTTTAGTGTAGCTTCGACATCCATGCAGTGTGAACGCGTACGGAGCTGTGCTTATATTACGGGAAAACAAATCGAGTATATATTTTTCGACTTATTTGATTACAAACTATTGTTAACGTATTTCTCTATTTCGTAGACTTTAATAAATAAAACGCAACTTTAATGCACTAAGTAACGGAATTAGAGCAAATATTTTTTAAGAACGTTCTTGTCTATCGTAGAATATACGTGAATGGCTTACCTACTTATTTATAATATAAGAAAAGAAAATATTTTTATTAATATTAGGAATACTCATCTTATTCATCATCTTCATTCATCATCAATAAGTAATACTCATCTTATTCATCATCTTCATTCATCATCAATAAGTAATACTCATCTTATTCATCATCATCATTCATCATCAATAAGTAATACTCATTTTATTACTTAGTAGAATAGGATGCTTAATAAATGGCACTGAATGACGCCTAGTAATTGTATTCTACGATAAAGAGTGAAGTCGCGGGACGCAAAAAGAGTTTTTAAATGTCAAAAGTTAAATCGCAATTGAACCTTGAACTTATTTGCCAAGTAGCTTTTTACCTTTAAACTTCTTTAAAGAAAGCTTTTCTCTGGGTGTGACTAAATATGATTGTAAATATGAATTAATTGATGTTTACGTGGGGCTTTAGAAAAAAAACTTTTTTGTTTGACTTTAAAGTTTGTTTTTAAAGTTTGACCTCCAAGTAACAAGGATACATTCCTATCTGTTTTAAGCTAACATGGAATGCTTTTTAAAACTATCTTTCCCTTGGCTGCTCATTGCATTAAAATTAATATTATGTTTATAATATATTTAACTATGTAGGTACCTATATAATACATTTCTCGGCTTACCTTTTTAAAATAAGATTTATTATTAAACGCAATGGTAAATGTTTTATAAGCTCTACACTACACGAGTACAATCTTGTATCCGCTTGCAATACTGACGATATTCAAAACATATTGAAATGTAGTGATGCGGTAAAAGCGAAAGTTTATTTTATATCGATATTTTAATTATTACTTACAGTGACAGCCTGGTTGGCACTGATGGTAGTAACTCTGCTTTCTATGCAGCAGGCCCCGGGTTCGATCCCGGCCAGGTCTAACATTTGTGCGCATGAGCTTGTCTGTTGGATCTGTGTCTGTGTGCTTATATAAATAGTATGTATATCAGTGTACTATGGTAACCATACTATAGTATACTTCTTGCAACAGGCTTCTAGCCTAGTTTGGGACCAGCAGATGACCGTGTGTGGAAATTGTCCCATATTATAAAAAAAAAATTATGAGTTATTTTATAAAATTTAAAGTTCAATAAGTTTGTAGCATTGATTAGCTGAATGATTAGGATTTTTTTATATTTTGACGAATAACTTGAATAAGGAGGCTTTTACTTGTTTGTCCCTATTATTATTAATTATGCTTCTACGTTGGTTCGCCGATATTTTACTTCGTTGAAATAATATTTAAGACACATTAAAAATGGTTAATTTTGTTTGAAAGGAAAACAAGCTTATCATAACTCTATAAGACAGAATTTCGAAATTTGCAAATATTTCGATTTCTCATACAAAATAGGTCAGCTAATCGGAACATTAGTGTGGGACGTCGACATTTTCTTTGTGAATTACGAAATTCCTTCTTTCTAGTGGTTATGGTTGACCTATTGATAGATGTACACCCTTAGTATTACTGCATCTTTTCGTAACACGTTGTATAAGCTCAAAATCACACTCAAGAATGTTTATTATATTAAATAACAATCTGACACTTTTGCACGTCTGTGACGATTAACAGTATTAATTTACCGTGCGTTCGGTGCGATACCTCTACAAGAAGATTTTAGCACAAGAAATTTATAGGGCTTCATTTGATAGTTTTACAATATAATATAGTTTGATTACATTCGTTTGTTTGGAAGGTGCCGTGTGGTGGCTATGCAGAAGTTTCCAGGCATCTTTGTAAGGGTAGGGTAAGAGTAGGGACTAATCACACTTGTTCAGCTCTGTTCAGCGTTTGTCCATAGAAAACTACGATTTTGTATGTGCGTGGCTGAACGCATCCCATACAAAATCGTATAATAAGTGTGATACTCCTTTCCACCGATTCAGGATTTGATAGTGAAATTTTTTTTCGGCAAAGTGAGGGCAAACCTCTGTAATTTTATTAAATTGTTGAAGACAAAAAATATAACCTTCTTTCTCTGGATATGTTAAACCTATATTGTTAATTGGTTTTACACGACTATTTTTTTTTTTTTTTTTTAATCCTACCTCCGATTTTGTAGACGGAGACCTGTTCTACCCTATTTCCTTTCATACCAGTTCTCGCTTTTGCTACCTCTCGTACTTTCATTCCGCATACTTGTTCTTTCTGTCATCCATCATCTTTCGTACTTTAATTACCTATTCTTATGCTTCTTATTTCTATTTTATTTATGTATTTACAGACACTTCAACACTAGGGGAGGGAAGGGAACATGGGATAGTTTTTATTTGTACATTTTATCAACTATTAAACACATTTAAATATCTATCTTAAACAATTTAATTCCTAGTTTACATCTATTTTACTTATATGGACACGTTTAATATATATTAAAATATATTATGTGTTTTCCTTATTGCTACTTATTCTTTTTATTAACTTTTTCTATCACTAATTTACAATACTCTAGAAACTTATCTCTAATTTTCTTATCTTCTAATATCATACATAATGTCTCTCTCTTAATGTCTATACCTATATTTATTTCTATATCTGATCTTAAGCTACCAAATATCGGGCACTCAGTGACAACATGCAGGGCGCTTTCCTCAACATTCGGGTCACAGGCACTCCTTTACACTGTTACATACACTTTTACACGACTTTAAGGTTAAGTAACCATGGACCGGCAAGCATAGCGTAGAGACATCCACCCACAAAAGTGCACAAGTCTGATAAGAACGGCAGGAACACGCTGGATGCAGGCTACTTACAACAGGACCGGATGGAAGTCTATCGGGAAGGCCTATGGACCAGTGGACGTCCTATGGCTGAGATGATGAAAGTTAAGTTTTCATCATCATTATTCTTTATTTATTCAAGATTCTTTATTGATGTTATTTTAAATAATTTATATAACAATAAGTATTTAAAATATTATGTAATCATTTAAAATAAATTATATCAATAAGTATATTTGTAATCATCGATAGCAACGTGTCCCAACACTACAGGAACCAGTTCACCTCATTCAAGGCCCGAGTTATTGCGACACTCGATACCTACTCGATGCTCGTAATAAGCAATAAGCGAGTGAGAAAGGTCTCAGATTTTGCATGTTTTGATCGACGAGTGATGTTATTTTTATTATAATTATTAAACAAGACTTCTTATACCTATTGTCCGCGCACCAGCCTATAATAGCACAAGGCCGATAACACAGAACTCGCGCGCGGACTATACTATTACTTCGATCACGATATTATTACAGATTTCTTGTAAAGATTTAATCAAATACTTAGCTAATGGTATAAATGCTAATTATGTCTAGCAGAATAATATGGGCACCATCTATTCCCCTATACCTTGTAAAATTTAGCTCAGAGGGTACATTTAAGTTCGAAGAGGGTGTTAGACACAGAGTACTTTATTATGTGTTCTGTGATATATACATTATTTCCTCTCCGCGTCGTGCTGCAGTGAAAAGTAGACACTCTTCTTAAGAAGCAATTCAACGTCATTGCACATTCGTTTGTATTCTGTGCATTGCACTCTTCGCATATTTAGAGCGATTATTTATTGCCATCTAGCGGCGAATAGCAAAACTAATAATAATAATAATATACAATCAATATAATAATATACAGGAATTTTGGAACACACTTCACGGTAACTCTGCGCGCTGTCTTATTTGGAACTAACATAAACCGCCTATTATGAACCAGCTGAATTTTATATTGAAGGAAAATAACTCGACCCGTTGCGCGCAGAGTTATTGTGCGCGGACTGCGGACTATTAAGAATAATGTTTATTATATCTGTGGCAACCGCGGCCGCCATATTGAACTGAATACCGAAACTTTTGCATTGTTTACATTTTACAATTTTTCACGTATTTCGTGGTATTTGTTATAGAGTACGCCGTTTTCCATGATGGAAAACTCGGTAGATAAAGACAATGACTACAAACAGGGCTTGGATGTGGAGAATCTTCTGTGCCGCTGTTGCTTGGCTATAGAAAGACCTATGCTCAATGCTACAGCTTTCAACCAATTTTTCATGGATTTGGCTGGAATTAATGTGAGTTACTATTTATTTCTATTTATTACAGACAGTATTTGATGTCTTCACTTAATTTAAAAGAATTTGTTAGTAATATAGAAACATAACCTAAACTAAATCGTTCACCTACTTGAAACGAGCGATAATCTCTTTTTATTTATTATATTAACCGTTAAAGCTGCGCAGTACACATGACACCTATAATATCCGTACTGCGCAGCCAAAACGGCAAAATTCAGACAACTCAATAAGTTAATCTTAAGCTCGGCAAGTGGAAACACTGCTAAGAAACAAAGAAAGCTTATAAAGTCACCGGAAATGAAGGGTATTTGACACATTTATTAAAATAATATTGTTGAATCATATTTGTTCTAGGTGTTAGCAACTGATGGTCTACCGCAGTGGATATGCTATGAATGCAGTTTTCTCATACAAAAAGCAACCAAATTCAAATATAAAATGTTAAGAGTACAAACCATGCTCTACGAATACATCACCAGATGTGCTCCTGTAAGTTTATTGGGACTATTATTTGGTTTCATTTGTATGGTGCACCAGATGTGCCCTGTGGTTTCACCCGCATAGTCTTCGTTCCCATGGGAATATTAGGATAAAAGGTACCCTAGGGTTATTACATGTTCTAAACTATCTACATATTAAATTTCAGCCTATTTGGTTCAGTAGTTTTGGCATGAAAGAGTAACAAACATCTAGCAACATTCATATTTATCTATCTCTACTTGTTACTTCTACCACTTTCATGACATTATTCAGACATTACATTCTCATTTCTTTAGGACATCAATTTTACAATATAATTGTAGCATCCATGGTCCAGAATATGCCCGGTTTTAAATCCTGAGTCCCTTAATTGAATCTCACCATGTGGTCTTTTCGCCTGGGCGCTACCATGTTTCGGATGGCATGTTAAACTGTAGGTCTTGATAGTTTCCTATAAGATATGTAGGGGGCAGTCATAAGGTCATGTCGGAGGCTGCATAGGAATCTTGGCGACCTGAAACTGACAATATGGGTTATCCACATGACCCATATGAATTAACTTAGCAGTGTAATTGGAATAACCCGTTCTGTTAGAGTATGTTAATTCAAATTATTTTTAATATGAATAAATTAGAAGACTGGTTAGTCTATAAAATATTAACATCAATATCACTGTCTCTGTGGTGTAGTGAGCGCGGGCTTGACTGCCGATCAGGTCTCGGGTTCGATCCCTAGGTCAGGGAAGCCGCTATCTCAATAACTGCCTGGAGTCTAGAACAGTGCTTCAACACAGAACAGTCTAGAACATTAGGCTTGCCACCTATTACATGGCACTGATAGCATACTGGTGAAATGTGCCTAGAGTGGAGTGAGTCCTGGGTATACCTCTTCGCGAAAAGGACGTGATAGTATGTTATGTTATCAATTTTATCATGAAAAGTATCCTTTATCGCACCTTTTAAATATGTTTTCCAGTTTCCAATAGATGCTAATGACCCAGAACTAGCGAAGTATGCTAGTCCATACCTCTGCTCGGCCAAGACACTGGTTTTTGATTCAGACACAAAGAAAAAACTTGGCTTCCATAAGGTTTTAGAGGTAATAAATGATTACTAATAATCACTTATATATTATGTTAAATAAGCTCAAAAACTTCTAAATGGAATTTCATACATCTCAGAGAGTAAATTCTATAATCTGCATAACAACAGTATGTGTATTATACTACTGTTACACATATGGTTGTCAAAATAAAAGAAGAAGTAGTATACAAAATAACATAGATTTTTATTTTTTTTAGAATTTTTTTTTAATATCAAATAGGCTTACGTTTGATCTCAATCTCGCATACACTAACATACTTACTTTAACTAGTTTATTTAATTTTTTTTTATGATAGTGCAAAATTGTCCACTCACTTCTAACCAGTCTCTGACTACTTGTTACAATTCCAAGTCAATAGTCAGCAGTTTGTCTTCTGCTGACTAGCTAATATAATAGGCTATTAACAAATAAGAACCCACTAAAAATTTAATATTATTTTATCGTAATTACTCTTTTGCAGATCAAACTAGAAATGTAACACATGTGACTTTCGTCAAATCGAACGCATGTGTGTTTCAGAAATATCACATTGTTTAGCAACGCCCGTGAGTGGACAATTTTGTAGTGGTAGGCCTCTTTTGCAGGGGGCTGCCTGGGGAAATATCACACCTTTGCCAGTTATTCGTCTGCCAAGCAGTATTGTGCAAACATTACTGTGTTGGTATGAAGGGCAATGTTATCAGCGAAATCACTGAGCATGATGAGATTCAACAACTCATATCTCAGGGTGACAGGCGCAGTGCAGTGCCGCGCAGAATTTAGAATTTCAAAACACTGGGTGGCACTGTGTCTGATATGGGCAATCATGATGCTTAACATCAGGCACCTGATTTGCTTGTCTTGTCACACTATCATTAAAAAAAATCTATTGAAGGGAAGCTGTGATTACTAGAAATATTTTTAAAATTTTTCAGCATGAAAAGATACCAGTGAAATCTGAGATAACCTCCATTGAAATTCTACCAGCAAATATTAGTAAGCTAGATACAGAGTTAGAGGAGAATGAATATGATGACATCAAGGCGGAACAAGGTTTATCTGATTTTGAAGATGATGTGCCTTTGCAGGAATTCAGGTATTTTCAAGCTTTTTATTAATGCTCCTTGGTGCCGTGGTGGTTTGCTAGGGCTACTGACGATCATAGGGTCCCGGGTTCGCCTCCCAGGTAGGGCAAAAACTGTTATTGGATTTTTCTATTAGGAACTTTTTTTTTTTTATCCCCCCTGTTTAAAGCGATCTGTCTCTTGCAGACAGTGAGCTATATTTTTGGCATTTGCTTCATGGCATGTCATGCAAGGAATGTGTCCAATGATACATCCTTCTTCCTATACTTGTATTTTGTTAGGTCAAACTCAAACTCAAACAGATTTATTCATATAGGTCATAATCTGACACTTTTGTACGTCAATGAAGATAAACAGTAATGAGTTTACCGCGCGCTCGGAAAGATACCTTTACAAGAACGCACAAGAAACTTGTAGGGCTTAATTTTTTCAACTGATTGTTTTACAATATTTGGTTTGGTTACATTCGTTTGTTAGTGTCGGTGCCGCGTGGTGGCTATGCAGAAGTTTCCAGGCATCTTTGTCCTCTATGTACTGGTTGACTTTATAATAAGCCTTCCTTAGTAAAGTATATTTTATATAGGTTTTGAATTTACCCCCTTGAGTTTCGGGTTTGACTCCCAGGGCAGTCAAAAACTGTTATTGGATAATTGATATTGAATATTGATAATTTTCTAGAACTATTCTTATAAATAATATATTAAATTACTTACAAATGAAGTGTGATGTCCTCTATAGCATCAAAACCTATCCGAGTAGATTTTACACGATAACACATAACTTCATCCTTTTCTTAAATAAAGACGAAAATATGAAATTCGACAAAACCACAAGATGCGCACGGTATGAACGCCGACAGTACACTGACTGAGGCCACGCCCACTGTGATGACGTCAGGACCTAGTTGAAATCACAGTGCACAGTTGCTTAGGCCGCCTCCTGTCCGCATTGTGGTCCATATGTCCAGTATAATATTATATTATTTCAGATCAACAGTTCAACATGAAATGAAAAACGATGATATTGACACAAAGATAAATGTGGATGTGAAAATAGAGTCCAATGTGAAAATCAAGAGGAAGGATAGTAAATCTAGGAAAATGAAAAAACGGTATGAATTTTATCTGTTATCTATACATCTATATCTATACATCTATATCTATACAAATAAATAAAATTGAAGTGTGTGTAATAGTGGTGAGCGTTGAATGAACGAACTAGTTAAATCAACTGTCCACGTATGCGCGACGCATGGACTAGTTGAATTCGTAGACGGCAAAATTCTACGGCGAGACGTTCATGTCGACGCAGGACGAACTGTAACATGTCTAAACTTAGACGCATAATAACGTTCGTTTCGGTTGTCGTCTATTGGAAAACATCACAGACGGATCGACGGTCATAAACGAATTGAACTCTAAAATGTCTACAAGAAAGTTGATTTTTGAATGCACATGTCAGAGTAATATACGTCATGTTAAGCATTGGAATAAACTTCAATGTAAAAAAGGGATGTCGAATGCCGATAATATAATTTCCAAAAAAGAAAGAGACAACTAGACAGTTAGACTGTCGCGTCGTGCTTTGTGCCGGTCACTCACACGCTTACGAATACGCGAACCCACAAGTGTAGGACGACATTCGCAATAGTAATGCAAAGTTTTCGCTGCATTCGTGCTTTTCCAAGTTGTGTCGGTTTTTTGACGCACATCAAAGGGCGCGAACCTCGAACCTTCGCGTAGTCTCCTACACATTCGTGCAACCAGTTGTGCTCACAGAGTACTTTATATATCTTAGCGATAAGACCGCCCATTGTTACACTAGTTATTATGAATTGTTATTAGCTTTTAGATTTTCTTGTTTGTGGTGTACCAATAAAGTGTTTATCTATCTATCAAATGCAAACGGGTTTCCATAGTGAGTTTGCGAACCCATTCGCATATCCGCTGAGTTTGCGAATAATATATCTGACTGCCCTCACATGCGTGCAAACATTTGTACAATGTACGAATATTTTTACGCATGTGAGTGACCGGGGTTAGACTGTCCGTCTAGGGGTTTACGCGTTAAACTAGGCGTGAGAGTCGACTAGTCGACGGATTAACTAGTTGTTAGACTTGTCGATGAACGATTAAATTAAATTATTTGAATGTATACTCTAACAGAACGGGTTAACCCAATTACACTGCTCGAGTAAATTCATATGGGTTATGTGGACAACCCATATTTGTCAGAGTTTCAGTCGCCAAGATTCCTACAAGGCCTCCGACATGACCTAACGACTGCCCCCTACATATCTTATAGGGAACAGCCGGGACCTACAGTTTAACGTGCCATCCGAAACACGATAGCGTCCAGGTGAAAAGTCCACATGGTGAGATTCGATCCGAAGGCAACTGATTTGCTTGTCTTGTCACTCACTATCATAAAAAAAATATCTAAAGACGTTTTGGTTAGATTGATGGATGGATTGATGTTTGTTACTCTTTCACGCCCAAACTACTGAACAGATTGGGCTGAAATTTGGTATGTAGGTAGCTTAGACGCTGGAATAACACAAAGGGTACTTTTTTTTCCATATTTTCCCACAGGAACAATGTTTAAGCGGGTGAAACCGCGGGGCACAGCTAGTATATTATAATGTGCCCAGCGGTTTCATCCGCGTGGTGTTCGTTCCCGTGGTAATATCGGAATAAAAACTTCCCTCAAGATCTAAACTATATACAAACCAAAATGTAGTGTAACGTTTTCTGTATAAAGCTTCCTTGGATTCAAAACCCGTTTCCTTTAATAAAATTGGTCCAGCGGCTTACGCGTGAAAGCTAATCAGATACAATTCACACAGCCTCGTTGGTTCAGACGGTAGTAACTCTGCTTTCTGTGCCGCAGAGCCTGGGTTCGATCCCCGGCCAGGTCAAACATTTGTGTGCATGAACATGTCTGTGTTGATCTGTCCCTGTGTGTTATAAGCTTATATAAGCATGTATATCAGTCATCAGGTTACCATAGTACAGGCTCTAGCCTAGTTTGGGACCAGATGACCGTGTGTAGAAGTTGTCCCATATTATATTATAATTTCGTGTTTATAATATTAGCATGCGTTTTTTTAGTGAAGTTGAACCAAAGAAGAAAAGTATTAGAAAACCGATAGAGATTGACCCGAGTAAAATCAGAGTTGTCATATTGAACCCAGAGGAACAATTCAGGCAAAGACAGGTACAATATTTTCTATATAAATATCATAGGCCGTGTGATTATATCAGCTCTGTTCTAGCGGCTGAAGGGATATGAGCAACTTCCAGTGGTCTTATCGATTCGTTTGGTATCCTGTATCCTTGGTAACGTTGACCTGATGCAGCATCAGGTTCAGATGGACCAGTAGTCTAATATATTATAGTGTTTGGACTCATTGGAATCGTCTCAATGAATATGGTACAGATAGATGGAGACCAGGGGCTGTTGATGGAGCCGGAAGAAGAGAAGGGTTTTTAAATGTCTTAATTTACACCTTAAAAATAATAAATAAAAAATGTTTTATTTTCAGACATCATTGAAAATAAAATAAAATTACATTCAATTAAATTTAACTTTATTATATATTTTTAAGCAATAATTTACAATTAATAAGAAAAATTTCACCCACGAACGGGATTTTAATTAGGTAGGTGGGATAGAAACATTTCGCCGACGACTAGTATCACACGGTAGGTCAATTGGTAGAGTGCCACCACGCGGATTGGTGCGGAAGGTACGGGTTCAAGTCCAGCTCGTGGGTGAAATGTTTTCCATATTCATATTGTAGTGTAGTTCATATTGTTTTGTAGTGGTAGGCCTCTTTAGCAGGGGCCCGCCTGGGGAAGTACCACACCTTTGCCAGTTATTCATCCGCCAAGCAGTAATGTGCAAACATTACTGTGTTCCGGTATGAAGGGCAATGTTACCAGCGAAATTACTGGGCATGATGAGATTCAACAACTCATATCTCAGGGTGACAGGCGCAGTGCAGTGCCGCGCAGAATTTTGAATTTTAAAACACTGGGTGGCACTGTGTCTGATATGGGCAATCATGATGCTTCAAACTCAAACTCAAACTCAAACAGATTTATTCAAATAGGTCATAATCTGACACTTTTGTACGTCAATGAAGATACAGTACTGAGTCTACCGTGCGTTCGGAAAGATACCTCTACAAGAAGAACGCACAAGAAACTTGTAGGGCTTAATTTTTTCAACAGATAATTTCACAATATTTGGTTTGCTTACATTCGTTTTCTTTAAAGGTGCCGCGAGGCGGCTATGCAGAAGTTTCCAGGCATCTTTGTCCTCATGTACTGGTTGACTTTATAATAAGCCTTCTTTAGTAAAGTAGATTTTATATAGGTTTTGAATTTACCCTCTGAGAGCCCAGTTATCTCTTTTGGGATTTTATTATAGAAACGTACACTATTTCCTAAGAATGTCTTTTTATTTGTTTTAGATAATCTAAAGCTAGGTACAGCTATTTTGTCTTTATTCCTAGTATTAAAATTATGAAGGTCACTATTTAATTTTAATTTATTTAAATTTTTACGCACATACATGATGTTCTCATAAATGTATAAGGATGGTAGGGTCAGTATGTTTATTTCTTTAAATAATTCCCTCAGGGATTCGCGTGGACGCATCTCATAGATGGCACGAATCGCACGTTTTTGTAGTATAAAGATAGTTTCTATATCTGCAGCTGACCCCCACAACAGAATCCCATAAGACATCAAGCTATGGAAATATGCAAAGTACACTAATCTCGCCGTGGCTACATCTGTTAGTTGCCTAATTTTATAAATTTAGCTTACCATCAGGCACATGATTAGCTGGTCTTGTCACTCACTATCATAAAAAAAAACATAATATGACATACATATATAATACACATGTATACATAATATATAATATGATATATATTCCATATTCATATACAAATTTACACTTATTTCTCATGCAGGAGGAAAGCAAAGAGCTCATGAAGTTCACTCATCAATGTCATTTATGTTATAAAGGATTCAATTTTGAATCCAAATTGCAGAATCATATGAAGAAACACAGTCCGGTGAGTTAAATACATTTATAAATACAATATTTTATTAAAACCTCGGTAAATGCCTCGGTGGCGTAGAGGGCGCATGCTCGACTGCCATTCAAGAGGTCCCGGGTTCGATCCCCAGGTCAGGCAGTGTGTTAAATATTGATTTTTCCATTAAGAATTATCTCAATAACTGCCTGGAGTCTGGAACTGCGCCCGGTAGATGGCAATAGGCTCGCTCCCTATTACATGGGACCAATAATATACTGGCGAAATGTGGGTGTATCTACTATGGGACTGAGTCCTGGGTACACCTCTGCCTACCCCTTCGGGAAAAAGGTGTGAATGTATGTTATGTTAGATTATTGACTAGCAGGTTGGCTCAGTGGCTTCCTGAGAGGCCGGTCCTGGGTTTGACCTTCAACATTGTACATAAGTATGTACAGACATACTTTAGTAAAAAAGTACCACACCTTTGCCAATTATTCATCCGCCAAGCAGTAATGTGCAAACATTACTGTATTCCGGTCTGAAGGGCAACTTTACCAGCGAAATTACTGGCCATGACGAGTTTCAACAGCTAATATCTCAGGGTGACAAGCGCAGTGCAGTGCCGCGCAGAATTATGAATTTTAAAACACTGTGTGGCACTGTGTCCGATATGGGCAATCATGATGCTTACCATCAGGCACATGATTTGCTCGTCTTGTCACTCTCAGTAAAATAAGTTAAAAAAAATAATTTTTGTATGTTGTTTTCAGTCTCGCGGTCCGTATGAATGTAAAATATGTCATATGTTTCTACCAAACAGCTATAGTTTCAACGTTCATACTCTCATACATACGCGACGGTTTGAATGTCTGGCTTGCGGAGTGCGGATGATTGACAAATCTAGTATTAATCACCATTATAAGTAAGTGTTATTATTGTTTAATTAATATATATTATATTCTTACTCCTTCCTGTTTGGTTTGTTTGGAAGCAGTCGCTTTAAGGCGGTAAGGCCGACATCATTTTCCATACAAACTTTGAGGAACCAATGACGATGATAGAATATATCCTTTTCATCGTCACTGGAGATCATATCATGATCTATTCATTAGTGTTTTATTTTAAGTGAATATTTAAAAGAAATGTCTTTTTTAATGTAAACTGAAAGTTTAATTAATTATAAGCAATTCAAAATTGATAAAATTCCAATAAGAGTCTCCTGATCACGAACGCGCTACGAGTGGTCGCCATGATTGTGACGTCATTATGTTATAGTTATGTATGGTACTTTATAACGTTGTGACGTCACTACAGGTCACGAGCTCGTTCGTATACTATCGGCGTGCTTTCGGTACTGGATTAAAATATATTTTTTTTATTTTATATATCTTTGTTTCTTTAGCGAATAAAAAAAAAACTAAAAATAGTTTTGCTACAAATCTTACACATGATCTTTTTATTTAAGCCAAAAAAACTTATTCAAATAGGCAATTAGAAAGTGGCATTTATCCAGTTACTACAAATAATACGTTTTAAGCTGCAAATGTTACTTGTAGTTTAACTATTGTTGTTATAAAATAAACGCCTCTTTGTGTGTGTCTGTGTATGTTTTTAACGCCTAGTCTTCACGTCTAAACTGCAACCGATCCACAGGAAAGGGGACCTCTTAGCAGTTTGACACAATTCTATGCAAAATTTACCAAATCGATGTTTTGTATTCCCCTGTTTCCACCGAATATGGTAAACCTATTTGATAAATTTATTTATTATTAAATTACATATTTTTAAGAGAATCTTAAATGACAGGGACATAATTCACTTCACTATACAAAAATCAGGGTATAAATTTGTAAATTGTTGAAATTTATTATTCTTATCTAGATGTATATCATGACATTTTGCAGATGTAGTAAACTATGTAACTATAATTTTATTTTTGGTTTTAAATCCTTAAGTTTTTTTGTAGAGAATGTCTAATCACGCGAGTACAACTGGTATTTTTAGAAGCTCACTATGGATAAA
This sequence comes from Hemistola chrysoprasaria, assembly GCA_947063395.1. NCBI lineage: Eukaryota > Metazoa > Arthropoda > Insecta > Lepidoptera > Geometridae > Hemistola > Hemistola chrysoprasaria. The sequence goes on along the minus strand of OX346738.1, from coordinate 359,765 downwards.
CCGTGAGTTTATAAGAGAAACTAAAACAGGACAGGACAGGAACATAGTTTACTTAACTATAAAAATATCAGGATATTAGGCGTGGGTAACTCAGCTCTGATCCGGCTCAAATATACAGATCATGTATGTTTGAGTCATGAGTCCCAGCTCAACTATAAACTAAACAGCTCATTGGTGGCTTGCACCTCATATACTCATCACTGTCACTACAAAGAAAACAACTTTGTCACGCATTTTGAGAGTCGAACGCGAGTCGCATCTTTTTGACCTGTAACATTAGTTAAAAAAATTATGAGCTGATTTTTTATGTGTTCTGCAAGTCTGGTGTCAGGTTTCTATAATAAAATCCCCAAAGAGATAACTGGGCTCTCAGAGGGTAAATTCAAAACCTATATAAAATCTACTTTACTAAAGAAGGCTTATTATAAAGTCGACCAGTACATAGAGGACAAAGATGCCTGGAAACTTCTGCATAGCCGCCTCGCGGCACCTTCAAAGAAAACGAATGTAAGCAAACCAAATATTGTGAAACTATCTGTTGAAAAAATTAAGCCCTACAAGTTTCTTGTGCGTTCTTCTTGTAGAGGTATCTTTCCGAACGCACGGTAGACTCAGTACTGTTTATCTTCATTGACGTACAAAAGTGTCAGATTATGACCTATTTGAATAAAGCTGTTTTGATTTTGAGTTGAGTTTGAGGTTTACTCTGTATTCGCTAGATGGCTCTCATTAGAATCATATTGGATATTTCATCTGAATAGTTCAATACATGCATTTAGTTTCGAGATGTGTTGAATTGATTTTTGAGCTGATCTGTGAGTCGGTTCACAGCTCCGACTCAAGTGGATGAGCTGTGAGCTGAGCCGTGCCTCATAAAGATCTGCTGAGTTACTCATGGCTACAGGATATAAATCTACAGAAAGGGTTAATAATATTCTGAGGAAACAGGGTTGATACAAAATGTTGATTTGGTAAAAATTAACATGGGATTGTGTCAAATTTTTTCTAGCTAGAACACACTCCTAAGGTATGAAAACAGCTTAGACTTTATAATAACAAATCATTCAGTGGGTGAATTCGTATTATATTTAATTTTGGTTTGTTTCACATTTTTTTTTGTACTGCTTTACGATAATAGTCACCGAAACAGGTACCAACGGAAGACCAGCGCAGGTTGTACAGCATCCTGCATATGCTGAGTTGGTACCTTTTCGCGACACACGCAATATTAGTTAGTGTTACTAATATGTTCGTGCGTTGGAATAAATATATTTTCTTTCTTTCTTTCTTTCTAGTAAAATTTTAATATGAATAATGCAATTACAGGGCTCAACACGAAGGCATTGAAACAGTGATCACTTGCGAATTGTGCGGAAAAATGTCCAGGTATCATAATTATCTAATAATAATCTTAACATAATACTTTTTCTTTCTTTCTTTCTTACTTTTTATATTTATATTCTTACTTTCTATAGACTGAGCGGTCTATTTGCTCGAAATACAATATGAACATGGGCAGAAGTAGTTCCCATTTTTATATTGTGAATCTTAACATAACATAAATTATGCCATTTTCCCCGAAGGGTTTGACATAGTTGTGGGTACTTATAGAAGGTTACATCCATAGTTTGTCAGTTATGTAAGTTAATAGGGGGCGAGCCTATTGCCATCTACCGGGCACAGTTCCAGACTCCTAAGCCATTCAGAACCGAAGGGTTTACCTACTAAATGCGTATAGCTTGACCATGTGGTCTTGAATGTAGTTAGCGATGGGTCGTCAACGCATTTCTCGTAGGCGAAACTAGACCGTTTATTATCGTTCATCGACTAGTCGATCAACTAGTTGAATTCGTCGACTGAAATATATTCGACTCTCACGCCTAGTTTAACGCGTAAACCCCTAGACGGACAGTCTAACGAACGACACAGTTGTCTCTTTCTTTTTTGGAAGTAATATTATCGGCATCCCTTTTTTACATTGAAGTTTATCCCAATGCTTATCATGGCGTATATTACTCTGACATGTACATTCAAAAATCAACTTTCTTACAGACATTTCAGAGTTCAAATTCATTTATAACTATTCATATACCGACAACCGAAACGAAAGTTATTGAAGTATGTTTTTCATCCCTTTCTTTCTTTAGGGCGACCATGTCAAAGAAAGAGATGAAAAACGTAACGTCATCCAAGGTCACATTTGTTTTCGTCACAACGCGTTGTTCGCAATGCAATCCAGTGTTGTATATAAGCTCCTTGATCTCGACTGAAAAGAGTAGTAAACGGAACCAATTTAAAGTGTAAGTTATTTTAGGGGAATACAGTAGCGCCCTCTTTATTTTCTACTCTCTTCTGTCGCGTTATGTATACGCCTGTCTGCCTTACTCTTTGGAGAAAAGGGCGTAATTAAGTAAGGGATCAAAATGATGTGCGGGCGAGAGCGATTTTTTGAATCCAGAGCGAAGCGAAGGATTCCAGAGTAGAATCCCGAGCTTAGCGAGGGATTCTTGCGTAGAATCCTAAACGAAGCGAGGGATTCAAGATACGTCGCTCGAGATTAAATAATTTTGGTACCGTGTGGCACACTCTGCTTTTCATCCTCTTCTATTCTATGAGAAAAGGTGTTTACCTCTTTTGTTGCCAATCAAGAGGTAAATACCTCTATTCTCACAATCGCTGTGAGTCCGTAGAATGTAACACGCGGCGTTAAAACACATTATAACATAACTCTGTTTCTATTGACTCGCTACAGCTCGACAGTAAAACCACCGACCTATACAATGGCTCTCTTTAGACCCGCGTGTAAAAATCTATTTGTTTTAATTTCCAGTAATATAAGAACACATCGTGGTCATATGCGCAACCATCATTCGGGGGAGAGGCCGAAATGCGATCAATGTGGGAAATCATTTGTTAATAAAGACTCTTTGACGGACCATATGCAGTAAGTTATTTTTCAATTATATATTTATTTGTTTTACTTTAATTAAAACGGACAAGTCCAATTGCAATAATTAAAGATAAGATTAACATACATACATACATTCACGTCTTTTTCCCGAAGGGGTAGGCAGAGGTGTACCCAGGACTCAGTCCCATAGTAGATGCACCCACATTTCTCCAGTATGTTATTGGTCCCATGTAATAGGAGGCGAGCCTATTGCCATCTACCGGGCACAGTTCCAGACTCCAGGCAGTTATTGAGATAATTCCTAATGGTAAAATCCAATATTTAACACTGCCTTACCTGGGGATCGAACCCGGGACCTCTTGATTGGCAGTCGAGCATGCGCCCTCTACGCCACCGAACCAAATATTGTAAAACAATCAGTTGATACATTTATGAGAACATCATGTATGTGCGTAAAAATTTACATAAATTCAAATTAAATAGTGACCTTCATAATTTTAATACTAGGAATAAAGACAAAATAGCTGCACCTAGCTTTAGATTATCTAAAACAAATAAAAAGACATTCTTAGGAAATTGTGTACGTTTCTATAATAAAATCCCAAAAGAGATAACTGGGCTCTCAGAGGGTAAATTCAAAACCTATATAAAATCTGCTTTACTAAAGAAGGCTTATTATAAAGTCAACCAGTACATAGAGGACAAAGATGCCTGGAAACTTCTGCATAGCCGTCTCGCGGCACCTTTAAAGAAAACGAATGTAACCAAACCAAATATTGTAAAACTATCTGTTGAAAAAATTAAGCCCTACAAGTTTCTTGTGCGTTCTTGTAGAGGTATCTTTGCCAACGCGCGGTAGACTCATTACTGCTTATCTTCATTGACGTACAAAAGTGTCCAATTGTGACCTATATGAATAAATCTTTTTGACTTTGACTTTGATATTCCTATAATATATATGTTTTTGTCGTAGAATCCACGAAGGCGTAAAGAACTATGAATGTTCCACGTGCGGTAAGAGATGCCGGACTCGAACCCAGATCAAACATCACCAACTGATGCATACAGATGTCAAACTGTACTACTGTGTGGAATGTGACGTCAGGTAATTATTATTATTATTATTTTATTAAGACTTCATTAAGAGGCCGGCGAGCCACCAGTTTTCCATACAAACGTTATACATTTTTTGTAGTGGTAGGCCTCTTTAGCAGGGGGTCGTCTGGGGAAGTACCACACCTTTGCCAGTTATTCATCCGCTAAGCAGTAATGTGCAAACATTACTGTGTTCCAGTCTGAAGGACTATGTTACCAGCGAAATTACTGGGCATGATGAGATTCAACAACTAATATCTCAGGGTGACAGGCGCAGTGCAGTGCCGCGCAGAATTTTGAATTATAAAACACTGGGTGGCTCTGTGTCTGATATGGGCAATCATGATGCTTACCATCAGGCACCTGATTAGCTCGTCTTGTCATTCATTATCATAAAAAAAAAAAAAACAAATTATTTACGATCAGAGCATGTTTCCAACATTTAATGATATTATTCGGTATGAGAAACTAATTACCCAAGTTCTTAATTATATTTCAATTCAGAATAATAATGTGCTTTTGACTAAAATATTACGATAAAAATACAAAATATAGGTATTTACAAATTTCATAATATAATTATTTTGGACTAAAATGTAATTTGTAACATAGATAAAGGGACGTCCTTTAATTACGTGAAGTGATTTTGGCGATTTTTTACCCCTCTTCTCCCCTCGGTGAGTTGTGAGATTTTGTCCGACCCCCCTCACCCCTCCTCTAATCTCACCTGAGACTACAAACTGCGTATTTTTTATGTAAAAAAGTTAATCTGTGCTTGATTGCGTTATATTGAAACGCGATAAATTAATGCTATTAATTTACTTACATACAGTCACGCCTTGTTCCCGGTGGGGTAGGCAGAGACTATTTCTTTCCACTTGCTACGATCCTGACATACAACTTTCGCTTCTTCCACTTTCATCACATTCTTCATGCATGCTCGTCGGTTGTTGGTACTTTTGACTTGGCCTTTCCTTAAGATAACATTTACTTGTTCATAATATGATTTACCAATATTTGGGCGGATAAACATTCATTTCTTAATTTAACCCAGTTTTCTCGCCATTTTTCATTTCATTTTGAAAAAAATTACGTGATATTTGCCAAGACCCCCCTCTCCCCCACATGAGATTCGGTGAGATTCAGCTCGACCCCCTCTCCCCGCTAAACGCCTCACGTAATTAATAGATGCCCCCTAACTAGTATCAATCTAAATAACATCATACAATGATGTTATTCCGATACATTTTGGTGATAGCAAAGTTTGTTAAAGGTAATTTTAACCTATTCGAAAAGCTTGAATATGAATACAAATAAACGAGCGAATTACTTGCAAGTTGAAATGCTGGCGCCTTCACTCGAACTTTTTAGGAAGAGTTGTGTATATACCGCGCCACTCATACTGAATTGTCTTCCTAAGAATATAGTTGATCTACCATGTACAGAAGGTTGTGCGTTGAATTAGAATTGGCTAATTGAGAAAAACTTTTATACCATTAAAGACTTCTATAAACAAAGTTCATGTCGATACATTGGCTATGGAAACGTTATTTAAATATTATTGGTATCTAATTGTAATTAATATTTATTATTGTAAATTTGGATATATTAATGGAAATATTGTAATAATTTTAAGTGAATCCTATAAATAAGATTTCCACACTAGATAGTTCTGGTAGAATGTATCAGCTCACTTTACTGATAGTACATCTTTTATAACATACATTCTGCAAATAAATAATTCCAAATTTTCATGCACACTACAATTTTAAAATTGCCGCATTTTCGAAGCTGTTGTTTTTAGGTAGGGCGCCATCTAGTCAGAGCGCCGGCAGATACATAATTTATCTGAGCTTTTGATATATAATTCCAGATTCAAATCGTCTGGCAGTTTGCGTCAACATTTACTGAAAAGCCTCAAGCACAAGGATGTGGAGAGTTTGACGTATGTATTGTTGCTACCTACTTTTTTTGATAATTTTATTTGTTTTTATCAACTTTATAATATAACATCACCTTTTTCCCGAAGGGGTAGGCAGTGGTGTACCCAGAACTCAGTCCCATAGCAGATACACCCACATTTCGCCTGTATGTTACTGATCCCATGTAAAAGAGGGCGAGCCTATTGCCACCTACCGGACACAGTTTCAGACTCCAGGCAGATTACGTGATTACTATTGATATAGTTCCTAATGGAGAAATTCAATATTTAACACTGTGTCTGACCTGGGGATCAAACCCGGGACCTCCTGATCGGCCGTCGAGCTTGCGCCCAGTCAATGAAAGTAAACAGAAGCAGTCAATGAAAGTATATACGACACTAATAACTGTTGTCTGTCTTTCTGTCTAGTAAATTCCAAGTCGCTGATAGTATTTTTATAATAATAAGTTTTTTTTTTTGCCGTGGGGTTCCCAGCTATAAAATAGTACCCTTTCTACCCGTGTTTGCGAGTTACGAGTAAGAATTATTAAATCTTATAATAAGCCTCGTACACCTTTTACTATATTTGTCTCATAATTTCACTATTTTACCGCTATATTTCTGCTTATCTATCTATTCCAGAGAGTATATTATATCTCAGTACTTCAGACAAAGCCACAGACTAAATCCACAAATCCTTTTTTTGAAACTCCTACTTTTGAGTAACAAGACAAGCAAATCAGGTGCCCAATGGTACGCATCATGATTGCCCATATCAGACACAGTGCCAATCAGTGTTTTAAAATTCAAAATTCTGCGCGGCACAGCACTGCGCCTGTCACCCTGAGATATTAGTTGTTGTAACTCGTCATGGCCAGTAATTTCGCTGGTAACATTGCCCTTCAGTGGGGCTATTGGCGTTCTTCATAATCACCAGTCGCTATCAGGCTTAAGTCTTTGTGTTCTGGTTTGAATTAGTTATAAACCCGTTTTACCTTTCTAACAAGACTGCACTGTTAAATTCGGAGAGAAAAGGAAAAGGATAGACACTGCGAGTGGTTCTCACTCGGGACCGACACTGTGCACAGTCCTACTTAGTAAGTTTATCATAACGTCTTTGGTTAGTAACCTGACTGACATTTGTAGTTAATGTCAAATCAAGATAATAGTCACTAAAGTGATAGTCACCAAGAACGCCAATAGCCCGGCCGATCGGAACACAGTAATATTTGCACATTACTGCTCGACGGATGAATAACTGGCAAAGGTGCGGTACTTCCCCAGGCGGGGCCCTGCTAGAGAGGCCTACCACTACAAGTTACTTGTAACATACATTGGATCCCCAGTTTCGTATGTACGGGGTGTCCCCGACGCTACAGCACGGCGGCGGCGCTGGCGTCCCACACGCGCGTGCAGCACGAGGGCGTGCGCGAGCACTCGTGCGCGACGTGCGGCGCCGCGCTCGCGTCGCGCGCCTCCCTGCACAAGCACATGGCGCTGCACGAGCACGCGTGGGCCAGGCCCAGCGCGCACGTGTGCCACTGTTGCGGCAGGAGCTTTACTGTGAGTCACTGTAAGGCTAGGCGTATGCTGAGAAGCAGGCGACGCAGCACACCATAGTACAGCACAGTGCAGGGCAGACATGTGCCCCCTCCGCATGCTGCGACGCAACTGACATTCGCATCCTTATTAATATTCAACATACATACATTCACGCCTTTTTCCCGAAGGGGTAGGCAGAGATGTACCCAGGACTCAGTCCCATAGTAGATACACCCACATTTCGCCAGTATGTTATTGGTCCCATGTAATAGGGGGCGAGCCTATTGCCATGTACCGGGCACAGTTCCAGACTCCAGGCAGCTATTGAGATAATTCCTAATGGAAAAATCCAATATTTAACACTATGCCTGACCTGGGGATCGAACCCGGGACCTCTTGATTGGCAGTCGAGCATGCACCCACTACGCCACCGAGGCAGTCCATAGTTATTATCCGAGAGTTAGTCCGAGTTATTAATATTCCTTATATAATATCCTTATATAATAAGTCTGGATGATTTGTATCATACAAACAAGGTTCACAACAAGCTACAAGTGGCCCCGGTGTCCGTCTTGACGGTACGATTTCTATCGGCTAGACGGAGGTACGAGATAAAAAGAGAGGCGGCTTGTATGTAATTATAACGATAATTAGTTAAGCGCTGTGCGTCCTCAATTGCACTTTATTTAGTCGCTATATATTTAAATGGTTTTGAGGAGTGTCCCTTCTGTCTCTTTAGTAGCCTCCGTCCCAATTTTACCATTGATCTTTGCCATTAATGGAAAGACTGATAGTTTCACAATATTTGGTTTGGTTACATTCGTTTGTTTGGAAGTTGCCGCGGCTATACAGAAGTTTATTATATTTAAAATGTAAATAAAAAAAATACAAAACCAACACACAGCAAATTAATCCATCGCCTGTTATGTCCATGAAAAAGTTCTCGGGACACGCGGTAAAAAAACAAAATTTGTTTAAAGTTGTCAAACGACATTTGTTCTCAGGCTAAGAGCGTGTTAACGAATCATATGCGGACCCACACGGGCGAGAAGCCGTTCCCATGCGACGCATGCGGACGATGCTTCGCTCAACGGACGGCCATGCGGACGCATATGCGACGAGTTCATCATATGCTGCATAAGGTATTATAATTATCATCATTATTATCTCAGCCGTAGGAAGTTCTGCTGGACATTTAGTGATGACAATTAATGCGATTTCGCATTATTTCATAGCATGCTAATTGCTATGTTATTTGCTAAGTCGATAATTCGCACTTCGCATTTCACACCGCGCTGATATTAATTTTAACGAAATCAATAATCATACACGTTCATTCAATATACGACCGTAACAACAACCAAATAAAGTTAATAATTGCTTAACCGTGCCTACCAAATTGCTAATAATTTCACTTAAGCGATGAATTCGCTTCATTCACATATACAGAATTTCGCAAATTCATTTAATTAGCTAAATGCTAATTAAGCATCCGCATGCTAACAATGAATGCGAATGCTAATTAATCCATCACTACTGGACATAGACATCCCCCATAATAACAATCATTTGAAATTTCACTCTGAGAGAACAGGTTACCCCAAGTACACAGCTCGAGTCAATTCATATGTGTTATGTGGACAACCCATATTGTCACAGTTTCAGGTCGACAAGATTCCTCCGCGGCTCCGACATGAGCTAACGAATGTCCCCTACATATCTTATAGGAAACTATTGGGACCTACAGTTTAACGTGAAATACATACATACAGTCTCGCCTTGTTCCCGGTGGGGTAGGCAGAGACTATTTCCCTCCACTTGCTACGATCCTGACATATACAACTTTCGCTTCGTTCACTTTCATGACATTTTTCATACATGCTCGTCGGTTGTAGGTACTTTTGACTTGGCCTTTCCTAAGAACAACGTCAACTTGTTCATGAAAGGTACGCCCGCGGTCGACCGCTACCGACTTGACCATTCACACTAGCCTTATAAATATCCTTTGTTAATCTCCTTTCGTCCATCCTCTCCACATGTCCGAACCACCTCAGCATTCCTTTCTCTATCTTTGTCACTACATGTTCTAACACGCCACAGCGTTCCCTTATCGCACTATTCCTCATGAATTCCGATATAATATTAGAGTGATTAATTTTATTTGTTTCAGACTAAATTAGAGCCCGGTCTGGAGCCCCAGCCTGCGCCCCCCGCGCCTAAAGAAGTCCCCCCTGCCCCCGCCCCCGTCTGGTCGAGACCGCAGGAAATATTCTATGTCACCGCTGGACCATAATTAATAATTATATTCATAAATTCATACCCGTTTCACGCATATTATTAACATACATTCACGCCTTTTTCCCGAAGGGGTAGGCAGAGGTGTACCCAGGACTCAGTCCCATAGTAGATACACCCACATTTCGCCAGTATGTTATTGGTCCCATGTAATAGGTGGCGAACCTATTGCCATCTACCGGGCACAGTTCCAGACTCCAGGCAGTTATTGAGATAATTCCCAGTGGAAAAATCCAATATTTAACACTATGCCTGACCTGGGGATCGAACCCGGGACCTCTTGATTGGCAGTCGAGCATGCGCCCACTACGCCACCGAAGCAGTCATATTATTATTATTATATTATACATATTATTATTATATATATAATCATTTATTTGCATTCAAACATGGTATTTAAGATTTTTTTTTATGATAGTGAGTGACAAGACGAGCAAATCACGTGCCTGGCGGTAAGCATCATGATTGCCCACATCAGAAACAGTGCCACCGAGTGTTTTAAAGTTCAAAATTCTGCGCGGCACTGCACTGCGCCTGTCACCCTGAGATATGAGTTGTTGAATCTCTTCATGCCCAGTAATTTCGCTGGTAACATATTGCCCTTCAGACCGGAACACAGTAATGTTTGCACATTACTGCTTGGCGGATGAATAACTGGCAATGGTGTGGCACTTCCCCAGGCGGCCCCCTGCTAAAGAGGCCTACCACTACAAAAAGTACACATAGGTAAGGTGTTACATAGGTATTTTAGTACATAGTCATAAAACATGTTGAGTCAATTATATATTATTTATAGCATGCAAAATTTTATATAAGTTTATATAGCGCAAAAATAATTAAAATTAAATACCCAAATATCAAGAAATCGAGAATAATTTTCCACTCAATTATTTGTGGTTGGCTCTTGATCCGGCCTTTATTTACGCGAAAACATATTTAGAGAGAAAATCTTACTGTTCTTTCATGTATATGAAAATTGTTAAAAATCGTATTCAGGTACCACCGAAATTACTGGGCATGATGAGATTCAACAACTCCTATCTCAGGGTGACAGGCGCAGTGCAGTGCCGCGCAGAATTTTGAATTTTAAAACACTGGGTGTCACTGTGTCTGATATGGGCAATCATGATGCTTACCATCAGGCACCTGATTTGCTCGTCTTGTCACTCACTATCATAAAAAAAAGGTTATTTATTAAGTTTTTTAAGGTTTCTGTACCTCAAAAGGAAAAAGGACCCTCGTAGGGTCACTTTATCCGTCTGTCTGTCCGTCTGTCAAGAAACTTTAACGCGTGGAGGTATCAAGTTGTAATTGATATCAACTACTCAGATCTGCGGTCCCTTGTGGCTGTAAACAAATCATACTTCTAAGTAAACGCAATCGAAAGTTAAAGCCATTTGACTGCATATTTCCATACTTTGCCCGAGGAACTATAAACCCCTAATTGTTTGTTGTAGTTTTCAACTAGATGGCGCTGTATGCTGTTGAGTTTGAATCTCACCTGATGAAAAGTGATGATGAGGCCAAAGATGGAACACGCTTTCCTAGAGAATAATTATTTGAGGTTATTTTAACCAACTGACTGCCTCGGTGGCGTAGAGGGCGCATGCTCGACTGCTAATCAAGAGGTCCTGGGTTCGATCCCCAGGTCAGGCAGTGTTAAATATTGGATTTTTCCATAAGGAATTATCTCAATAACTGCCTGGAGTCTGGAACTGTGCCCGGTAGATGGCAATAGGCTCGCCCCCTATTACATGGGACCAATAACATACTGGCGAAATGTGGGTGTATCTACTATGGGACTGAGTCCTGGGTACACCTCTGCCTACTCCTTCGGGAAAAGGCGTGAATGTATGTATGTACAATGTTAGAATGTCACCGGTCTACCTGGTAACACTTTAAGACTGAAAATAAGATATAATGTTCTATAGATAATATTATCGTGTAGTTAGTATATTCTTTACCTTTTTAATCAGTTACCTATTACCTACCTATCATACTATCATACCTAGTTTATCATACAAGTTTATTCATTTTATCACTTGTGCATGAATAGGTTATCGAAAAATTTTAATAATTTTAGAGTTACTATTCCATTATCAGACTATCAGTTATTGGTTATCGATCTAGAGGAAATATTTCGGACTGTGACTGTATAGTAAATATTTTATGGTTGTAAATTGTGTGTAAAAAAATTAAATATTTTTCCACTAAAAGTATATTTTTTATTTATATTCAACTTACCCTTTGCAGCTCAGATTATATCGTTAACATGCACAATAATTCAGAAGCAGCCATTGATAGAAGCAGCACAATAATAATTTTGTCACATTATCATAATAAATAATACTAAAATACGGTAACTATTTTTACGATTTACAATGCACAATCCAAAACAAAGTTGGTTTCAATTTCCCTCCGTTCGCCTTGCAACTAATTGAACTAAACGCATTCCCGCCAAAGCTGTGTTCACAGATTATAATATAAGCATTTACGATTATTAGCTATGGAAATAAGTCGATTCTAATAAAATTGAATTAAAATTATAACTGCCATGCTAGGCACATCATTATTTCCTTCATTCGTTTTTATTCTGTGGAATCAGTTCAAAAAAAATTGTGAGTGGTGGTGTTACATTATGTGTTCTGTGCTTGTATATGTGTTCTGTGGTTCTGTGTGTTACATTCTCTTTGAGTGGTGGTGATTACTGTCCCGAGTTAAACATATATAACGTAGAAATTTATAATTTAAACTTACTAATACTAGTAGAAAACTGTCAAAAGTGCGTAACTAATTCAATTTTAACTGTGAATGTAAGTATTTAGGCTTTATGTACCTAAAACAAGTATTTCAATCGATGGTTATCTGGAGCCGTAAAGATCGACCGATAAGCCCCACCCCACTTCTCTTTTGTACTGTGAACTGTGAACAATAAGTGCTTGCGTACTCTCCTATCTAGAATGGTTTTCATAGAATAAAACTGTCTTTATCAAGTTTATGTGCATTTTTTGTGTTTTATCTAACGTTTATCGCAAAGCAAACTAACTTCGCTATAAGAGATACATTATTGGAGTAGTCAGACACTATTTCTCACCACTTGCTACGATCCTGATTCACGACTCTCGCTTCTTACATTCTTCATACATGCTCTTCATTTGTGAGTTTCTGACCTGGCCTTTCCTTAATCCTAGTAATATTATTAATGCGAAAGTATGTGAGGATGGATGGATGTTTGTTACTCTTTCAAAAACTAATGAACCGATTGGATTGAAATTTGGGTTGAAATTTTTTATCCCGATTGAAAAAATTCCTAATGGAAAAATTCAATAACATTGACTTAATATTTCATGTTTCAGCACCATGGAAGTGACAGTAAAAGCTGAGCCACTACTGATTGAATTTAAAGAGGAACCAACAGATATTAAGACGGAGCCTGAAGAAATAAAACCAGAGTACAAAACCGAATCGATATTAATCAAACAGGAAATACCAGTATCTGTAGAGATACCTTCCAGTTCACAATCAACATCAGATGCGAGTGAAATAACAGGAAAGGTTTATGAAAATGGAAAAGTAAACAGAATAGAATGCGTTCATTGCAAGAAAACATACAAGAACAGAGCAATTTTAAAGAAACACATTCAATTCGTACATACTGAAGATAGTACGGTAGAATGCAGCGAATGTTTTAGATCTTTCAAGTCCCTCCTCTATTTGCGGTCTCACTTTGATTCGGTACATGCAAAAATAGAAGAAGTCCAATGTAGCCACTGTGAAAAGACTTTTATGAACAAAAAGAAACTTGGCAATCATATTTACTACGCGCACCCACATCAAGATAAAGAAAGCACTTGTAATGTTTGCTTTAAAACTTATAAAAGTGCAAATAATTTAAAAATCCATATGAGGCAAGTACATCCTGTGGGAGACCCTCATCCTTGTCCATTTTGCTACAAAACCTTCAAAACGGAAAGCTTACTGCAGCGACATACGAAATGGGCACATCCGAACGACGGTCTAATCTACAAATGTCACCAATGTCAAAAAATACTACCATCAATAGAAGGGTACAGACTTCATATCAAAAACGTCCATTCGGGGATAAATCGTGCAACCTGCAATATATGCAAACGCTCCTTTAAAACCAAGAAATTGTTAGAAAGACATATTAGAAACATTCACACAGCGAACAAAGAAAAGGTGAATACGGAGAGCGAAGTGATATGCCAGTTTTGCGAGAAGATGTTTAATAACAACACTTCTTTGTATTGGCACGTAGAGAAATACCACACTCAGAATATACCAAATAAATTCTGTACGATATGTCAAAAGGAATTCTCCGATAATGCATCGATGCAACGGCATCTAACAAGTGTTCATTCCTTGGAAACAGCAACATGTAGCATATGCTCAAAAGAGTTCAAATCTGCGATAAACTTGCAAAATCACATCCGTATAACACATGCCCCTCCAGAAGCAACGCAATTCTGTGAAGTCTGTCAGAAAACATTCAAATGCCCGATGCATTTACGTATGCACGTTTTAGCCGTACACTCTGAAGGTGAATTCTCATGTGACGTTTGCCAAAAGAAGTTTACTTCAAGAAAGTATTTAAACAAACACATAAAAACTCACAACGAAGCAAGAGACTACGAATGTGATGTCTGCCATAAAATGTATAAATCGATTCATGCGGTCAATAAGCATAAGAAACTTGTGCATAACGGTATTAAATGCACTATTTGTAATATAAAACAGACTAAGTATGAAGAACATATGCGGAAATGTCATCCCGAAGTGAATTTGAATGATAGTCAAGCAAATAGTTTCGAGGTTGAGGTGAAAGTTGAAGTCACAGAAGACTAATAAGTCTTATTAATAAGACATAATTCTCGGTGACGTAGCGGGCGCAACTGCCGATGTCTCAGGTTCGATCCTGAGGTCAGGCAGAGTTGCATATTGGATTTTTCCATTAGGAATTATCTCAATAACTGTCTGGAGTCTGAAACTGCCCAGTAGATGGCAATAGGCTCGCCCTATTACATGGGACCAATAATATACTGGCGAAATGTGGGTGTATCTACTATGGGACTGAGTCCTGGGTACACCTCTGCCTACCCCTTCGGGAAAAAGAGTAACAAGTTCGCCAGTTTTAAGTCCCATGTGATAGAAGGCTAATGGTATCTGCCGGGCACAGTTCCATACTCCAGGCTCCTATTGGGAAATTCCTAATGCACAAACCCAATAACACTGCCTGACCTGGGAATCGAACCTAGTACCAAGCTCAGCAGCAGTGCTTGTGACCACTTCACCTAGGCAGTCAAGATAAAGACTGTAGCTGTGTATATAAAAAGCAAATTTATTTATTTAGTTATCAATATTATGTTATGTATACATATTATGTACCTATTTTTAAAATAAACTTTAGGTAATTTGAAAAGCCTTTTAATTGCCACGCGGTTTCACCCGCTGGGAAAGAACTGTGTTCTTCTATGGCATTTTGTAGTGGTAGGCCTCTTTTGCAGGGGGCCGCCTGGGGAAGTACCACACCTTTGCCAGTTATTCATCCACCAAGCAGTATTGTGCAAACATTACTGTGTTCCGGTTTGAAGGGCAATGTTACCAGCGAAATTACTGGGCATGACGAGATTCAACAACAAATATCTCAGAGTGACAGGCGCAGTGCAGTGCCGCGCAGAGTTTTGAATTTCAAAACACTGGGTGGCACTGTGTCTGGTATGGGCAATCATGATGCTTACCATCAGGCACCTGATTTGCTCGTCTTGTCACTCACTATCATAAAAATAAAAAAAAAAGCGCATCTACATACCAAATTCATCCCGCCCTTAGTAGTTTTATAACCCCCCGCCTAAACAGGAATGGGTATTATTAATGTGATGAGTGTGCATGAACCTAGAAAAAAATGCGGACGGAGTCCGCAAGTAAAATAAAAAGTGAAGCACCATGGTAAGCCAACTCGCTAATACGGCGTAATCATGACGGCACGTACTACACCTTCACAGCCATGAACCTTGAAAAAGGTGTGAATGTGTGCGTGCACACAAGCCGAGTTAGGGGTCAGCTTTTAGTACAAAAATCCATTCCGTCCACTCGAGGTAGACTTTCCCAAACAAGTGAGCGAGCTGGCTTATAAATGGAGACCAGGCGCTGATGGAGCGGGAAGAACAGGAGGTTTATCAAATTTCTTAATTTACACTTTTGTTGTGAAAACAGAAATAAAACAGACTTGTTAGATAAAAATCTTAGTAATTTATTAGTCAGAAATAAAAATACAATATTTAGATAAAAGGCACTATTTATTTAATCGCTAAGTTCCAAATCGGAGTCAGTATCGTGTCCAGATCTGATGGTGGACTTGCTTTGAATGTGTAGTGAACGCTGCTTCTTGGCTTGGTCCGGAGGAGTGAGGAGGTCGCCGGAGTATTCTATCACATCAGATCTGAAATTAACAATTCATTTTCAATAATTTTGTCCTTGTGGTTCCCGGCTTTATAATATGGTCACCCTCTCTCATGTGATGGGAGCCGTGAGACCCGGCAGAGGAACATGTTCGGAGAGTGGGCAGCAGCGCTCTTCGGCACCAAGTATGACAACTGCTGCGGTCACCAAGCCGCATAAGAAGCCTTTGCCGCATATTGCCCATATCAGGCACAGTGTTTTAAAATTCAAAATTCTGCGCGGCACTGCACTGCGCCTGTCACCCCGAGATATTAGTTGTTGAACGTCATGTCCAGTAATTTGGCTCATAACATTAACCTTCACACTGGGATACTTGGCAGATGAATAACTGGCAAAGGTGTGGTAGGTACTTCCCCAGAGGACCATCTGCAAAAGAGGCCTACCACTCACAACACATATCTACATAATATATCACTAGTTGTTTGATACACAGCCTCGTTGGCTCAGGTGGTAGTAACTCTGCTTTCTGTGTCGCAGGGTCCGGGTTCGATCCCCGGCCAGGTCACACATTTGAGTGCATGAACATGTCTGTGTTGATCTGTCCCTGTGTGCTGTAAGCTTGTATAAGTATATCAGCCTAGTTTGGGACCAGATGACCATGTGTGGAAGTTGTCCCATATACCTATATATTTATAATAATGCTCACCGAGCAATCCTCCATTCCAACATTTCAGTGTTAAAATCATCTCTGTTCCCAAGATCTGTGAAACCAACGATAAAGTCCTTCGTCTTATTATCCTTCACTAAACCAATTGTTGGTATCACACGAATCTTCAAACGACCTGAAAAATTACAAGTTTCTATACAATATTATACTAGCAACGCACCCCGGCTTTACCTGGTTAGGAGACTATAGTTAAATAGATAGTTTCAAGAACTCCGCCTCCTTAGTTCTTAATGGCGGATGGAGGGGGCCATTGGTGAGCTAAGGTGCCGGTCCTAAGCCCGGATAAAGGAGGAAGGCACAGGATCGTATTGAGAGCAGTTACTACGGTGGCTGCTACCAATGCGACCCCTTTTTAGCACGTATGGGCCAACGTAACGGCGGTTCTACCGCTGGTACGAGGAACAATGCGCGCTCGGTTCTGTCGGTGAATGTGGGCGTACCCGGCAGACTATAACGCCCACCTGCACTAGGACCTGTGCAGTTGAGCGCCGTAAGCAGGGATGACGGAGTCCTGGGGGGCTGAGCTGAACGGCGTATGGGGCTAATTGCGCCAGGATGCAACACTCCCTCTTTGGTCCCGATTTCAGGCGAAACGGTGGCCCCCCTTGCTAGCCACTCGGGGGGAAATGGTCAAGATGCCCCGTCAGAGGGTCATCGGCGAGGTGGGTGGGGATTAGCAGAAGACCAAGTTGACGATGCAAGGGAGGGCTATCACGACAGTTGACAGGTGACCTGCCTGGCGTTCTGTTAGGCCCGAACGAGCGACCGATGCTCTGGTTGTTAGCTAACCCTGCTCTCCTATATCCTTTCCGGTAATCCTAACGCCACAGGCGTTCCCAAAGGTGCGGGCTCCATGGAGGGTGGGAAGCCGGAAGGATGAAGTTTTTCTAAGAACTGTAAATGGAAAACAGGTCTAAAAAAATAGCCACACAAGGCGCGGACTCTGGTTTACCGGAGGCTGCCCCTAAAGCGATAACTGGAAGCACCATGGCAAAAACCGTGGTAGCAATCCCGGAGTCGCCCAAACACAAGGATAAGGAACTGGATAAAACCAGGTCCAATCCTTCCACATCAGGAGTGCAAACTGGCACCGAGGGGAAACCCACGGAGCCCAGTGCAAACCCCGATCGCTTTTCTTCTTGGCAGGTGGTGAGCCGGAAGGGGAAGAACAAACCCCCTAATAAGGGGGGGAGTCAGCCCACTTCCAGCGGTCCCGCCACCGGTGCAACTCCCCAAAAAGGAGTAGCTAAGAGGCCGAAGAAAAGTCAAAGACAACGCAGGGCGGCCCAAGCGGCCAAACTGCAGGAGGGCCTACCAGGCCCCAATCTGGTGGAGATACCGGCCCAGGCTGGCAGTCCAGGACGACCACTAGCGCAAGCTGGTGGGCCGTCTGGCGCAAACCCGGAACCGACGACTCAACCAGCACCTCCTACAGGGAAGCCGTCTCAAGGGAGACCGACGGAGCGACCGAAACCCGCTACTGGGAAACCCCGCCAGCAGGCTGTAGGTACGCAGAAGACGGTCACCCCTGGGTCAGCGCCTCCCCCGCAACAGCAGAGGCGTCAGCTCAGTAGGAAGGAGCGCAAAGCTGCGAAACGTGCCCGTCTCGATGAGACAATTTCTCCTCGGGGCGAGCACAAGAAACAGCGTTTGTACACTCCTCCACAAGCGCCCTCTGCAAGTTACGCTAAGGTGACCAAATCTGACCTGGATGTTGCTGTTGTCAGCGATAAATCCGGTCAGATTTCCAAGGACCTGGCCGATACGGTGCTTCGTGAGATCCAACGTAGGATTCTCATGGAGGCTAAATCACCCACTCCGAAAGTCGTCCCGGTGTTTAACGGCAAGCCCACCCATGTGGATGGATTCCTTAAACTCTGGTGCGAAAACAAAACAACTCTGGAGTGGCTGAAACAGGTAATATCCGTAATGCCGCTGCCGACGGGCGAAAGTCTATCGGTACGACAGCAATCGGATATTCCACAACGGGTGAGATGCGGCATGGTGGTCCCGGACCCCCAGAGGTTCTGGGAGAACGTGAAGGATATCGCAATAGCGCTATCCTTCCAGAACCCTTGGGCGGGTATCGACCGCTGGATGCTGCAACGAGCCGAGCGACAAGCTGAGGGATGGTTCCTGGTACTCACAATTCCCGAGGACCTTATCCCGGCCTTGATAGAAAGGAAGCGGCGCCTCAACTTTAGTTGTGGCACCGTGTACTTGAAGTTCCAAGGCCAGGGACGCAAATTCGTGCAGGAGCCTCCGGTTAGTGAGCCAGGAACCAGCGGAAGCCAGACCGAGGAGAAGAAGGAGAAACCGGTGGCAACCAAACCTCAGCCAAAAACAAAAGACGTCGAGGTTGTAGAGGAGACGTCTGGCCAATTAGTGTTGGACAAGCCGACACCCTCGGAGGAGGAGATTCTCTCCGGGCCCGAGGGTGACGACCTAGACGAGCCGACCCAACACATGTTGGCCAACTTATACCTGGGAGAGGGCGAGGGGGGTACATCTCAGGATGACGTCCCTTTCGTCAGCTCTTAGAGTAGTACAGGCGAACCTCCAACATAGTCAGACCGCCACGGCTCAAGTGCGGAACTGGTTGGGGGTTCAAGACACAGCCGTCGTCCTAATACAAGAGCCGTGGGTTAGGACAGGCCGTATACAGGGACTCCTTAATAGAAGAGGTAAGTTATACGTCTCAAATGAACATGATACACCAAGAGCATGCATCTTGACGAGCATCAATGTACAGGCACAGCCTTTAACAGAGTTCTGTTCCAGAGATCTGTACGCAATAAGGCTTAATACATCACAAGCCATCAGTCAAGAAATGGTAGTGGCATCGGCCTACATGCACGAGGATGTAGATCCCCCGCCGCATGAACTAACAAGACTGATGACATACTGTGAAGAATCGGGACTCCAGGTAATCATCGGGGCCGACTCTAATGCACACCACCCACTGTGGGGGATGGAACAAACCAATGACAGAGGTAAGACACTTGTTGAATACTTATTCACAACTAACCTAAACATTATAAACATAGGATCGGAACCAACTTTTGTTACCAGACGTAGTAGAACCATAGTAGATATTACTCTAGCAACAGAAGGGGCTGCGGAACTCATTGAGGGATGGCATGTGTCTCAGGAGGCATCATGCTCTGATCACCGGTGGATCCGCTTCGATCTTAAGGTAAACATACCCAAGTTACCCCCCCCGGAGAAACCCACGCAAGACTAACAAAGCCAGGTACCAGAACTTCCTGGATAGTAGGCTTGCAGGAGACACCGAGTGGGGAAATGTGGAGAACACTTATCAAATAGAAGAACAGGTAAATACTCTAACCAGCACCATAATGGAGTGTTACCATGATGCATGCCCACTAACCGAAGCCACAGACGGAAGGCCCGGAAGCCAACAATGGTGGGGTCCAGAACTAGAACGTCTGCGGAAAAAAGTTAGGAAACGACTGAACAGGGCTATGAATACCAGTTCTGATCAGGACTGGGACAAATACAAAGAGGCTAAATCTGACTACAAAAAACGCCTCCGGTTCCGCAGTAAGTCAGGGTGGAGGAAGTACTGCGGAAACATTGAAACATGCGAACAAGCCAACCGTGTGAGGAAGATACTCAACAGACAACAGATTGGTCTGGGATCCCTCCGCAAGCAAGATGGCACATACACAAAATCTACAGCAGAAAACGAGCACTTGCTCCTGGAGACACACTTTCCAGGATGCAAATTTGTTCAAGAAGTAAGCTGGCAAGATAGAGAGAACACAATAACAAATAGGAATTGGCAATACGCCCAGGAGGTGGTGACAGAGGAAAGATTAAAATGGGCAATAAACAGCTTCCAACCGTACAAAGCAGCAGGACTAGATGGTATTATACCCGCACTCTTACAGTGGGGAGGAAATACCATTATATATAAACTCAAACCCATTCTAACATCTTGCCTAGCGCATGGGTACATGCCTAAAGGTTGGAGAGAAGTTAAAGTGGTTTTCCTACCTAAACCGGGAAAAAGCGATTACACAAACGCCAAGTCATTCAGACCCATCAGTTTAACCTCGTTCTTGCTCAAGACCCTGGAGAGACTGTGTGAGAGAGTACTGAGAGACAGAGTGTTAAAAGACATACCCATGCACCCAAACCAACACGCATATAGCTCGGGGAAATCGACAGAATCGGCTCTACACTTAGTGGTAGGCAAGATCGAAGAAGCTATAAAGAACAAACAAATCTGCCTAGGTACCTTCATCGACATTGAAGGTGCTTTTGATAAAACCACCTTCAACAGCATAGGGGCAGCTTTGGATAGACACAGAGTTGATCCTGTAATGTCGGACTGGATCAAGAACATGCTTAGCAAGAGAATAGTGCGAATATCGAGTGACTCAGAATCCGCACTAGTTGCGAAAGGATGTCCACAAGGTGGGGTTCTTTCGCCTCTTCTATGGAATTTGGTAATAAACGACCTCATTACCAAACTCAATGGACAGCACTTTTATACAATAGGATACGCGGACGACTTGGCCATCCTTATACAAGGAAGATCGGCGAATGTAGTTTGCGACCTCACCCAAGCGGCTCTACGCATAGTAGAACGCTGGTGTAAGGACTACGACCTATTAGTAAACCCGAGCAAGACCGAGACGGTAATGTTCACATGGAAACGGCTTCTAGGTAACTACAGAATGCCAAAGCTTTTTAGCACAGAGCTCCATCTATCCGAGGAAGTAAAGTACTTGGGAGTGATATTGGACAGGAAATTGACCTGGAACAGTCACTTGGAGAAAAAAATAGACAAAGCTGGAATCATATTCTGGCAGTGCCGCAGGATGATAGGAAAAAGATGGGGGCTAAACCCGAAAATCGTACTGTGGCTATACAAAATGGTAATAAGACCCACGCTATGCTATGGAGCAATAGCATGGTGGAACAAGACAAATCAAACGACGACAATAAACAAACTACAGAAATTCCAGCGACTGGCATGCTTAGCAGCCACCGGAGGCATGAGGACTACCCCCACCGCAGCGATGGAGGTCATGCTATCGCTTGAACCGCTGCATCTGTATGTAAGACAAGAAGCTGCAATGGCAGCGATCCGCCTAAAAACACTGAACCTATTGTCAGAGAACGGGACGCTTCACACAGGTATACTAAAGGAGGTGTACGAGGAGATACCTGTAACGATGGCGGTAAGCGACAAAATCCCAAAACAATTTGTCTTCGACAAAAAATACAAAATCCAATTAATGGAGGACCTCGAATCGTACGAAGGACTGAACCCAAGGGAGATCAGGATTTTCACAGACGGTTCGAAAACAAAATCAGGTACAGGTACGGGTGTCTTCTCAGAAGACTTAAACATCAGAATCTCGGTACCCCTAGGAATCCACAACACCGTATTTCAAGCGGAATGTATGGGGATTATTCTAGCAACACACGCCATTGCTGACAGGAAAGTAACAAATCAATCTATAAGAATACTATCCGACAGCATGGCGGTATTACAAGCCTTAACTAGCCACAGCATGAGTACAGGTTTAATATACAACTGCCATCAGAAACTCTCGGAGGTAAGTTTAAACAATAGTATTACCCTTCAATGGATCAAGGGACACAGCGGCTCTCGAGGCAATGATGCAGCGGACGAGCTGGCCCGGAGAGGCTCGGATATGGAGGCGGTAGGACCGGAACCAATAGTCCCGATACCTTTCACTCAAATCCGCAGTCTCCTAATACAACAAACCCGTAGCAAACATTCCACTTACTGGGGAAATCACAATGAGTGCAGACAGACGAAACTGGCGCTTCCAGAAATAAACTGTCGGCTCACAAAGGCGCTCTTACACCTGAGTAAGCCCCATCTTCGAACGGTCACAGGCGCCATTACAGGTCACGGACTTTTTAACAAACATCTATATGTTTTAGGTGTTACAGACAGCCCTCTATGCCGAGCGTGCATGGAAGCGGAGGAGACAGCTGCTCATGTCCTTCTCGAGTGTACAGGAGTAGCAGCATACCGGGCACAGTACCTCGGAACTCCGAGGTCGCTCACCGAGATTGTCAGCAACCTGAAAGGGCTGCTGAAATTCTTCGGAGAGCTAGGGTGGCTCGAGTGAAGAATCACACCCCACCCACACGCAAAATAGGCGCATTGTCGTCGAGTTGCGGAGAACTGCCTGCGTTATACTACTACTACTACTATAGTTTCAAGAGCAATGATCCAGTTGGATTATTATCCCACTAATATTGATATGTGAAAAGTTTGTACGGATGGATGTATGTTACTCTTTCACACCAACTCTACTCAATCGAGTGGGTCAAAATTTGGTATGTAGGTAGCTTAGACTCTGAAATAATATTATATAGGGCACTTTTCATCCAGATATTCCCACAGGATCGTTCCCGTACTAGCTGCATAGTCCTCGTGGCAGCTAGTTAATTAATAAACTAACCAGTATACCAGTGTCATGCACAACGGACCAGATTAGGGTCTAAGTGCGGAAAAGGAGTTCACTTTACAAACTAACCAGTAAGAAAGGGCGCCCGTTCCACATCCAACTTGACGAACCGACACTCCACATGCTTCTTGGCCAATATCTTGAGATGCATGTCCACTATCTTGCATCGAGGAGAGTCGTTCTTGTAGAAGTGACAGACTACATTGTTGCTCTTGTTGCTTATTGTGAAGAACTCTTTCTCGTTGTCTATCTCTGTGTATTCTCCATGACCCTGGTTAAAATCAAAAAGATTTATTCAAATAGGTCACAATCTGACACTTTTGTATGTCAATGAAGATAAACAGTAAGTAATGAGTCTACCGTGCGTTCAGTGCGATACCTCTACAAGAAGAATGCACAAGAAACTTGTAGGGCTTAATTTTTTTAACTGATGAATGAACTATGGGACTGAGTTCTGGGTACACCTCTGCCTACCCCTTCGGAAAAAAAGTCGTGAATATATGATATTAATATTAATCTATTTGTAATGATGTGTGTATCTTACATTAGCAAGCCACTCTTGCTTCTGTTTAGCTCTCTTCTTCATCTCATTGAGTCGCTGCTGACGGATGGCTTCCAAGTCACTGTTGTCTAATGCATCCAAACTGAAAACAAACCTAGCTTTAGTTCCCACAGTGGACCATATTATCAACATACCATTGCCTTTTTCCACAAGGGGTAGACCACATAGCAGATGAAAGATTCTGCTCTCTGGGGTTGACAGAGCAAATGCTACTTCCTAGTTTGATAATTTCAATATTGCATTGGTGACGTAGCAATCACAAGCTCTATTACCGATCATGAAGTCCCGGGTTCAATGCTCAGGTCAGACAAAGTGTTATTGGATTTTTCATTTGGAATTATCTCTATGAGAGCCTGTAGTCTGGAACTGTGCTCGGTAGATGGCAATAGGCTCGCCTCCTATTACATGGGACCAGTGACATATTGGCGAGATCTGGGTGTATCTACTATGGGACTGAGTCCAGGGTACAACTCTGCCTACCGCTTCGGCAGAATAAGTGATGTTATTTATTATATGTCAATAATTTAGAATTTTAGAAGTAAATACTTTAGTGTTTATTTACCGTTCAATTTCCGAGTCAAGCTGCTTTTCCATGGTCTGTGCAACATTTTGAAGTACTTGGTCTATGCCAGCCATTTTTAAAATCTGTAATTATTAATTTATTCTTTATTATTTTTTTCAACTGATGTGCGCAGCGGCGCAGCGCAGTGTTTTATACGTAGAACTAGTGAACTTTTAAATTTTCCTTAGAACATCTATCATTATTGTACGTCCACTTACTTTTATATTATAATAATAACATCAGGAAAAATGAAAGTAACTTCTAAATTTTTAAATTTTAGGGTCAAAAACTTTGGGTGACCTCATCCACTTCACACATGGTTACAGATTCATCGATTACACTGAAACTTACCTGTTATAGATTACGAGTTGAATAATAATGGGTGGAATACACTAAAAACCACCCGAATATCTACTTTTCCTGACTACTTTATGAATTTTATTAAATTAAAAATGAAATATTTTTAATTGTGTGAAACAAAAGCGACCGATGTTTACAATTAGAAAAATGACAATTACGAAATGTCAATTTGACGGATAACATAAGCGACTTTTAAAAATGTTGTTTTAATAAAAATACATTACAACTACTCGTTACTAGATGGCGCTTAAGTAAAAATATGAATAAACTTTAGGTATGCTATTCGGCACTAGATGTCATTAAAAGAGTACGTTAAATTAAGTAAAATCCAATAATTAATTTAACAAACGTTCGTTTATTGATCACTACATTAAGATTACAATCACAGGACATATTAAGTATAAAATAAGTTAGGCAGTGTTCTATTACATAACATAATGAATATCAATACAGAACTTCGTTTGAATTACTTGAATAACTTGTTATAAAATAAATGGCACATGCATGTATAGTGAAATAAAACACAAATATTTAAACTATTGAAGAACAGAACTAGCTTGAAAAGAAATGATTTATACGACATAGGATTCACTTCCAAAAAATAATAAAATACTCATTGAAAATTAAGTGATTCAAACCAAGTTTAACGGATCACATATTTGATAAAAACACATCTCAAATTCCAGCATTTTAAGAATGATTGATATTATAATTTAAACATACCGTCTGTTAACATACGGACAGTCTACTATCTTAAGAGGTAACAACACTTTTAAGCAATTTGACAAAATACTATTAAATATTTACCAAAATCGCGTGAGTAAAACTGGAATATTTAGACGACGAAAATAATTCAACAGTTTATAAAAATATCAGCTTTATCAAATGGCAGCCATGGGACACTCCACCTGGAATAATATATTTAACGTACTTTACTACCCGTGCAAAAACGGGGCGGATTGATAGTTATAACAATAACAAGATGCGTGTTCCACATTGCTGCCAATAGAAATTGCAGGACTTTGTAACCACCCATAGTGCTGTCTCTAGCGGATTTTTTAATGAAGCTTTCAGAGGAAAATGGCTAAGCGGGGACTATACAGCTCCGTTCACCATCGTGGTTTTCTATGGACAAAAGCTGAATAAGTGTGATTAGGCCCTTACAATGGACTAGAAAGAGAAAAAGCTAGAGAGATACGCGATAGAAAGAGACGCAACTTGTTGGTGAATATAACATGCTGTAGGTTATTAGCGTTGTGCGAGAGTCGATATTTATACACAGTATTTTATGAATGTTCCTTTTGGTCTGTATTCTGAGATAATTGTGAAAAATTGATTTAGTAAATTCTTACAGGATTGTGTCAAATATCTAAAAGGTGGCGTTACATCATAAAGACAGTACCTATATAGACAGAAAGTGCTACAGGAAGGGGACCCAAGGACAGGGGGGTACTGTTGCAGCAAACAAATTTTTGTAGTGGTAGGCCTCTTTTGCAGGAGGCCGCCTGGGGAAGTACCACACCTTTGCCAGTTATTCATCCGCCAAGCAGTAATGTGCAAACATTACTGTGTTCCGGTATGAAGGGCAATGTTACCAGCGAAATTACTGGTCATGATGAGATTCAACAACTCATATCTCAGGGTGACAGGCGCAGTGCAGTGCCGCGCAAAAATTTTGAATTTTAAACCACTGGGTGGCACTGCGTCTGATATGGGCAATCATGATGCTTACCATCAGGCACCTGATTTGCTCGTTTTGTCACTCAATATCATAAAAAAAAAATAAAAAAATTCACAAAGGCGTCTGTCATTAGTTCCAATTTCACTCACATTCATTGATATTCTCCAAACAAAGTCACGAATTAGTCTGTACAGCCTTATAAATCCTGAGCCTAGATTCAGACAACGCTGCCAAAATAGTATTACCATTTAATTCTATGCAGTTAACATCTAAAGCGGGCTCCGCTGCCGGTAATGACATTGTTCTTGACCCGTCTAAACCGTGAAGGTAAAGTGTGGAGTCACTTTCCGAATGGGCTGCAACCCACGAAGCTCCTGAAACTTTCACCCACGAGGCCCTAGACATTAACGAAGACCTTGCAGACCCAGAAAACGTCTCCTCTATATCGAATAGTACTTCCCCGCTAGCTACGCTCCCTTTAAGCTTACATAAAGTTAGTTTAGACCTTTCCAAGCCGTTAGTACTCGGTCTACTTGATATTAAAGCTCGGTGTGATTCGTTATCATAACATAAAGACATGAATGAGCCTGCAATGGGCAACGATCGAGGTTCCCATTGCCTGTTCGTCCCCACCCATAACCATGTTGAATTTAACTGGCAGGAAAGTAAGCCGAATTCCGTAGAACAGAGAGAGATGACTGGAGATAAGTCCCCGGGAGCTGATAGCATTTGAATGTAGGCACTAGGGTTTCTAACGTCGTATTGGTGTATGACTCCACCCACACCTCCTACATAGAATTCATTGCTGCGTAAATAATCCCAAGAACATGACCATAAAGGTACTCCAGTGGTCACCGTGACACTTGGAATGCCTCGCTCCATGATTTTAGCTGTACTGTCCAATCCTACGCTCAATAATAAGTCTCTAGGCTGCGAATAAGTAATATCACGTATTGGCTTCGGATGTAAATGTACAAATTGACCCATTTTGTAATCTAAACAACTGATTTTCCGTATACCGTAGCCCGGGAAGAGATAATTTCCGTTTTTCTGCGATACATACAGCTCGTAAGTTCTACAATTATATGTTAAGACTCGGCAGCCTCCATCTTTGCATACCTCTAAGTTTTTTTCTAAAGCAAAACGCCAAGATTTCCGTACAGGCTGCTCCTTATTTGATTGTGATTTCATTAATGACCGTAAAACTTCGAGCTGCATAGAACAAGCTCTGTAAGCTATTTTAGATTTCTCTAACTCCAATTCGCATCGACTTTTATCTGCTTGTAACATATCTATTTGCTTCTGTAAGGAGGTAATTTGTGAAGTATCTGCGGCAACTAATTTTCTTGCGTATATATATCTAATGTCTTTAATTGTAGCTTTGCTTTTACATGTTGGGCAAGATCTGTCTTTCGCTTGCTGTGCTTTCAGCCATCTTTGAACGCATTGAGAGCCGAATAGATGTCCACATTTTAATGCTACGACTCTGTGGTCACCTGTGTTTCCCCATTGGTCTAAACAAATAGGGCAGGTTTCACCGTCATCTTTATCTTTATTACTATCGTCAAGTTTTCTCATTTTTGACGGAGGTTCATTACAAAATTCTGGTAAGGAATTAGAATTTTCACTGTCATGCGTAGATGGAAAATCGTCAGTATCAGGTCTGTCCCCATTTCTTTGATTCTGGTCTGTGTTTTCATGAGTTGCATTGATATCTGGCTGGCTTGGGTCTGGCTGAGAGCTGGTTGGTGATTGGCTCATGTTTGGACTCTGAAAGTAATAATATATTATCTTTATAATCAATACTACCTGGCAACTGCTGCCTATTTTATATAGCAGTTAATTGAGATTACTCTTGGCTCTAACTGCTTACAACTATACTGGATAGAAATCTATGAGGGAAGCCTATGTTCAGCAGTGGATGTCCTATGGCTGAGATGATGGCTCTTAGCCCGCCAATTGTTACACTTTTGTTTTAATGTATTTTTAATTTTTAGGTGTCTTGTTTCTAGTACCTACCTTTCAAATAAAAAATATACAGAAACGTTTTAAAAAACGTCAGGTTTACAAACATTGTTAGTCTCTATTATTCTTTCAAGGTACATAATAACTAACATATTCCAACAGAAATCCTACTAATATTATAAATGCGAAGGTATGTGAGTTTGGATGGATGGATGTTTGTTACGCTTTAACGCTAAAACTACTTTACCAATTAGCCTGAAATTTGGTATGTAGGTAGTTTAGACCCTGGAATAACACATGGGGTACTTTTTTCCTGATATTCCCACGGGAATGATGACTACGCGGGTGTAACCACGGAACACAGCTAGTGCTATATAATTTCGTCCCTCCCATATCTAATTATTGCAGAGGGTCAGTAGTTTATGCATGAATAGCAAACCTACATTCATTCATCCTATATAATATGCTCCTGGATCCTGGATAAGATTATAAAGTATTACAACTAAGTTTTCGAAGACAAAGTCCTTCTTGTTCAGTTTACTTATTTTTAACATGAAGAACATTTTTTTGGCATTTGTAACCCAACTTACATTCAATGCATGAGGATCTCGTGACTTTTCAAGAAACCTGTAATTTGCACAAATACGCTAACGATATATTTAGTTATTAACAAGCAATGAACAATCATTATTTTTTCAAATCGCAAACGAATTAATTCTACAAAACCAAAATCAGACCAAAACTTTCGACCATAGGCCACAGATTCTCCATTCGTTTTTATTCTGTGGATTCTCCGTTCTCCTAGTCCTAGTATAGCACAGATTAAAATATTTTCATTCATTCACTCACTCGCTGCCACCCCTTTTTTAAAAATTAAAGTAAACCGTTCAGTGCTGCCACCGCGCACCACTCGCGGCCGTCCTCCCGCTCGTCTATTAGATTAGTAGATCTGTGGTAGGAAAATGGCGTAACTCGCGTTTGCCCGAATTCCACAACTGTGAATTCTTTTTATTTAAAATTGTGAAGATGTTATTAAACACCTGATAAGATCTCTCCTGTTTATTTTTATATATGAGTGTACCCCACCTCATAAAATCGAATTTCAGTAAATTCCAAACAAAAAGTAGACCAAAAGCTCTCCAAGAAAATTTTTGAACAGCTTTGGTTTTATGGTTTTTCATATTTTTTAAAGACAACTGTAGCGCAGCGGTTGTATTTTAGTTGGGCACAGAATAAAATATTACACAAACGTTTCATTAATAATGGCAACACACAACGGGGCAATTTTCCATGGTTAGTAGGTTTATATGTATTATCTATGGTTGGTAGTATTGTCATTTTGACACTATCAGCTGTATTTTGTATACAAACCCAAATTGTGATTTTCTATTTTGTTGATTTATTAAAAGTCATCAATGTCCGACAAAAATGAAGAGAAGGCACTCCTCCCTCACCACGAGCAGTTGCCGCTGTGCACCTCCCGCCTGCCTTACCGTCAGGGACGAAAACTTACTGCTGTAAAGGTATACCACCTTAATCTTTAATTTATAAACCTTCATTTATATACAAATACAGACTAAAATCAAACTCTCATATACATAAAATGCCTATTATTGTGACTGGCTCGTTGATGTAATAGTCGCAAGCATTACAGCTGGGCATGAGGTCCCGGGTTCGATTCCCAGTTCAGGCAAATTGTTATTGGGTTATATTATTTCCTTGCATTATGAAACCAAGGCGACGCAGGTTTGATGTCATAAGAGGTGACATAAGTGCTTAAGAGCTCTGATGAGGATGCATTAGGTGAAGTGAAGAAAAACACCCAGAAAGTAGACCCTGAGAAGATTATAAAAAATGTTTTTTTTAAATTTACAGACCTACACAATCACCAACGAATCAAATCACCTCCTTATATTCGGAGTACCATCTTTAAACCTGCGACAAGAAGCCAAATCCTTGTGCCTCCACTTCGGTAAGCTTCTACAATTCTACGTATCAAACAATCACCCCGCAGAACCTTTCACTGAGACATACCATGCTCGATATGAGAAGATCCAATCAGCCAGAGTTGCCAAACGCATGATAGACACCAGAAACTTCTACGGAGGTAGCTTGCATGTTAGTTACGCACCAGAATTAGAAAGTATTGAAGAAACACGGGCCAAACTAATGCAAAGGCGAAAGGACGTACAATACCGCCTCAGAAATCTTCAAAAAGAAATTGAAAGTAAAGAAAAGATTGCTGGACCAGAACATTCTATCAGTTTACAAAATAATTCTATTGATTTACAAGAAAATTCTATTGTTTTGCCAGAAAATATCAATGAAATTGTAAATGAAGTAACAAGTAACAAAGATGCTCTGCCTATGAAGATGAATATGGGAGAAAATAATATAATTTATTTAAATAAGAAAAGGAAAATGAAACATAATGAGAAATCCAAACATTTCTCGGAAGGAACAAGTAAAAAAGAAAAAAGTACTATTGAAATAGTTGATTGTACTAATACAGATAAAGAAATAATTTCAAATATCAATGAAGCGTTAAATTATAACAATTTTGGAAACGAAATCATAAGAAAAGTTGAAAACAAACCGCTAAATAGGATAGTCTTTGCTGGAAATAAAAAATCTTGATGTACACTGTCACTGTTTTTCTTTTAGATAAGCTAGCATACCGCGGCAGCGGCCGGCGAACCGCCAGAACTTACTTTTGCAAGTAGTATTTCGTAACCTTATGCCATATAATTAAAAGCCATATAAAAAGTGATATTCCTTTATTGTATTCATCTTATTGTGTATATTATAAATAACAAATATTAATTATTTTAAATAACTATCATATACATTACGAACTGATATTACATATTAAAACGCGACATATTATGTATAATACATATTAATAACAGCTGAACAAAAATATTTTATTTATTGGGTGATTTATTAATTAATTAACTAATCAAATTCCGTCATAGGGAATACGCAAATAAAATACGGAATACGGCTAAAACGGAAATATGGCTAAAAATGGGATTTTTGTTCAGCTGTCATTGATCAAGCTATATTTGACAAGGCTTTGCCACGCGGTTTCAATGCACTTACTTCTGATTCCAAGTAGGTATAATATTATTACATACTTATAACACATACACAAATCAGACAGACGCGCTTATGTATAAAAATGTTTGATCTGCCCCGGGATCAAACCCTGCAGCTCAAAAGAGAGGGTCACTACCGTTTAAGCCAACTGGCAAAAATTGCTTCACAAGTTGTGTTGCAAATAATATGTGCCCAGCTTAAGTTAGTATTATCAGCCCAATAGTTTTGGTGTCTAGAGGTGTCAAACACATTATAAAAACTTTCGCAATTATGCTACTTCCTATTAATTTTATAAATGCGAAAGTTTGTGAGGATAGATGGATGTTTGTTACTCTTTCACGCCCAAACTGCTGAATCAATTGGGCTGCGATTCGGTATGTAAATATTTCAGACTGGAATAACAATAGAGCCCGTCACAGACGCAGCTATAATATATTTTAATGTACCGTCCTACGTCCTATATATTATAGCAAGCTACCACACACGGAGACGATGCTATAATATATATTACGTACCATATTATGTTGGAGACGTCATAGAAATATATATCTATAGCTGCGTGTGCGGTCAGTCGAATATTTCTATAGAAAATATATCGTAATTTGCCTTGCTATGATTTATATTATTATAGCTACGTGTGTGACGGCCTCGGTGTGTGTGACTGCCTCGGTGGCGTAGTGGGCGCATGCTCGACTGCCAATCAAGAGGTCCCGGGTTCAATCCCTAGGTCAGGCATAGTGTTAAATATTGGATTTTTCCATTAGGAATTATCTCAATAACTGCCTGGAGTCTGGAACTGTGCCCGGTAGATGGCAATAGGCTCGCCCCCTATTACATGGGACCAATAACATACTGGCGAAATGTGGGTGTATCTACTATGGGACTGAGTCCTGGGTACACCTCTGCCTACCCCTTCGGGAAAAAGGCGTGAATGTATGTTATGTTATGAGTGACGGGCTTAGGGTACTGATTATCCCGATATTCCCAACGGGAACGAACGCTGCGCGGGTGAAACCGCGGGGCAAAGCTAGTATTATTATGATGTCGTCTATTATGAGTGCGTAGTCAACTCAACCTGGAAGACTCTGCTTTCGCGAATGTTACTATAAGCACAGGGAAAAGGGACAGGAGGGACACTCCTCAAAATCATTTAAATAAATAGCGGCTCTAGCTCCGAAGCAATAAAGTGCAATTCAGGTCGCACAGCACCTAACTAATTATCTTTACATAAGTCACGTTTCCCTGTCCACAACTCCATTCGGAGTCGTAAAGTGACTTCAGTCACAAGTCCACGCACCTATATGGAGTCGTCAAACCCATACATTTTCAATGAGAAATATTGGACTGGACGTGTGAGGTTGGAGTTGGATTTTGGTTTAGACTTGTGAGTTGGTAAGTTTTTTTACAAAAATACGAGTGGACGTGACAGGAAAGAAATGACCCGTGTATGAGGGGCTGTGAACGTGTTAACTTACAAGTTCCTTCTCTTTCTATCGCTTATCTCTATCTATTCTCTGTCTAACCCATAGAAATTGTCCCGTCTTTTCGGACGCCCCGGTTACTTATAGCATCATTCCGGAGCCTCCATTGCGGAGTATCCCAGGACTGGTATAAGACAAAATCGCCAATACGTGTGTGTGCGGTATAGATCGACTACATAGTTATTGAATAGTTTCGAGTTTCGACTTCAAACATGAGGTAGTTCATGTCATTCGAAGATTGAATCTAATAAGAAATGGAAAGGGACAGGGCCGGCTGTCAAGCAGCCACTGCATCATCATCATCATCAGCTGAACATAGGGCTCCCCCATAGAACACCTTCAACTTTTCATATAGACACATTTAGCCTAGATCAGCACGCTTGTTGTACGGCTTGGTGATCGCAGCAGTAATACTTGGTGCCGGAGAGCGCCGCTGCCCACTCGAGGAATATGTCCCTCTGTCGGGTCTCACGGCTCCCACCAGATGAGAAAGGGTAGCCCTATTATTTAGCCAGGATCCACAGTCACTGCATAACGTTGGCGAAAGCATAAATAAAGAGTCTTTAGGTTAAATTGACCGTGACCTAGTCAATATGGCAGTACGAGTAATATCATTAATCACTTACTGGGCAGTATTAGGTTCTATTAACATTTAAGTCATTCCTTATGGTCGTAAACAGAAGTTACTTGGATACATTATACAGGTAATTAACACCCGTATTCAAGAATTAAAACTTACCTAAGGTAGCAAGCAAAGCAACGCTGTGCAAAGTAAGGGATTTCTCACAGCGGTCGCTATGGCAGGCCATCTCATTCACAAACAACACTCAACGGACACATTGCTATGCGAACGCACAGCGTCGATTACAGATCTGTGATTGGTCCGTTTCTGTTTCTGTTGCTAAGTTCACTCTTATCTCTAACTGATTAGAGAATGACCTAAATACAACATTTAATTAAAATGTCAGTTATTACGAACTAGCTTTCGCGGTGAATAATTTAATATTCTGTGTATGAAAATATTAAAACAAATTAAAACACCGCAAAATATGTACCGAACCTAACCTCAAATTTTGCCGCCAAGAAAAATTTACCACAGAGTATAGAGGAATATTTATTTTGTACTGAATCTCCACTATGCGATCGTTAAAATAGCTCTGTACCTACGTTAGTAGTTACAGAGCGGCCCTAAGGGGGCGTCCATATATTACGTGAGGTGTTTAAGGGGGGGAGGGGGTCGAGTCAAATCTCATCTAATCTAACGTGGGGAGGGGGGTCTCGGCAAATATCACGCAATTTATTTTCTGATTAAAACAAAAAAAACTATTTTGGTACATTTAATCCCGATTATACATGCTTAAGATTCAATCTTAAGCGTAATCGCTTACTAGTCTTTAACTAGTCGTAAATAAAAGCACGAAGCAATTTTTTTTTTCTTTTTTAATAACAATCCAACGCGTTTACGTAAGAAACCCACATTTTGAAAAATCTCACGTGAGATTGGGGGATGGGGGAGGGGGTTGAATGAAATCTCACGACATCTCACCAGGGGTGGCGGAAAGGAAGGGCAAAAAATAAAAAAAAACACCTCACGTAATTTATGGACGCCCCCTAACCTTACGTTAGGGCCGCTCTGAATGAGCCCATAGCGTTAGATCTCACTCAAGTATTGTTTAAGAATTGAAATTAACGGCCCTATGCAATTGGGCGCACTGTGAGACTACATAGTATCGTTCTTGAATACGGGTGTAAGTCTGTTTAGAGCTTATAATATAGTGTTTTACAATAAATTAATTAATTAATTATGACGTATTGTATTATTGTTTTTTTGTTTTGTATTGCACACTACACTTATGTGTTTGAATGTATTGGACATATTTAATACCATTTTGTACGACATTCTTGCAATAAATTATTCTGATTCTAGTGTAGTAATACTTGAAGAAGGTTCAGGTTGATGGAAAGAAGCAACTAGATGGCGCTGTATGTTCTTAGTAGGCGGATTGTTTTTGGGATTTGAAGAATTTTGTTCATCTAGGTATGTCATCCTTTATTAAAATGTTGATCTATTGCACAATTTTATACAAATTCAAACATCTTTATTTCAGACCACGTCCGTAAATTCAGTTACAATATATTATACCATCACGCCTTTTCCCCAAGGGGTAGGCAGAAGTTTACCTAGAACTCAGTACCAAAGTTATTACACCCACATTTCGTCAGAATGTTATGTCATTACATTGAAATAACATTCTGACGAATCTGCCGAATCTGCCTCCAATGGGAGGCTCGTGCCATCTACCGGGCACAGTTACAGACTATAAGCCATAAAGATAATCAATCCCTAAGGAAAATCTAATTACACATTGCCTGACCTGAGGATCTAACTCATGATTGGCA
Source organism: Hemistola chrysoprasaria (assembly GCA_947063395.1). Taxonomy (NCBI): domain Eukaryota; kingdom Metazoa; phylum Arthropoda; class Insecta; order Lepidoptera; family Geometridae; genus Hemistola; species Hemistola chrysoprasaria. Next base: position 324,262 of record OX346738.1, on the reverse strand, counting down.
GTGGAGCTTACGTCCGCTACGCCACCGAGACAGTCAACATTCAGTTAAATTGAAATTAATAATAATTATTCAAATAAATACACGAAAAACCGGATAATTGAAAATTAAGGGTTTTTTATGATAGTGAGCATAGAAGCTTCTATGATAGTGGACTTCTACAAATCCCAGTTTTACTCGCGTGATTGGACGTTCACTACAAAGACAAAATGTAGTTTATAAACAAAAATAAAATAATAGGGACATACTTTACTTCAACTTTAAAATATCAGGATATAAATATATCAAAAAGATTTACTGTATTCTGGGGAAACAGGGGAATACAATACATCGATTTAGTAAATTTTCCATAGGATTGTGTTAAACTGCTAAGAGGTCCTCTGTCCTGTTATTATGATGTAAGTACCTAAGTTGAACTGGTCTTGTCGGTCTGATGCCGTACTCTGGTTTACTGGCTCCCGAGATACAAGTTCACGCTTAGTTCGGGACTAGTAAATCAACGTGCACGGTTGCGGGCACAAACAGGCCAGTTAGAGCTATGCTTACCAATAATATTATAATGTCTAAGTACGGATCCAATATTGTTTTGTACCTATAATAAGGCTAACTCTGTTTGTAAACTCTTTTTGGCAAACATTTTTTTTTATTTAACAAGAAGATTGACAGTGACAAGTTTACTGGTTTGACATTAGAAATACTGAGGGTTTATACTATAAGGACAAGGCAGATAAGCAGAAATGGCGGCAAAGTATAGTAATGATGGAAAAAGTGAATTATGAGCGAAATATAAGTAGAAGTAAAAGGAGGTGGACGAGGATTATTATAGCATTTATTAATTGTTACTCGTTACAAAAAAACATATTCCATATTCACATGATGATGAAACAGCTGTTTTTTCACGATTTCCGAGTTGTCCATGATTGTGTAACGACACTAGAATGTATATAGATCATTCCCCCATACAAACTTAACGTTAAACGTCACCCATACAAAATGAAAATACATAGATAAGAAGAAAAAGGGAATAATTTTCTACTCAATGCGGTCGGCTCTGGATCTGACCTTCATTTGCACGAAAACATATTTTGTAAAAGAAAACCTTACAGTTTCTTCGTATTTAAGAAAATTATAAAAAGTAGTTTTTGGTTTATGTTAATCTTTTTTAAATAGCAAAAAACCCATAAGGTTTTCTTTAACAAAATATGTTTTCGCCAAAATAAAGGCCAGATCCAGAGCCGACCACATTGAGTGGAAAATCATGCCCTATTTCTTCTTATCTATGTATTTTCATTTTTTACGGGTGACGTTTAACATTAAAAAAGCCAATGACTGATTAACAATGTTGAGGTGAAATAGGTCGCAGAACTTGTTTCTAAAATAGTATCTTGCATGAATGACGTCAATAATCCCGTAACTGACAAAACTGACAGTGAAACCTAACGTCTAATGGACGCCTTAGCGTTTAGCGCATTTGTTTTACCATAGAGCTAAAACAACTCGTCCAATTCTGATGAATAACATGTCAATCGATAAGTTATTATACGCTCGATAGTCTATAGTCAGGTAATAATTTTTAAACTAATCATTTTTGGTCAAACAATGTTCAGTTCTAAAATGTATTCTAGATATTTATATATAACATTACATAATGTTATTTAAGGATAGTACATAATATCTATAGTTATTATTATATATTATTTCTATATATACATATGAAGTCGCCTTTCCTGTGGCAGCGTGCAATCAAAAACAGTCCAATATTATTTGCTATGAAACAATATCTATGAAATAAAATCTTGTTTACTCGTAAGGCCCCTAAGCCTTAATAAGTATGGTATAATAACAGTAAGGTAGTAAAATTCTATCGCCGTAAGTTAGGGGCCCTCTTTTAGTATGTATAGGAATTTTAATGTTATTTCAGAAAACTTATTAAGTCTTATTTATGAACACTGATTCAGTGTTAGTATAATAATATTATGTTACAACTCAACTCACGTTTGAAGTCAACAACGTTCGAATTAGGTTTCGGACAGCTCCGGTGTCCTCCATCAGGAGCTCACGTGTGTGCGGGAATACAACTCGCGACAGACTGACTTCAAACGTGAGTTAAGTCGTTGACTAACATAATAAATATGTAATATCAGTTAATAGTTTTTCTTAATCGATTTGTTTTCAGGTCGCGTCACGGTTTAATAGCGGTCGGCAAAAGTGGAGGGGGGCTTTGCGCAGGTGTATTGGTCTAAAGAGTCCAAACAGATCTAAAAATCGTTTTTCGCGCATTCAAGGTTAGCGCTATTAAACCGTGACGCGACATGTCTATACAATACAGGATTGAAGATGGATATTATACCTTGTCTTATTTAGCTTGATCAATGACAGCTGGACAAAAATCTTTTTTTTATCATATTTCCTATATAATATATAATCGGGTAATTTAAAATTCAATTGATAAACTAAGAACTCTCTTAGAACTTAATTTACACGTGACCAGAGGGCTGGCTCATATCTAGCACAGCGGATCAGTATTGCCATACAACGTGGCAATGCTGCCAGCCTTCTGGGCACGCTTCACGCTACCAATCGACGGCGATTTTGGTCAAATATTTTATTTATAGTTTGTTTTTAAAATTTTAGTTTTTAATGTTTACTTTTAAGTTAGGTAGTTTAATTGTTTCTTTTTATTTATTTAAATTAATTTTATTAAATACAAAAAAATTACGGAAATATGGCCAATAAAAAGATTTTCGTTCAGCTGTCATTGATGAAGTTATATCTGAAAAAGGGTAGTTTTAATAATACAAAATATAATATAACATAATAAAGAAAAAGACAGTAATACTTGCAAACGTTAGCTTTGTATATTTACACACCAAATTAAACGATTTGTAATTAAATCAATTTCAACAATGTTTTTATTTCATTCTTTTTTTACTCGTTAAGTTTAACGTATAACTGTTTCAAGTATAACTACACCTTTTTCACTAATAAATATTGAATGTATTCATAATATTTGTTAACAACTAAAAAATTATTCTATTTTATGTGTTTATGAGTATATTTGTAAGGAATATATTTCTCAAATCTTGTGGCGAACTGCATAATAATTAATTTTAATTTAAAAAAAGGTTTTTAATTAACATTTCATTAATCCGACAGAATACGTAACAGACAAGATGACAAATTTCGAGAATCCCTTTTAAAATGCGGGTACACATGAAAAGTGTTGAAGTTTGACAGAATTTTGAATTTGAATTCATGTCTGTCATCATACCTATTCTATATTAAATTAAACGAACGCTTCTGAAACTCGCCGAGTATTGATACAATTTTAAAACTATTACTTTATAAATTTAATTTTATTTACAAAAGACGTATTGAGCCTAATAGAGATCAAAATATATTTAAAACAAAAGTTAAAATAAACATTTAGGAAATATTGTTCCACTAGTAACACCCCTCGATTTTATCCTTAGAACTCTAAATAACAAGGTTTTTAGGAGTCTCATACCCACGCGACCTTGTCGCCACAACAGGTGACTCGTTAGTCACATGTTGCTACGTTTGTGCATATAACGGACATTGTAGCGTCCGTGACCCAGCGGAAAATATGCCTGGCTCAAAATCCTGGACGCTACCGAGTTTCGAATGTCACGTTAAACTGTAGTTGTCCGTATAGTTCCGTATAAGATATGTAGGGAGCAGTCGTTAGCTCATGTCGGAGCCGCGGAGGAATCTTGTCGACTTGAAACTATGACAATATGGGTCATCCACATAACACATATGAATTGACTCAATCAGTGTAATTGGGGTACCTAACCACAACTCTGTTAGAGTATACATTCAAATTGGGTGACGACTTAAAACCAATGTTTATGTCTAAAAATGTTAAAGGAACACGCTGGTTACAAGCCGCTTACAACCGGACTAGATGGAAATCTATAGGGGAAGGACTACATCCAGTGGACGACCTGCGGCTGTGATGATGATTAACTGTGAGAACTGTTTGGTTCTACGTTTGAATATAATATACGTACTTATGTAGTAGTGACAGGAAAGGTGACATTTCTATTACCTAGTTATTTAGATTTCTATGGTTTCACACGATGGAATGTAACCCTATGTGTCAGTCCAAGTTTCAAGCTACCTACATACCAGATTACAGCTCAATCGGATCAGTAGTTTTGGCGTGAGAGAGTATCAAACATCTATAAAAATACATATCAACTCTTTTACGCTTTTAATCAAGTAACGTCAAACTACTGTGCCGATTCTGATGGATTTTGGTATGGAGATAGATGAAACCCTGGAAAAAGACATAGAGTACATTTTATCGCAATATTCCCACGGGAACGATTCCTTTGCGTGTAAAACCGCGGGGCATGTCTAGTTTAAAATATTAGTGGGGATAACAATATTTAAAAAAAAACATATTTCAGTCTAAAATTCGTTAAACAGCGTGACTAGGATATTTTGGAGCGTGGCGTGTGAACTTATTACAAAGTACATACACTGAGTTCACAGAGCGCGGGCGCTAGTGTCTATTTACTGGGGCCGTTCGAGGTGATTCATTTTATTAAAATATGTTTTCCAAGTTTGGCCACGCGCTAAAAGAGCCTTGTCACATTAGCCTTTTTTTTACATAATAATAAAAGTCCCGACTGATACACTCACTCATCAACGACCAGCCCTAACTGGACCTAGAAAATTGACATTTTTTGACAAAACGACGCTTTTAAGAAATTTGACACAATTCTTTGAAAAAATTGACAAATTTATTGAACATCTAATCACGAAAGTAAAACTACGAATTTCACAAAATTATTACAAAAAAATTAGGAGTTTAAAAGAGAAATTAAAATGATAGGAACATACTTCATCTTCAAAATATCAACAAATAAATATATCAAATAGGTTTACTATATTCGGAGGAAACAGGGGAATACAAAACATAGATTTGGTAAATTCAAAGGATTGCGTAAAATTCCTAAAATATGTCAATTTCTTTTAAAATGCAAAGTTTTCTATAATGATGTGGTCAGGGAATGTACGAGGGATTCCCGTCGTGCCCTCGGGAACGAGTGGCGGGTCTATCTCTAGTTATAATCAGTATATTTACATAATGTTACGCGTAGTTGTTGGGGCTGTGGCCGCGGCTGGTGGAGGCCGAGAATGAACCCGCTTCTAGTCTGGAATAAACAATATACATACATACATACATTATTACAATATTAACTACTTAAATAAATTGTTAACAGGAAAGAGGACCTCTTAGCAGTTTGACACGATCCTATGGAAAATGTACTAAATCGATGTTTTGTAGTCCCCTGTTTCCTCCGAATACAGTAAACCTATTTGATATATTTATATACTGATATTTTAAAGATGAAGTAAAGTATGTCCCTATCATTTTTTATTGTTTATAAACGCTAATTTTTTTTGTAATGAACGTCAAATCCAAATAATTGGAAGTTCTCTATGAAAAAAAACCAAGGGTTTATAAATAAAAATAAAATGACAGGGACATAGGTTACTTCACTATAAAAATATCAGGATATAAATTTATAGAATGGGTTAATTATATTCGGAGGAAACAGGGTACATGATAATACAAAACATCGATTTGGTAAATTTTTCATCGGATTGTGTCAAAATCCTAGAAAGCCGCGTACGCTCTTTAAGCATTAAGCATACGTATGACTCCGACTGCTATTTTATTTAACAAAAACTGAAGCACCATATCAATCAATCAATCAAATATTGTATTTTGCCAGAATACACATATACATTATAATATAGGATTATAAACAACTAAAAGTCAGTGTATTCAGCCTGCAAGCAGGCGTGCAAATATTTCAGTCATGATATTATTCATTGTTCCTATATAGTGCGCTGATAGCCCGCCATTACACCATCTCATCACATCACTCTTAAGTCATAAAGTTGATAATTTGAATGTATCGACATATGTATAAAAGGATATTTGTTACCCCTTCACGCCAAAACTACTTAACCGATTGAGCTGAAATTCGATATGTAGATAGTTTAGACCCTGGAATAACGCATAGGGTACTTTTATTCCCGATATACCCACGGGAACGGACTACAGGACTACAAGAAATAAAACCGCAGGGCTCAGTTACATTACATATATAATATATTCGTGCAGTCTCGGTCCGTATTCTCGGCGTCTTGTCGGTGAAGGAGACAGACGGGACACTACAAAATTATTATTGTACAATTTGTTAATAAAGGCCGTAGTAATCACTTAACAGGATACAGGACCTCTTAGCAGTTGGACACAATCCTATGGAAATTTTACCAAATCAATGTTTTGTATTCCGCTGTTTGCTCCGAATATAGTAGACATATTTGATATTATTATTTATTATTATATTTATTTTTTAGAGAATCTGAAATTACGGGGACATAATTTACTTCACTATACAAATATCAGGGTATAAATTTTTCAATATAAATGTGTTCAATATATTCGGGGGAAACACGGGAATACAAAACATCGATATAGTAAATTTTCCATAGGATTGTGTCAAACTGCTAAGAGGTGTCCTTTAAGAGAATTCTTTACTTTTTCCCAAATACTGAGTGAAAGGCGGCAATTGCATTTCGTACAGAGTAGAACGAAACAGCTTAACTCGCCCCTCTCTCTCTCTCTCTCTCTCTCTCTCATATTATTAGTTTAATTGAGTATTTGAAAATTTTTTTGGCATAAATGGATCATAATACCTATATAAGTTTTGTAACAAAACTATTTTTGTTCTTTTTATTCGCTATAATTACAAAGTTATATCAATTTTAATCCAGGACCGAAAACACGGCAATATTACCCGAACGAGCTCGTGACCTGTAATGACGTCACAATGTTATAAAGTACCATACATAACTATAACATAATGACGTCACAATCATAGCGACCACTCGTAGCGCGTTCGTGACAAGTGACTCTTATTGGAATTTTATCAATTTTGAATTGCTTATAATTAATTAAAAAAATATTTTTAAAGTTGATTTTTGAATCGGATGATACAAAATTATCATTAAATTTTCAGAATAAATTAAAATAGGGTAACCGGTAGTATTGTTAGCACCCCCCCAATCATTGGCACTTTCAACTTTTAATCGTAATATTATAACACGACACGACTGTAGCCATTTCTATTATTTTTTCCTAAATAGTATTTTAAATTTAGCGTCTGCCAAAACCAAATTGTAAGTGACATTGACAGTTAATTTGGCGGGATTTATTTTTTTCATAAATTTGCGCACCATTGCTGCTGATGATTTGAAAAAAGTTAAAGTAGTAGAAAAGAAAACTGCGTTAAATTAATTATATTTATGTAAGTATTGTTTAATGTTTGTAATTTTTACGTAAAAGAATGTGCATATTTTGGGATATTTGTGTAAGATTTGCAGTTCAGTGATTACTTTGCCAGTTTTTGGTATGCCAATAATTGCACTATGAACTCTATGACGGTGTAGTCATTGGCACCAATGCCAATCATTGTACTTTTTAAATGTTTTTTAAAATGCGACTTATTTTGTGTTGAATTTCATTTACATTATAATGGAATTTATATCGCATGGATTTAACATATATTATCGATCAAATCCAATCATTGGCAGTGCCAATGATTATACCGTAGCATGTGCCAATGATTGTACCTTGGCATAATGTTGGCCATTTATGTGTATTTCTTTCGTTGGAATAGGATTTATTGATAACTAATGTAAAGTATTTCAGGGTAAAAAAACCGCAAATGCATACGTAAATAATAAATTAATAAAATATTAATTGTCAGGGTGGCATGCCTACCTATTTATGATTAATGTAGGGTTCAATACAGAGCTGAAATAATAAGTTATGAGTAAATTTAGCTCAGTATCGAATAACCCATATCCTACTTTATATTTAATCAAGTTTAATAAAACCGTTTAAAATTTTGATTATGATGTTTTAGTTACTATTGAAATCAGTCACGTATGTTGTTTTTTCGTAATTCCCGGTAGTTTCGGAGAACGCCCGAAATACCCATTTAAAAAAATCATTCTGTATACCATAATAATTGACAAATTCTTAAATCTGCAGACAAAAATCCAATCAGAGACGAGGAAATAATCAGAATAAAGCAAAAAAAAAAATTTTTTAAGTCCAATGATTGTACATTTTTTGAGTGCCAATGATTGTACTTGAGTGCCAATGATTGTACTTTTTGACCACTGCTGCTAAAAATGTCGATTTTGAATACATATTAATAATATTCGAACTGGAATTCTTTATTTATTTTATCACCAATAATCAACAAATCAAATGATATGAGTATATTTAACACTATTAACGCATTATTGAAAATATTCCATATTGAATGACATCTGTCAACATTAGGTGCCAATGATTGTATAGGTTACCCTATATATTTTTTTTTCAATTACTCAATTGTGGTAATCCGTTCTGTTAGAGTATAGATTCAATTGATATTTATATGTTTGAATACGTACGCGGCAGGAGTGACGCCGGGTCGGCGCGCGGCGCGGCGCGGGGGCGAGGCGACGCTCCTAGCGTTACAATACTACATTAACGTTATACGTCACACGTACACAATGAAAATACACAGATATAAAGAAATAGGGAATAATTTTCCACTCAATTGAGTATTAAAAAAACATTTAGTATTTTTAAATTTCTTTTGAAAGTTAAATAAAAATGTTGTATCATCCGATTCAAAAATCATTTTAAAAATATTTTTTTAATTAATTATAAGCAATTCAAAATTGATAAAATTCCAATAAGAGTCACTTGTCACGAACGCGCTACGAGTGGTCGCCATGATTGTGACGTCATTATGTTATAGTTATGTATGGCACTTTATAACATGGTGACGTCACTACAGGTCACGAGCTCGTTCGGCTACTATCGGCGTGGTTTCTGTACTGGATTAAAAATGTTTTTTTAATTTGATATAACTTTGAAATTATAGCGAATAAAAAAAAAATAGTTTTGTTACGAATCTAATACATGATCTTTCGATTTATGCCAAAACAAATAAATTCAAATACTCAATTGTTTGCGGTCGGCTCTTTATTTGTGCGAAAACATATTTCGTTAAAAATAAAACCTTACAGTTTCTTCGTATTTATGAAAAATGTAAAAAAGTAGTTTTTAGGTTGAGTTAATGTTTTTTAAATAGCAAGAAACTCATAAGATTTTCTTTAACAAAATATGTTTTCGCGCCAATAAAGGCTAGATCCAGAGCCTACCGCAAATAATTCAGTAGTAAATTATTCCCTGTTTCTACATATCTGTGTATTTTCATTTCGTATGGGTGACGTCCATACAATTTTATGCAAGAGAAACGGACTCGTTATATCTAAGGAAGCTGGGTTCAGAAACACTTACACTGTTATTACCAATAATATTCACAAACATAGTATCTATTTTAGAAAAAAACCTTGTAGCCCTCATATATTATGCTTATTAATTTATAATTGGACTAGCTGCTCGCCCCGGCTTCGCACGGGTAGCGGAGAGCATAAGTATAGAGAACGTTTTAACAGGAGTAAATTCGTGATACATTGTATTTTTATAGATATGACATGACATACAATCACGCCTTTTTCTCGAAGGGGTAGGCAGAGGTGTACACAGGAGGATAAGTCCCATAGTAGGTACATGCACATTTCGCTGGTATGTTAACTGGTCCCATGTATCCAATATTTGCATGTGCCCAAATACAATGTACCATGTACACAAATCTAATATTTGACACTTTCCCTAACTTGGGGATCGAACCCGAGACCTCAATCAGCAGTTAAGCTTGCGCTCACTATGGCACCGAGGCAGAGACGAGATGTTTATTTCTAATTCAATAACAATTGTAATGCTTATCTTTAATTATTTTAATGGAACTGGTACAGTTTTAATTAAAGTAAATAAATAATTAAGTAAGTGTCCAATAGCTAACCGGGTCGTTCCCCGAGTGGGTACAGGTCCCTGCTGTGGGCCGCGGGCAGCGTGCTGGTGGCGCGGCGCCCGCGCACTGGACTCGTGTTGTCCAACGATTCATACGCTACAAAAAATTAAATTAATTGTCAATAGGAAAGACTTTGACACAATCCTATGGAAAATTAACTAAATCGATGTTGTGTATTCCCCTGTTTCCTCCGAATACAGTAAACCTATTTGATATATTTATATCCTGATATTTTAAAATTGAAGTAAAGTATGTATGAATGAATGAATGAATGATAACGCTTTATTGGTACCACGATAATACAGAAAAAGACAAAAAGAAAACTTAAAACTAGAAATAGTAACAACTGGCCGTATGTCCCTATCATTTTATTATTGTTTAGACACTACATTTTTTGTAGTGAACGTCCAATCACGCGAGTGAAACTGGGATTTTTGGAAGTTCACTATGTAACAACCAAGGGTTTATAAGAAAAAATAAAATGACAGGCACATAGGTTACTTCACTATAAAAATATCAGGATATAAATTTATAGAATGTGTTTATTATATTCGGAGGAAACAGGGGAATACAAAACATCGAGTTGGTACATTTTTCATAGGATTGTGTCAAATTCCTAGAAGGCCGCGTATGCTATTAAAGCATAACTTGGTATGAGAATACTTAGTGTAAGGTTCCATTCCTACCGCAAACATGTTAGTGATCACATTTTTGTAAAATTTTACGATCTTGGGAATTTTTCCTTTACTAGTAAGGTCTTGCTTCTTGTCAAATTTTATGATGCTAGGCCAACGAAAAGTACCTACCCTAGAGATTTTAGTTCGTTGTACAATGTATGGAAATGTTCGGTATAATTTGTTTTTTTTTTACAACAGCAAGGGACCGTAGACCTGAGTTGTTGATATGAATTTCAACTTGATACCTCAACGCGTTCCCGAGAAAAAGGTATTGACAGACGGACAAAGAAATTTTTTTTTATGATAGTGAGTGACAAGACGAGCTAATCAGGAGCCTGATGGTAAGCATCATGATTGCCCATATCAGACACAGTGCCTCCCAGTGTTTTAAGATTCAAAATTCTGCGCGGCACTGCACTGCGCCTGTCACCCTGAGCTATGAGTTGTTGAATCTCATAATGCCCAGTAATTTCGCTGGTAAAATTGCCCTTCATACCGGACACAGTAATGTCTGCACATTACTGCTTGGCGGATGAATAACTGGCAAAGGTGTGGTACTTCCCCAAGCTGCCCCTTGCACAAAAACGATCCTGTAAGGTTCCTTTTGAAGTACGGATCCCTATAAAGATATTTTCATATACATACATACAGTCACGCCTTGTTCCCGGTGGGGTAGGCAGAGACTATTTCCCTTCACTTGCTACGATCCTGACATACAACTTTCGCTTCGTTCACTTTCATGACATTTTTCATACATGCTCGTCGGTTGTAGGTACTTTTGACTTGGTCTTCCTAAGAACGACGTCAACTTGTTAATGAAAGGTACGCCCGCGGTCGACCCCTACCGACTTGACTATTCACACTCGCCTTATAAATCTCTTTTGTCAATTTCCTTTCGTCCATCCTCTCCACATATTCGAACCACCTCAGCATTCCTTTCTCTATCTTTCATATTATAGTTTCATACAGGTTTTTTTTACTAATTTTTTACTATTTTTATTTATTTGTAGGTACTACTTTAAATATAATGTGATACACAATTTTCTATTGATTTCCTCACTAGGCAACCCTTTATCGAGGAAACATGAATTTTAGCTAAACATTTACTTACTATTAACAAGCATATATTATAATATATAAAATTATCTAGGTTTATACGCAATCGAACTAAATATTTATTGTAAAAAATTTACTTTTATATAACAACCCTAGTTTATCAACCATTTTATATAATAACCCTAGTTTGTCATGGGAGGGTGTATTAACAAAATATTAAAACAACGAATACTGACCACTAGTTGTCCGTCACATAGTAAACAATCCCTTCTTATACACAATTAGTAGTCCGCCTATATTACGAGAAACTACCTAAACAACAAAATAATCATCAAAAAACTATTGATAATCGTCAGAGTAATCGCATTACATAGATATAATACATACCTCTCATGACAGATAACTCGATGGCGGCTCTCAACTCATCGTCGTCTGTTCGAGTCCGCAGACATGACATCGCCTGCAATATGCGTACTATAATGTCATCATGTTCTTAGAATGTCATTATACTCGTCAGGTTCAACGTTTCGTCGAATATAGCTTGATCAATGACAGCTGAACAAAAATCTATGTTTTGGCGATATAATTCCGTTAATAAAGTTTAATATATATATCCAATAATAATACTTTATTTCAGACACAAGATCCATGGTACATACTGAAGTATTCAATAAAATACTGTCAAAAATATTAAACCTTACAATTCAATTCAAACATTTATTTGCGAACATCGGTCTTTTTTTTTTTTTTTATGATAGTAAGTAACAAGACGAGCAAATGAGGTGCCTGATGGTAAGCATCATGATTGCCCATATCAGACACAGTGCCACCCAGTGTTTAAAATTTAAAATTCTGCGCGGCACTGCACTGCGCCTGTCACCCTGAGATAGGAGTTGTTGAATCTCATCATGTCCAGTAATTTCGCTGGTAACATTGCCCTTCATACCGGAACACAGTAATGTTTGCACATTACTGCTTGGCGGATGAATAACTGGCAAAAGTGTGGTACTTCCCCAGGCGGGCCTCTGCAAAAGAGACCTACCACTACAACAAAGATACAAGAAATAGGTCTTAAACTTAAAATTCATGTGCTCCACGTTCCACCTAAATAGCCATGCAAAATTATGGTAATAACAAATTGTCATAATCATAATATTATGCTGTTCATTTGAATTTTTGGTCATTTAGAATTTAGAATAAAATGTTTATACATGTTGTTGGTCTTTTTATCCATTGTGCATTTATACTTTTTAAATTTGAAAAATTTTTCTTTTTTTTAGTTCTGTCCCAAAATTTACATAAAGAGTTCAAATTTTTTTCTTGCATTAATAAAAACACCAATTTCGCTCTATTCTTCGTGTTTACCCATTTTGCGTCGTCTTACACATGTCTAAAGACAAACAAATGCAACGTTTGCGTTATGGAAATATGTTAAAATAGTGGGCCTTATTATAGTTACAAAGTATTCAATAATTACCGGAGTGTGTTCCCGTTGCCTTCCACTTTGTTGTGAAGCTGCACTGTTGCGTTGCGCTCGAGATCCTAACGCAAATATTATCATGTCAATGTTGAAAACAATAATCAACAAATTCTTATTTAATAAAAATACACCAAATTATAATAATTTCGACATCAATAATATAATGTAAAATGATATTGGTTGATGTTCCCTCGACGGCGGCTGAAAGCAGAGTAAGTCCGAGCGCTGGCGAGCGCCTGCTTTTATTATGTTCGGCGTCCTACCCTCCCTTCTATCTAGCTTAAAAAGTTAACAATATAACATAACATAGTGAAATGTCTCTTCTGTATGTTTAATATATATACTCTGTGTTCTGTATCCAGGATGTTATTGAGAATATTCATAACATAACATACATTCACGCCTTTTTTCCCGAAGGGGTATGCTACCCAGGACTCAGTCCCATAGTAGATACACCCTCATTTCGCCAGTATGTTATTGGTCCCATGTAATAGGGGGCGAGCCTATTGCCATCTACCGGGCACAGTTCCAGACTCCAGGCAGTTATTGAGATAATTCCTAAAGGAAAAATCCAATATTTAACACTTTGCCTGACCCGGGGATCGAACCCGGGACTTCTTGATTGGCAGTCGAGCATGCGCCCTCTACGCTACCGAGGCAGTCATGAGAATATTCAAGTGGTAGATAATAGTAATACTGACCGGGTCTGGGCGTGTGTGTGGCGCCGTCGCCTAAATCCAGCTGCAGTACTACTCCACCATATTCTGGTAAAAAACAACATCAAGAGGGCTTTCATGGTCATTTCTGAATTTATTTAACTAACTATAGTTAAATCGTGTGGAAAAATATAGTTAACTTAGGATGAAAGAACTCACTTTGTCGAATATTTAACTATATGTCAAAAAATTAAATAATTGGTCGACTTAACCGGTGATCAAAAACTACGGCGATATTGAAAAATCCTGAAAAGACTCATGTGACCAATTTTGAAATAACCAAAAACGCATGACAAAATTTTTGAAAAAATAATTACTGGCGTAACATTTTGATTTTCATAAAAAAAATACTGTGTCATTGTATCATCTGATAGTAGCATTAACTGGGATCAATGCTATTATTGTCATTATCAGGAAAGTGGACCTCATAGCAGTTTGACACAATCATATTATGGAAACTTTACTAAATCGATGTTTTGTATTCCCCTGTGTCCTCCGAATACAGTAAACCTATTTGATATATTTATATCCTGATATTTTAAAGATGAAGTAAAGTATGTCCCTATCATTTTATTATTGTTTATAAACTCTACATTTTTTTGTAGTGAACGTCCAATCACGCGAGTAAAACTGGGATTTTTGGAAGTTCACTATGAAAAAACTAAGGGTTTATATGAAAAAAAAAATGACAGGCACATAGGTTACTTCACTATAATAATATCAGGATATAAATTTATAGAATGTGTTTATTATATTCGGAGGAAACAGGAGAATACAGAACATCGATTTGGTAAATTTTTCTTAGGATTGTGTCAAATTCCTAGAAGGCCGCGTACGCTGTCAACTAGGAAGTAACATTATGCGGCAAATCAATGGAAATGACTACAGTCCGCCAAATCCAAGAGGTAGCGTTAGACGTTTCATATTTACAAGCTGAAATAACTCACACAATTTCAATAACATTTGCCGTAAAGAAACCATGGAATTATGAATTTTATCACATAATCGCTGAATTTAAATATTAATATTTTAAACATGACAAAAAGCATCGAAGCCCGAGGCAGACGAAACCGGGCCGAATCGTAGTGTCGACGCTTTGTGACGTCAGATAGAGGCCAAGAGTGTGCCGGGAGTGACGTCAGCGGAGATGGTAGAGTCACTGAATTTAACAAGTAAATCTCGAATAAAGCCTTATTATTAGTAAGCTCATCGGCCGTGTGGTATCAGCTATATAGCCTGGGCACCACTCCCCCCCTTGGTGGGAAGGGCTCCCTCCTATAGAGCCACATGTTGCAATCATGCGGGCAGCAGCCTCTCCGTCAGCATGTAGGCTACATGTAAACATATGTCCACCATGTACCGCAGTATAGATATATACAGACCCCAGGGCGGTGGGTGTGCGCAGTAGTCCCTGGCGGTGAGCAGGTGGGTGTTGGCGTTGGGCGCCATGGCCACGTCCGGCACGGCCGCGGACAGGCGCGCCGCGCGGCTCCACTCGCCCGCGACACTCCTGTTGTACCACCGAATGTACATTTATTATAATAATTTGCTGATGTGGCACATGCCCGTCCCTGCGCGCGCGTGTTATGACGAACAGTGTGCCCATTACATCCATCCGGGCAACATCGTCTTATATTTACCGCGCTCCGCGGCGCATACATAACTCTTCCCGTTTCACCTGTACCGGTGTGTACTCTTAATAATATAATATGTGACAACGTTCCACACACGGTCATCTGGTCCCAAACTAGGCTAGCAGCCTGTACTATGGTAACAAGATGACTGATATACATACTTATATAAGATTATAACACACAGGGACAGATCAACACAGACATGCTCATGCACACTAATGTTTGATCTGGCCGGGGATCGAACCCGGGGCCTGCGGCACAGAACCAGATAGTTACTACCATCTGGGCCAACGAGGCTGTCGACGATTTATTTAAATAAGTCTTAAACATACATTTTTCAACGTCAATTTTTTTAACTGCGAATTCTACAATATTTGGTTTAATTATATTTGTTGGCTTGTAAAGTGCCGGGTGGTGACTATGCAGAAGTTTCCAGGCATCTTTGTCCTCTGTATTGGTTAGTATTATAATAAGCCTTTCATTATAAAGTCGATTTTATACAGGTTTTGAATTAACCCTCCGAGAGCCCAGTTATCTAATCAGTTCCCTAAGAGACTTATTATTTGTTTTAGATAATCTTAAAAAAATAGAACTGTATCTGTTAGATCTTTAACCACTACAAATCGTAAATATACGCCAAAAACAGGAAAGGACCCAAGATCGATCCCTGAGGGACTCCCATCTTGATATGAGAACTAGCAGATGTGACACCATTGACGCTTGCCCTCTGCTGCCTTCCTGATAAGTATGACTCCACCAAGTGGAAGGCATTTCCATGAACTCCATAGACCCCCAACTTGCACAGTAACGTGCGAGGCTCCACACAATCAAACGCCTCGGAGAGATCACAAAACACCCCCATGGCATCCTGTGAACCCTCCCAATCGTCCAAGACTAGTCATCAAGATGGCAATCTGCATCGGTTATAGATCTACACTTGGTGAAGCCATATTGGCCATATTGGATTCAATATTCTGTATTTATTGAAATGAGACAGCAGTTGCTTCAGCATCAGATACTCAATAATTTTTAATTAATACAGGAAGGACAGAGATGGGCCGTAGTTAGAGAGATCTGTTTTACAATACGAATATGGAAAGAAAGATTTCACCCACTGGCGGGATTTGAACCTCGCACCCTCCGCACTAATCCGTGTTGGGCACTCTACCACTTGAGCTACCGTGGAGGTACTAGTCGTCGGTGAAATTTTACTATCCCTTCTACCTAACACCTATAGAGGCGTGTGTTAATCTATAGGTGATGCATTTCGCAATCTACCCACCGACAAGTCTAATGTTACTGTAGAGTCCCGACTGTTTGGAGACTCTGCATACATTGTTTTAATTGTTAAGTTATAGTTAGAATTAATAGTAAATTGATTGTTTGTTGTTGAGTACGGGTGCGCGACGCCGGGACGCTGAGTTTAAAAATAAAAGAGCAGTGTGCTCGTCGCCTTTATTGGTACTATTGGTTATAACTAAGTTATGGCTAAAGTAATCTGTAGAGTTATGTTAAGTGTTGAGTTTAGCGTGGGAACTCAAGTGCTCTGTATGGTGAGCCCATACAGTTACAATTAGAATTCATATCGAAATTTAATCTGTTTTACTACCCGATTTAAACATGGGAGAGATTTTTACTTGTTTTGCATTTTGCAGTAATCAGTCACGGCGATGATTGATGCATCAATCATAGCCTTTAATCATGACCGATCAGCATCATGAGTGACGGACGACTCATTCTTAAATTAGCGGTGAGGGTTGCGAAGACGAAGTTCTGTGTCTGCGACGATGCAGCCGTTACATCCTGAATCAAAGCGGTCTTCGTTCCGCAATACAGTCTTTGAATAGTGCTATGCGATTTCCTACTTTGGTACACAGAACTTATAGACCAAAGTCGAGAACGCAGTAATTCAGATGCGTCGACGGTTTGGACTTTCTACGTTCACAAACGAGTCCCTTAATAACGCAGTTAAAATTTAATTTTATATCTTCGAAATACGGTCTATAATCTATTACACTAGTAAAACCGGCTGCAAAGTTTGTCGTTGCATCGATCAAATCGGAATCTTATAGCTAGTGGCATTAGGTACAAATTCGTTTTGCATTGAACAATCAACTGCATTGGAGTTCCACGTTCCGTTCATTCATCGGTCTCGGAAACAGCTGCAACGACGATCGGTTTCGTCTTCAGAGAATTCGACAACGACCCACCGCCATCTTGAATGTCGTCAATTATGTCACATCATTATGTACGGCTATAAAACGCATAGACACAAGTCGTAAACAATAAACACTTACCGATGATTATTGTCACTCCGGGTAGGTTGATCTCGACGAGTGCACGTGCTGCTCCGTGAATTGTTATCTGTTGACAACATTATAATATTTTATATTAATATACAGAAGGGTTTTTTTTAAGGGATCTTGATGGCAGTCTCCAAAATTCCAAGACAGTTCGTAAAATTAAAGTATTTTTTTGTAATAAAATAAATATGTTTATGGTTATAATTTTTTTTTATTTTTTGGATGGGCATGCAGTGTAGTAGTAAGCATATATTGTTATAGTAAGCATAGACATAAGTAGGTTATAAGACAACAGTTTGTCATATCCAGCGAATCTACTATCCCCGCTGACGTCACACCCAGCTTACTCTTGGCCTCGAACCGACGTCACAAAGGGCCGACGCTACATTTTAGCCTGTTTTCGCCTGCCCCATGCCTGCACCTCAAAGACCCATCACTTCGGTCCTAACATCGGACCGTTGTCGCCACATTTAGATATAAGATAGATTTAGCACATTATCGCAAGGTGAATTTTATTTAAGACCTAATACATAGAAGAGGTTTTTGGATTCTCCTGCGCCCTCCGGCTCCGGCATATATATATATATATAATTAGTCTGTAATAGAGTGTAGAGCAATAAACACGCATAATATGGAGTATCTGCATTTTCATTGTCGTAAGAGCGACGTCACCACAAAATGCTGAAAGGATATACCGATTGTAACAAAAACTAAATCTACATTGTTTTTTTAAGAAACCTACTAATATTATAAACCTAAAATCTCAGGACAATGTAAAAAGTAACGTTTGTAACAACTGGTGAACAATACGATAGCGAGTTCTAACCCGACTACTTTTTATTATTATTATTATTATTTTTAAACAACAATGAGTACACTGCCGACCAGATATATTTATAATTTTTCTCCTTTCAGTTCGGTTGTCTGGAAGAAATCGCTTTAAGCGATAAGACCGCCACTTGTACTAGCCTAAGACAAACTGTACCTACTTTGTAGTGGTAGGCCTTCTTCTGCAGAGGGCCGCCTGGGGAAGTACCACACCTTTGCCAGTTATTCATCCGCCAAGCAGTAATGTGCAAACATTACTGTGTTCCGGTATGAAGGGCAATGTTCCCAGCGAAATTACTGGGCATGATGAGATTTAACAACTCATATCTCAGGGTGACAGGCGCAGTGCAGTGCCGTGCAGAATTTTGAATTTTAAAACACTGGGTGGAACTGTGTCTGATATAGGCAATCATGATGCTTACCATCAGGCACCTGATTTGCTCGTCTTGTTAATCGCTATCAAAAAAAAAAAACTTTATTTTCATAATATTTTGTTTGCTGTAAGGTGTACAATAAAGTGTTAATCTATCTATCTATCTACAGCGCCATCTAGGCGCTGTTTTTTTTTGTGTGTATTTTTGTACAACCAATAAGAAAAATGTATGTTCACAAATAAACATTAAACATACAATTACGCCTTTTTCTGAAGGGGTACACCTCTGTACTTTCTATGGAAAGAGCTAGGTACACTCACATTTCGCCTGTATTTTATTGGTCCCATGTAATAGGGGGCGAGCCTATTGCCATCTACCGGGCACAGTTCCAGACTCCAGGCAGTTATTGAGATAATTCCTAATGGAAAAATCTAATATTTAACACTGCCTGATTTGGGGATCGAACCCGGGACCTCTTGATTGGCAGTCGAGCATGCGCCCTCTACGCCACCGAGGCAGACCATGGCGGCCTCGCTTAATATTGTCTAAACTATTTATAAAAAGTCAAAATCCCGAATTTTGTACTGGTAGGCCTCTTTTGCAGTACATGAATTTTTTTTGTATTTATTATTTTTATTAAATAATCATATTTTTAGTTTAAATTTAAACTTTTCTAAAATTTTACATCTTAATATTTATGGAAAATATATTATTCTTTATATTATGAATATTGTAAGACGACGCAAAATGGGTAAACATGAAGAAAATGGCGAAATTGGGATATTTATTAATCCAAAGAAAAAAATGTGAACTCTTTATGTCAATTTTGGCACACAACTAACAAAAGAAATATTATCAAAAAAAAAAGAAGGCTGTCGCCAACAACTGTGTTTCGTACTACTGCCAATAACATTTTTATCCATGCGTCGATACATTAACAGATATAGTGTTATATGAAATGATCAAATAAATAAAACAGGTCTCATAATCCGGCGCCATTTGGCCCAAAGTCCATCTAAAAATGTCCGATGTCCTTTCTGAAAATTTTATAGTATATTTAATTGTTTTTTGAAGATAAGAAAAAAAATCAGACGGTTATCATTTTATTTTATTAATAGAATAGAATAGAATAGAATAGAAATCGTTTATTGATAAACTGTGTACATTGTGGTGGTGTTACATAACATTATGTTTAGTGTGTTCCAACAGTTTGCCCTTTGCGAGCATACAATATTATTTTTAAAACTTATAAACTATAGTATAGTTAATATCTAATAAGTTTACAATGTTTTTATATAATAATATAGGTATATATACCTACATAATTATTGTTTTAAGAATGTTATAAAAATTTAGTTTTATGATTGTACATGAATAAAGAGACTAATAGCTCTACCTCGCGGTTTCACCCGCGTAGTATTCATTCCCGTGGGAATATCGCGGAAAAAAAACAATTAAACAATCTACATACCGAACTTCAGCCCAATCGGTTCAGTAGTTTCGGCGTGAAAGAGTAACAACCATCCATCCATCAGAAACTTTCACCCTCATAATATTAGTATAATTCAACTCTCGCCAACTAGATGGCGCCACTGGTAAAATTAAAACTCACACGCGACTTCATCGTCCGAACAACAATAGATATTTCATTCATTTAGATTAAATTGCAAAGCGTACAACGAAAGTTGTGCGTAATTCGAATTCAAAGTTATTTTTTAGAAGTTGGTACTTTATTTTAATGCCAACTATTCATTGACATAATATTAATGAAAATAAAAATAATAGTAGATTAGTAGCCAAGGGCTGTAAGGCATCAATTGCAGCCCGAGATATTTAGGCGCACGAGCGCAGCGAGGGCGCCTATACTTCGAGGGTGCAATTGATGCTTACACCCGAGCTAACTACTCTGCTTTACATCTCGATTGTGAGGTAAGTAGAAAAACACCGGCATTACAAGAATAAAACATTTTAAAGTAAAAGTTTTCTATTCCCGCCTTATTTCATCTCTTTTTTAAATTATTTTTTTCAAGAACGAAATTGAGCTTCGTAGTTCGATATTTAAAATTGATGACTATTATACTCATACGAAGACAAGGAATAGCGAAGCGACCTCTTTTGTCATTGGCCTGAATGCATGATGTCTATTGCCAGTATGATGGTTAGATGTACGCAAACTTTTTGAAAGAGTTAAGTTTTTTTTTAATTACTTACCGCCCTAGGGCTTTTCTAGCTACATTATTACCCTAGAGCGCTAATTGGTCACTTACAAGCCCCATTTGGGGGTAATAAGGACCTACTTACCGAATATGAGAGATGTAAATATTATTTAAAATTTAAATTAAAAAAGTCGTAGACAGTAAGTAGTAGAGGTGTGTCATAGACGGTTTTTATATTAATTTAATGTCGCTGTTTTTCGTCAATGGTCAACAGGTTAAATCGTCAACGGGTTTCGATGCATTGCAAGTTGCGTTAACGTTGACGGAATTTATTAAGGTTTATATTTTCAATAGATTTTTTTGTTAAAGATAAAGAGTTAACTCGTTGACATACATAAATATGTTTATGAAACCAGTTTATTGATTTAACGACCACCTTTTGTAAGTAGGTAGCTCTTAGACATAATATGCAGAATGTGTCTCTAAAAAAAATGTTTTTATCTTTTCATCTCTGTGAAGTATATCCTTCATTTAATTTAGTGATACAAAAGATGGTTTTTGTTTGACGTTCGGATTTCGTTCACTAGTTTGCTCGTTCATTTAATCCGTCTCCTTCACTAGTACTTCTCCTTCACTAGTCCTATCATTCCCCTATCCATCAAGATGCTGGTTGCCTGGAAGAGATCGCTTAAAGCGATAAGACCGCCCATTGTCGACCAATTAGAATTAACTTCTGTTATTAGATTTTTAAGTCAAATCTGTATAAATTTTTGTCTCAATAAAGTGTATTGTATTGTATTGTATTGTCCTTCTCATTCTCTGAACGAAAACTAGTTAATTTTGATTTTGCTGGATAATTTGGACTATTAATTAACATACATTCACGCTTTTTTCCCGAAGGGGTAGGCAGAGGTGTACCCAGGACTCAGTCCCATAGTAGATACACCCACATTTCGCCAGTATGTTATTGGTCCCATGTAATAGGGGGCGAGCCTATTGCCATCTACCGGGCACAGTTCCAGACTCCAGGCAGTTATTGAGATAATTCCTAATGCAAAAATCCAATATTTAACACTTTGCCTGACCTGGGGATCGAACCCGGGACCCTTTTGATTGGCAGTCGAGCATGCGCCCTCTACGCCACCGAGGCACTATAAATTAAGGACAATGGAAATTACGCATGTGGACTATAATTATTACTCAACGACTGGCGCGTGCAATTTGCTCAGTGTGAAGTTCGCACAGTACAATATAATGAACAACAAAGATAGAAATACGTATCGAAGCCCGAAGTGCGATCGAGACAACAATATTATTCGTTCACGACCTTACTTTACTGACGTACGTGGACATAACAGGACCTCATGTGAGCTTGCCATTTTTGAGAAGCCAGTACTTCATCTCCCCTGTTCTTTATATCAGCAGTGAAGCTTTATATCAACTGTGCTCGGTAGATGGCAATAGGCTCGCCCCCTATTACATGGGACCAATAACATACTGGCGAAATGTGGGTGTATCTACTATGGGACAGTCCTGGATACACCTCTGCCTACCCCTTTGGGAAAAAGGCGTGAATTTATGTATGTATGTATATGTGATCACGATCACATATACATACATACATAATACGATGATCGTGATGTCCAAAATCCTTTATGGAAGAATTAACGCACCAAAGTTGCATGATGAGCTGTTTCGATTGTATGCCCCAAATAGCTATAGGAACAGAAAGCACAAGCTGCTTGACGTTCCTTGGTGTCGCACTACAGCACGTGCCAATGCGCCCATACCACGCACTCTAGCAGCATTCTATCAACGCTCTCTTGGACCACAATCCCGACTTTGACTTGTTTGCGGATGAATGGTCGAAGATATTAATTGAGTGTCTGAGGTACTGCGAGCGTGATGTATGACTGGTATTTATATTTTTTTATTTTTTTATCCTTATATTTTTATAATAATTTGCTGTGTAATTTCTTTATGATTACTTTTCTTCTTTTTTTCTTTCTTAATTTTATTTTAATCATTGTAATTGGTAACTAAACCGTTTTGATTAAATAAATAAATAAATGTGAAGGGTCCGTGCTCCAGCGGGAATATGAATGCTTTAAATTAGGAGTCCCTGGATCGAATCTCACCATGTAGCCTTTGTCTGCGCTACCGTGTTTCGTATGTGACGTTAAACTGTAGTTGTCCGTATAGTTCCGTATAAGATATGTAGGGGGCAGTCGTTAGCTCATGTCGGAGCCGCGGAGGAATCTTGTCGACCTGAACTACTGAACTACTGCACTAGATGAATCTTTACTGAAGTATTGAATGGAGGACGAAACACATCTGAAGTACTTTGCTGCTTTCATTAATTCGTGAACTACACACGGCTAGTACGAGTAGCTCTATTGTTTAGTTTGAGAAAGATGTATATGTGTTTTCTTCTATAATATTATAATTATATTTTATGACACAATCATTTTGATTCAAATTTTTTCTTGACATTGTGTAAATATTGTATTCAAATTGTTTTTATCTATTTTGTTATTTTTTGTAATTTGACATGATTTTTATTGTACTGTTTCATATAATGTAATAATTGTATCAATTAGTTCTGGATTTAGCCGTACTAATTTTGAATAAATAAATAAATAAATATTTTCAATAGAAACGCTCCGCCCGTCAAGGATTATATAGGACTAGCTGTGCCCCGCGGTTTCACCTGCGTAGTCTTCGTTCCCGTGGGAATATCCGGATAAAATGTACCCTTTGATCTATTCCAGTCTGAACTATCTACATTCTATCAGCCCCAATAGTTTTAGCGTGATAACGGAACAAACATACACATAAAAAAACAGCGCTAGATGGCGTTGGAGTCGAGTTGGAACTCGCTAGCGTGTTGTTTACCTGTCACAAACGTAACTTTTTTTACATTTTTTTTTCAGATTTGAGATTCATGATATTAGTAGGATTCGGGGACGAATAAGGACATTCATACATTTCAGCGAAAATAAGCCCGTGGCCTAAACTAGTCATCATTCATCCATACTTAACACTCGCAAAAACGGTAAACGTGTGACTCCTAAAAAAAATTTAAAACCAAAGAAAAAATGTAAAGAAATGTAATTATCTTTGTAACACCGCCGACCAAATGTGATTTACGATACTCTCCTCTCCCTGCACGGTTGTCTGGAAGAGATCGCTTTTAGCGATAAGACCGCCAACTGTTACACTATTATCACATTTTTGTTATACTTATAGTATATTTTCATTTTGAAGGCTAATTCTTGTTTCTGATGTATCAATAAAGAGTTAATATCTATCTATATCTATCTCACCGAGCGTAGCAGCAGCGGATGCGGAGCGTACGTTGTCCGACACGCAGCGGACCGAGCCCGTACTTCTTGTCCTGCAATATACAAACAATAAGGTTTATAGAGTTGCACTGCTTGTCCTAGTCAACAACATGGGCATTACACATCACCTTCGTCTTGTCCATGTTCATTTTAAGACCAACCCGTTGAGAAACTCGACTTTGCCATGACTACAATGTCGGTACAAACCGAAAATCGTTAATAAACATAAACATACATTCACGCCTTTTTCCCGAAGGGGTAGGCAGTAGGCAGAGGTGTACCCAGGACTCAGTCTCATAGTAGATACACCCACATTTCGCCAGTATGTTATTGGTCCCATGTAATAGGGGGCGAGCCTATTGCCATCTACCGGGCACAGTTCCAGACTCCAGGCAGTTATTGAGATAATTCCTAATGGAAAAATCCAATATTTAACACTGCCTGATCTGGGGATCGAACCCGGGACCTCTTGATTGGCAGTCGGGCATGCGCCCTCTACGCCACCGAGTAAATCGTTTATATACGCCAAAAATAGGAAAGGACCCAAGATAGATCCCTGTGGAACTCCCATCTTGACATGAGAACTAACAGATGTGACACCATTGACGTTTGCCATCTGCTGCCTTCCAGATAAGTATGACTCCATCAAGTTCAAAGCATTTCCATGAACTCCATAGACCTCCAACTTGCACAGTAACGTGCGACGCTCCACACAATCAAACGCTTCGGAGAGATCACTAAACACCCCGATGGCATCCTGTGAACCCTCTCAAGCGTCCAAGATACTTGGTGAAGCCATACTGGTTTTGATACAATAAATCCACAAAGTTTCTTGTGCGTTTTTCTTGTAGAGGAATCGCACCGAACGCACGGTGGACTCATTACTGTTTATGTTCATTGACGTGCAGAATTGTCAGATTGTGATAATTTTGAGTGTGAGAACTTCTTGGACTTGATCGATTATAGATTTTAAATAATTTCGGTGTTTAGTCGGGTCGGGTCGGGTCGGGTCGACTCAGGCGGGGTCACGTGAGAGTGCGATAGCGGACCCGTAGCCCCGCCACTCGTCGGAGGTGGAGCATCGTGGTTGAGGTTTAGTCGGCAGTGGTCTGCGCTCACCATCTGCAGCCGAGCCCGACATAACCCGCTCTACCCCAGGGCGGGTATGCGTCAAGGCATTCCCCATGTTAAAAAAAAAAAGGGTCGTGTTGACTCGGTGGCGTAGTGGCCTACCCAAAACACTCTTTATCGGGACCGCAATAATTAACAGAACATTCAGGTTTAACTTAAAATAATTCGTATATCGACAATGCACGACCTTATCTGTTCCAGGCAACCGGCCTTTGGAGAGATAGGTATGTAATGTTATATTATGTACACGTACTTGCAACAGTTATCGGTCGGTTCGTCACTCCAGTTGTTGTCGAACTGTTCATTATCATCGCGGTTCCTTCTCTGCGGGGATTCCCAACCTTGCGCTGAGGTTTGAGAGCTGAAATATTTCAATATTACAATATGTTATCACAGAATACAGAGCTACAGGTACAGATAGGTCACTACTCAAATTCCTAAACAAATGTCTCAAAAAGGTGTAGTAGAAGTGTACTTCAGTAGTGTATCCACTTAAAAAACATGCAAAAGAAAGAATTGGGAAATTCGTAGAAAACAATTTGCTAAATAATTCTATAAATTTATATCTTGATATTTTGGTGGTGAAGTGAACCATGTCCCTATTCCCTATCATTTTATTTTCATTTATAAACTCTACATTTCTTTGTAGTGAACGCAATAGTGCGTGTGTGTGTGTGTAGTGCGAATAAAACTGCTATTTTTAGGAGTTCTTCATGAAGGAATCGAGAGTTTATAAGAAAAACCAAAATGACACAGACATAGATTACTTCACCATAAAAATATCAGGATATTAATAGAACGTGTTAAATATATTCGAAGGAAACAGGGGAATATAAAATATCGATTTGGTAAATCACTTATATTTTTTTTGTAATTTTTGGTAATTTGACTGCCTCGGTGGCGTAGAGGTTGCATGCTCGACTGCCAATCAAGAGGTCCCGGGTTCGATCCCCAGGTCAGGCAGTGTTAAATATTCGATTTTTCCATTAGGAATTATCTCAATAGCTGCCTGGAGTCTGGAACTGTGCCCGGAAGATGGCAATATGCTCGCCCCCTATTACATGGAACCAATAACATACTGGCGAAATGTGGGTGTATCTACTATGGGACTGAGTCCTGGGTACACCTCCTACCCTATCGGGAAAAAGGCGTGAATGTATGTTTATGTAAATTGTCCGCTCGCAATTACGAAACATGGGAATTTTATACCAAAACTTTGACGTTGTTTTAGGACCCCTTAGAATGTGAATTTTCAGAAATCCTATCTTAGCACACGTCCAGACAACGAAATGAACGTACATTCCAAGTTTGGTTGCATGTCATTCAGTGAGTCATTTAGAATGTTATACTAGCTGTGCTCCGCGGATTCACCCGCGTTGGCTTCGTTACCGTTGGAATATCGAAAAAAAACGCTGCACGTGTTATTCCAGGGTCTAAGCTACCTACATACCAAATTTCAGCCCAATCGGTTCAGTAGTTTAAGCGTGACAAACATTCATCCATCCTCCTAAATTTTCACATTAATAATATTAGTAGGATAGCGATAATCTCTTTGGTAACAGACAGAAATGCAGTGAAACTCTTTAACGTGCTGCCTACGGACATGATAGTAATCGAGGAGCCTCTTCGAGAGACTTTTAAGAATATCTTGAAGAGGTGTTTTTATACTGTTAACTGTTATTGAATTTATTACATGCAATAATTCGGAATGATTCTTATTTTATTAGTTATTTTATTTATTATTTTGATATTTTTTGTAATTAATTTAATTTAGTGATTACTGTTTGTGATGAATAGAATAGAATACTCTTTATTATCACCAAAATAACATAATTAATATTGAACTAATTCTTTTGATTATTTTATTTTATTATTATTGTTATATTTCACCTGAACCTATATTATATTTCAAATACAATTATATGATTGTTTATGAATAAATGAATTGAATTAAAATGAAAATGTTATACCCTGGAGGTTCTCCACTGTCGAAGCGAAGGCAACAATGAGAGAGTGTATATACTCACGTGTCGTCCTCCATGTCCCGCACGAGCAGCGCCGCGCACGCGTCCGGGAGGGACAGCTCGCGGACCGCGCGGAGGGCTATCTGGAATGTACGCGCCCTGTTGTACTCCACAGGCCTCCCCATAGTACGACAATAACTATTCATATGGACACGTGGAGCCTACACGGTGCCGCTTGTTGACTAGCTTGCTGTTCGCAGCAGTTGTAATATAATATTATAATATGGGATAACTTCCTCACACGGCCATCTGGGCCCAAACTAGGCTAGAAGCCTGTACTATAGTAACCGGGTGACTGATATACATACTTATATAAGATTATAACACACGGGGACAGTCAGTTGGAACACTTGGTGCCGGAGAATGCTGCCGCCCATGACTACAATAGTGTCTATAGGGGGGAGCCCCTCCCACCAGAGGGGGACCACACAGCCATTCGACACACATATTGCAGTCGCTGCAGTTCACGCGGCTTCGATACTTTTCAATGAGTGCGATCGATGCCATCGACCTAACAATATATCAGTTATCATCCTAAATTAGTAATAACCACCAAAAAAAGTTTGTTAATTTTCAAAACCCATGTGATTTTTTTCCCATCTCACCTGCATATGCACAGTGTGCACATGTTGCGGCACGCTGGCGGCCGTCCCCACGGTGGGCGCGCACATCAGCTCGCGGATGCGCGCGCGCAGGGACGCGGCCGCGCGCGGGGACAGGCACGCGCGCGCCGCCGCCGCGCCGCCCCCGGGGGAGGGGGGCGAGGGACACGGGGCCGCCGACACCTGACGGAACGGAAATCAGGGAATATTAACTCAAGCTTATTATAGACTCCATCATTACATACAGAACAAAGATGCCTTGGACGCTTGAGAGGGTTCACAGGATGCCATCGGGGAGTTTTGTGATCTCTCCGAAGCGTTTGATTGTGTGGAGCGTCGCACGTTACTGCGTAAGTTGGAGTTCTATGGAGTTCATGGAAATGCCTTCAACTTGGTGGAGTCATAATTATCAGGAAGGCAACAGACGGCAAGCGTGAATGGTGTCACATCTGTTAGTTCTCATGTCAAGATGGGAGTCCCTCAGGGATCGATCTTGGGTCCTTTCCTATTTTTGGCGTATGTTAACGATTTGCCATAGATGGTCAAACATCAAACAGATACAGTTCTATTTACCGATGTACATGTTAACACACTCGTATATGTTAACACTGCTGCTATCTAGAGGGTTCAAAGCAAGCAATGTGTTATTGAATGCAGAAAGACTAAATATTAACTTATTTTTACATCTCTCATATTCGGTAAGTAGGTCCTTATTACCCCCAAATGGGGCTTGTAAGTGACCAATTAGCGCTCTAGGGTAATAATGTAGCTAGAAAAGCCCTAGGGCGGTAAGTAATTAAAAAAAAACTTCACTCTTTCAAAAAGTTTGCGTACATCTAACCATCATACTGGCAATAGACATCATGCATTCAGGCCAATGACAAAAGAGGTCGCTTCGCTATTCCTTGTCTTCGTATGAGTATAATAGTCATCAATTTTAAATATCGAACTACGAAGCTCAATTTCGTTCTTGAAAAAAATAATTTAAAAAAGAGATGAAAAAAGGCGGGAATAGAAAACTTTTACTTTAAAATGTTTTATTCTTGTAATGCCGGTGTTTTTCTACTTACCTCACAATCGAGATGTAAAGCAGAGTAGTTAGCTCGGGTGTAAGCATCAATTGCACCCTCGAAGTATAGGCGCCCTCGCTGCGCTCGTGCGCCTAAATATCTCGGGCTGCAATTGATGCCTTACAGCCCTTGGCTACTAATCTACTATTGATACTTATCCACCTAATTTCGAAAAATAGGGCATAAATCAATAAATTTACGACAGTCGAGAATCACAGTAAAAAATATACTCCGTGGCGTTCGCTTGACTGAAAAATATTATTGTGTAGAATTTAACCAATCTAAGTAAGGAAACATATTTTACCAACTCAGTTTTCTAGCAATTCTGTAGGTTTTTTGGTTAAAAAATTACGTGAGATTTGCCCTCCCTCTCCCTCACGTGAGATTCGACCCCCTATGGGCGATCCCTAACAAAGCTAGAATTAAACAGGAAACCCAGATCAGCTATAAAAGTAGAGAGAACAGCATCCATACCATATAGAGCGTGTCCGGTATCCGCTGCATATATGTAGCCCTACGGGCGCGCGCGAGCTCGGCCTCCGGCACGTGCTGGGCCTCCAACAACGCCTGCACACAACACCCTCATATACCGAACAATATAAACACATACAGAAGGAACTCTTCCTACTCATCGAGTACTGAGGCGATATGGTGAAAAGTATTTTGCATATAATTCATTCCCAGCTGTGCGCCGCGGTTCACACGCGTAGTCTTCGTTCCCGTGGGAATATCGGGAATAAAAAATATGTGTTATTCCAGGGTCTGTTTAGACCCTTCACTGTAGATAAAACTATCTACATGCCAAATTTCAGCACTATTGGTTCAGTGGTTTTAGCGTGAAAGCGGAACAAACATACACACAAAAAATGGCGCTCGCGCAGTTTTGGAGTCTAATTAGAACTCGTTATCGTTTTGTTCACCTGTTGCAAACGTTACTTTTAACATTGTACTGAAGTTTGAAATTTATATTAGTAAAAATATACATACATATATATTAGTAGGATACTTATAGTGTAGTAATACTTAAGGATTTGCCCATAAAATTATAATAATAATAAATAATAATAATATGGGACAACTTTCCACACACGGTCATCTGGTCCCAAACTAGGCTAGAAGCCTGTACTATGGTAACCAGGTGACTGATATACATACTTATATAAGATTATAACACACAGGGACAGATCAACACAGACATGTTCATGCACACAAATGTTTGACCTGGCCGGGGATCGAACCCGGGCCCTGCGGCACAGAAAGCAGAGTTACTGCCATCTGAGCCAACGAGGCTGTCAAAACAAGTTAAACAATTAAACAAGTTTTAAACAAAATACTTGCGAAATTAGAAAAAAAAAAACCACATCCATTACAAAATGAATCGGCCGATCGGTAAAATTGTATGTTAGTCGTCTAGTTTGATGGGTAGATCTACCTCCGTTAGTATCGCCACACCCCGGACACTCGACTCAATACCCATACAAAAGTCGCG
Source organism: Hemistola chrysoprasaria (assembly GCA_947063395.1). NCBI lineage: Eukaryota > Metazoa > Arthropoda > Insecta > Lepidoptera > Geometridae > Hemistola > Hemistola chrysoprasaria. The sequence continues at coordinate 293,395 of OX346738.1, read as the reverse complement.
ATATAACTACCTACTACACAGACAGAGCTCAATCTCGCTCGCGGGGTGAGGCAGGCCCGATTGGTGGGCGGATGACAGTGTCCATTCTATACGTAGTATTATTACCTGTTCTGTGATATCACACTTTTTTGTAACACATTTACAAACCTTTATCATCATGATCTCAGCCGTAGGACGTCCACAGCTGAACGTAAGCCTTCCCCATAGATGACCATCTAATTATACTCCTTTCCATTCGGTTGCCTGGAAGAAATCGCTTTGAGCGATAAGACCGCCACCTAAGACTAACCGTTCGCTGTGAGGTGTACAATAAAGTGTTTATCTATCTAGTCCGGTTGTAAGCGGCCCGCAACCAGCGTGTGCTCATAAGATCCGCTGAGAGTGCAGAGTGAAAGTGAAACCGACCTTAATCTCGTCGAGATAAGGTTGAAAGTATCTCGCGGGTCGACACGAGCCCCTCCCGAGCCAGGCGTGCGCGGAGCCCTCCTCGCCGGAGGACGAGGGAGGGGGGAGGATGCCGCGCCGGATCAACTGGAAAAAAAATTTAGTGAAAAAATTTATCAGAAATTTTAAGAAAAAATTTTTTTCGTAAAAAAATTCTCAAAAATTATAGTGTCGACTGCGATCAAAAAACTTACACTTATCTAAATTTTGTTTTGGTTTACACTGTACAAATTATTTACCTTTATAATAGTCAGTTTGCGTAGTACCAATATTGTAATCTAGATGGCGCTATTAAAAAGGTGCATATTTTCTGAATCACGGTGACAACATTATTACGATAGTAAGGTTTGAATAAATTATGGATTAATATCCACTGTTGACTGTTGACCCAGTGACCATTTATTGTTTTATTTACGACACCTACGAAAGTGTACATATACACAATGATAAAATTTAAGGAGAAAACAAATCTTTTTGTTTAATTTTTTTCTCTAAAAAACTTTAGTTTCGATTTTTATCCATAAAAACTAATTACAATTTTCACCAATCGAAGCATTCTTTTAGGGCCGGTTTTTTGATCGTCAGTTTCGGTTAAATTAACCATTTGTCAAACTAACTATAGTTAAATTTCTAACCAAAGGTTGTGTCGTGTGGAAATAATAGTTGACCAGGGATGAAAAAACTAACATTGCCGAATTTTAACTATTTCTCAAAAAAATTAACCATTGGTCGACTTAACCAGTGATCAAAAAACCCAGCCTTAGATCAACAATCAATCAATTACTCATATTATTTAAATTTTTTAAATTTAAATATATTATTAAAAAACTGTTTCATTAATAAGTATTGATTTATAATTCACTAGCTGTGCCCCGCGGTTTCACCTGCATAGTGTTCGTTCCCGTCGGAATATCGGGATAGGAAGTACCCTATGCGTTATTCCAGGGTCTAAACTATCTACATATCGAATTTCAGTCCAAACGATTCAGCGGTTATTGATTCCCCATACAAACTTCCACCCCCCTTTTCATCCCCTTCAAGGATGATTTCTGGGATAATATAAAAAAAACATACATTCACGCCTTTTTCCCGAAGGGGTAAGCAGAGGTGTACCCAGGACTCAGTCCCATAGTAGATACACCCACATTTCGCCAGTATGTTATTGGTCCCATGTAATAGGGGGCGAGCCTATTGCCATGCCAATCAAGAGGTTCCGGGTTCGATCCCCAGGTCAGGCAGTGTTTTAAATATTGATTTTTCCATTAGGAAATATCTCAATAACTGCCTGGAGTCTGGAACTGTGCCCGGTAGATGGCAATAGGCTCGCCCCCTATTACATGGGACCAATAACATACTGGCGAAATGTGGGTGTATCTACTATGGGACTGAGTCCTGGGTACACCTCTGCCTACCCCTTCGGGAAAAAGGCGTGAATGTATGTTATGTTATTCTATATTTTTTTGGCCTTAATTTTGGAATATGACATGTTTTAAATGTTCTTATGATGATTAATGTTACTTATGGATTTTATTATTTGAAATAAATGAATGAATAATAATAATAAATGTAGTAAACATATATGTACCTGTTGCAAGGTGTCGTTGTCGTGCGGGATGTGTTCGGTGCGAACGTTCGCGAGCAGCGGCGCGAGCAGGTCGCGTAACATCTTGTCGGAGAGCGAGCGACGCCGCGCGCCGCGCCTAGTCGCCGCCGGCTCGGGGCTCTCTACGATATAATAAGAGGGCGTCCATAAAATTACGTGAGGTTTTTTTTTTTATTTTTCTGTCGCTCCCTCCCCCCTCTGGTGAGACGTCGTGAGATTTTATTCAACCCCCTCCCCCATCCCCCAATCTCACTTGAGATTTTTCAAAATTTGAGTTTCTTAAGTAAACGCTTTGGATTGTTAATTTGTTTGTTAGTTTGATCTTAATCGTATTACGATTACGCTTATGATTTAGGACCAAAATAGTATAATTTTTTTTTGTTTTAGTCAGAAAAAAATATGCGTGATATTTGCCGAGACCCCCCTTCTCACCAACGTAAGATTAGATGAGATTTGACTCGACCCCCTCCCCCCCTTAAACACCTCACGTGATATATGGACGCCCCCTAATATATATACAACTTGACATTGAAAGGTGTAGTCATAGGCATTGTAGTGGTAGGCCTCTTTAGCAGGGGCCCGCCTGGGGAAGTACCACACCTTTGCCAGTTATTCATCCGCCAAGCAGTAATGTGCAAACATTACTGTGTTCCGCTCTGAAGGGCAATGTTACCAGCGAAATTATTGGCCATGACGAGTTTCAACAACTAATATCTCAGGGTGTGCAGTGCAGTGCTGCGCAGAATTTATAATTTTGAAACACTGGGTGGCACTGTGTCTGATATATAATCATGATGCTTAACACCAGGCACCTGATTAGCTCGTCTTGTTACAACTTCGTGTTTGATCTTTGTGTTGTCTGTCTGTCTGTCAAGACACTTTTTACACGGGATCGCGTGGAGGTATCAAGTTGTAATTGATATCAACTACTCAGATCTGCGGTCCCTTGTGGCTGTAAACAAATCATACTTCTAAGTTAACGCACTCAAAAGTTATGGACATTTTTCATACTTTGCGAACCAGATAAAGCTCTAGAGTACTTCATCCTTGTTTGCTGTAGTTTGCTACTAGATTTATGCCTGCTGCCTGGAGTCTGGAACTGTGCCCGGTAGATGGCAATAGGCTCGCCCCCTATTACATGGGACCAATAACATACTGGCGAAATGTGGGTGTATCTACTATGGGACTGAGTCCTACACCTCTGCCTACCCTTTCGGGAAAAAGGCGTGAATGTATGTTATGTTATGTTATGCCACTAGATGACGCTGTAGGTTCTTAGTAATCGAATTGCTTTTGGAATTGGATGCGTTCTGTTCAGGTGTCTAGGTATGGAACCTTACACTATGTATACATACGTAAGTTACAAATTATTTTGTAAAAAAAAATTTGCTACAGTAAAATGGATAAAAGTTGAACAATGCAGAGTTGTGTATACATTGTTGCAGTTAATATGTAGAGTTATATATAACGCCCTGTCGGATAATATCAAAGACCTGCCAACCGCACAGTTTGCAAAGAAATTAAAACTATGGCTCCTGGATAGATTTTTTTATTCCGCTGATGAATTCTTAGACTTAAAAAATCCTCGGATCTATCGTACAAAATTAAAATAAAATATTTTATCATAATATAACCTCGACATTGCATTACTATAATATCAATTAAATTAATAGAGAACAATGTACTAGCATAATATACGATCTTGACGTTTTATTTTATTTTAATGTTTACATAATACATTCAATAATTAATTATATAAACATTTTTAAAGCAAATAAAGTTATTCCATTTCATTAACCATTTATAAAAAGAAAATTTGCTACATTAAAATGGATGAGTCTTAACAAGCATACCTTTATGTCTGTGCTTGTGGTCGTTGGCCCAGCGCAGCAGCGCCCGGAGAGCGCCCAGCTCGCTCGCCTGCAGGAAGGGCGAGCCCAGTGCCGCGGCCAGCGCGGGCCGAGGCAGGCTGGGCCCGCCCGCCGACACTATCGACACGAACTCGTCGCGCAAGTACCGCATCGACTGTCTGTCGCACAACACACGCAATTGTCTTATATAATAGTTTTTTTTTTTTTTTAATGACCTATGTCGTTGACCTTAGATGACCTCTACAGCTTTACCGGGCAATGGTGAGCGCAAGGGGCGTTCAATACAAAGTTGAAGGAAAGAAAGAAAGAAAATCATTTATTGAGACACACTTCATACACAATAGTTTAGAGTACATGTAGAAACAAAGTATGTCCCAACACGGTTCCAACTCAGCATGGTGCTGGTCTTCCGTAGGAACCGCATGGTGACGTGACTGAAGGACGACTAGCACGAGGGCATCTACACGGTACGAACCTCGGCTTGGGCCCGACCCAGAATACGTGGGGTCAGACTTGCCCTGCCACCACAGAAGGGGAGTGTCCTAGAGCCCTATCAATGGTTTGATCTGTGTGATTATTTGGAGAGAAACTAACCGATCTGAAGAATCTGAGACATCTTCGACCTCGCCGACGAGGTCGGTGTTGTGATTGTGTGAGTTGGTGGATCTGGGGGGCTATTGGCGTTCTTGGTGACTATCACTTTAGTGACTATTAACTTGATTTGACATTAACTACAAATGTCAAAGTCCCGTTACTAACCAAAGACATTATGATAAACTTACTAAGTAGACTGTGCACTGTGTCTGTTCCGAGTGAGAACCACTCGCAGTGTCTATCCTTGTCCTTTTCTCTCCTCCAAATTTGACAGTGCACAGTCTTGTTAGAAAGGTAAAACGTCTTTGTAACTAACTCAAACCACAGAACATAAAGACATAAGCCTGATAGCGACTGGTGATTATGAAGAACGCCAATAGCCCAGCTGGTATCCGACACGAGTACCGAAAACGGAGCGACTGTTGTGTATATTGGTAGGATTGGGCGAGCCTAGAGTCGTCCGGATCGTCCAGGACGTGGCGAGGGCCTAGGAGGGGAGGTTTGTACCAGTACCGGGACACCCCGCAATAAAGGTATGAAGCTACAAGTAGCCGGGGCATCCGACAACACGGTACAATGTCTGTGGGCTAGACAGAGAGAACAGATAGCAAGGTCCGCGATAGAAAGAGAGCCAGCTTGTATATTAATATAACGATAATTAGGCGCTGTGTGATCTGAATTGCACTTTATTGCGTCGGAGGCAGAGTCTCTTTAGTATTTATTCTGTGATCATACGGAGGATAAGCTACTTGAAGGAGTTTTGGCGGGAAGCCGAAGAGTACAATTTGGCTCCCGTATCTTAATCAATTATCGGTGCATTTTCGAGTGTTTAACGTGTAACAATGGTGGAATATTACGTGTTGAGTGTTTTCGAAGATACACAAGTCTCTCGGCGAGTGATGCGAGAGTTGAAATGTGATTTTTCGTGTTCCCACCGAAATTCCGGCCGCTTCTAAATTTTTAATGTTGTTGTTTACTGTACTAAATGTGATAACAATAAAGAGTTTTCCATTGTATTGTATATAGCAGTATATATACATACCGATGCACCCACTGGCTGGCGTGCGGCGCGGCGCACCACTTGAGGACGTGCGCGAGGGTGTCCGGAGTCAGGGCCTCCACTATCGCGTCCTCGCAACCTTGCACCACGATCCCCATCTCCAGGAACCTAGCGGAACGTTTCATGCTGAACCAACTGCTGCCACATTTCTATTGAAATAGAATATTGCATTCAAACAGGTATGGTTTCACCAAATCCCATGACTCCATTGGAATGTTTTGTGATCTCTCTAAAGCGTTCGACTGTGTACAACACTGCACGTTACTGCGCAAGTTAGAATGATATGGACTTCATGGGAATGCTCTGAACCTGTTGGAATCATACTTGTCTAGTAGGCAGCAGAAGGTTAGCGTCAATGGTATCACATCTGCTAGTTCTCCTGTCAAAACGGGAGATCCACAGGGATCGATCTTGGGTCCTTTCCTGTATTTGGTGTATACGATTTGCCTTACATGGTCCACGGTCTAGCAGATATAGTTCTATTTGCCGAAGATACGTCATTGATCTTTAAAGTTGATAGGAAGGATACTTCACTAGCACATGTTAATAATACTTTAGCAAGTATATCCAGATGGTTCACAGCAAACAATCTGTTATTGAATGCGAACAAGACTAAATGTTTGAAACTTTCATTGCCTCACGTCAGATATATAGAACTAATCATAGTTCTTGACGGTGAAAGACTCAATATTGACAATGCAACTTTATTCTTTGGCATAAATATAGACTCTAAACTGCAATGGAGCACTCATATCACTCAGATCAGAGACAATCTGATTACCAGTAGGATTTTTAAAAGTTTTTAGTTAACATAAAATAATTGACACAGGAGTATTTAATTAAAAAATCATTATAAATACCTAGCGATTTCATACAACTGGAAGGCATCGTCCAACATGGCAGCCGTGGGACGAGTGCCGCCGCGGGACCAACCCTGTATGTAACGTACGATCATTTACTTATTGAATCAAATAACTTAAGATAATATAAAGATAAAGATAAATTTATTACCAGCATAGAAAAACATAATGCAAATTTAAACATTTCACAAAAAATTAAATAAAGTTAGATTACTACTAGCAATTGGGATGTGCTCAGCTTTGTGCTGCACAGGGTGACCCTGTGCACATATTATTTAATACTTCTTCACTCCTCTTGTTCAAAAAGTTCGACATTGCATATTATGCATATTGCATTAGCGGGGCTAAAATAACTTTTCAATCTTTAGAGGATACAGATTTTTTTTTTGTGTGTTGCCATAGCGAGTACATTTTTTTGGTGTCGCACGAATGGAATGTTAACCAAAATGTTTTGATGAAATTATTAATGTTGTTTTCTCACAAACGTAGTGAAAGGCAGAGAGTGACACACGCGGCGCTAAAACCAATGGGTGTCATTTGAAACAATCTAATATTAACCCTCTTTTTACCCGCGGTTGCCGTAAGAGGCTAACAGTAAAACCAATCGAAATGCGCTCGCCAACCCGCCTGCCAAGCGTGCCGAGTAATGAAAACTTTAAATCTGGAATCCTGTATACAATTAATAACATAACATACGTTCACGCCTTTTTCCCGAAGGGGTAGGCAGAGGTGTACCCAGGACTCAGTCCCATAGTAGATACACCCACATTTCGCCAGCATGTTATTGGTCCCATGTAATAGGGGGCGAGCTTATTGCCATCTACCGGGCACAGTTATTGAGGCAGTTATTGAGATAATTCCTAATGGAAAAATCCAATATTTAACACTTTGCCTGACCTGGGGATCGAACCCGAGACCTCTTCATTGGCAGTCGAGCATGCGCCCACTACGCCACCGAAGCAGTTATACATTTAATAAATAACCAAAAATGGTATTTATAAATTATTAACATAATATTAAACAGTATCTAATTCATGAATGGTTAATAGATACTCACGGAAGTAGTTCCCGTGTTGTTGGTAGACGAGGGTGATGATGAATTCCTTCCTATTAAGGTGAGATCAACCTACAAACAGACAAACGTTATATCTATACTAATTATATACTTATTTATAATTAGTATAATACTTATTATAAAGCGAGAATCTTTGTTTTTTTGTATGTAACGAATAATAGGCTCCGAAACTACTGGACCGATTAAAAAAATTCTTTCACTTATGAAAAGCTTAATTCAGTGTGAGTGACATAGGCTATATGAGATTTTGAAAAATATTAGGGATCCGTAAGAAAACTGCAATAATGTGAACCAAGGTGTCACATAATTAACAAATATAAGAAAGTAGAATAAAATAATGTACTCGGGGTTTCGTCCCTCCACTTGCTACGATCCTGACATACAACTTTCGCTTCTTCCACTTTCATCACATTCTTCATGCATGCTCGTCGGTTGTTGTTATTTTTGACCTGGCCTTTCCTAAGAACAACGTCAACTTGTTCATGAAAAGTACGCCTAGATCCACCGCTACCGACTTGACTATTCACATTCGCCTTATAAATATCTTTTGTTCCTTTCGTCCATCCTCTCCACATGTCCGAACCACCTCAGCATTCCTTTCTCTATCTTTGTCACTACATCTTCTAACACGCCACAGCGTTCCCTTATCGCACTATTCCTCGTTTTGTCCATCAAGGTCACTCCAGACATTCTTCAATGCATAAAAAACTTCAGCCTTAGAAAACTGCAACTGTAACTTTATTAAAGTGTAATGTGTTTGAAACCACCGTCCCTTCATATATGTGTTTCCTTTCCCTGCATGGTTGCCTGGAAGAGATCGCTCTGAGCGATAAGGCCGCCAGTTGTTACTTCTTTCTAGTTTTAAGGTTTTCTTCTTTGTTATATTCTATTATATTGTGGTAGCAATAAAGAATTTTCATTCATTCATTCATTCATTCATTCAAGTCGTCTCGTAAGCATCGTACGGCTAACATCACCTTACCACACCATTTTTAGATCTGCGTGTTGATACTATTTTGGCTAATTACATTTTATATCAGAATGTCTGTGCAAATATTATGTACAAGCTGTCCCGCGGTTTCACCCGCGCCACCTTCGTTCCCGCGGGAATATCGGGAACGAAATACCCCATGTGTTATTCCAGGATCTAAGCTACTTACATACCAAATTTCAGGCTAAACGGTTCGGTAGTTTTGGCGTGAAAGAGTAACAAACATCCATCCATCCCCACAAACTTTCGCATTTATAATATCAGAAAGATGTATGATATTATGTATGTACTAGTGTCATCACAGCGGATTTGCCCACTCGCAATAATGAAATATGGGATACCAAAACTTTTGATGCCGTTTTTGGACCCCTTAGAGCATGAATTTTCAAAAATCCTTTCTTAACACACGTCCAGACAACGAAAAGAACCTACATTCCAAGTTTCAAGTCTCCAGGTTCAGTGGTTTGGGCTCTGCGTTGCACGTCAGTCGGCGAGTCATAATTGATGTAAAGTATGAACAAACCTGATCAGTATAAGCCGCGTGAAGCAACGCTCGAGCGAACCTCCTCGGCAGGACCTTCTCATCGATACAGACCGACCCGCTGGACCCGCTGGACCCGGCCGACCCGCGCCGCGACATCACCGACCTGAACATGTCAAGTTAGTCCTCATGACAGCCGACGTCACGGTCTGTCTAGAGTCTAGACAATCAGTTGACCTAATAGAAACGTATCTAAAGAGAGTTTTGGGGAAAGCCGAACAGTAAAACTCAAACTCAAAAAGATTTATTCAAATAGGTCATAATCTAACACTTAATTGCTTGTCAATGAAGATAAAGTACTGAGTCTACCGTGCGTTCGGAAAGATACCTCTACAAGAAGAACGCACTAACTTGTAGGGCTTAATTTTTTCAACAGATAGGTTTACAATATTTGGTTTGGTTACATTCGTTTTCATTGAAGGTGCCGCGAGGCGGCTATGCAGCAGTTTCCAGGCATCTTTGTCCTCTATGTACTGGTTAACTTTATAATAAGCCTTCTTTAGTAAAGTAGATTTTATATAGGTTTTGAATTGACCCTCTGAGAGCCCAGTTATCTCTTTTGGGATTTTATTATAGAAACGTACACAATTTCCTAAGAATGTCTTTTTATTTGTTTTAGATAATCTAAAGCTAGGTGCAGCTATTTTGTCTTTATTCCTAGTATTAAAATTATGAAGGTCACTATTTAATTTTATTTTTGTAAATTTTGACGCACATACATGATGTTCTCATATATGTATAAGGATTACTATTGCCGAGTACAGTTTAGCTCCCTATCTTTATACATTCCTAATGTTGTGGTAAAGGTTTACATAGCAATAGTTCGTGAATAGTTATTTAATAAGGACTTGTGAATTGAGTATTTGAAAAAAAAAATGTCGTAATTATCAAGTTATTTTGTAAGTTTAATGAAAATTATGTATTATCCTATTCAAAACTCACTTAAAAAATATTTTTTTTATTAATTACAACCAATTCAAAATTGATACAATTCCAATAGGAGTCACTTGTTCACGAACGCGCTACGAGTGGTCGCCATGATTGTGACGTCATTATGTTATAGTTATGTATGGTGCTTTATAACATTGTGACGTCACTACAGGTCACGAGCTCGTTCGGGTACTATCGGCGTGTTTTCGGTACTGGATTAAAAATGATTTTTTAATTTGATATAACTTTGTAATTATAGCGAATAATAGAAAACTAAAAATAGTTTTGGTACGAATCTTAAACATGATCTTTCCATTTATGCCAAAAGAAAATAAAATTCAAATACTCAATTATGTTTAGTGTATATCTTACATAGTTCGTGGAAACTAAACTAGATGGCGCCCAAATGTAGTTCTGAATCGCGCAAGCGTTTGTATCCTAACATTATTATCCATTTACAATGTTTCCGATGTCGAGACAGTGAAAGAAACTTCTTATTCTTATTACCATGGATTAATAATCATATTTTTTAAAGACCTTTAATTTTCTCTTAGGTGTCTATAAGTGTAGAGTGAAAAAAGTGGAAGAAACTCGGGAATACAAAACATCGATTTGGTAAATTTATCATAAGATTGTGATTTGTGATTGTGGCTCCTCTCAAACCAATCTAGTTAAAGTAAAGAAGGTGGATATAATATGAAGTATGAGTTACCTGAAGAACCTGGATCTAGCAGCTAACACGGCGCGGTGGCAGGGCAGTTCCAGGGCCGTGCGGAATCCGTACTGAGTGCCGGAACCGTTCTCTAGCCGGAACACTAGCTTGGCGTCCGACATCTCGCCTGGAACGATACATATTCACTTTCACGAAATGGTGGTTATAAAATTAATTTATTTCAGGCAATAGTAAGCCGAGGTGTACCCAGGACTCAGTCCCATAGTAGGCACATCTACCTTTCGGCATCAACCGGGCACAGTTCCAGACTCCAGGTGGTCAAGGAGATAATTCCTAATGGAAAAATCCTATATCTAACACTGTTAGACCTGGAACCCGGGATGATCGGCAGGTGAACTACGCCAACGAAACAGTAAAGCAATTCCTGCCCCTGCATGGTTGCCTGGAAGAGGAGCGATAAGGCCGCTAATCTTTACACATTTTTCTATTTTTAATTTTCTGTTATGTTCCGTACCCATAAAGAGTTATCTATCTATTTTTTATTAATTTAAAACTTGTCACTGTCAGGTGTCACGACCGAATGTGAAACAATATGTGAGAGTGATAGGTCCGTCAACAATAGATAGATGGCGCCACATGTAACCTGCGACAGACAGTGGTGCAGTCAACCCTGGCAGGCAGACCATATTTACCAAATCGATATTTTGTATTCCCCTGTTTCCTCCGAATATAATTAACACATTCTATATATTTATATCCTGATATTTTAAAGTTGAAGTAAAGTATGTCCCTATAATTTTATTTCTGTTTATAAACCCTAAATTTTTTTGTAGTGAACGTCCAATCACGCGAGTGAAACTAGGATTATTGGAAGTTCAGTACGAAAAATCCAAGGGTTTCTATGAAAACTTGAAATGACAGGGACATAGGTTACTTCACTATAAAAATAGGATATAAATTTATAGAAACGGTTAATAATATTCGGAGGAAACAGGGGAATGCAAAACGTGGATTTAGTAAATTTTTCATAGGATATTGTCAAATTCCTAGAAGGCCGTGTATGCTCTTGAATGATTTTGTGGAGTGTCCCTTCTGTTCTGTTAGTATGTATGTGGTGTGTATGTGTGGTGTATGTGTATATGTGTGATGTATAGAGCGACTCACCGGAGTCCAGCAGATACTTCATAGAGGTATGCAGCGGGTCCCGCGACACTCCGAAAGCTCTCCAGCTCGCCGCGCGGGACACGCTGCACGTGCACCGACACTCTGCGTACGTGTACACTATGCATGAGTGTCTGGGAGGGATCGCTCTCAACGATAAGGCCGACAGCTCTTACTGTTACTAGTTTTAACTTTCTTTTTTGTTATTTTCCGTATTATTCTTCTTCTCAGCCGTAGCAAGTCCACTGCCGAACATAGGCCTCCCCCATAAAGGGGGGTCTGCCAATACTCGCCGCGCTTGGCAGGCGAGATGGCGAGCGCAGTTTGGCGAATTTTTTGCAGAGGACGCTGCTGCCCGTCCTCTGGATCTGATAAGCCGCCACGGAAAACACGGGTAGAGAGAGTGAGGTGCTATTCTATTTTATATCGCTACATAGTATAAAACAAAGTCGCTTCCCGCTGTCTGTCTCTATGTATGCTTAGATCTTTACAACTACGCAACGGATTTTGATGCGGTTATTATTCTAAAAGATAGAGTGATTCAAGAAGAAGGTTTATATGTATAATAAGTGCATAATATAGTAGAGAAACACTGATAATATTAGAGATTTCTAATGTAATGTCGTAAATAAACACATTTTTTGCGCTTACATTGCAAAGGCTGGTTGAACCCTACGAGATAGATCAAAATAATATAATACAGTATTGTATACCTTAAAAAGGTCTACAAAAAAGTCTGCAATGGTATATGTCTATCTCTTAGGTATCCCTAAGAGATAGACATATACCATCACCCACAATAACCATTTTTATCCTTTACTTTTTACGAAAAATAATGGCTTATTTACGAAGCGATTTTAAGCAATACAGCATTAATCCTAATCCAATTTAATACCTTAAATACATTGTGCATTTAATATAGATCATTATAGCCATTTACAGCATGTAATTTAAATGAATAGTTTAGAAGATATTACAAATTTAAAATGCAGGCACATAGCGGTTGCGGCGGTACCGGCCGAGTGGCCGGTGGTGCGTGCCTATTAATAGCGCGTCGAAGGCTTACTTAATAAAAATGTGCTTTTCAGCGCGACAACGTAATCCGTACTTATGTATATATTTAGTATTTTAATACTAAAGTGAATTCTTTTTTAAGGAAAACCGTGCTTTTCAGCGCGACAATTTTTTCGAACTTTGTAGAGTGCTACAATACAATACTCAGCGGATGTGTCAGAGAAGATGTATTGATTCCCCGAATTCCTCTGATACCATCGCATTTACTGTTCGAATTTAAACGCCTACAATTTCCGGTAATATCTTTTTCAGGGTCAAGCTTTCAACGTTGCAGGCTTAGATTTGAGCGTTGAGTGTTTTTCATATAGTCAATTATATATCACTCTTTCAAGAGTAACCTCTAAAGAAAACATGTTTGTAATGTCTAATGATAAAAAAGCTGTTTTATACGACTTGTTGTATACAAGTATAAAGACATTCTGTAGTATATTTAGTATCAGCATTGCACCCGTGCGAAGCCGGGGCGGGTCGCTAGTGTTATATATTTTATCTTTTTTCAACATGTATGTCAGCCATCTTGGACCTCATCTAGAAAAGTATTTATAACTTAGATTTGATGGATTGTAATCGACATTAGTGTAAAATACTTACTATTGTCACCGTTTATGATATCCAGGTCTGCGTCCACGTGGTCGCCGTTCTCAAACTCTGGAAAATTAATTCTACATTTTACATCAACCGTTTCTTTACAAAAAACTTCTAAATGATTTTCCATTCATGGAGAGAATAATTCAAGACGAAGGTTTATATATTTAGCTGTGACCTGCGGCTTCACTCGTGTAGTCTTGGTTCCCGTGGGAATATTAAGATAAAAGTATCATCATCATCAGCCTGAAGACGTCCTCTGCTGAACATAAACCTCCCCCATAGAACGTCATAAATGATTCATATGGAGGGGATCGTAATCACCGTGCTTGTTGTGCGGCTTGGTGATAGCATTTACATAAAAAGTAAAGTAACGTTTGTAACAGGTAAACAAAACGCTATTTTGAACTCGACTCCGGCGCCATCTAGATGGCACAACAAAAATGAATGTTTTCACGTCAAAACTACTGAACCGATTGGGCTGAAATTCTGTATGTAGATTTTTATGATAGCGAGTGACAAGACGAGCTAATCAAGTGCCTGATGGTAAGCATCATGATTGCCCATATCAGACACAGTGCCACCCAAAATTTTAAATTGCGCGGCACTGCACTGAGCCTGTCACGCTGAGATTTTAATAATAATAATAATTTGAATTTATACTCTAACAGAACGGCCTCCTTATTACGGACGCAACAGAAGTGTGGAAAGCGTTTAAATTGCTAAATAAAAATAACAGCAGTAAATTTTGCTGTCAAACGTCATTTTTTATATGCCGTTTGACAGTAGAAATTTAGCAATTTAAACGCTTTCCTCACTTCTGTTGCATCCGTAATAAGGGGGCCGGTTACCCCAATTACACTGCTCGAGCCGATTCATATTATGTGTTATGTGGACAACTCATATTGTTACAGTTTCAGGTCGACAAGATTCCTCCGCGGCTCCGACATGAGCTAACGACTGCCCCCTACATATCTTATACGGAACTATAGGAACCTACAGTTTAACGTGACATCAGAAACACGGTAGCGCCCAAATGAAAAGTTTACATGGTGAGATTCGATCTAAGGACTAAGAATTTAGAGCCGGGCATATTCCCGCTGGACCACGGACGCTACAAGTCAGTCTTGTACTGTTACTGACTATTCATTGTACCTGGCATTCAGTTTCACCAACTAGCGTCTGTGTAGTGTAGCGTCCGTGGTCCAGCGGGAATATGTCCGGCTTTAAATCCGGAGGCCCTGGATCGAATCTCGCCATATGGACTTTTCTTCTGGGCGCTACCGTGTTTCGTATGTCACATTAAACTGTAGTTGTCCGTATAGTTCCGTATAAGATATGTAGGGGGCAGTCGTTAGCTCGACCTGAAACTGTCATAATCATAATCATTTATTTGCAAAAATGTATGAACAGGAGGTCTTAATAAATATTATGATCCATTATACATTCTACCTCCTCGAGGTGTGCAAATTAATTTGTAATGGAAATTATTAATATAAAAAATTGACAAAAAATAAAAAATGTCCAACTAATATTATTAACTACAACGACTAACTGATAATTCGTACATTGAATTTTAAAATATATTGTGACAATATGGGTCGTCCACATAACACATATGAAATGAAATGAAATGAAATTTGAAATGAAATTGTTTATTCGGCTATATGAATCGGCTCGAGCAGTGTAACCGGGGTAACCAGGGTGGTATTATGAACATGCAACGCTTAACAACAGCAGTAAATTTTGCTGTCAAACGTCATTTTTTGTATGCTGTTTGACAGCTGACATTAAGCAATTAAACACTATCCACACTTCTATTGCTGATCGTAATAAGGGGGCCGTTCAGTTAGAGTATAGACAGAAGTGAGGGAGACTGACTGTCGTGCCTGTGGCAGGGCGGCGCGGCGCCCCCCCCGCAGTAGAGCGCGCGCAGGCTCGCCTCCGCCTCCGCGCGCGACACGCGCCCCAGCGCGCCCTCCAGCGGCACGCGGCTGCACGACCTGACACCGGTACACATATAGGTACATATAACAACTAGCCCCCCCCGCAGTAGAGCGCGCGCAGGCTCGCCTCCGCCTCCGCGCGCGACACGCGCCCCAGCGCGCCCTCCAGCGGCACGCGGCTGCACGACCTGACACCGGTACACATATAGGTACATATAACAACTAGCCCCCCCCGCAGTAGAGCGCGCGCAGGCTCGCCTCCGCCTCCGCGCGCGACACGCGCCCCAGCGCGCCCTCCAGCGGCACGCGGCTGCACGACCTGACACCGGTACACATATAGGTACATATAACAACTAGCCCCCCCCGCAGTAGAGCGCGCGCAGGCTCGCCTCCGCCTCCGCGCGCGACACGCGCCCCAGCGCGCCCTCCAGCGGCACGCGGCTGCACGACCTGACACCGGTACACATATAGGTACATATAACAACTAGCCCCCCCCGCAGTAGAGCGCGCGCAGGCTCGCCTCCGCCTCCGCGCGCGACACGCGCCCCAGCGCGCCCTCCAGCGGCACGCGGCTGCACGACCTGACACCGGTACACATATAGGTACATATAACAACTAGCCCCCCCCGCAGTAGAGCGCGCGCAGGCTCGCCTCCGCCTCCGCGCGCGACACGCGCCCCAGCGCGCCCTCCAGCGGCACGCGGCTGCACGACCTGACGTGGGGTATACAATCTTACTACTTGCGCGACGGTAATAAGGTACATTAATTTATTTATTTGATTTAATTAACAACGGTGTTTAATATTATTTTTTTGAACTGGCAAATAGTTTAAGTTTCAACTCGTATATTCTATGGTTGTTGTGAAAAATAAAGATGGAGTTCCTAACGCTTGTGTTTAATGAACCGGAGTTTTAATAATAGATAAGTTACAAGCATTGGTGCCGAAATCCTGAATAGTTTAAAGTTTAAAGTGATTAGTAGTGTGAAAACTTAATATTGAACATTTACTTTGTTGTGTATACGCAGTAAACACTCGTAGATTTAATCAAAATTTACATCAAAATGGAGTCGTTAATTTCACTTCAAGTTGATTTATTGCAATCACTTATTAAAGCTGAGAGGAATTTTAGGAAAACAACTAAGGAAAGATTAAAAAAATCACTTGTAGAAACACGGTTAGAAGCGGCAGAAAATATATGGCAAGAATTTAAAGCTGGTCACAAAGAAATTATAACAATTACTTCAGAAGAGGAAAGAGACGTTTCAGAGTACTTCAAGAGTGACATTTATGATCAATTTCAAGAGCAATACACATCGTACAAGTCAATGTTGAAGGAAATGCATGAATCATTCATAATAGTCGAGTCTCGGAAAGCAGAACCTACTCAAGTGACTAAAGTCAAGTCTTCAGATCTTGTGAAGTTACCCAGAATTGAGCTGCCTAGTTTCTCAGGAAAATATAGTGAATGGCAAACATTTTATGATATGTTTTCATCGGTAATCCACAATAATGCTAGTTTACCACCAGTACAAAAGCTTCACTATTTGAAAGGTTGTTTGTCAGGAGAACCCGAGTTATTGATTCGAAACTTATCAACTACAGATTCAAACTACACAGAAGCGTGGCAACAATTATTGAAAAGATATAATAACAAGAAGTACAACTGCAACAGTATTATGCAAACATTATTCTCATTGAAATCAATACAAACAGAATCTTCAACTGCAGTAAAAAACCTGTTAGATACTACATCATCATGTCTAAAGAGCCTGAATAACATTGGAATTAGTACGGAGTCATGGGACGCGATTATCATACACATAGTAGTATCAAAGCTCGATCAAGAATCACATAAACAATGGGAAAACCAGATTAGTTTGATGTCAGATCTACCTTCGTGGACCCAACTTATAGAATTTTTAGAGTCAAGATTCAGATGCTTGGAGATGATAGAGAGCAGTAAGTCACCATCTAACAAAACTCAGAGTGTGAAACAGCCAGTGAAGACGAAGTCATTTAGTACAACAATAGAAGAAGATAAGAATAATAGTATTACATGTCCATGTTGTAACAACTCGCATCACATATGCCATTGTAAGCAGTTTACAAACAAATCAGTTCAAGATAGATACAACTTTGTTCAAAGTAAGAGATTATGTTTTAACTGTCTTGGATCATCTCACTCAATCAAAAGTTGCAAACAAAGAACGAACTGTAGAAAGTGTGGAAAACGACATCATTCATTACTACACTTTATTAAAGAGCAACCAAGCGTTACAGCAAATTCAACTCCAATCAATGCAACCGATAGGACAACGGAACAGGCACAATCTATAGTGGAAAAATCAACCCCCTCGGACACACACATTATAGCAAATTTTTCAAAGAATGAGCAACATCACAGCTATAATGTTCTGCTGGCAACAGCTATAGTTAGAGCATATTCGAGGTGCGGTCAAACATACTTAATTAGGGCTTTATTAGATCAAGGCTCGCAAGCCTCCTTTATAACCGAATCAACCGTACAGGCATTAGGTTTGAAACGCATACCAGTTAGTGGTTGGGTGTCAGGCGTAGGTGACGGACATACAAGGATCAAGCACATGGTTTCACTTAATGTAGAGTCGAACCACAACCCTAATAACAATGTTCAAGTTCAAGCATATGTATTGAGTGCACTCCCGTCAACAATTCCGACCAGAGAGATAATCTATCCACAGTGGGTTTCCTTAGAAGAGATACAGTTAGCAGATCCCACGTACATGACACCAGGCAAGATAGACATCTTGCTCGGAGCAGAAGTTTATGGCGATATTCTTCTCAACGGAGTAATGAAGCATCCTCAAGGGCATTTAATAGCGCAGAACACAACCCTTGGCTGGATAATATCAGGAAGAGTCTCACAAGTCGCAGAATCACCCATTGTAATCAACTTGCATTTGCAAGCCCGTGTAGACGATTTATTAAATAAATTTTGGGAAATAGAGAATGAGCCTCCATCAATTAAAAAGAAGTTGACACCTGATGAGCAAAGGTGTGAAGAAATATTCGAAACAACCACCGTCAGAGCTGATGATGGAAGATACATAGTCAAATTACCATTTAAAAGTGAAGATCCAGAATGTCAGTATGGTGAACATAGACAAATAGCAGAGAAAAGGCTGAAATACTTAGAACGAAAACTGGAAAAAACACCAAAGTTATACGAAGATTACAGAAAGGTACTAGAAGAATATTCTGAATTAGGCTTCATGAAACCAGTAGATAAAGAAGATATAGATAATCCAAAGGCTGTTTATCTCCCTCACCACGCAGTTATTCGAGAAGACAAGCTCACAACCAAAGTAAGAGTTGTATTTGATGGCTCGTGCAAAGGAATCAACAATGTATCGTTGAATGATACCCTTCTAGTAGGTCCAAAGCTCCAACAAGACTTGAGACATCTACTCATGCGATGGCGAATACACAAGATATGTATAATCTCAGATATAGTCAAGATGTACTTACAAGTCTGCGTATCAGATGAAGATATCAACTATCAAAGAATCGTATGGCGAAGCAGTCCACATGAAGAAATACAACACTTCAATCTCCTAAGGCTTACTTTTGGAACAGCATGTGCCCCGTACTTAGCAGTCAAGTCACTTCAAAAATTAGCTGAAGACGAGCAGGAAAAGTACCCAGTTGCAGCACAGATTGCAAAAGAAGATTATTATATGGACGATTTGATGACAGGTTGTCATACAGAAGAAGAAGCTATTCAAATCTATGAAGAGATGAACAAGTTGATGAATGCTGGTGGATTTCAACTTCAGAAATGGAGCAGTAACAATCACAAATTATTAGAATACATTGGCAAAGACAAGCACCGCACCAACAATTCTATAGCTATACAAGACAAGAAAGGAAAAGTTCTAGGTATATGTTGGACTAGAGACACAGACAATTTTGAGTATTCAATAAATTTGCCCGAAGTCAAAGGCAAGTTTACCAAGCGACAGGTACTATCAGATATTGCAAGATTATATGACCCTATGGGATGGATTGCACCTGTGGTTATAGTAGCAAAATTGTTCATACAGAAGCTATGGAAATCAGGATTAGAATGGGACGATGATTTGAGCGAAGACTTGTCAATAGAATGGATCAAATATAGAGAAGAATTGCAACAGATCAAAAATATCTGTATACCAAGATGGTTGAATGTTTCCCCAGAAGTAAAAATAGAGCTACATGCATTTGCAGACGCATCCTCACATGCTTATGCTGGTAGTGTCTACATGAGAGTAGTACAGGAAAATAATATCAGTACTGTAAGTTTAGTGACAGCAAAGACTAAAGTGGCCCCAATTGAAAAAGAAATGTCAATTCCCCGATTGGAATTATGTGGAGCGGCTTTGGCAGCCAAACTATTAGTAGAGGTTGCAGAGGTGATGGGCATACCCAAACAAAATCAGCGAGCATGGACAGACTCTACAGTAGTCCTGGCGTGGCTCAAAGGACCCGCTGCCAAATGGGTTACATTTGTAAGCAACAGAGTATCAGAAATTCTGACAGTTACAGATTATGAGCAATGGGGACATGTATCCACACACACAAACCCAAGCGACTGCGCATCGCGAGGCTTGAGACCTAGTGATTTAGCCAAGCACTCCTTATGGTGGCACGGTCCAGAGTGGTTAAAAGAACCTGATGTGAAGAAAGAAATGGTAGAAATTGAGGATACACATGAAGAAGAGAAAATAAAAAGTTTATGTACAATACAACAAGAGGATAAGAAGAATCAACCATGGGAAAGATTCTCATCATTTACTAGAATGTTAAAAGTTTTATCATTTTGTAGAAGGATTCTAGAATTGAAGAAACAAAAATCAGATAGGAAGAATTTGAAAAACTACATTACACCCGAAGAAATGAATCAAACATTAAGGAAATGTATCCAACAAGTTCAAGAAATAGAATTTGAAGAAGAAATAAAGCAGTTAAAAACACGAGGTTCCTAAGAAAAGCGCACTTCACCCTCTTTGTCCAATTTTTGATGAAGATGGAATTTTAAGAGTCGGAGGACGTATCAATCTAGCAGATGTCAAGTATGATAGCAAGCATCCTATTATTTTGCCGAGTAAAAATCATTTATCCAAATTAATAGTATCAGATGCTCACAGTAGAACCATGCATGGCGGACCACAACTCATGTTGAATCATCTCAGAAGTACCTATTGGATCATTCGAGCTAGAGATTTAGTGAAGAAACATTATAGAGAATGTGTCACATGTATTAGATTATCAAGAGCGAACAAAACACCATTCATGGGACAAATCCCAGCAGCAAGACTCAAACCAAGCAAACCATTTAAGTCAAGTGGAGTTGATTATGCGGGACCCATTAATGTTCGATGTTCACCTGGACGAGGAAACAAAACATATAAAGGATACATAGCAGTATTTGTATGTATGGTGACACATGCAATTCATTTAGAAGTAGTATCAGATTTGACAGCGAAAGGATTTATTGCTGCTTTTAAAAGAATGACAGCCAGAAGAGGCCACTGTCAAGATTTATATAGCGACAATGCAACAAACTTTGCGGGAGCTAGCCGAGAGCTCCAGGAAATGTGGGACAGTGCAAAGTCCAAATTACCTGAAGAAGTATCAAAATTGCTTACAGTAGAAGGTACTACTTGGCATTTTATACCCCCTAGTGCACCAAATTTTGGAGGACTATGGGAGGCAGGAGTCAAAAGTATTAAGACACATCTGAGAAAAGTTGTTGGTGAGAGCACACTCACATATGAGGAACTTTCTACAGTGCTCGCACAAATAGAAGCCTGTGTCAATTCTCGACCACTTACAATAGTAAGCGACGATCCAAACGACCCTTTACCACTGACACCCAGTCACTTTCTGATAGGCGAACCGTTAATTAATGTCGCGGACGGAAATGATGTACCAATTAGTCAATTAGATAGGTGGAGAGTTACAAATAAAATGGTTAAAGAGTTTTGGAATCGTTGGAATGTAGAGTATTTAGTAACATTAAATAAGAGATACAAGTGGACCACTCAGCAGGACGAGCCAAAGATTGATGATATTGTCATAATTAAAGAGTCCAATATGCCACCTGCTAAATGGTTCATGGGTAGAGTTATAGATGTCCATCCGGGAAATGATAATGTAATAAGAGTAGTCTCACTCAAAACACAAAAGGGAATATGTAAACGCCCAGTTAGTAAATTGTGTTTTCTTCCCAGAAATGAATATAAGACAACTCAAGTTTAGGTTAAGTTTTAGTATAGAAGTACTTAGTATAAGTTTTATTTCATAATTGTTTTAGTATCAGTTTATCATCTAGTTGTTGAAAAGTCATAGTAGTTTCATATAAGTATGTAGAGTTTTTCAAAACAATGAAAATTAAGTTTTCAAAATATACCATAAAAGTTAAAAGTTGAGGTAAATTTATGTTTTGTGTCATAAGAAGTTCTAGTATATTCTGTTTTATGTTTTGAGCTATTTCAGGCCAAGAAGTATGTAAGTAGTAGTTTCACTCATCAATGAGAGAGTCATCACGGTGGGCGGTGAGTAAGTTTTGTTCTTCTTATGTTTTCATTTTTTTGTTTTGTTCTACCTCCCACTGGTAAAGTGAATTCTTAATATAGTTTCAGTTTCAATTTAAGAGATTATAGAGATTTTGTAGAGTTTAATCATAGAGTAGAGTTAAAGTTTTTCATGCCTAGTTTAAGAAGCAAGTTCTTGGTGGGCGGAATGTTTAATATTATTTTTTTGAACTGGCAAATAGTTTAAGTTTCAACTCGTATATTCTATGGTTGTTGTGAAAAATAAAGATGGAGTTCCTAACGCTTGTGTTTAATGAACCGGAGTTTTAATAATAGATAAGTTACAAACAAACGGTTACACACCAAAGGCGTTGCCAAGGGGGGGCAGGGGGGGGGGGGCAGCTGCCCCCCCCTAGAGAATCGAAAATATTTAGCCTTTATTGTCAATGTTGACTTTCAAGTGCCGCCATACGATAGGCACGTATTTTTAAATACAGAACCGTCTGGGCCATATTTCATAAAAAAAATAATCTACAAAACTGTAAAAAATTTACAAAATTGTAGGCTTTTCTGTTTCATCGAAATTTGTAATTGTAAATTGTATACAGGCAAATACCTGTTGTATATCTACCGTCTACCCAAATGGGGAATTTGGGTAGAAATTCCTTGACTTTTCCTTGCCTTATAAATCTCCTTTCGTCCATCCTCTCCACATGTCCGAACCACCTCAGCATTCCTTTCTCTATCTTTGTCACTACATCTTCTACCACGCCACAGCGTTCCCTTATCGCACTATTCCTCATTTTGTCCATCAAGGTCACTCCAGTCAGGCTTCTAAAACTTCTCATCTCCACAGCATTAATCTTACTTTCATGCTTCTTCTGTCAGACCCAACATTCACTACCATACGTAAGTGTAGGGATCAGCACCTCTCTATGGACAGCCAATCGTGCCTTTTTAGACACTTTCTGACTGTTCATAAAGGTATGCAACGCCCCATTCACTTGATTTCCTGCCAACACTCTTCGTTCAACATCACAGTCATAATATAATGATTACAAAAGAATCACTGTTCCATTTAATGTACTTACCAATTTAATGAAAATTTTAATTACCTATTTATTATTATGTTTTAATTACTATAGTAAGAGGTTACATGAGGGGTGATTTTTCCACACAAAAGTATTCCCTTGTTTCCTCCCTAGATAACTGCGTCAGAGCAATGTTTTTTTTTATAAAATCTAGGTCTTCAGTGAGCATTTCCCTGTATTTTCATTTTTCTACAAACTCATTGTTAAATGAAGTATGACCCTTTAAAAACATGAAAAACTGTCCCAGTTTAACTCGCGTAATTAGACAGTCACTAGAAATAAATGAAGAGTTAAGGAACAAAAATAAAATAACAGGGACATAGCCTAATTCATCTTCTAATTTTCAAGAAATAAATTTATGGATAAAATCAATTATTCTCGGAGGAAACACGGGAATACAAAACATCGATTTCGTAAATTTTCCATAGGATTGTGTCAAACTGCTAAGAGGTCCGTTAAAACTCGCCCAATATAATTGAATGTTGTCTGCACCTATCATTACAATAGCATTGACCATGTACAATTCTTTATGCAATTTATTCAAATAATGTATATTGTGTTGGTGTACAATAAATGAATACGTACCCCTCCTTTTACTATATTTTCTCTTAATTCACTCCATTTTCCATAATCACAAATTTTGCCGCCATATTTCTGCTTATCTCCCTATTCCATAGAGTATATCACATCTCAGTACTTCTAATATCAAACCAATAAATAACCTTGTCACTGTCAATATTCTTGTTGACAGCGACAAACCCACAGACTATATCCACAAATCTTTACATTTGCCAAAAATACATATAATAGTAATCCACACACGGACATCGGTCCACACACGGTCATCTGGTCCCAAACTAGGCTAGAAGCCTGTACTATGGTAACCAGATAACTGATATACATACTTATATAAGATTATAACACACAGGGACAGATTAACACAGACATGTTCGTGCACACAAATGTTGGACCTAGCTGGGGATCGAACCCAGGGCCTGCGGCACAGAAAGCAGAATTATAAGCAGTGATATAATGAAGTGCGACCGAGACAACAATAATATTCGCTCGTACGTCCTTAATTTACTGACGTACGTGGACCTAATTTGAGCTTTCTATTTTCGAGAAGCCAATCCCTCATCTCCCCTTTTCTTTAAATCAATGCTAATAATAGGTATATTTGACAAATAGCATAGCGATGAATACTCACGGTGGATATCTCAGTATGATCTCCCTCAGTATGGGCGACCTGGCGGCCAGAATGGCTCGGTGGGCCCCCAGGGACCACTCGCGGCCCACGAGCTCCACGTCGCACCACCACCTACAAACAACAACACACACATACACACTCCTCTACGATGTGCTACATAAACGTGTAGTGATACTCAAGGGGCACCCTCACACAGATAAAACCAATATGAAATTCTCTTCTTTCAATACTAAATGGAGGAAGTTGCCTTTTGCGAATTTCGAACGAAGCGTTTCAGTTTCGAGATGAAAATGATTTTGTCCGAATGTCGGTTTTCGCCTATTACAGGTCGCATTTTCCAACCGATTTTGACGAAAATTGGCACACAGATTCCTTGATTTATTTAAATTTCTTTGTCAATCGCGATTTTTGATTGGAGGGATATTAGGGGAGAAAAGGGGAAATTTGCTGGAGCGTTATGTATTAACAGATTTTAATTATATTTGAGAAACACACAAAGGCCTTCATTCTACATAAGATTTTGCAAAAAAAATTCCAAAAGAGGGGAGAGAAAGGTTGTGTGAAATTCGAGGTGTTTACGACGTTTCGTCGTGAGTCCTTACTGTCAAAAAATTCTAATATTGAATACTTTGTCTGACCTAGAGATCGAACCCCACCGACCACCGTCTCCCCAGTCCAGAGTGTGACGCAGTACCAGGTCCCGCAGCGCAGCCCCGGCCTCCAGCAGGTCCAGGTGTGACGCGGTACCTGTCGGCTCGGAGCGCCAGCAGCGCGGCGGCGAGCGCGGGCTGCGGCTCGCGCGCCAGCTCGGCCTGCGTCACCAGGTCCCGCAGCGCAGCCCCGGCCTCCAGCAGGTCCAGGTGTGACGCGGTACCTGTCGGCTCGGAGCGCCAGCAGCGCGGCGGCGAGCGCGGGCTGCGGCTCGCGCGCCAGCTCGGCCTGCGTCACCAGGTCCCGCAGCGCAGCCCCGGCCTCCAGCAGGTCCAGGTGTGACGCGGTACCTGTCGGCTCGGAGCGCCAGCAGCGCGGCGGCGAGCGCGGGCTGCGGCTCGCGCGCCAGCTCGGCCTGCGTCACCAGGTCCCGCAGCGCAGCCCCGGCCTCCAGCTCCGCGCCCAGCAGGAACACCTCCGCCACGCGCCAGGACGACACCACCCCGCGGATGAACCGCGCGTGCTCGCAACCTTGCATTCATATATACACCTGTACTACCGAACCGACATAATATACTACTCGCGAGGGCCCACATCGCTCACATACAGACCTCCACGAACCGATGACGACAATAGAAGATTTACCTTAAAAACACCAGCTACCCCGAGGGACCACGCGGCCAACATCATAAATAACAATATCTGTTCCACGAGTTTTGCCATAATTATATTAAACAAAATATATTTTTCCAGTTTTTCATTGTACTGTCGTGACATTTGTGAGTCTATTTCATCCACAAACTAAAACACACTATCTTCGTCGGAGACCCGGGGGCTTGCAGACAGTACGCGCACCGTAACGTAATCTGTTACGATGCGCGCAGAATTAAGAACGTTCAAGTGAAATATTTATTTTTGTTTGAAAGTAAAATCTAACTAATTATCAAAACTCGTAAAGCAAATGTTTATGTTTTTATAATGATAATATATAAATAAAGCAAATCTATATGATATCTGGTGTTTTTAAGGTAACTCTGTATAATTATTACATTAGTGTTTTATTTTAACTAGCAACTGATTTGTACGGTCAAGCCGAACATTGAACCTGCGTTATTGCTGCGGTTGCAAATCATGCTGCCGCGGCCTAAATTCACCAGTTCGCAATCAATCACCTCATCATTCACACGCGACTCATTTAGCATATATCAAACAATTACCAATATAATATAATCTAACCAATTACCTCTCTTTCACTCAGTAACATCCTCAAAGATCCATACATGATTATAAAGTAACATTTATCTAGTTATACCACAAAAGATGCGTTTCGAAACAGCAATATCGGAATTATGGAATTTTCAAGGAAATACTTTATATACCTTGACGTAATAAAACGTATCTTTTGTAGTATAACAGGACAAATGCCACTTTATAATTAGTTGTTACTTATATTAAAACGGTGTCCTATTGATTCGCATAATGTCTTTTGTCATAAAATTTTTCCGCATACATCATTTGTCATAACCTCCTCTAGTCATAATATTGGAAATACATATTTTTTTGTAGTAATACTGATAAATTGTCCTAAAATTTAATTGCTATAATATTTTTGTGTATAATATTTTTTATTCCTATTGTTAGTTGTCATAATGGTTGTTATGTATAATTATATAGTTAATAATGGTGTATGTCCTAATTTTCATTGTTCATAATTGTTATTGTATATAATCGGTATTGTACCTATTTTTGCAAGTGAGGTATATTGTAGTGTTGTCCTGAATATTGCTTATTAAGTATGTTTACAAATTCTACTAGGATCTCGCCGTAACTCACATACCCAATAATAACATTTTTTATTTACTCGATTTTTATTATATATAAATCCATTGATATTTAATTTCTTGGCTCCTCTTTTTGTTGTAAATATTTTGCACTCGTTTTCCATTGTAATTATAATTTCAAAAGTCGTTTAAGCACTTTGTTCCAAATATTAACACTAAAATTTGACTTAGTGTTATTTTTATAATAATAATGAAACTACCTTCTTTTTTATTCATAATCAGTAATAGCGCCTTACTATAATATTTTTTTTATAGCAATGTGATATATCAACAGTTTGCTACATAGAGAAGATGTTTAACTACGTTAATGAGTTAAGAACATTCAAAATTCTATTGGTTAGGTTAGGTTAGGTTTAATTTATATTATGACAAAGTTAACATTTGAACAATATATGATTATGGCACATAATTTTAGTGATATCAATAGTTAGGACATGTTAGGATTATGGCATAAAATAATATGGTTATCAATGGTTAGGACATATAATGTTATAGGTTTCAAATGTTAGGACAATTAAAATTATAACAAGTTATAATAGGAGTATTGACGTTATGACTGGTGATCATTAGCTATAACATATATTATGGCTTAAAATTTTATGAGTTGTAAAATTATGGCTAATAATAGTATGCGAATGAATAGGGAACCTATTAAAACATTAATGTAGAAATTAAATTACCAGCGAAATTACTGGGCATGATGAGATTCAACAACTCATATCTCAGGGTGACAGGCGCAGTGCAGTGCCGCGCAGAATTTTGAATTTTAAAACACTGGGTAGCACTGTGTCTGATATCGGCAATCATAATGCTTACTTCAACCCCACAACTTCAACCTTTTTCAAAAAAAATTGGTTGTCAGTAAAGTCGATTTTCTGACGATAGTTGAACGTGACAACGTCTTAAGAAAATACTGATGGAATGGTAGCATTTTTCAAAAGAAAATTTGAATTTCATTTGTTTCACTTTTCACTGCACTTGATACTCGATAAAAACATGTAAATGTACTATAGTATAGCAGCTGTCCACGCAGACGCATCGCTCACTCAAGTAGGAGAGAGACGGATGTCGCTCGTTCCGCGCTCTCGCTTGCACTTCAAGCCTTACAGCGAACGCCTCAGAGCGAGGTAACGCCGCATGAGTCATGTTTGTTCGTGCGTGCAGCCGGCTCTATCGAATTATAACACGTTGTCACGTCAAAAATCAGCAGCAATAATTTGAGTTTGCCAGATGCAAAAATATATAATCTATAGAGAAAAATCACTGTCACCTTTCGCTACTTGCATATGCGATTACAACTCTTACAACCCATATTCAAGAAATATACTTTTATATCCCAAACGCATAGGTCCGGTAAATCTAATTGGAAACAATTACCCGCCAAGACGAACGCGGTGAATAATTCCTTACTTTGCACAGTACCTTATATTATAAGTATTGTTCTTGAATACGGGTGTTAGTCACGGAAGATGGTGCTTGTATTTCTAGTCCCGACGGGGGCACCCTAATTGCTACCGGAGTCACCAAATACGTTACCTCTGTCAGGTCGGTTGGCATCTCTCGGCCGCCTCGCAGCGTTAGCGATGCGGCGTCGCAGCGTGCCCAGACCGGCTCCGCCCGCCTTCTTCTTACGCTCCCTGCAATCGAACATCATTGGAATATACTCTAACAGCGCTGAGGCAGTTCCCCTCCCTCTCTGTCCTCGGTTGCCGTAAGGGCCGGCTTAGGGTTATCAGATCCAGAGGCGGCGGAGTCCTCTGCGTGAAACCTGAGCAACGACACCGCCGAGTATCGGCAAAACCCCCCTTATCCTCCATAAGGAGGGTTTTTGCTAATGTAGTTCAGCACTTCCAGCGGTTGAGATTGATGATGATGATTATTTAACGTGAC
Organism: Hemistola chrysoprasaria; assembly: GCA_947063395.1. Lineage (NCBI taxonomy): Eukaryota > Metazoa > Arthropoda > Insecta > Lepidoptera > Geometridae > Hemistola > Hemistola chrysoprasaria. The sequence continues at coordinate 264,752 of OX346738.1, read as the reverse complement.
ACTTGTAACTACATGTCGGCAAGATTCCTCCGCAGCCTCCGACATGAGTTAACGACTGCCCCTTACGTATCTTATAGGAAACTATAGGGACCTACAATTTAAATATTTATATTATAGTCAAGCAAGTAATAATCAAAAATATACTTTTATTCATCACATGCAATCACATACATCACGCCTATCTTTGCATGGGTAGGCAGAGGTGCAGATTCCAGGATCTCATAAAGATAATTCTTATTGGAAAAATCCAATAACACTGCCTGACCTGGGAATTCAAACTCAAACTCAAACAGATTTATTCAAATAGGTCATAATCTGACACTTTTTCACGTCAATGAAGATTAACAATACTGAGTCTACCGTGCTTTCGGAAAGATACCTCTACAAGAAGAACGCACAAGAAACTTGTAGGGCTTTAATTGAACCCGAACCTCATGATGGACATTCGAGCTAGCGTCCACTACGCTACCGGCAAACTTTTAAACGGTTTTGTGGTATTACCATCAGAACAAAAGGTGTGTACCAAATATCAGATCAATCTGTCGGCAGAGAAGGGCGAACGTTTCTATCATTAAAGACACAAATAATTTAACAGTTCGAGCTAAATGAGATCGTTTAGAGACATAACACAACGGATAACGCGGCGCACGAGGTTTTGTCCGCATGTAATAAGATGTAAACCCAGGGACTCCGAATATGAAGCCGGACACTGCCACTGACGGATGCTACATGATGCAGTACAGACCTGATGACGTCCGCCATGGTGGTCGGCGGCGGCAAACCGTCGCCCTCGCACGCATCTCCCTGCGACATACATTCATTATCATTACATATAATAAACATATTGGCCACACGGCTAACTAAGCTAGATTGTAATAAGATGTTATATCTTTAAAGGAACATACCACAAAGAATACCATAATATAGAAATGAATAAAGATGTTAGATCAGTATAGTAACATAGTGTACCTGTGGATGGTCTAGCGCGGCGCCCATGTCTGGTCGGCGCGCGCGCAGACAGCACAGCAGGCGGCTCATGGGGCGCCGCCCCCCGCCATCACCGACATAATATCACTCCACCTACTGAAACAAGGCAACAAACGTATGTGGTAAACACAAAGCCCGCTGGGGCGGCGGCGGGTTCCGCCGAGCAACTCGAGCGGAGCAAATATGCAAACCTCGGGAACGATTATATATTTGAACCGTTTGGAGTCGAGACTCTGACTGTGGGGACCGGAAGCTCATCGCATTTACTAAAATCTATCTGAATTAATGGTCTAGAGGACACATGATTAAAATGCTGGCGTTTGTCTGGCCCAATGAATAATCACTGCTATTCAACGTGGTAATGCCACCAGCATCTTGGATACACTGCCATCTGACAGTGGTTTAGAGCACTTGTGTTGGCTATAGTCTGATATGTCAGCCTATGGATTTTCGAAGTATTCTATGGCATAGTGTATTTAGTTAGGGTAGATAGTAAGTAGGGAGCTCTGTTGTTTAGTCTTTTTCAATAAAGGCTCTCTGACCTCGAATTTACAAAAAACTGAAACATACTCATTATTTTTTTTATTTTTATTTTATTTTATTAGGAAAACAAACAGCTTCTTAGTTAAGATATAAACAAGAATACAATAAACACTTAGCCTAAATAGTTTCCACTGATAGAAACAAATAGATTTTGATGTAATACAATAATGATTATAAAATAAATAATAAATGTTGTCATCTATACTAATATTATAAAGAGAGAAACTTTGTTTTTTTGTTTTTTTGTTTTTTTGTTTGTAACGAATAGGCTCCGAAACTACTGGACCGATTTTAAAAATTCTTTCACTTATGGATAGCTTAATTCAGTGTGAGTGCCATAGGCTATATGAGATTTTGAAAAAAAATGGGGATCCGTAAGAAAACTGCAATATTGTGAACCAAGGTGTTACATAATATAATTACCATATTCATAAATTTGCGTGCGCTGTGAAATGCATTGATGGTAGAATAATATAATGTACTAGGGGTTTGTAGTACTTATCAATACCTACAAAACAGTATACATAGATTATATCCATCTTTTTTGGTTTAGTCACAATAATCGAAAAAGTGGTTATTTTCATGCGGTGTGAAAACTATTGGAGGTAGAGTAAAGTAATGTACTAGGGGTTTGTAGTACTTATCAACACCTACAAAACAGTATACATAGATTATATCCATCTTTTTTGGTTTAGTCACAATAATCGAAAAAGTGATTATTTTTCATGCGGTGTGAAAACTATTGGTGGTAGAGTAAAGTAATGTACTAGGGGTTTGTAGTACTTATCAATACCTACAAAACAGTATACATAGATTATATCCATCTTTTTTGGTTTAGTCACAATAATCGAAAAAGTGATTATTTTTCATGCGGTGTGAAAACTATTGGTGGTAGAGTAAAGTAATGTACTAGGGGTTTGTAGTACTTATCAATACCTACAAAACAGTATACATAGATTATATCCATCTTTTTTGGTTTAGTCACAATAATCGAAAAAGTGATTATTTTTCATGCGGTGTGAAAACTATTGGTGGTAGAGTAAAGTAATGTACTAGGGGTTTGTAGTACTTATCAATACCTACAAAACAGTATACATAGATTATATCCATCTTTTTTGGTTTAGTCACAATAATCGAAAAAGTGATTATTTTTCATGCGGTGTGAAAACTATTGGTGGTAGAGTAAAGTAATGTACTAGGGGTTTGTAGTACTTATCAATACCTACAAAACAGTATACATAGATTATATCCATCTTTTTTGGTTTAGTCACAATAATCGAAAAAATGATTATTTTTCATGCGGTGTGAAAACTATTGGTGGTAGAGTAAAGTAATGTACTTGGGGTTTGTAGTACTTATCAATACCTACAAAACAGTATACATAGATTATATCCATCTTTTTTGGTTTAGTCACAATAATCGAAAAAGTGATTATTTTTCATGCGGTGTGAAAACACTTGGTGGTAGAGTAAAGTAATGTACTAGGGGTTTGTAGTACTTATCAATACCTACAAAACAGTATACAAAGATTATATCCATCTTTTTTGGTTTAGTCACAATAATCGAAAAAGTGATTATTTTTCATGCGGTGTGAAAACTATTGGTGGTAGAGTAAAGTAATGTACTAGGGGTTTGTAGTACTTATCAATACCTACAAAACAGTATACATAGATTATATCCATCTTTTTTGGTTTAGTCACAATAATCGAAAAGGTGATTATTTTTCATGCGGTGTGAAAACTATTGGTGGTAGAGTAAAGTAATGTACTAGGGGTTTGTAGTACTTATCAATACCTACAAAACAGTATACATAGATTATATCCATCTTTTTTGGTTTAGTCACAATAATCGAAAAAATGATTATTTTTCATGCGGTGTGAAAACTATTGGTGGTAGAGTAAAGTAATGTACTAGGGGTTTGTAGTACTTATCAATACCTACAAAACAGTATACATAGATTATATCCATCTTTTTTGGTTTAGTCACAATAATCGAAAAAATGATTATTTTTCATGCGGTGTGAAAACTATTGGTGGTAGAGTAAAGTAATGTACTTGGGGTTTGTAGTACTTATCAATACCTACAAAACAGTATACATAGATTATATCCATCTTTTTTGGTTTAGTCACAATAATCGAAAAAGTGATTATTTTTCATGCGGTGTGAAAACACTTGGTGGTAGAGTAAAGTAATGTACTAGGGGTTTGTAGTACTTATCAATACCTACAAAACAGTATACAAAGATTATATCCATCTTTTTTGGTTTAGTCACAATAATCGAAAAAGTGATTATTTTTCATGCGGTGTGAAAACTATTGGTGGTAGAGTAAAGTAATGTACTAGGGGTTTGTAGTACTTATCAATACCTACAAAACAGTATACATAGATTATATCCATCTTTTTTGGTTTAGTCACAATAATCGAAAAGGTGATTATTTTTCATGCGGTGTGAAAACTATTGGTGGTAGAGTAAAGTAATGTACTAGGGGTTTGTAGTACTTATCAATACCTACAAAACAGTATACATAGATTATATCCATCTTTTTTGGTTTAGTCACAATAATCGAAAAAATGATTATTTTTCATGCGGTGTGAAAACTATTGGTGGTAGAGTAAAGTAATGTACTTGGGGTTTGTAGTACTTATCAATACCTACAAAACAGTATACATAGATTCTATCCATCTTTTTTGGTTTAGTCACAATAATCGAAAAAGTGATTATTTTTCATGCGGTGTGAAAACTATTGGTGGTAGAGTAAAGTAATGTACTAGGGGTTTGTAGTACTTATCAATACCTACAAAACAGTATACATAGATTATATCCATCTTTTTTGGTTTAGTCACAATAATCGAAAAGGTGATTATTTTTCATGCGGTGTGAAAACTATTGGTGGTAGAGTAAAGTAATGTACTAGGGGTTTGTAGTACTTATCAATACCTACAAAACAGTATACATAGATTATATCCATCTTTTTTGGTTTAGTCACAATAATCGAAAAAATTATTATTTTTCATGCGGTGTGAAAACTATTGGTGGTAGAGTAAAGTAATGTACTTGGGGTTTGTAGTACTTATCAATACCTACAAAACAGTATACATAGATTCTATCCATCTTTTTTGGTTTAGTCACAATAATCGAAAAAGTGATTATTTTTCATGCGGTGTGAAAACTATTGGTGGTAGAGTAAAGTAATGTACTAGGGGTTTGTAGTACTTATCAATACCTACAAAACAGTATACATAGATTCTATCCATCTTTTTTGGTTTAGTCACAATAATCGAAAAAAAGATTATTTTTCATGCGGTGTGAAAACTATTGGTGGTAGAGTAAAGTAATGTACTAGGGTTTGTAGTACTTATCAATACCTACAAAACAGTATACATAGATTATATCCATCTATTTTGGTTTAGTCACAATAATTGAAGCAGTGATTATTTTTCATGCGGTGTGAAAACTATTGGTGGTAGAGTAAAATAATGTACTAGGGGTTTGTAGTACTTATTAATACCTACAAAACAGTATACATAGATTATATCCATCTTTTTTGGTTTAGTCACAATAATCAAAGCAGTGATTATTTTTCATGCGGTGTGAAAACTATCGGTGGTAGATTAAAGTAATGTACTAGGGGATTGTATTAATTATCAATACCTACAAAACAGTATACATAGATTATATCCATCTTTTCTGGTTTAGTCACAATAATCGAAGCAGTGATTATTTTTCATGTGGTGTGAAAAGTATTGGTGGTAGAATAAAGTAATGTACTAGGGGTTTGTAGTACTCATCAATATCTTCAAAATAGCCCACCATAAATTATAACATGTGTTAAGGTTTGGTCATTGTAACAGAAATAGTCATTAATTTGCGTGCGCTGCGTAAACCATTAGGGTTATATTTATTAAAATACAATGTATCACGAATTTACTCCTGTTGAACGTCCACTATACCTACTTCTGCTACCCGTGCGAAGCCGGGGCGGGTCGCTAGTTTATTATAATTGAATCAAAGCCATACTATGCGCAGGTAAAATTAAAGAACAAAAAAAATAAAAAATAATAATAAAATTGTAGGAATAAAGATAAGATTTTTGAGAGTGAAATGGGTAGGTGCCTAAAAATGGAGAATTGAAAGTGGAAGCCAATAATTAGGTAATGAAGAAAACCAAAATATTTAAGATAAATAAACGAATAATAAAGTTAAAGGGGTTAGATAAAGAATTTCTTGCTTATTAGGACCTTGAACAAGTTTTGATTCGTCATAAATAAATCTACGTCTTCCGAGTATTTATTATTAAATAAGTCTGCTGAACGTATGAAGAATTATCATAGACATATCATGGATACATTGATAAGTTTTTAATGGTACCACAATGCAAATTAATTCTTAAGGCTTACTTTGTTATGTATGCTTAGTACGTATCTATATCTAGATACCGCCAAACAAGTTAGTAATGAATTCTTTTTTCTTTTGAAAATTTTACAGTTTTGGGTTTTTTTCCTTTATTTGTGATATTATAAGATCTTGCTTTACCACCAAATTTCAAGATACTAGCCCAACTAAGAGTACCCAAAAGGTTTTAAGCCCAATCTTTCCCAATTTGTGCTTGTGGGAAAAATGGTGGTATCTTTTGATTGAGTCGACTTAGAAGTTTGGTTTTGTTAGACTGTGGTGGACCAGAGTTGTTGATATGAGTTTCAACTTGATACCTCAACGCGGTCCTGAGAAAAAGGGTCTCTGTGGTGGACCAGAGTTGTTGATATGAGTTTCAACTTGATACCTCAACGCGGTCCTGATAAAAAGGGTCTTGACAGACAGACGATAGTGATCCTATATATAGGCAAACAATGCCCCTACACCAAGAGTTATATCCCTTCTCAACGATATACTGTACCTAATAGCTCAACACATTCCATCTAGATTTTTGTTTTGATAATTTTGTTAATTTTAACCTGGTGATACCAATGTATATGTATTTAAGTAAATTATGATATAATGCCTCTCTCCTCTGCCTCGGTGGCGTAGAGGGTGCATGCTCGACTGCCAATCAAGAGGTCCCGGATTCGATCCCCAGGTCAGGCTGTGTTAAATATTGGATTTTTCCATGAGGAATTATCTCAATAACTGCCTGGAGTCTGGAACTGTGCCCGGTAGATGGCAATAGGCTCGCCCCCTATTACATGGGACCAATAACATACTGGCGAAATGTGGGTGTGTCTACTATAGGACTGAGTCCTGGGTACACCTCTGCCTACCCCTTCGGGAAAAAGGCGTGAATGTATGTTATGTTTTATGATATAATGCACCTACCTAACCCTGTCATGTGTTGAACTTAGTCTGCAAGTTACGTATGTGTATTTGAAATAAAGAAATAAGGATTCTTTTTTTCCTTTTGAGTGGCAGAATCCTGAAAATATCAAACAAAATAACTTAAAAGTAGAAAGAGACATAACTGACAACATTATCACTCAGACCTTCATATCCCAGGCTTCTCATAAGCAGCCACAGACAGTACAAACTCCTAAAGACGCCGATTATATGTTTTTTTTTGTATGTTGAATTGTTTGACTTCAAACATTGAATCTAATGGTAAATCAAAAGTGGTGGGCCTAAGTATTGCATTTACTCTCTAGACAGCCCTTTTTTAATTTTACTATAAACATACACAGTTCCTATTAGGAGAAGTTAGCTAATATAACAGAGACAGATGCAGAATAAGACTGTTTTATAAGGATCCATAGCCTACATAGTAAATATAACCCTTTCTTTTATATTTAGAATTAGTTAGGTAAACTGAAAGTCTATCCAAATCCAGTGTTTTGGCAATAACAATAAAACTAAGAGCTTCAGCCTTGTGGTGTAGTAGTAAGCATTTAATATTGTAGCATAATATATTGTTATAGTAAGCATAGATGTAAGTAGGTTATAAGGGCAGTCTGTAATTAAGTGTAGAACAATAAACACACATAATGGAATAACTGCATTTTCACTGACGTATGAGAGACGTCACCACATGGCGACCCGCCAGGCCAGGTTGGTCTCGGGACAGCGGAGTGCTACCTTGGGAAAAGAAATTTGGAATTCGAGCGCATGACGTGGTACCGTCTGCAGAGTCCCGGACTGCCAGCCTGCACCGCACCAGAACAGAACAGAATCGAGGCCTGCCCAGTCCCAGCCCGATCCAGTCCAGCCAGCCCAACAGCAGGAGATGCCAGCCAGAGCAATTCTTTCAACGTCACCACATAATCAACGACCTAGTTAAAAATTAAATAGTGTGTCGATAAATTATAGCGTGCATTATCCGAGTATATAGAAATTGAGGTCACAAAAAGTGCAGTGATTAATATTTTTTTTGAAGTTTTTTTATGCGTTGCGTGGTATTTTACGTTGTGAAGTGGACAATTTTTTTTTAATATGGTGGAAGACAATACATAAGGAATGGACTTGGACAATAAATAGATAATAAATTAGAATGTTTAATGCGGATAAGTAATAAAATAAAATGTTATAATGTTAAAAATGTGGTAAGAAGGTAAAATAGGAACATGAAACGTAAGTAAATAGCGTAAGTATATAGGTAACTAAATAAATTTAATTAAAAAGTAGTATGGCAACAGACTTAAAACAGATACACGATAAGTTAAAAGGGCATAAAGATAATTTATTTAAGTTAGCATTAGAGAAGAGAACAGAAGAGAGATTAAGTAAAAAGTTAGAGCAAGTAAATGAGTTATATAGTGATTTTATTCATTCTTATGATATAATAAAAGCGCAGGTTCTAAGCGGAAACATAAAAGATACTGAAATATTAATAATTAATGAGTTATGTGGTAGTACAGAGTCACTATATAAGCAAATTAGGAAGTTTTGTTCTGAATCAGTAGTTTTATCTAATACAGCTGTAACTATGGAGAAATTTGAATTAAGAACAGCTACGTTATTATTACCGGAATTGACAGGAGATGATAGGGTAACCAAGAAGCTAATTAGTGCGATTGAACTCTACAGTTCCATGATAAGTAAGGAATGCCAAATTGCGATTATCTCAAGAGTATGATTCATGTCAATCCCTTATCACGGATATGAAAAATCATTTAATATCGAAAAAATCGAGCAATGCAATTCATGCTGAACTTATTTCAGCCAAGCAAGGTTCAAAGTGCATTGACGATTTTGGTAAAAAGATTGAGGAACTTTTTGTTGACTTGACTATATCGCAAGCCGACGGTAACCAGAACGCGTATTCTGTGTTGAAACCAATTAATGAAAATCTAGCAATAAAAAGGTTTACCGATGGATTGAGAAATAGAAATTTAAGTATTATCATTGCAGCACGAGGATATACAAGTCTGAAGGATGCCATACGAGCGGCGAAGGATGAAGAGTTGTCGTCAACTATGTCTAATTCGGAAGGTACTTTGTACTACAATCGTCAAACTGGTAGAGGTAGGTTTGTAAATAGGTACCCTAGACGAGGCAGAGGTATCCAAAATCCCAGTTTTGGTCAAGGTCGACAGTTCCAGAACAACAATAATTGTCAGGCGAGCTCGTATAACACGTCACGTGGTTGGTCCAACAACCGTGGTGGTCGTGGTCGAAGTCAATATCGTGGCAATAACCACCAACATTACAACCGAGGTCAAGGAACCCGCACATTAAATACGATGACTGAAGCTAACATCGAAGGTGAGTCAAATTCTAAATCTAATTCTAACGAAATCCAGTTTTTTCGATTTTAATTCAATATTTTCATTAGATTACAGTAATTACATTCAATTAAAAGTAGGTCAGCACAATCATAGATGGCTAGTAGACACAGGAGCAACATTATCAGTAGTGAAATATGAGACGGTGAAACATTTGAATATTCCATACCAGTCTCATAACATTCGAATAAAAGGAGTTGGCGGTGAATTGCGTACCGAAGGTTTTGTTTATTTAGATCTTTCTTTGAATGATAATTATACTGTAAGACATAAATTTTATATATTGAAAGGTTTACCATGCGTTACGGACGGAATTTTAGGACAAGATTTTCTGCAGACGTATAGTTGTGTTTTGAATTATGAATTGAATACTATTGCTATTTTATATACGAATGAATATGTAGAGATACCATTAGAATTTGAACATTGCCAAAAACGAAATTATTTAGTAGTGCCTCCCAGGTGTGAATTTCTGTTTCACATTAACAGTAGCTTGAAAGGAGAATGCGTGGTGGTACAGAAGGAATTGTGTGAAGGTGTGTTTTTATCAGGTGGTATTGTAGAAGTACGAAATGGCAAACTTCCAATAAGAGTTTTGAACACTAGGGAAACAGAAGTACATCTTACAAATTTAACGCCAGAAATAGAAAGTTTAACCGACTATACTATTTGTACTTTTGAAAAAGCTAATATTGACGCAAAAAGGGTTCGAAAACTGTTATCAATCCTGAACTTAGAGCATCTAAATGATGAAGAAAGAACATCTATAATTAATATATGTGCTAAATTTTCAGACGTATTCCATTTAGAAGGTGATAAGTTAAATACGGCAAAGCTTGATGAACAGAAAATAATTTTAAAGCCAGACGTAACCCCGGTTTACAAAAAACCATATAGGCTACCTTTAACACATAGAGCTGAAATAAAGAAACAAGTAAAGGATATGCTAAATAAAGATATTATTGAAACATCTAGTAGTGATTGGTCGAGTCCAGTTCTATTAGTTCCAAAAAAAAGTGCTGAAGCAAATAAAAAATGGCGTTTAGTGATAGACTTCAGAAAACTAAATGATTCCATACTAGACGATAAATTTCCCTTACCCAACATTACCGATATATTAGATTCTTTATCTGGTTCTATGTATTTTACCCATTTAGATTTACATCAAGGTTATTACCAATTAGCCCTTGATAAAGACAGCAGAAAATACACAGCTTTCACAACACATGAAGGTCATTATCAAATGAAACGTCTTCCAATGGGACTTAAAATAAGCCCCAATACTTTTTCACGTGCAATGACTGTCGCAATGGCAGGTCTTAACTATGAAAAGTGCCTAGTATATTTAGATGATGTGATTTGTTTTGGAAGAAATCTTAAGTTTCATAATAAAAACCTCATTGACATATTAACTCGTCTGAGAAAAGTAAATTTAAAATTAAACCCAACCAAATGTGATTTTCTTAAAAAGGAAATCCTTTATTTAGGTCACTTAGTAACATCAGAAGGCGTAAAGCCTGATCCAGAAAAGGTTATTGCGATAAATAAATACCCAGAACCTCAAAATGCAGACGAAGTTAGACGATTCGTTGCATTTGCTAATTACTATCGTAAATTTATTCCAAATTTTGCACAGATAACGATACCACTTAATAACTTAAATAGAAAGAATGTAGAATTTAATTGGACAACTGAATGCAGAGAAGCTTTTTTAAGATTAAAACAAAGTTTAGTATGCCCACCCTTACTTCAATATCCAGACTTTAGTGAAAATAACACCTTTGTATTAAAAACAGATGCGTCAGGATACGCAATTGGATCCGTGTTGAGTAATAGAGATCATAGACCCGTAGCGTACGCAAGTAGAAGCTTAAATAAAGCAGAAAAGAATTATGCAACTATTGAAAAAGAATTGTTGGCAATCGTTTGGTCTGTAAATTATTTTAGGCCTTATCTCTATGGCAAAAAGTTTATTATTGAGACAGATCATAAGCCACTACTATATTTATTTAATATGTCAAACCCTAGTAGTAGACTTATGAAGTTTAGACTATTATTGGAAGAATATAACTTCTCAGTAGAGTATGTAAAAGGAGGAGACAATGTAGCTGCAGATGCACTGTCTCGGATTGTGATATCGAGTGATGAATTGAAAGAGATGAATGAAAAAGTTATATCAGTTTTAACGAGAGCACAAAAGAAGAGAAGGGAAGAGAATAATAAAGTAAATGTTAATCCAGAGGAAGATAGTAACTCACAGAACGAGTGGACTGATCACCCACGAGTAGTCGAGGTACTTAAACTTCCAAAAGATTACACAGAACTTATACTGACTGAAACAAGCGAATGGATTAAAATGAAAGCGAAAGTTCGTGATGAAACAGAAATGCTAGCGTATATACCCTCTAAATCGATGATTTGCATCAAGCCCAGTGTAAAGTCACAATGTACACGAGATGTCTTTGTGAAAGACCTGAACTTGTTCTGCAATAAATTAAAGATAGAATCGTTATATATTATAAGAAATGAGGGAAATGGTAATTTAATAAAAGAGTTAACTCAGTATATAAATAGTTTAGAAGCATGGTCCGGACCCCGATTACATATATTGAGAGGAGTTAAGAAGATAGATAATGATGATGATAAACGCGTTATATTGAATGACTTTCACATGCTACCGTCCAGTGGTCATGCTGGCATTCGGCGCATGCTGAATAATATACGTCGTCGATACTTTTGGCCAGGTCTCGAAAAAGACGTAACCGATTTTGTGAGTAGGTGTAGTGATTGTCAAAGACAAAAACATTATAAGGACATAAAGCAACCCATGGTTATAACTAATATAGGAAATTCAGCTTTCGATAGAGTATTTTTAGATTTAGTAGGACCTATAAGTAGTGATAGTAGTAATTTTGTATACATATTGACTATTCAATGCGATTTGACGAAATACGTTGAGGCTTATCCTATTACGGCTAAAGATACAGTTACAGTAGCAACGGCTTTCGTAAATAATTTTATTTTGCGATATGGCATTCCACGTGAAATAATAACTGATAGAGGAACTGAATTTATTTCTTCTACAATGCAAGAAGTTTGCAAACTTTTAGGTATAAAACAATTAAAATCAACCGCATACCATCATCAGACAATAGGTGCTTTAGAAAACAGTCATAAAAATTTAGGTGCATATTTGAGAATTCAGACTCAAAACAATCCGCAAAATTGGAGTTCATGGTTACCCTACTGGAGTTTTGCTTATAACACAACCGTGCATAGTGTAACGCAGTACACTCCGTATGAGTTGGTTTTCGGCAAACACTGCAATATTCCGAGTAATCTAACATGTTCTTTGGATCCGATGTATAATTATTCTGATTATCCGTATGAATTAAAATATAGGTTACAAAAATCTCAATTAGAAGCTAAAGAAAATTTAAAACAAAGCAAATTGAATAGGAAATTGTATTATGATAGTGATAAGAATGTAATAGAGTATAAGCCAGGCGATTTAGTTTTAGTTAAAAATGAAGCTAGTAAAAGTAAATTAGATCCAATATATATAGGTCCATATAGAGTTGTAAAAGATGTTGAACCGAATGTTATTATATTAGATAATGAAAAGGAGAGGTTAATTCATAAGAATAGGACTAAGAAATATATTGCGTAAGATAATTTGTATGTTTTGATAAGTATTTTTGTAATTTAAAAAAAAAATGTTTAATGTAATTTTTTTTTCTTTTTTTGGATGGGCATGTGGTGTAGTAGTAAGCATTTAATATTGTAGCATAATATATTGTTATAGTAAGCATAGATGTAAGTAGGTTATAAGGGCAGTCTGTAATTAAGTGTAGAACAATAAACACACATAATGGAATAACTGCATTTTCACTGACGTATGAGAGACGTCACCACACCTTCCAAAATATCATTTTATTTGGATTATGTTCATACCTGGTGAAGCCATTTCTAACTTTTTCAGAAGTTTGCCAAGTCTCATAATAAATACCAACAAAGAGATTTTTGTAAATAATTTAGCGAATATTTTTAGGGGGTGTGCGCCCTTATTGTAGGGTGTGATGACGTCACTTGCGCGCGCAACTGACCCCTTAAATACATGACCTACTTCTTACGACACTATATATAAATGTCAACAATATTGCCTAAGGCCTGAATAGAACAGCCAAATACTAACGCAACACATACTTTGACCCAGAAAATCACTTACATCTATACAAAACGGGTTTTGCATCCATTGCGATCTATTTATTTATCGACCTTTATTTATGGACATTTTTAACAAGTTTTAAACAATTTTTAAGATATTTATATAAGTAGATATCATTGTTATGTTTCTTACCAGCTTTATGTATCATCACAGCGGCGATATCCAATAAGATTCAATAATTATTGGCATAAACATTTCCTTGGTCCGAACGCCATTAAAATGGGAAGCACTCACGAAAATAACGATTTTTCAATCTCACCGACGGTTCGTCATTATTCACTGAACACTCATTTGATCAGGAGTATATTTTAACACAAAGCCGTGGTGAAAATAAGCTCGATATTGTTAAAATTTAGCAATAACAGGACAAAACGTAGCTCAAAGCACAGCCCCGTTGTATGCCATTTTGACACTGTTACAACTGGGTTGCCAGCACCACTGCAAAGAAAAACCAACGTTTTAATAAATCGAAAATATGCATATAAATAGCCTCAGTAAGCTTTATTTACATAAAATATTCTATTTTATTAAATTGCAAAGTGCTTATTCTCGATGACTGAATTACATTTATTACATTTTGTGAAAGTTTTCCTGATAAAGAACTGGAATGGGGATGGCTCCATTCCAGTTCTTTATTTTCGTTTGAAATACTATGTCATTATTATTAATTTTTGGTTGGCTTGGTTTCAATGCAATGTTCCCGTGGGTATGTCGGGATACAATCTACCATACGTAACGTCGTAACGTGACGTAACTATGTTCTTCTCCAAGTTCAATCTGTAACCAGAAATTGATTACAGTTATGAGTATGAAAGATAGATAAACAAAATACATATAATAATGAAATGAAAGCAAAATCCAAAAATGAAAAGCTTTTGGCTCTTTAAACGCTAAGCTGGCAATACAAACCACAGATGATAGACGTGTTATTTATTTTATGACGCCACACGTAAGTAAATTTGCCTGTATTCACATACGTTTTTATTCCCGTTCATCCTCTATTTGGAAATAATAAAAACTAACATTGAAAAGTGTAAAGTTTTCAGTCAGCACAAGTTATTTACGTACTTAATGTAGGTATAAGATTTCCAGCAGAAGCAGAACTATGTCACGTATTGTTTCATCAAAGGGTAAGACGGAGTATATACCTACACTATACGAGTACCTATAGTAGATTTACACACACCTCATAGTTCGCCAGTTATGTTTCTTAGGTCCCATGTAATGCGAGCCTTTTGTCATCAACCAGATGATACAAACCAAATCTAGATTTCTAGTGAGAAAATTCATAATGAAAAAGTCCAATAACGCATTACGTGCCGAGAATCAAACCAAGAGCTAATGGCGGTAGCGACCACAAGACTATTCAAGTCGAAGTATAGACCTAAGTAGGTTAGAAAGAGACAACTATCCTTAACTTGCCCACTATAACGTACCGTTCTCTGAAAAATTTCTTAGGAACCGCCATCGCCTTAGAGCTCATCCGCACATAATCTATACGTGGATGCAGCACAATGTGAGATTTTTACTGTTCTTGTGTGCCGCATTCGTGCAAATTGTGAAATGTTTGTCCCTGCTGCGGTCTTCCCGTTAAGCTACAACATGGGGCTCTTTAAAAGGACAATGAATGTGGTACTATCTGCTGACTTGGCATTCCTAGCTTTCCCTTTTGACCATTTAGGCAATCTGCTTTTATGTCAATCTAACAAGTGTCTTTCGACTAAAAGGTCATTCCGATAGGTATCCTCCCTAGGCGCCGCACACCGTCTGCACCTAACCCCACTAATGGCAGAAAAAAAACTTGACGGGAGCTAATGCGCAGTAGCGGCGCGGCTGTCATGAAAAGGTCTAGTCTGCAAGGTCTCTTACATTGTTATGCAAAGAATATTTTTTGCCGCTCATGGCTTCATAACGTTCCTATAATGTAACGATATAGTGGGCAAGTGCTATAGAGGTACATTCATCGAGTAAAACCGCTAGACGCAACTAATTAAAAGGAAACCAAAGTTTATTTTACAATAATATTTATTTGTTCATAATAATTATTATAATACAAGTCTAGCACCAGGCTATCCCTCCCCATTATAAACATAATACATACACACACATTTTTCATACAGTATTTTCTTTTAACACACACAAACTTCGAACAGCAGACAGATGGCGCTCTTTTAAAATTTTATATCACAGCGGCAAAGATATTTTGGCTGACAGAGGGCGGTGTTCTTATTAAACCCAATTTTAAAGGTACTTTTTGTGTATTTGCCAGTGCCAAGTTTTATGAATATTTGCCTTGCCACGCGACATTGGCAAAGTTGTGGTCTCCAGAATTTTCCACAAAACACATATGGGGACTAGAAACGATGGTTCATAGTTTTTATAATGTCCACACGCCAAATGATCCTTGTCGGACATAATATAATGCAGTTTCATAAATAAATATTATAACTATTCTTAGGGGGAGGGGTGTAAGTTTTTGCATGCAAGCTACGTTATATACTACATAATAATTATTATTCATATTTGAATAACTATAATTCATATTATGTCAAAGGTCAATGTGTTAACGATTATTAATTCTCTTGTTTACTACAAACAAAACAAAAACACTTTAATAATAACACTTAGAATAAAATAAAAATTAAGTATTAATGTTAGGAAATAGATTAGTCCGTTCCAGTTGTAGAGAAAAGCGGTCATTGACCCTACGTATTATGGTACGGGTAGAGTGACTCTTTATTCTTTATCTTTTAATTGAACGATACGGATATAAAGGAACAATGCAAATCTGCTGTCTCGTTCTATCCCTTAGGACTTAGTTTCCTGTAAGCGTCGAGCTAGTAGGGCCGGTACAAAATGCAATGTAACCTTTGCATTCGGAACAGAGCACAAACAGATAAGTACAATCTCTATGTATTCAATTTATGCGAGGTCGCTAGCGTCCACAGAACTCGTCATATTAGGTATAGAATATAAAAGTGACATACTCGCGTTACGTTGTCGCCACACAGGTGACTAGTGAGCTACGTTTGTGAATACGTATAGGTTGACAGAAAAGAGTAGAAACAAAACTAATTAAAGTGTATGTGTTGAAAACTCCTAGAACAAGAATATTTAGTTTTTAGTTCCGATTTTTAGTGTCAAAAACAACATGCACAGTGCACCGCCCTCCCGCCCGCAAAATTGTATTTGTTGATTAATTTGTTTTTAATGTTGTAAAAGACAGTGGTGCCCCCATTATTTTCTACTCTTTTATGTCGAGCTATAACAACCAATCATGGCGCAAAATTCTTTGTGTGGATCTGCGTTTGAGTTTTTATTCTGTGGTTTGAGTAGAATGTATATCAAAGTCAAAGTCAAAGTCAAAAAGATTTATTCAAATAGGTCACAATCTGACACTTTTGTACGTCAATGAAAATAAACAGTAACGAATCTACCGTGCGTTGTAGTATGTAGTAGTGATAGTATGGGTGAATGAAAGGTGACGGCGAGGTGGCGACAAGCTTTTTTTATCTTTACATTTGACATTTCTAGATACCATAATACGAGTTCTGTGCTAGAGATTAGCCCATAGTGACAATTTGACTACTTTCTATGGATGAAGTTTATTAGTTCTACTTTTTGTCATTTTTCTTTGTGATCTTAGCCACTAGAGTGCGCGCAAGATAACTCTGCGTGCGATTGAAATCATTTTATAATTAATATTGCTGAGTATGACATGATATATCACGTTTAATTCACCGAAACATAATGTAATACTTATTTTTTTTAATTTAAAAAGATTTTTCAATTAATAGCGCGCAATGTCATCTTGCTTGCACAATAACATGAAATTAATACCTTCATATCTACTTCTTTTTTTATACAACCATAATCCATCGGACTCAGTCTTATCAAACAAACAGTGCACAATAGTAAGCCAGCTCACCGTTCGCTAGAACAAACATGAAGGCACCATAGTGTACTGATTACGCTCAGAACCTCGGCAGCGTAACATTGTTGGTTAAAAGTTATAGGATGCCATCATAATGTGTAGTGAAAGCCTGTCGAAACAATACTACTAATTCATCCATTTGTATTATCAAGCTGGCTTACTATGGTGCTTCACTTTTAGTTTTATAAGACTGTCCGCCTTTTTTCCAGGTTCATGCCAAAATCATTTTAATTAAAAAATAAATAAATGCACAATGGAATTTTATTTGAATTAACTTTTTTTGGTTCAACACGATTTATGTATTTAGTCCATTCTATAGCATCTTGATTCTTAGATAATGTTATTTTAAACATGCATGTTTTGTGTTTGCTACCTCTTTACGCCAAAACTACTGAACCGATTGGTCTAAGATCTTAAAATAACTGACAGGGCACATTATACGGGATACATATACACTCAATATATTAAAGATAATTATTTTAGTTAATTCTAAATTTTATTTGAGTCAAAAATAGATTCTTTTAATTTACAATAATTTGATATATTTTAAAGTTATTTTTTTAATACTTGTAACACTGGTATTTATTATATATTTTATACAATTTACAATATATTAAACGTCGCAATTTTCCATATGAGATTCAATAATTACATAACTTGCCTTGTTGCAACCTTTGATATGCAACGTGTTGTAAAAAAGTGTAGGATAAAAAAAATTGCGACTGAACTTTACCAATCAGGTGAGCCTTTTTGTATCGAAGACAAAATATTTTTTGGCGAATTTTTCAATTTTTTCTTCTGAAAGTTGTTCTGTTTAATGGATGTACTTCCTCAAGAATGAATACACCTTTCTACAGTCTATTTATGTTATAGTTTAAACAATTCAGAGATCTGTTTCAGAAGCTTTAGGTTCCAGCCAATGTCTGCGTCGACGAGATTTAGAAGAATCACTCTGAAACATACAATAATAATTTATAAACTATGACGGCAAAGTAAGATTTACATTGAATCGGAGGCGAAGTGGTTCGCCATCGCTACTGCCGATCACGAGGTCCCGGGTTCGATCCCCCGGTCAGGCAGTGTTATTGAATTTTAGATTGTTGGTTTGTGGGCCGCGTCGATGTTATTGGTCCCATGTAATAGGGGGCGAGCCTATTGCCATCTACCGGGCACAGTTCCAGACTCCAGGCAGTTATTGAGATAATTCCTAATGGAAAAATCCAATATTTTACAATGTCTGACCTGAGGATCGAACCCGGGACCTCTTGATTGGCAGTCGAGCATGCGCCCTCTACGCCACCGAGGCAGTCAATAATTGTTAATAATATATTACCTTATGTATATCTGAGTCTGTTTGTATGTCACGAGCGGCCCGAGCTTCTCGCGCGGATAATACTTCCTATAATACATACATACATACATTATTATGGATTCTATCATATAATCTCATACATGTGGTGTCAGTGGAGGATCATTTTTATCAGCAGCTCTCATCTAACTGATATAGATAACCGAGCTCTCAGAGGGTAAATTCAAAACCTTTATAAAATCGACTATATTAAGGAACGCTTATTATAAAGTCAATCAATACATAGAGGACAAAGATGCCTGGAAACTTCCGCATAGCCACCACGCGACACCGACACTAACAAACGAATGAAACCAAATATTGTCAAACTCTCATAACATAACATAACATACATTCACGCCTTTTTCCCGAAGGGGTAGGCAGAGGTGTACCCAGGACTCAGTCCCATAGTAGGTACACCCACATTTCGCCAGTATGTTATTGGTCCCATGTAATAGGGGGCGAGCCTATTTATTGCCATCTATCGGGTAAACTCTCAGTTGAAGAAATGCAAACACTACACGTTTCTTGTGCGTTCTTCTTGTAGAGGTATATTTCCGAACGCGCGGTAGACTCACTAGTTATGGATATTATTTTATTGGCGTTTAAAAATGTGTTTTTAAAACTTTTTTGACTTTCTAGGTAAACTAATAAAATTCTTTTAGTCCTCGACCATCTAACGACTGTGGGCGTCGGTGGGTAATGATGGATGCAGAATAAAGCTCATACACTCGATCAATTTCAAATAGGCTTTTTTCAACTACTGAAGTTACCGTGCATTCGGAAACATCTCTACAAGATGAACGCACAAGAAACGTGCAAAGATTTTGTTTTAAATTGTTCAGATTTTACTAAATTCATAGTCTTAACGGGGTACATAGATCGAACGAATATCACTAAGCAGGCACGTTATAGCCGAACACGCGATGGTTTCGGTACCAACAGTACGAGGCGTTCGCCCAACAAGACAAACTATACATAGATAAACTAATAATTGACGTACAAAAGTGTCAGATTATGACCTATTTGAATAAATCTGTTTGAGTTTGAGTTTGAGTTTGAAACACTTTATTGGTACACCAACGACAAGGAACCTACAATTATGCATTCCTAATAAATAGTGTAACATTAGGCGATCTTCGCTAAAATAAGAAAAAACATAACATACATTCACGCCTGTTTCCCGAAGGGGTAGGCAGAGGTGTACCCAGAACTCAGTCCCATAGTAGATACACCCACATTTCACCAGTATGTTATTGGTCCCATGTAATAGGGGGCGAGCCTATTGCCATCTACTGGGCACACTTCCAGACTCCAGGCAGTTATTGAGATAATTCCTAATGGAAAAATCCAATATTAAACACTATGCCTGACCTGGGGATCGAACCCGGGACCTCTTGATTGGCAGTCGAGCATGCGCCCTCTACGCCACCGAGGCAGTCTAGTCTCAGTAAAATAAGAAGCTGAGAGCAATCTCTACAGCGTCCCTTTGAGAGCCTTTTATAAGATCGTAAGATGGCGACTGCTTTCCGTCTAATCCAGAAGTGGGTGCCCAGTAACAGGTTCACAGTAACAGTGAATTAAAGAACAAGTGATTAAATTTTAGGATAAAATCTATGCTGTAAAAAGTTAATAAAATCTACCCAGTTCCTATAACATACATACATACATACCTACACTTTGACATAATGTTATTATGACAAATTTAAAATATTAGTGGATGGGACAAATACAATAATATGATGTTACCTGCATCATGACAGCGGCTTCCATGTCGGCCATGTTGAAGGCTCCCACTGATTTGGGAATGTCCGCCTCGTCTATATCTGGAATACGAGGGTTTTGTTATTAGCACACATACTATTATTACTATTAATTCATTTATTTCAGATAATAAAATCTATAAGTAACATTAATAATTAAAAGAACATTAAATAACATTTCAAATTCCAAAATTAAGGCCAAAAAAGTAGTCGCTACAATTTATATTAATAAAATAATACAACAAATACAACATTAACATTAATTTAAAATTGTAGTGACTACCAAGCCGCCCCGGCTTCGCTCAGGTAGCAGAGCGTAGTTTTTACATTTTAACATTACATTTTATTATCTTTGTAAAATGTTTGTACTTGAACTTAGTATATTAATGAGTTATATATGCTGAGGCCCGAGGGTGCAGGAGAAGCCAAAAACTTTTCTACATGCTAGCATTATATTTTAATTCCATTACAATAATGGGCTTATTCTAAATTAATCCTAATTCAATCCTAAATGCGGCGACAACGGTCCGATGCTAGGGCCGAAGAGATGGGTCTTCAGGGGGAAGCATCGGGGCAGGGGGCACTGGGCCAAAATAGCAGCGTCGGCGCTTTGTGACGTTGCGTCGTTGCTATGAGTGAGCCCGGTGTGACGTCATCGGAGATGGTTATGTCGCACAAATGAATGCGTGTGATTGTTCAATAATAATTTCATATTAACAAATAGCATAGCAATAAACACGCTAAGTTAGACTCATGAATTCACATGCTTATGAAATTCATGCGAAAAAGCATTAATTGCCAGAGGAGGAGGCCTCTGTCCAGCGGTGGACTGCCAACGGGTGAGATGATGATGTGAGCCGCCCTCTCACTAACCCTTTGACACAACACGTGTGTTCTATATAACTATAACAGCAGTAACATTACCGTGGTAAGAGAAGAGCGCGACAGTAGTGT
Organism: Hemistola chrysoprasaria; assembly: GCA_947063395.1. NCBI lineage: Eukaryota > Metazoa > Arthropoda > Insecta > Lepidoptera > Geometridae > Hemistola > Hemistola chrysoprasaria. The sequence goes on along the minus strand of OX346738.1, from coordinate 243,288 downwards.
CGGGCCTCAGTCTGACACAGTCCGCCTTCAGCCTGCTCGCGTGCATCCGGAGCCGCAGCTCGCTCGCCTCGTTCCACTCGCTCATTGAATCTCTGACACAATACATTACACATACTTTATCAATATAGTACTATGAGACACCTTCCACACGCGATATTTTACTCTATTTCAAATGCATACAGAACAACGATCATTGGTTCTTGTATAGGATGGAGCGCCTTACACTCACAGATGCAAATATAACCAGAGGAACATAATACCTGATGAATAGCCGTGTGTCTCACTACATTTATTGGAACAGATTTTAAGCATAAGCCTGTATGCATGAACCTAGTTCGCGCCTAAACATCACATTAAATTATATCCTAAAAATAGTTTTAGGAATACGAAATTACAAAAATATTTTCGAACTCAAACATATATGTAATATTTCCGCGTATTTTTTCCTCTTTAGAATTAGAATTTAGACACATTTCCCGCGATAAGATTTCAATTCAATTCAATTCTTATTTTGTGGCTTGTGAAAGTGTTTTTAACACCACAACTTTGCCAATATCACGTTGGGAGATTGGACATCAAACGATGGAAATTAACCAATAAATGCTTTTGAATTTTGAACACAATCAACAATCATATAATATATTCTACAGCATGATACTAAACTATTATATTATGCAACACTACAATAAATATTAAATTAAAACTCAATTCAATTCAATTCTTATTTTGTGGCTTGTGAAAGTGTTTTTAACACCACAACTTTGCCAATATCACGTTGGGAGATTGGACATCAAACGATGGAAATTAACCAATAAGTGCTTTTGAATTTTGAACACAATCAACAATCATATATATTCTACAGCATGATACTAAACTATTATAATAAGCAACACTACAATAAATATTGAAATAAAACTCATATCTCCTTTAATCTCCTTTTCTCCGTCACCTACCCCCTTGGGTAGGACAACCGATGCCACAAAGTCCTCCATCGCCAAGTCAGTTGGCACATTACGGACGATACCCATTTTGGTGATGTTGTAAGACGGAATATTAGCTACATACTTGTGTGCACTTAAAATTGGATTATCCAAAAACTTATTCGCGTCTGAGCCAGTTTTAAATTCTACTGAAATTTTGTTTCTACCCACCTTTTTAACACCATCGGGGCAGATATTATGAATTTTATTCAAATGAAGAAATTGGCCAAATTTTAGTGGTTTTAAGACCACTCCAGAGGAGGGGTCTGGATCAGAGTGAGACACATGCACAATGAAGGGTCCATTATCGATATCTGTATATGCCTTTATTCCCAAAACGTAGCAGGGATGGGTATATAAGTTTTGTGTGGAGGCACCTAACAAATCCTTGTTATATACGGCTTTTTTAGCCGCATCGTCATTAAGAGGGTCCACAGACCGTCTTTTTAGGCCCGATCCCATAGGAATGTCCGGCGGATCCGGCGGTCGATCAGGAGGAATCAATTCCATTAGTAACGGTTCCTGGGTTTTTTTACTTAAACTAGTCCCTATACTATGATACAATAAAAAATAACTAACTAAAATATGTACAACTACAGACTTACTATATTACAATCCCTAGGCCTAAGTACAATTTTTACCACTATTGAATGTTGATTAGTTGAATCACAAGATATTAAAAAATATTTTTTCCGAAAATAATTTCTCTTAAACGTGTGACACCTATCAACCCTCTTTTTTCTAAATTAAAACTCATATCTCCTTTATTAAAGATTTCAAAATTCAAAGACAACTGACATACGCATGAGTATGACATTAGAAGTGTCAGCTGTCAATTATAGTGTCATTTCTCTTTAAAATCTTTTTCCTAAGGACCCGCACGTTCATTGCATTAACTTTTGGTATGACATTCATCTAATTTTTTTACAAAGCTCCTTATGGCTCACACGTCAGTGTATTTGCCATTCAAATTATAAGCGATCTATGTTGAAAGTTTCTAGTAACAATATAAGTGTTCCTACTGTGCATGATGCTGCAGCCAAGGCCCCGGAGACAAGAGAGGCTCGGAGACGCCCTCGGCCTCCACCTGCTCCTCTAGACGAGTGAGGAGTTGTCGCGCCACCAGCTGTGCTGTGTTCAACTGTGGAGGGATACAATTCATTGAAATACTAAATACATACATACATACAAAATGGAACAGCTGATCGGCAAAGTTATATGTATTTTTTTTCTGAATTTCACAATTCTTTCTTTTTAAGTTACTTAGGTTGACAGGTAAATACACCCCTTAAAGTTTTAACAAATCAATTATCTCTGGCATTTTGTTCCGCAGTTTTACCAAGGCCTGTTAAGTGTATTAGATGGAGTATAGCATGAGTCGCGTCACGGTTTAATATCGCTGACCTTGAATGCGCAGAAATCGATTTTTAGATCTGTTTGGTCACAGGAATGAGGTGCGACGGGAGAGGCGTTACATTGGTCGCTCGGTCGTCTTCATACCGTCTTACCCCGTTCACGCGTCTCTAGTGCCCTGCGTACAGTCGCGTGTATATTTCGTAGTGGTGTGTGAGCGATAATAGCTCGGATAGTGAAGACAGTCTAGATGAGGTTGAAGACTCCGAAATTTTATTTAATTTCGTGAGATGTTCCGAGTCTATTACTTACTCTGAATTTGAGTTTTGAGTTTGAAAGTACCAAATAATTTGACGCGTCCTTTTGATTAAAAATTTAAAACATATGTTCAATCTTTTTTTAATTTCCGCATGCCCGAACCGCTCATTGCACCTTTTTTCATACTTTTAAACTACTTTACAATAAATTATGTAGTCACTAAAAAATCGCTTGATAATTATATGCAGGACTGTATACTTGCGCAAAGCACCGCTGCAGTTTTGCCGAGCGCTATTAAACCGTGAGGCGACCTATACCGTATTATATATTAGACATGGAGTAGAGTACAGCTAGAACTACATCTGGCACACGTGTGCCACGTACGCCGATCGTGGCGCGTCGGAGCCCATACATTTTGTATAGCGACTAGTTGCTTAGAGCTACATTACATACACGCATTAGACGTGGATATAGTGTAGCTCTAAACAGCCAGTCGCCATACAAAATGTATGGGGTCCGACGCGCCCGAATCGGCATACGTAGCACACGTGTGCCGGATGTAGTTCTAGCTTTACTCTCTCTGAATAAAGTACCAAATAATTTGACGTGTTCTTTTGATTAAAAATTTAAAACATATTTATGTTAATTTTTTTAATTTCCGCATGCCAACTATTTGCCAATTGCGCAACTACTCGACACCAAAATAGGCATGATGACACTATAACAGATTAAAAAAATAAATGGTTTTAGTAAAAAATATATATCGAAAGGATTCTAAAAAACGACCCAGTATTATTGAAAACATTGAGATTAATAATATTTTTAATAAAATAAAAGTACAAAAAATTGCAATCGGCCATCTTAACTGAAACGCCAAGCAGAGCGAATGACGTCACGCCTCAGTAAATACTGTTACTGAGAGTATAAACATTGAAGTAAATATTTACCATATCGCATTAACTTTTGTTGTGTTGTGATCAGTCACTTAATTTGTTATATATTCGTGGCAATCCAGGAATCATCGAAGATGGAACAAGGTTTTATTAAGGCAAAAATAAAATATTTACTTTGCGTGACGTCAGGACCCGACGCCATGACACATATGAGCGTTTTCACGCTCATTTTAAATTAGAAAGTTAAAAATGCATTAATTTGCGGTAAAATGTAATTTTATTCTGAAAAAATGTTTTTTTCGGTAATATTAGACGTGTACCTACATTAAGAAACGGGATTTCAAAATCTGTCACCATGCCTATTAGGTAGTTACTAAAAAAACTCGCTTAATAATTATATGCGCGACTGTACACTTGCGCAAAGCACTCCTCCACTTTAGCCGTGACGCGACCTGTACCGTAACACGATACGGTACAGACATGGAGTAGAGTAAGAGAGACCTCCTGCGGCGTGGTGGTCTCGGCGAGCGCCAGCAGCACGTCGTAGGTCTCGAGCGCGCGGTCGGCGGCGCGCAGCGACAGGCACAGCGCCACGCACCACGACTCCTGCACCGCGCGGCACAGCTGCAGCCTGCAACACGCCACACTCTACACTCTACTGCTGCGACACCCGACACCCGACACCCGGTGCCGCGTGTTGCTAACTGTTTAAGGTTGCGGTGAGGAAGTGCGAACCAAATACAACATTAAAAAAAAAGTCGAAATGTCACTCAAAATTTTAGGTTAGCTGTCATATCAATAGTTACGTTTTTTTCTTCTTGTTCATTGTCATGTTGCAACGTCGCCTTTTTTTTCGTTTAAAGTTTAAAGATAGTAAAGTTTTCAAGTGCGAAAGGAAAAATTATAAAAGTTGTGTTTTATTGCGTAACCTTCTAGGTCTTTTAGCTCTCTTAAAAATAATGTATTTAACATACTCAATAAATAAATGATTTCAAAATTTTGTGTACACAACAATATACGCATGTTGTGTCCACTTCGAGAAGGACGTACACCTACGCAATGCTTGTAGAAATAATATTCATTAATGTAAAATTTGTGTAACGCCCAGTTTAGTGGACCAAATAAAAAAAATAAAATAGTATTGTTAGAATTCACCTTCGGGAGACCAGAATTAGAGGCAGAGACCAATATAATTTTCTATTGTATCACCATAACAACCATTTATAACAATTATTCCGTAAAATCTTATAGATAACGCTCACCACACCGTATCTCAACCGCCAGTATCGCTTTTCGTCAGAGAATGCCGGTAGTAGTAAATATAATAACCACAGACAAGTAAAACTACCAATGCACCTTATAAATTAAAAGTGATGGTGATATTATCTGTGACATAACTTAAATCGATTAATAACTAATCAGATTAAAATCGATTTAAATAAAATAAAGAGCAAAATAAATCAATAATAACTACAACTCACAAAACTAATAAGCTATCAGTAACTAACAATCAAACAAAAAGGAGTGACATATACTCAATTAACATCCATAGACATACCATTTCCGACTAACATAAGTATTTTGTTGTCATCTTTAAATCCTTCAATATATAAATTATTAGCTAATTTTATTATATTGAATGATATTAAAATTTAAATATTATGTATGTATATTTATATAATTATATTTAAAGACTATAATATGCTTACTCTCCTGATCCTTAATCCTTTCCAAATTTATTGGAACTTAGATTAATTTTTTTTCGTGATAATAGAGTCCTTCTTTTTACTACATACTAGTGGCAAAATACACAAGTCGTGGGTTGCTAACATGAAAAAGAAAAAAAAATCAGAACGGCCGATATTGTGGTGTAGTAGTAAGCATTTAATATTGTAGCATAATATATTGTTATAGTAAGCATAGATATAACTAGGTTATAAGGCGGACAGTCTGTAATTAAGTGTAGAACAATAAACACACATAATGGAGTAACTGCATTTTCATTGACGTATGAGAGACGTCACCACATGGCGACCCGCCAGGCCAGGTTGGTCTCGGGACAGCGGAGTACTACTTTAGAAAAAGGAATTTGGGAAAGCGAGCGCACAACATGACATCCCGGACTGCCAGCCTGCACTGCACTAAGTTCCAGAACAGAATCGAGGCCTGCCCAGTCCCAGCCCGGTCCAGTACAACCCAGCCCAACAGCAGGAGATGCCAGAAGAATTCTTTCATCAACGTCACCACATAATCAACGACCTAGTTAAATAGTGTGTCATAAAATTAAAGCGTGCGTTATCCGAGTGTATAGAAATTGAGGTCACAAAAAGTGCAGTGATTAAATTTTTTTTTGAAGTGATTTTATGCGTTGCGTGGTATTTGCGTTGTGAAGTGGTCAATTTTTTTTTAATATGGAAGAAGACAATACATAAGGAATGGACTTGGACAATAAATAGATAATAAATTAGAATGTTTAATGCGGATAAGTAATAAAATAAAATGTTATAATGTTAAAAATGTGGTAAGAAGGTAAAATAGGAACATGAAACGTAAGAAAATAGCGTAAGTATATAGGTAACTAAATAAATTTAATTAAAAAGTGGTATGGCAACAGACTTAAAACAGATACACGATAAGTTAAAAGGGCATAAAGATAATTTATTTAAGTTAGCATTAGAGAAGAGAACAGAAGAGAGGTTAAGTAAAAAGTTAGAGCAAGTAAATGAGTTATATAGTGATTTTATTCATTCTTATGATATAATAAAAGCGCAGGTTCTAAGCGGAAACATAAAAGATACTGAAATATTAATAATTAATGAGTTATGTGGTAGTACAGAGTCACTATATAAGCAAATTAAGAAGTTTTGTTCTGAATCAGTAGTTTTATCTAATACAGCTGTAACTATGGAGAAATTTGAATTAAGAACAGCTACGTTATTATTACCGGAATTGACAGGAGATGATAGGGTAACCAAGAAGCTAATTAGTGCAATTGAACTTTACAGTTCCATGATAAGTAAGGAATCTCATCCACTCTTAATTAATTTCGTTTTGAAAACACGTCTCACGGAGAGTGCCAAATTGCGATTATCTCAAGAGTATGATTCATGTCAATCACTTATCACGGATATGAAAAATCATTTAGTATCGAAAAAATCGAGCAATGCAATTCATGCTGAACTTATTTCAGCCAAGCAAGGTTCAAAGTGCATTGATGATTTTGGTAAAAAGATCGAGGAACTTTTTGTTGACTTGACTATTTCGCAAGCCGACGGTAACCAGAACGCGTATTCTGTGTTGAAACCAATTAATGAAAATCTAGCGATAAAAAGGTTTACCGACGGATTGAGAAATAGAAATTTAAGTATTATCATTGCAGCACGAGGATATACAAGTCTGAAGGATGCCATACGAGCGGCGAAGGATGAAGAGTTGTCGTCAACTATGTCTAATTCGGAAGGTACTTTGTACTACAATCGTCAAACTGGTAGAGGTAGGTTTGTAAATAGGTACCCTAGACGAGGCAGAGGTATCCAAAATCCCAGTTTTGGTCAAGGTCGACAGTTCCAGAACAACAATAATTGTCAGGCGAGCTCGTATAACACGTCACGTGGTTGGTCCAACAACCGTGGTGGTCGTGGTCGAAGTCAATATCGTGGCAATAACTACCAAAATTACAACCGAGGTCAAGGAACCCGCACATTAAATACGATGACTGAAGCTAACAACGAAAGTGAGTCAAATTCTAAATCTTATTCTAACAAAATCCAGTTTTTTCGATTTTAATTCAATATTTTCATTAGATTACAGTAATTACATTCAATTAAAAGTAGGTCAGCACAATCATAGATGGCTAGTAGACACAGGAGCAACATTATCAGTAGTGAAATATGAGACGGTGAAACACTTGAATATTCCATACCAGTCTCATAACATTCGAATAAAAGGAGTTGGCGGTGAATTGCGTACCGAAGGTTTTGTTTATTTAGATCTTTCTTTGAATGATAATTATACTGTAAGACATAAATTTTATATATTGAAAGGTTTACCATGCGTTACGGACGGAATTTTAGGACAAGATTTTCTGCAGACGTATAGTTGTGTTTTGAATTATGAATTGAATACTATTGCTATTTTATATTCGAATGAATATGTAGAGATACCCTTAGAATTTGAACATTGCCAAAAACGTAATTACTTAATAGTGCCTCCCAGGTGCGAATTTCTGTTTAACATTAACAGTAGCTTGAAAGGAGAATGCGTGGTGGTACAGAAGGAATTGTGTGAAGGTGTGTTTTTATCAGGTGGTATTGTAGAAGTACGAAATGGCAAACTTCCAATAAGAGTTTTGAACACTAGGGAAACAGAAGTACATCTTACAAATTTAACACCAGAAATAGAAAGTTTAACTGACTATACTATTTGTACTTTTGAAAAAGCTAATATTGACGCAAAAAGGGTTCGAAAACTGTTATCAATCCTGAACTTAGAGCATCTCAATGATGAAGAAAGAACATCTATAATTAATATATGTGCTAAATTTTCAGACGTATTCCATTTAGAAGGTGATAAGTTAAATACGGCAAAGCTTGATGAACAGAAAATAATTTTAAAGCCAGACGTAACCCCGGTTTACAAAAAACCATATAGGCTACCTTTAACACATAGAGCTGAAATAAAGAAACAAGTAAAGGATATGCTAAATAAAGATATTATTGAAACATCTAGTAGTGATTGGTCGAGTCCAGTTCTATTAGTTCCAAAAAAAAGTGCTGAAGCAAATAAAAAATGGCGTTTAGTGATAGACTTCAGAAAACTAAATGATTCCATACTAGACGATAAATTTCCCTTACCCAACATTACCGATATATTAGATTCTTTATCTGGTTCTATGTATTTTACCCATTTAGATTTACATCAAGGTTATTACCAATTAGCCCTTGATAAAGACAGCAGAAAATACACAGCTTTCACAACACATGAAGGTCATTATCAAATGAAACGTCTTCCAATGGGACTTAAAATAAGCCCCAATACTTTTTCACGTGCAATGACTGTCGCAATGGCAGGTCTTAACTATGAAAAGTGCCTAGTATATTTAGATGATGTGATTTGTTTTGGAAGAAATCTTAAGTTTCATAATAAAAACCTCATTGACATATTAACTCGTCTGAGAAAAGTAAATTTAAAATTAAACCCAACCAAATGTGATTTTCTTAAAAAGGAAATCCTTTATTTAGGTCACTTAGTAACATCAGAAGGCGTAAAGCCTGATCCAGAAAAGGTTATTGCGATAAATAAATACCCAGAACCTCAAAATGCAGACGAAGTTAGACGATTCGTTGCATTTGCATATTACTATCGTAAATTTATTCCAAATTTTGCACAGATAACGATACCACTTAATAACTTAAATAGAAAGAATGTAGAATTTAATTGGACAACTGAATGCAGAGAAGCTTTTTTAAGATTAAAACAAAGTTTAGTATGCCCACCCTTACTTCAATATCCAGACTTTAGTGAAAATAACACCTTTGTATTAAAAACAGATGCATCAGGATACGCAATTGGATCCGTGTTGAGTAATAGAGATCATAGACCCGTAGCGTACGCCAGTAGAAGCTTAAATAAAGCAGAAAAGAATTATGCAACTATTGAAAAAGAATTGTTGGCAATCGTTTGGTCTGTAAATTATTTTAGGCCTTATCTCTATGGCAAAAAGTTTATTATTGGGACAGATCATAAGCCACTACTATATTTATTTAATATGTCAAACCCTAGTAGTAGACTTATGAAGTTTAGACTATTATTGGAAGAATATAACTTCTCAGTAGAGTATGTGAAAGGAGGTGACAATGTAGCTGCAGATGCACTGTCTCGAATTGTGATATCGAGTGATGAATGAAAAAGTTATATCAGTTTTAACGAGAGCACAAAAGAAGAGAATGGAAGAGAATAATAAAGTAAATGTTAATCCAGAGGAAGATAGTAACTCAAAGAACGAGTGGACTGATCACCCACGAGTAGTCGAGGTACTTAAACTTCCAAAAGATTACACAGGACTTATACTGACTGAAACAAGCGAATGGATTAAAATGAAAGCGAATGTTCATGATGAAACAGAAATGCTAGCATATATACCCTCTAAATCGATGATTTGCATCAAGCCCAGTGTAAAGTCACAATGTACACGAGATGTCTTTGTGAAAGACCTGAACTTGTTCTGCAATAAATTAAAGATAGAATCGTTATATATTATAAGAAATGAGGGAAATGGTAATTTAATAAAAGAGTTAACTCAGTATATAAATAGTTTAGAAGCATGGTCCGGACCCCGATTACATATATTGAGAGGAGTTAAGAAGATAGATAATGATGATGATAAACGCGTTATATTGAATGACTTTGTTGGGTCTGGTCAATGAAACTCAACTTTACTTGTGTGGACTGTATATTTGCTTGGTTCGTATTTACAATTGCTCCAGCGTAACGTCTAATAGATGTTACTGGTACGACGTGGTCATGCCCGACTGCCATGTGGCACGCATTTTATGTCCTTTTAACATCTGGCACCCAGTGCCCGCTTAACAAAGCCTATTCGTTGCGTCCAGTGACGCTTAGACAAAGATACTTATATATTGCTGTCCCTGTCTTACATTCTAAACAATAGGCTATACATTCTTAACAATAACAAGTTCAGTTTACTTATCTTATCTTACTTTACGATCTTATTCTAACATGCATAACTAGTTTTCTATCTACTTAACTTAGCATGGTAAAATAACACGTTTACATAGTTAAAATATTTACATGTCTTAGGGGGCTCATCTGTCCTTAACATCCTCCCCCCGGCGCAGTACCTCGCAGCCATCAAACTACCGGCAGGACAATGAGCCGCCTAACAGGCCTACGGAAGACTCCGCCCTTTGTCTTGACCTCTGCACTACGCACGACACCGTCCGGACCGGTAAACGTTCTTACTACTCGGCCCCGGGGCCATGTGTTGCGAGGCAACAAGCCGTCAACTACTATGACGAGGTCACCCTCGCTAACATTTTTTGAGGCTGCTCTCACGTCGTTACGTGGCACTAATGTAGATAGATATTCCCGAGTCCAGCGCGCCCAAAATGAATAGGCCAATGCTTGAGCTGCGCGCCATGTTTTCCTGTCCGCTTCGGAATATTTCCCTAGTTCTGGGAGCCCGTTTGCTTTCCCCAATAAAAAGTGATTCGGAGTCAACGGATCTTCGTCGTTGCCGTCCGTCGATACGTGCGTCAGTGGTCGCGAGTTTACCGTATTCTCTACCTCGGCTAGCAGAGTGGCCAAGACCTCCTCTTTCGGTGCCCTCTCGGTTAAAACGACCGTCAACGCTGTTTTTACGCTCCTAATGAGCCGTTCCCATGCCCCGCCTTGGTTGGGAGCTCCTGGGTTGGTATATTTCCATTGCGTTTGTTTATTGAGGGCGTAGTCTTTCATACCCCCTATCCACTCTACATACGCATCTTGCAGTTCTTTGTCGGCCCCGCGGAAGTTAGTCCCGTTATCGGACCATATGACCTTGGGCCAGCCACGTCGCGCCGCCATTCTCCTAAGGGCCATTATTGCGGAATCCGTACTTAGGGACGATACTAGCTCAACGTGTATAGCGCGAGTGACGAGACAGGTTATTAACAGTCCCCATCTTTTTTCCTTCCTACGACCTATCTTGACGAACATAGGACCGAAACAGTCGATTCCACAATACGTGAACGGCCTCTCGTATGACTTCAAGCGCTCTTCGGGTAGATCGCCTTTCACTGGAGTCATAGGTACGCCCCGTCTGACTTTACAAGTCACGCAAGCGCGGAGTTCGGCTTTCACTGCCGTTCGGAGTCGAATAATATGGAACCGCTGTCTCACGTTCGCTACTACATGTTCCTTTCCCGCATGGTGAGTCAGATGATGCTCCCGCCTAACGATTAACCTAACTAAAGGGTGATGCCCGTCCAATATAGGTGGTTCTCGTTCCTGCGTCCCTATATTGGCCGCGTTTATGCGGCCCCGCAGGCGAACGAGTCGATCCGCACCATATATTGGATCTAATTTCGCGAGTTTACTACCTTTTCTTACTGATTCTCCCTGTTCCAATCGTTTGACCTCATCTGAAAAGCTTTCCCTTTGCGCTATCCTGATCAATTCTTCTTCAGCCTTTTGAAGATGACTAACCGTGAGCTCGGTAGCCCTCTTTCGACATTTCTCGACAAATAATATCACGCGGGCTAGCGTCCGCACCAACTTATCATGTGACGAGAATCTAGCTATGTCGACCAGCGGTGGTTCTACTTTCGCGTGCGCTACGGTCTCTTCCTCCGGAGTGTTTTCGCTATCATTCTCCGTTTGCCGATCGTCGAACCTTGCATTGTCATTGTGCGGTTGAATATCGCCTACCTGTGTTGCTTTGTCTGCTGTATCTTTTTTATGTCCGTCGACGCATTTTACCGTATTCTCAGATATCTCGCAAGCCTTATCTTCCTCGGGTATAGGCTTCCTTCTCGGCGAGATACCCCGTGCGTCTATCTTGTAATACGACTTAACACGTTCCTCGAATCTGACGTTACTTTGTGTATGTGTCCTTACGTGAAGTACACATCCCTCTTCGGCGGGGATTGTACTCTTCGGTACTATTCCGTGCACTATCCATCCGAGCGTGGTTAGTGAAGCGGCCGGTTGTTCCTTTTCTCCCGTGAGCAGCCGTCTGGTTACTATCAGATGCCAATTATCCGCCCCGATGAGTATCCTGGGCCGCGCATTAGAGTAACACACCTCTTGTAGTGGCAGCTCTCTCAGGTGCTCGTAACTTAACATGTCGGCGGCGACCGATTGACATCGTATTCTGAGATCCCTCATTGTGTGGGCCCGCATTGTTTCGTATTCTCTCTGATTGCGGCCTTTAATTTTTAGTTCGAGTTCTGCGCTGTGTGCTTCGTCTTGACTTGCCGTTATGCCGTTTATGCGTAGCGGTTTTGGGTTCCCTTTCACGTCTATTTCGTTGGCTAGTTCCTCGTCTACAAGCGAAATAGTGGATCCCTCGTCAAACAGTGCGTACGTATGAATCTTAGCGCCGTCTTTTCCCTCAATGGTGACTGGGCACACTTTCAATAGTACCTTCTCGGGTCGTTGTACTGTGGCCGTGTGTACTTGTTCGCCTGAATTCTCGCTTTCTACTCTAGTCGCGGGTGCAGTGTGAAGAAGTGGATGGTGAGCGAGCCTACAATCGTTGACGTCACACTTCTTACTTCTACATTTAAAACGGCGGTGTTTACTGTCTAAACACAAGAAACATATTTTCGCTTCTTTGGCCCATTCCCAGCGTTCCTCGGTTGTCATCGCGACGAGCTTAGGACATTTCGGTGTATTATGTTTCCCTCCGCAACAGTAGCATGTCGATTCCTTTACTACTTTATCGTTGTCGGTAACGAATACTCTCGCTTTTGCCGGCGGTGGTGCGTCTCTACGCGGCCTATCGTTCCTTATCGGCTGGTTCCGCTGATAGCTCGCAGATGGCGCCGTTGTAGCCGCTTTAGTGTACGCAAACTTCATCGCCCCGTCGGCCTCCTCCATTAAGAATCGCGATAACGTTTCTAGAACCGGTTCGCCCGGTGGTCGGTGTATCTTGGCGTAATCGCACCAACGGGATACAATGTGCGGCGGTAATCTACCTACAATGCTTCGACTCAGTCCTATATTATGTAAGTGTCCCTTATCGTCCAGACTACCTACCACGGTGACTATGTTTTGCACTTTAACCGCGAAAGTGTTTAACTCGGCCGCGGCTCCCCCCAGTTTAGGGAGTCGCGTAATATCCTCTAAGGCCTGATCTATAACCGCCTCTGGCCTACCATAACACTGTTCTAGTGTGTCCATAATTTTGTTAGGTTCCGTCGCGACGCCTAACAATGCAATAACAGCTTGTCTCGCTTCTCCCTTTAGACAGTTACGTAAACGTACTAAGTTTTCCCATGGCGAGATTTTATACAGCGCTGTCGACTCGCGCATCGCCGCTTTAAACGGTAGCCACTCTCCGAAGGCTCCGCTAAAGGCCGGTAACTCTAACGATTGACGTGACGGTGCACGATTACGCGTCATGTGTTCCATTGCCTCGGCTAATCGTTCAATAGCCCTATTTTTGTAACGCGTAGGTGTAGGTGACCTATCCCTATCGGGAGACCTAGTTTTTCTCTCTAAGGTAACGTGATTGTGTAAGCCTCGTTCCGTTTCTTTATCGCGCCTAACGGGAGATGCTTCACGTCTTAAATCCCTATTGTTCCTAGGTGACGGTTCGCGTCTCAATTCCCTATTGTTCCTAGGTGACGGTTCGCGCCTCAATTCTCTATTGTTCCTAGGTGACGGTTCGCGTCCCTTATACCGTGCCAATAGTGGCTTCGACCTAACGGTAACTAGAGTCTCGTTATCGGTATCCGGTTGATCCCGAGACTCCCCCCGTAGCGTGCTCTCGTGAAGCCAATAATTAACACGCGTGTTGGCTTCTACAGTGTCATCGCCGCAGACACTATTAGCTTCTTCCCTAATCGCAGCTACGTCTACCGCTAACCTTTTCTGAACTAACCTAGCCTCCATACGTAATTCTTCGCGACGTAATTTTGCTTCCTCCCGGTGTAGACGTATCAAGCGCTCTTCCGCTTCGAGCTCGGCTTGATGTATTCTCGCCGTCGTACTTGCCGTGGATCGTTGCGAACGTATAGAATGCGCACGTGACGCGGGTCGCGTCGGCGGTGGCGCCATAACGGTTTGCGTCGTGGTATTTTCCGGTGGTTCGGTGTGTGCAGAGGGTGACGCGGGGTAATCTTCGTAAACCCCTAATTCTTTCTCTACACTACTAGGGCCAGGAGCCGCCCCCGCAGCAGTCTGGCTACGTGTGTTCGGCATAGCAATGCCCCTACAGTCCCTAACTATTCCTAACCCCTAACAATCCGAAGGGAGGGCTCGGTGTAAACCGAGATATGCTCCCCGCGGGATGGAATAATAAGGATGGGTGAGGGTGGGATCTACCCAGCAGAGGGGAGTATACGGTGACAGGGCGCTCGGTGATCGGCGGGAATGTCCGACCACCATTGGCAGTGCCTACAGTCCGGCCCCTGCACCGTACGAACACCCGTACTGGCGTAGAAGTGCTATTCGGTCCCCGTCAGACCGGTGGCGTCGCACAAAAATACCACACCGCCTAGGCGTTAACTTGCTTCCTTCGCCGTTTAACACCGCTAGGTGGCTAGGGAACGCAAGCCGCGGACAAACCGCGTTAATACCGTTTTTCTTTCTTCTGGTTATACGACGCTGACACCGACGCTGGAGTGGTCCCGGCGTCGGAACCCTTCAAGCGCCTGCCCGTTGCGTCGCACCGTTGGGTGATCTTGAAGTGCCGCTTCTGGCCTCTTCGTCCTCAGACAATCACGCCGCAGGAACCGATGGCTAGTGGTATATATCGGACCACTAGCGAGTGAGAGGGGCCCTGGTTCCCTCTCAAAGCGCAACGTTTCTTCACTAACGTTTTCGCGCGCTTTCACGATGACACACGACGTATTCGAACACGGAGTTGTAGCGCAGCCCGCAGCAACCCGTCGATCTGCGTCCGTACTAACACAGCGGATACGGTACGCAGATATCCTTCCTTCGACGGTGAGGCTTCAAGCGTTCACTGCACGACGCTTCCGATGATGAATGAGCCGATCTTGAAATCCCAGAAGATCCGGCTACCGATGGAGCAGACTGTTTTATTCGGCTCTCGAAGGGCCAGACTACTTGTTGGGTCTGGTCAATGAAAACTCAACTTTACTTGTGTGGACTGTATATTTGCTTGGTTCGTATTTACAATTGCTCCAGCGTAACGTCTAATAGATGTTACTGGTACGACGTGGTCATGCCCGACTGCCATGTGGCACGCATTTTATGTCCTTTTAACATCTGGCACCCAGTGCCCGCTTAACAAAGCCTATTCGTTGCGTCCAGTGACGCTTAGACAAAGATACTTATATATTGCTGTCCCTGTCTTACATTCTAAACAATAGGCTATACATTCTTAACAATAACAAGTTCAGTTTACTTATCTTATCTTACTTTACGATCTTATTCTAACATGCATAACTAGTTTTCTATCTACTTAACTTAGCATGGTAAAATAACACGTTTACATAGTTAAAATATTTACATGTCTTAGGGGGCTCATCTGTCCTTAACAGACTTTCACATGCTACCGTCCAGTGGTCATGCTGGCATTCGGCGCATGCTGAATAATATACGTCGTCGATACTTTTGGCCAGATCTCGAAAAAGACGTAACCGATTTTGTGAGTAGGTGTAGTGATTGTCAAAGACAAAAACATTATAAGGACATAAAGCAACCCATGGTTATAACTAATATAAGAAATTCAGCTTTTGATAGAGTATTTTTAGATTTAGTAGGCCCTATAAGTAGTGATAGTAGTAATTTTGTATACATATTGACTATTCAATGCGATTTGACGAAATACGTTGAGGCTTATCCTATCACGGCTAAGGATACAGTTACAGTAGCAACGGCTTTCGTAAATAATTTTATTTTGCGATATGGCATTCCACGTGAAATAATAACTGATAGAGGAACTGAATTTATTTCTTCTACAATGCAAGAGGTTTGCAAACTTTTAGGTATAAAACAATTAAAATCAACCGCATACCATCATCAGACAATAGGTGCTTTAGAAAACAGTCATAAACATTTAGGTGCATATTTGAGAATTCAAACTCAAAACAATCCGCAAAATTGGAGTTCATGGTTACCCTACTGGAGTTTTGCTTATAACACAACCGTGCATAGTGTAACGCAGTACACTCCGTATGAGTTGGTTTTCGGCAAACACTGCAATATTCCGAGTAATCTAACATGTACTTTGGATCCGATGTATAATTATTCTGATTATCCGTATGAATTAAAATATAGGTTACAAAAATCTCAATTAGAAGCTAAAGAAAATTTAAAACAAAGCAAATTGAATAGGAAATTGTATTATGATAGTGATAAGAATGTAATAGAGTATAAGCCAGGCGATTTAGTTTTAGTTAAAAATGAAGCTAGTAAAAGTAAATTAGATCCAATATATATAGGTCCCTATAGAGTTGTAAAAGATGTTGAACCGAATGTTATTATATTAGATAATGAAAAGGAGAGGTTAATTCATAAGAATAGGACTAAGAAATATATTGCGTAAGATAATTTGTATGTTTTGATAAGTATTTTTGTAATTTAAAAAAAAAATGTTTAATGTAATTTTTTTTTTCTTTTTTTGGATGGGCATGTGGTGTAGTAGTAAGCATTTAATATTGTAGCATAATATATTGTTATAGTAAGCATAGATATAACTAGGTTATAAGGCGGACAGTCTGTAATTAAGTGTAGAACAATAAACACACATAATGGAGTAACTGCATTTTCATTGACGTATGAGAGACGTCACCACAATATTGAATTGCGCAGTGGCGCCGGGCGGAACGTTGGGAAACATATTGTCTCGGGGGGTGTGAAGTAATAACGACAGATCAGACGGAACCTGTGAATTGCATCTGTCATTTGTCAATCTGTCATCTATGTTTAGTATACGAACTCTTTGGTTTGATCTATTAATAATCTGACCATAAACAATTAACAGGAAGAGAGAGAGAGAAATTGAACTGTGACGTCACAGAGTTGCAACCGATCACAGAGCGTTAGCTTAGCAATTATCTTTCATAAAAAAAATAGGTTACATCTTGTAAATTTTGCTAAAATCATACATTTTTTAGTTTAAAATAAAGTGTAATATGCTTTTTTACGCTATTACCAGATAGGATGACCACCATTCGAAGTATATTTTCAATGTTGTCAAGTATCCTACTGCTAACGGATAAAACTCGCAACTCAAATTATCATACATCAATTAATTGTAAACTGTTATATGATGGAATGACGTACTCTATCCTATTATAAATGCGAAAGTTTGTGGATGGATATTTGTTACTCTTTCTAGGGTACTGTTTTCCCAATATCCCCACGGGAACCGTGCCTACGCGGAGCGCGGCCAGTATTGTATGCATACATACCTATGCGCAGTGTCGGTGGCCTGCGAGAGCGCGCACTGCAACACTGTGCAGTCGGCCTGCAGCCGCGAGCACTGCGCCCGGGACGCCGCCAGGCGAGCCGATAGAGCGCTGCCTGACAATTATACGTCAAAGTCTTTTATTTCATTCAATTTTTTATTTGTAGTGGTAGGCCTCTATTGCAGGGGGCCGCCTGAGGAAGTACCACACCTTTGCCAGTTATTCATCCGCCAAGCAGTAATTTGCAAACATTACTGTGTTCCGGTATGAAGGGCAAAGTTACCAATTACTGGGCATGATGAGATTCAACAGCTTATATCTCAGGGTAACAGGCGCAGTGCAGTGCCATGCAGAATTTTGAATTTTAAAACACTGAGTGGCACTGTGTCTGATATGGGCAAACATGATGCTTACCATCAGGCACCTGATTTGCTCGTCTTGTCACTCACTAACAAAAAAAAAAGAATTAGGGCTTATGAAGACTTTTACAAGTCAATTTTATTTTATTTAAATTTTAAAACAGACAGTGTCCATATTGTATTAGTAACAAAAAAAAATCTTAAAATCTATGTTAGTAAATAAAATGAAAAAGAAAATCGAGCCAATATTATTTGGCAGTGGACCAGCACGCTCCATGCATAGTAGCCCAACGCCACATAAAGCGGTCGTCAGTACGTGCCCCAAACACACTCAGAATTCTGTTGTTGCTGGTCCGCAGCCGCGACATCATGGAGGACGCTCTTTTGCGCAGTATTGCATGAAACCCCTCTACAAATGAAGCGTTCGGTGAGGTACCTCTACAAGAAGAACGCACAACAAATTTGTAGGGCTTCAGGTCTGATAGTTTAACTATATTAGGTTTGGTTACATTTGTTGAAGAGGTACCGCGTACAAATATGTTCAGGCGTCTTTGTTTTCTATGTACTGGTTGACTTCATAATAAAAGGTAGACTTTCTCCGGATTCTCTCAGGAAGTTGGTATGAGATTGTTTATTGTGTAGTTACAGATACTAATTTTGAAGTTCTTTGGCAATGTCTTTATAATATCTTTAGGATAGGATATCTAGTTACCAGCTGTAAGAGCCGACTATCGTAAAACCATCAAACTGCGCTCGCCAACCCGCCAGCCAAGCGTGAGTAACGGCAAACCCCCCGCCCACTTATGGGGAAGGCACATGTCCAGCAGTGGACTTCCAACGTCTGTTACAATGATGATGATTATCTTTAGGATATCAGCAGGGAATAGTTGAGAGAAGAGCTGGCGGCTCGTCGCTCGTCAATAATGTCAAGGCAGGCGATCGTTTCCAATTGCCCAACTCTTACGAGGCTGGTGTCATGGAGAGGGACATACACACACTCACCCTCAATCACTTACACACAACATACACAGACACATACATTTAAATTTAGCATGAATGAAATAATTGTAATATATCGGTCTGGCAATTTTGAATCTTTAATATTATAAAGAATTAATTTTAATGTAATAAAGATCTTTTGAGTTGATTTCATAAATTATAATGTAAATGTAATTAAGTAGAGGACAAAGATGCCTGGAAACTTCTGCATAGCTGCCTCGCGGCACCTTCAATGAAAACGAATGTAACCAAACCAAATATTGTGAAACTATCGGTTGAAAAAATTAAGCCCTACAAGTTTCTTGTGCGTTCTTCTTGTAGAGGTATCTTTCCGAACGCACGGTAGACTCAGTACTGTTTATCTTTATTGACATGCAAAAGTGTCAGATTATGACCTATTTGTATAAATCTGTTTGAGTTTGAGAGTTATTCTAATTGATATAAATTATTATTATATATATATTTTTTTTTTTATTTTTTTTTTATCTATACTATCTATACTAATCTATACTAATATTATAAAGAGAGAAACTTTGTTTTTTTGTTTTTTTGTTTTTTTGTTTTTTTGTTTGTAACGAATAGGCTCCGAAACTACTGGACCGATTTTAAAAATTCTTTCACTTATGGATAGCTTAATTCAGTGTGAGTGCCATAGGCTATATGAGATTTTGAAAAAAAATGGGGATCCGTAAGAAAACTGCAATATTGTGAACCAAGGTGTTACATAATATAATTACCATATTCATAAATTTGCGTGCGCTGTGAAATGCATTGATGGTAGAATAATATAATGTACTAGGGGTTTGTAGTACTTATCAATACCTACAAAACAGTATACATAGATTATATCCATCTTTTTTGGTTTAGTCACAATAATCGAAAAAGTGATTATTTTCATGCGGTGTGAAAACTATTGGTGGTAGAGTAAAGTAATGTACTAGGGGTTTGTAGTACTTATCAATACCTACAAAACAGTATACATAGATTATATCCATCTTTTTTGGTTTAGTCACAATAATCGAAAAACTGATTATTTTTCATGCGGTGTGAAAACTATTGGTGGTAGAGTAAAATAATGTACTAGGGGTTTGTAGTACTTATCAATACCTACAAAACAGTATACATAGATTATATCCATCTTTTTTGGTTTAGTCACAATAATCGAAAAAGTGATTATTTTTCATGCGGTGTGAAAACTATTGGTGGTAGAGTAAAGTAATGTACTAGGGGTTTGTAGTACTTATCAATACCTACAAAACAGTATACATAGATTATATCCATCTTTTTTGGTTTAGTCACAATAATCGAAAAAGTGATTATTTTTCATGCGGTGTGAAAACTATTGGTGGTAGAGTAAAGTAATGTACTAGGGGTTTGTAGTACTTATCAATACCTACAAAACAGTATACATAGATTATATCCATCTTTTTTGGTTTAGTCACAATAATCGAAAAACTGATTATTTTTCATGCGGTGTGAAAACTATTGGTGGTAGAGTAAAGTAATGTACTAGGGGTTTGTAGTACTTATCAATACCTACAAAACAGTATACATAGATTATATCCATCTTTTTTGGTTTAGTCACAATAATCGAAAAAGTGATTATTTTTCATGCGGTGTGAAAACTATTGGTGGTAGAGTAAAGTAATGTACTAGGGATTTGTAGTACTTATCAATACCTACAAAACAGTATACATAGATTATATCCATCTTTTTTGGTTTAGTCACAATAATCGAAAAAATTATTATTTTTCATGCGGTGTGAAAACTATTGGTGGTAGAGTAAAGTAATGTACTTGGGGTTTGTAGTACTTATCAATACCTACAAAACAGTATACATAGATTCTATCCATCTTTTTTGGTTTAGTCACAATAATCGAAAAAGTGATTATTTTTCATGCGGTGTGAAAACTATTGGTGGTAGAGTAAAGTAATGTACTAGGGGTTTGTAGTACTTATCAATACCTACAAAACAGTATACATAGATTATATCCATCTATTTTGCTTTAGTCACAATAATTGAAGCAGTGATTATTTTTCATGCGGTGTGAAAACTATTGGTGGTAGAGTAAAATAATGTACTAGGGGTTTGTAGTACTTATTAATACCTACAAAACAGTATACATAGATTATATCCATCTTTTTTGGTTTAGTCACAATAATCGAAGCAGTGATTATTTTTCATGCGGTGTGAAAACTATCGGTGGTAGATTAAAGTAATGTACTAGGGGATTGTATTAATTATCAATACCTACAAAACAGTATACAAAGATTATATCTATCTTTTTTGGTTTAGTCACAATAATCGAAAAAGTGATTATTTTTCATGCGGTGTGAAAACTATTGGTGGTAAAGTAATGTACTAGGGGTTTGTAGTACTTATCAATACCTACAAAACAGTATACATAGATTATATCCATCTTTTTTGGTTTAGTCACAATAATCGAAAAAGTGATTATTTTTCATGCGGTGTGAAAACTATTGGTGGTAGAGTAAAGTAATGTACTAGGGGTTTGTAGTACTTATCAATACCTACAAAACAGTATACATAGATTATATCCATCTTTTTTGGTTTAGTCACAATAATCGAAAAACTGATTATTTTTCATGCGGTGTGAAAACTATTGGTGGTAGAGTAAAGTAATGTACTAGGGGTTTGTAGTACTTATCAATACCTACAAAACAGTATACATAGATTATATCCATCTTTTTTGGTTTAGTCACAATAATCGAAAAAGTGATTATTTTTCATGCGGTGTGAAAACTATTGGTGGTAGAGTAAAGTAATGTACTAGGGGTTTGTAGTACTTATCAATACCTACAAAACAGTATACATAGATTATATCCATCTATTTTGGTTTAGTCACAATAATTGAAGCAGTGATTATTTTTCATGCGGTGTGAAAACTATTGGTGGTAGAGTAAAATAATGTACTAGGGGTTTGTAGTACTTATTAATACCTACAAAACAGTATACATAGATTATATCCATCTTTTTTGGTTTAGTCACAATAATCGAAGCAGTGATTATTTTTCATGCGGTGTGAAAACTATCGGTGGTAGATTAAAGTAATTTACTAGGGGATTGTATTAATTATCAATACCTACAAAACAGTATACATAGATTATATCCATCTTTTCTGGTTTAGTCACAATAATCGAAGCAGTGATTATTTTTCATGTGGTGTGAAAAGTATTGGTGGTAGA
Source organism: Hemistola chrysoprasaria (assembly GCA_947063395.1). Classification (NCBI taxonomy): domain Eukaryota; kingdom Metazoa; phylum Arthropoda; class Insecta; order Lepidoptera; family Geometridae; genus Hemistola; species Hemistola chrysoprasaria. Next base: position 221,134 of record OX346738.1, on the reverse strand, counting down.
ATAAAGTAATGTACTAGGGGTTTGTAGTACTCATCAATATCTTCAAATTAGCCCACGATAAATTATAACATGTGTTAAGGTTTGGTCATTGTAACAGAAATAGTCATTAATTTGCGAGCGCTGCGTAAACCATTAGGGTTATATTTATTAAAATACAATGTATCACGAATTTACTCCTGATAAACGTCCACTATACCTACTTCTGCTACCCGTGCGAAGCCGGGGCGGGTCGCTAGTATTAATATATTTTTCTTCACTCATATCCTATTTTTAGTACCTAGGAATGAGTTTAATATCAAATTTAACTAGGTATTTTTGTCTAATTAATACTTACAACCTATACAATAATATTAAAATGTTTAATAAAAGAAGAAAAGAAAGTTGGTATCACAGATACCAACGGTCCTACCTACCCTGTTATATTTGTTTATATACACATAATTTGTAAGTACCTAAAGGCATGTATTCATAATGGTAAATAAAGATTTTTTATTAAAAAAAAAAAAAAAACCGGCCCTGTGCGTTCGGGCCATCATAGTGTCGTAGTTAGAGAGCCACTCACCATCCAGACTGGCCGCGAGCAGAGCCTCCCTCAGGTCGGCCTGCGCACACACCTCCACAGCCAACTGTTCCGCGCCCGCTGTGCACCACGCCTGCTGACAACCTTACAACGTCACGCCTTCTGCTCGATACTTAACTATAATAAGGGCTATATTTCACCGGGACACTATGGCGGCGCAACCAGTTACGCCACAGAACGAGACAGAACGAGTTACGCCACGAAGAGATAGCACTACTGCTGTATGTACGTAGGAAAAGAGAGTTCAAGAGAAAAGAGAAACAGTGGTGGGTTCATCCTCACATAGCCGATCGCTGTAAGAAAGGACAGCGGCCGGAGTGGCGGCCCAGTGAGTGAGACACCCTGTAGCGCTGTAGTAGTTAGTGGCGCCGCGACCAGTAACATTCTGTGCACGCGGCCGAGTTGGTGGCGCCGCCAAATTGGTTGCGCAACCAAATGGACACCAGGTGAGTAACTCTCTATAGAGCTGTATACATTTATTAATTTATTTAACATGCAATTTATCATACAAAACAATGGTCCCCAAACTAGGTGAGATCTGTATTTTGGGTTCTTCCCAAATGAACAATATCAATTATGAAATTTTCACAAGTCACTAAATATAGTATATAATTACAATGTAAGATAATAAATTTATACAAGTAGGTAGGTTTTCTGAGATATTTTGTTGGTAGCGGCGACCGGTTGCGCCGCCATGGTGTCCCGGTGAAATATAGCCCTAACTTAAAAATGGCTATAGCCAACAGAGACGAAGCCGTGGTGTCATCACTGCTGGGGATCATTAAAGACCTATAGCTTTATCCGACCCTTATCATTATTTTTTTTTTTTTTTTTTTCACATATAAAATTATGTAACATGTCCTTAAAGTATTGTATCAGCGTTATTTTATTTATATACTATATTAATATTATATATTATAATATTTTCTCAGAACGGTGTGGCAATCCTGTTGCACGCACTGTTACAATAAGCTAAAATATTATAATCATAATTTTGTTAACTTAAAATATGGCATAGAGTAGTGTCCATGGTGTGTAATAAATAAATAAAAAAATACATCACGCTTTTGTCACCAAGGGGTAGCCAGATTAACTCTTTAATAGTACACCAAAGACAAGAAACCTTAAGGTGCTGGGTGGTTGGGCCGACATCACTTCCCCACACAAACTTTGAGTAACCAATGACGATTATAGAACAGATATAACTTTCTTCATTAGTGTTTTATTTTAATTAACAACTGATCATAACATAAAATAACATACATTCACGCCTTTTTCCCGAAGGGGTAGGCAGAGATGTACCCAGGAATCAGTCCCATAGTAGATACACCCACATTTCGCCAGTATGTTATTGGTCCCATGTAATAGGGGGCGAGCCTATTGCCATCTACCGGGCACAGTTCCAGACTCCAGGCAGTTATTGAGATAATTCCTAATGGAAAAATCCAATAATTAACACTTTGCCTGACCCGGGGATCGAACCAGGGACATCTTGATTGGCAGTCGAGCATGCGCCCACTACGCCACCGAGGCAGTCGAATCGAGGTATTTATTATGTTTAGATAAAATAAAAAATATCTTTGAATCTTTGATATTATAAATCCATTGTTATATTCACCTCGTCATTACGAGGATTAGAGTCGCTTCCTTCTGTCCGTTTCAGTTTCACTCTCGACGCTATCTTCGCTTCACGAGACTCGCACCGACCTGCAACACAGGGTGACCTTTCATTTTATACAAAACGGTATGACCCTGACTGCCTCGTTGGCGTAGAGGGCGCATGCTCGACTGCCAATCAAGAGGTCCCGGGTTCGATCCCCAGGTCAGGCAGTGTTTAATATTGGGTTTTTCCATTAGGAATTATCTCAATAACTGCCTGGAGTCTGGAACTGTGCCCGGTAGATGGCAATAGGCTCGCCCCCTATTACATGGGACCAATAACATACTGGCGAAATGTGGGTGTATCTACTATGGGACAGTCCTGGGTACACCTCTGCCTACCCCTTCGGGAAAAAGGCGTGAATGTATGTATGTATATGGTATGACCCTGTTACTGTATAAAACTCTAATTATTACACCACTAACAAAACCTTCACTATACTACTCCTAATACTATTTAAAAGGCGAGTATCCAGGATGTATGGATGTTTGTTACTCTTTCACGTCAAAACTAATAAACCGATTGGGCTGAAATGTAGGTAAGTAGATAGTTTAGACCTATTTTTTGGTAGTGGTAGGCCTCTTTAGCAGGGGCCGCCTGGGGAAGTACCACACCTTTGCCAGTTATTCGTATGCCAAGCAGTAATGTGCAAACATTTCTGTGTTCCGGTTTGACGGACAATGTTACCAGCGAAATTATTGGGCATGACGAGTTTCAAAATCTAATAACTGAGTGACAGGCGCAGTGCAGTGCCGCGCAGAATTTTGTATTTTGAAACACTGGGTGGCACTGTGTCTGATATGGGCAATCATGATGCTTACCATCAGGCACCTGATTTGCTCGTTGAAATAAAACACAGGGTACATTTCATCCCGATTTCCGAGCGGAACAAAGACTAACCGGATGAAACCGCTGGACACGTCTAGTGAATGATATATTTACCAATAGATGGCGCCGTATACAGCTTGTTATCGGATCCATGTTGTCTGTAGCAGCTCTCGGAGCCCTCCGTACCCCGCGCCCCCCGCGCCTCCCGCGCCTCCCGCGCCTCCTGGCAACATCTGGGGTATCACGGACAACGGGTTACTAAACTGCATAGTAACAGTAAGGGAGCACACATCTATCCGTCAACCGTCAACAGTGAACAGGTCAAAAAGTGAAAAGTCAATTCAATTCTTATTTTGTGGCTTGTGAAAGTGCTTGTATAACACCACAACTTTGTCAATGACACGTAGGGAGATTGGACATCAAACGAAGGAAATTAAACAATAAGTGCTTTTGAATTTTGAACACAATCAACAATCATATATATTCTACAGATTGATAATAAACTATAATAATAAGCAACACTAGAAATAAATATCAAAATAAAACTCATAACTCCTTTTTGATAAATCAAAAAAGATTTATTCAAATAGGTCACAATCTGACATATTTGTACGTCAATGAAGATAAACAGTACTGAGTCTACCGTGCGTTCGGAAAGATACCTCTACAAGAAGAACGCACAAGAAACTTGTAGGGCTTAATTTTTTCAACAGATAGTTTTACAATATTTGGTTTGGTTACATTCGTTTTCTTTGAATGCAGAAGTTTCCAGGCATCTTTGTCCTCTATGTACTGGTTGACTTTATAATAAGCCTTCCTTAGTAAAGTAGATTTTATATAGGTTTTGAATTTACAGGTTTTAATTTATATTTAGATGTCCCGGGTTCGATCCCCAGCGAGGGCAGTGTTAAATATTGAATTTTTCCATTAGGAATTATTTCAATAACTGCCTGGAGACTGGAACTGTGCCCGGTAGATGGCAATAGGCTCGCCCCCTATTACATGGGACCTTTAACATACTGACGAAATGTGGATATGTACCCACTATGGGACTGAGTCCTGGGTACACCTCTGCCTACCCCTTCGGGAAAAAGGCCCTGTGACAGATGGACGAGCAGCGGAGGCTTAGTTATAGGGTTCTTTGGCATCCTTTGGATACGGAACTATAAAAAAACTCAAACTCAAACTCAGGTGATTAGTATACGCTGTTTTGATCATTATCATCTTAGCCATAGGACGTCCACTGCTGAACATAGGCCTCCCCCATAGATTTCCATCCAGACCGTTTGTAAGCGGCCCGCCTCAGATTATAATCTTATCAGATCGTCTGTCCACCTTGTGGGTGGACGTCCTACGTTGCACTTGCCGGTCCGTGATCGTAATCGAGGGTGAGGTCATTTTGATACAAGAGTTGTTTTTATAAAATTATGAAATTAATACCATAATAATGAAAAAAATCTTATTTTATTATTTACTAGCGACCCGCCCCGGCTTCGCACGGGTAGCAGAAGTAGGTATAGTGGACGTTTATCAGGAGTAAATTCGTGATACATTGTATTTTAATAATTATAACCCTAATGGTTTACGCAGCGCACGCAAATTAATGACTATTTCTGTTACAATGACCAAACCTTAACACATGTTATAATTTATCGTGGGCTATTTTGAAGATATTGATGAGTACTACAAACCCCTAGTACATTACTTTATTCTACCACCAATAGTTTTCACACCGCATGAAAAATAATCACTGCTTCAATTATTGTGACTAAACCAAAATAGATGGATATAATCTATGTATACTGTTTTGTAGGTATTGATAAGTACTACAAACCCTAGTACATTACTTTACTCTACCACCAATAGTTTTCACACCGCATGAAAAATAATCACTTTTTCGATTATTGTGACTAAACCAAAAAAGATGGATATAATCTATGTATACTGTTTTGTAGGTATTGATAAGTACTACAAACCCCTAGTGCATTACTTTACTCTACCACCAATAGTTTTCATACCGCATGAAAAATAATCACTTTTTCGATTATTGTGACTAAACCAAAAAAGATGGATATAATCTATGTATACTGTTTTGTAGGTATTGATAAGTACTACAAACCCCTAGTACATTACTTTACTCTACCACCAATAGTTTTCACACCGCATGAAAAATAATCACTTTTTCGATTATTGTGACTAAACCAAAAAAGATGGATATAATCTATGTATACTGTTTTGTAGGTATTGATAAGTACTACAAACCCCTAGTACATTACTTTACTCTACCACCAATAGTTTTCACACCGCATGAAAAATAATCACTTTTTCGATTATTGTGACTAAACCAAAAAAGATGGATATAATCTATGTATACTGTTTTGTAGGTATTGATAAGTACTACAAACCCCTAGTACATTACTTTACTCTACCACCAATAGTTTTCACACCGCATGAAAAATAATCACTTTTTCGATTATTGTGACTAAACCAAAAAAGATGGATATAATCTATGTATACTGTTTTGTAGGTATTGATAAGTACTACAAACCCCTAGTACATTACTTTACTCTACCACCAATAGTTTTCACACCGCATGAAAAATAATCACTTTTTCGATTATTGTGACTAAACCAAAAAAGATGGATATAATCTATGTATACTGTTTTGTAGGTATTGATAAGTACTACAAACCCCTAGTACATTACTTTACTCTACCACCAATAGTTTTCACACCGCATGAAAAATAATCACTTTTTCGATTATTGTGACTAAACCAAAAAAGATGGATATAATCTATGTATACTGTTTTGTAGGTATTAATAAGTACTACAAACCCCTATTACATTACTTTACTCTACCACCAATAGTTTTCACACCGCATGAAAAATAATCACTTTTTCGATTATTGTGACTAAACCAAAAAAGATGGATATAATCTATGTATACTGTTTTGTAGGTATTGATAAGTACTACAAACCCCTAGTACATTACTTTACTCTACCACCAATAGTTTTCACACCGCATGAAAATAATCACTTTTTCGATTATTGTGACTAAACCAAAAAAGATGGATATAATCTATGTATACTGTTTTGTAGGTATTGATAAGTACTACAAACCCCTAGTACATTATATTATTCTACCATCAATGCATTTCACAGCGCACGCAAATTTATGAATATGGTAATTATATTATGTGACACCTTGGTTCACAATATTGCAGTTTTCTTACGGATCCCTAATATTTTTCAAAATCTCATATAGCCTATGTCACTCACACTGAATTAAGCTATCCATAAGTGAAAGAATTTTTAAAATCGGTCCAGTAGTTTCGGAGCCTATTCGTTACAAACAAAAAAACAAAAAAACAAAGTTTCTCTCTTTATAATATTAGTATAGAAAGTGGCATACTAATGTTCAACGCGTCTTCAGCAGTTTCTCTCAACAACTTACCGAGCAGTGCTGAGACAGATCTCAGAATCTCTCTCAGACAGATTGAGGCTGGTATCCTGATCTGTGACGTCATTCGCCACCGACACCTCCACCTCTACCGTCTCTCTGCAACCACGTCACACTTATATTATTATACAGGTAGAAGTTTGTATGGATGGATGGATGTTTGTTACTCTTGCACACCAAAACTTTTTGTAGTGGTAGGCCTCTTTTGCAGGGGGCCGCCTGGGGAAGTACCACACCTTTGCCAGTTATTCATCCGCCAAGCAGTAATGTGCAAACATTACTGTGTTCCGGTCTGAAGGGCAATGTTACCAGCGAAATTACTGGGCATGACGAGATTCAACAACTAATATCTCAGGGTGACAGGCGCAGTGCAGTGCCACGCAGAATTTTGAATTATAAAACACTGGGTGGCACTGTGTCTGATATGGGCAATCATGATGCTTACCATCAGGCACCTGATTTGCTCGTCTTGTCACTCAATATCATAAAAAAAAACTACTGAATAACACATAATGAGATTATGTAGGGTCAGTCGTTACGTCATGTTGGAAGCCTTGTAGGAATCTTGGCGACCTGACGATATGGGTTGTCCACATAACACATACGAATTGGCTCGAGCTGTGTAATTGGGGTAACCCTTTATGTAGAGTATACATTCAAATTATTCTAATATCCCCATATTCCAATGGCAACGAAGACTATGCGTGTGAAACCGCAGGCGCAGCTAGTGAATCCTAGTATAATCCAAGTGTATACCTGTTGGGATCCACCTTCTCCTGAGGAGTGGTCAGCTCGGAGCTGTCTGCATCCAGGTCTCCCGCTGGCTGAGTCGTTGAATCACATTCATCTATAATGGAACATAACAAAAGAGTTTTATATCGATATTCGCGGAACTCTATCTGGGTAAAACCGCGGGGTACAGTTAGTTAGGCCTATATCATCATCATCTCAGCCATAGGACGTCCACTGCTGAACATAGGTCTCCCCCATAGATTTCCATCCAGTCCGGTTGTCAGCGACCTGCATCCAGCGCGTTCCTGCCTTTCTTATCAGAACGGTCCGTGGTCTCCATTCAAGAACTTTACTATCGGCCATCAGTTAACCTGCTATGTGCCGCCCATTGCCACTTCAACATGCTAATCCTCTGGGCTATGAGTGTAACTTTCGTTCGTCTACGGATCTCCTTATTTCTAATTCAATCGTGCAGAGAAATCTCGAGCATAGCCCTCTCCATAGCTCGTTGCGCTACTTTGAGCTTACTGATGAGGCCCACAGTAAAAGACCGATAAAATATGTTACTTAATAATTCTCACCAGACACTTCCTCCTCAGGTATTGCCCTGTTATGTTTATCAGCCGCCCTCCTCCTGACCAGCTCAGCAATGACCCCATGCAGCTCGGCGAGCCTTGCATCATGAGCTCTTGCTGCGGTGGCCGCTCGCTGCCGCTCTGCAGCCAGGGTCCGAGCGAGCGCGTCACGTTCAGCTCGGATTGATGATATGTCTTCGGCGCGACTGCTTTGTGTTGCTACCTGTAATAAGATTGACTACTAAGTACTCTGGGATAACAGGCCATAGAATAGTTGTTTACCCTCTCTACCCGTGGTTGCCGTGGCGGCCGGCTAAGGGTTATCAGATCCACAGGGCGGGCAGTAGCGTCCTCTTTGTATAAATACTACTTTGTACATTTTGTAGTGGTAGGCCTCTTTAGCAGGGGGCCGCCTGGGGAAGTACCACACCTTTGCCAGTTATTCACCCGCCAAGCAGTAATGTGCAAACATTACTGTGTTCCGGTCTGAAGGGCAACGTTACCAGCGAAATTACTGGGCATGACGAGATTCAACAACTAATATCTCAGGGTGACAGGCGCAGTGCAGTGCCGCGCAGAATTTTGAATTCTAAAACACTGGGTGGCACTGTGTCTGATATGGGCAATCATGATGCTTACCATCAGGCACCTGATTTGCTCGTCTTGTCATTCATTATCATAAAAAAAAAAATACCATTGAACTGCGCTCGTCTGAGTATTGACAAAACTCACCGTTATTGGGCAGGCCTATGACCAGCAGTGGACTTTCTGCTGGTGAGATGATGATTACTACAAGGGTGTACGAGTATATTGTGTTAATGCAGAGTCCCTGGTTCAAATCTCAATCGGACTTTTCACCTGGGCGCTACCGTGATTTGAATGTCAGATTAGACTGAAGGTCCCGGCTGTTTCCTATAAGATATGAAGGGGGCAGTCGTTGACTCATGTCGGCGGCCTTGTAAGGAATCTTGGCGATCTGAAACTGACAATTTGGGTTGTCCACATAATGAATTGACTCGAGCAATGTGATTGGGGAAACCGTTTATGTCAGGGTATACCATAAAGTAATTATTTTATTATTATATAAAACACTTAAAAACATACACATAATTGCAAAACTCTAGTCGAAAGGCAGCCTTTAAAGTATTCAAACTCTAATTCATCTGTTTAGGTTAGTCTCAAAAAACGCTCTCATTCGTCAATGAAGCTAAAGACAAACCAATGTGTAAGTCACCTCAGTTCATCATACCGTCAACGTACCAATATCCCAGTCAATCCATTCTGCCCCGGCACCGGCGGCGCCGTCACCGGCCTCAAGCTCGAGTACCTCCACGACGACTCTCTGGACATCTCTTCCTCCCCCACATTCGGACAACATAGATACCAACTCCTACTCCTCCTTACTCCTGACGCTTCCAGCTGCGTCAACGGCAACCGTCCAACGACCTCCAACTCAGCAAGCAACGGTTCCTTTTCTTTCGTTTCCGGCATTGGGAAGGTACCCGCCGTTGAGTACGTCTCCCCTTTTCTTTGGAATTCAGTGCATAGTTCTTTCCTTTCGTGGTATTCTGGTAAGCTGAGCTGTCGGTCGCGGAATGGAGGTATTTCTCGTAACGGGGCGTCGTTGATGGCACTGTTGGCTTCGACATATTCGCTGAGGTCGTCAGGGTTGTCGGGCTTACGTTTGAAACGTTCTAAGTCGGCGTAATAGTAAGCAGTCGAACGAGGAGGTTCGGCGGAAGCTGTTCTCGTACCGGCCATGGTTACATCTTCGACTGTCAGCTGGGTCTGTTTCACTTTACATTATTATGAGTAACTATCGCGAAACCCTAAGAAATTGCAACTTTATGTTTGCTTTTGGATCTGCAGTGGTTTGTATTTTACAAAGATGTTCGGTTTCACCGACATAGACATGGTTTTCGTAGAAATATTGCCATTAAAACTAGGTATTTTCTTCAAGGTACCATCTATCTCTAAATGAATACATTATGAAAAGTAAGTCTTTGTTTTGTACCTATTAACATAGACATCAGACCATTGTACAAAAAATATGAATTACGTAAAATTATCAGGAAATTAATACGACTACAATTACGATACATTTTATATAGGACAACTTTGGAATTAGAACAAAAAGAATGAAACTGTAAAATCAATTCATGAAACCGCGTCACAAATATCGGAATTAACAACGTCCTCCTTTTTTGAAGTCGGTTAAAATAACAAAAAAATATATAGGCAGAGACTATTTCTCTCCACTTGCTACGATCCTGACATTCGGCTTTCGCTTCTTTTCATGACATTCTTTATACTTTCTCGTCGGTTGTTGGTACTTTTGACCTGACCTTTCGATAAAACAACATCAATTTGTTCATGAAACGCCTAGGTACGATAGAATTGTTCCACCCTGCCCCACCAAGCCGCCCCACCGCCCCACTGGTGGGGCATAGAAATATGGGAAGTAGCAAAGTAGCCTTTAAAATCGAAAGTCGACGAATTAAGAACCTCCTCCTTTTTGAAATCGGTTAATTAATAAGAAAAATGATCCGCAGACAAGCAAAATCATCAAGAGAAATAAATCCATTAAATAAACTCCGGACTCCAGAAATAGCTTACGTTTCAAAGTGAAGGTAAATTGGTCGCAATAAATCGCTCCCAATTTGTCCCCCACTCTATTCCGTAAATTGGGAACTCGATTTTATTTGCTCCTTTAGTTGGCACTAGGGACGTCCTTTGACAATAAACATCGATATCGATTATAACGATTTTATCGCAGTTTTCGTATCTACATGTATTACTTACTTTAAGAGTAAAACGTGGTCTAAATTATACACTTACGAGTATAACCAGAGTCAGAGAAGTCTTACAAAATCCCAGCTGTCACTAGTGGATTCTGGGTGATAAAACAAGTGGGAACAACCCTAATCTACTCGTCCGATTTTGATGGATGAGATCCATCTAATCGGTTTAGTAATTTTGTTAGAAGGTGTCACTACTTTCTATTCCATATTTCTCACTCTCTGTCTGTTTGACTATGTAATAACACTTGAAGGTTTTAATCTAAAGCCTAAATCATAAAATATATCAGCCAGGATTACACTAGAGGACAAACGTAGTAATGTTGTATAGTTCGACACAAAAGAGTAGAAACGGAACTAAATTAAAGTGTATGTGTTGATGAAATTGTTTTTACTCTTGTAAAAGACAGTGGCGCCCCCATTATTTTCTACTCTTTTGTGTCGAACTATACGACAACTAAGTGCGAATGTCCCGAACAATGCCGTGGAACATTGACGCATTGGCTCGCTCTCGGAGCGAGCAACATGTCCCGCGTCACGAAAAATGTTGCGGAACTTGTTGCGGGACACTGCAACGTTGCAACGACACGTACACAATGTCCTCTAGTGAATCCGTGGCTTTAAGATCAGCCTTCCTAAGTTTAAGCCTCCACTTCTCTCTGGACTCGACCTCGTCTTCGATAGTTTCCGAAACTATCGATAGTTTCCGAAGACAAAACGAATATGAATCTTTAATAAATTAGAAATATCGATTGATTTTGGGATTCTACTATAGATAAGCGCACTATCGATAGTTGTGCAACACTATGTGAAACTCATAGCAATAAGCTGAAAAAACATTTTACCGCATGAAGGTCTCATCCACAGATAAATAAACATAAAAGACGCCGGTTAAATTTAACAAAATCGCCAATACGTTTTGCCCAAAGGGGTAAGCAAGACAGTGGTCTTGCTTGAGTCCTGGGAGTGGAGTGGAGCCCTGGGTCCTGGGTACCTACTCCTTGCAATTTATGTTTTTAGATCTCTGTGATCTAAAAACTGTGCCTTCTCTTACCGTCTACCACACACAGATTTTCATTGAGAAAATTCCGAATGGAAAAATCCAATAACACTTTTTGCCTGACCAGAGCATCGAACCCAGGACGGCAGTAGCACATGCGACCACCAAGCCACATAGTACTGAGGCCGCGGCTAGTTCTTATGGGATCTTTTGACTTCAAATATATTCGTGTCACGTGCGAACATTGACTCTAATGAGAAACGAAACGGTGCGGAACCGGCTGTTATGCAGCACATGCATAACCTTGGCGCAAGCATACCCCGACAACGACGTCTTTATGTAGAGTAGTCTATGGTCTCACCCGAGCACGGCCCCCTCGGGTATAGTACAGTGTGCACATTGCTTAATCAACACAAAAATGTCCTAATTTCCACCAGACATTCCTTCAACCATTTCCAAAGGCAAGCGGTTCTCGACTTTAGTTTCAAGTGTTACAGTTCAATTTCTTTTGTAATGTGGGAAGCAGTAGAGATGGGGATTTTAAATTCTAATTATTATCGATAACACAGAATATACATATAATTTTGATTTATAGTTGCGTAAACTAATAATAATAGATCACCATTGGATTTACTAAAAATAACAAGATCGAGGACGTCTTTCTTAATTTTCAATTATCCGGCTTTTTGCAATCATCATAGATGCCTCAGTGGCGTAGTGGGCGCAAGCTCGACTGCCGATCATGAGGTCCCGGGTTCGATCCCCAGGTCAGTCAAAATGTTTTAAATATTGGATTTTTCCATTAGAAATTATTTCAATAACTTCCTGGAGTCTGGAACTGTGCCCGGTAAATAGCAATAGGCTCGCCCCCTATGACATGGGATCAATAACATACTGGCGAAATGCGGGTGTACCTACAGTTACTGTGGGACTGAGTCCTGGGTACAGCTCTGCCTACCCCTTAGAGAAAAAAGGCGGGATAGTATTTATGAAACCGATGTTATGTTACCAAAGGTTTTTCGCAACGATTGGATGTAATTCGACCGGTCGCCCGCGTTTATGTGTGAATCAACCTTTTTATGTATGTTAGTCTGTAAGGTATTTATTAATATGGGCCTCTGGTGCGTATAATTTGTTATGCGTACTATTGCCTGAAATAACATAACATAACATACATTCACGCCTTTTTCCCGAAGGGGTAGGCAGAGGTGTACCCAGGACTCAGTCCCATAGTAGATACACCCACATTTCGCCAGTATGTTATTGGTCCCATGTAATAGGGGGCGAGCCTATTGCCATCTACCGGGCACAGTTCCAGACTCCAGGCATTTATTGAGATAATTCCTAATGGAAAAATCCAATATTTAACACTGCCTGACCTGGGGATCGAACCCGGGACCTCTTGATTGGCAGTCGAGCATGCGCCCTCTACGCCACCGAGGCAATATAAATAAATGAAATGAAATGAAATGAATTTATTTATTTATTTTATTTAAAGTTGACGACCAGTGACCACCACAGGAAGTAAAGTAAACCATAAACAAACAAACAATCCATATTATGTCGGATGAGTATAGCATACATTATATAGAATGGAATGCCCGCTGAGTGTTCCGTACATATTAATTACTCTGTAATTTATGCGTATACTGTTCGCAGGCTTATAATATTATGTTCATGGTGCCGTAATCAGAGGCTTGATAAGGGCTCCTGTCCCCTGTAGACGATACCGCCGCCGCACCGCCACCGCGCCGTCAGTATTTGTGGAAAACGTTTAATTGCTTAATGTCAGCTGTCAAACAGCATACAAAAAATGACGTTTGACAGCAAAATTTACTGCTGTTGTTACGCGATTGCATGTTCGTAATACCACCCCAGCAAATTAAATTAGCGATGGGTCGTCGACGCATTTCTCGTAGACGAAACTCGACCGTCCATTTTCGTTCATCGACGAGACGATCAACGCGTTGAATTTGTCGACGAGTCGACTCCACGACTCTAGATTAACGCGTAGACCCCTAGACGGACAGTCTAAAGAACGACGCGACAGTCCAACGAACGTCACGTTTGTCTCTTTCTTTTTTGGAAGTTATACTATCGCCATCCCTTTTTTACATTGAAGTTTATCCGAATGCTTATCATGGCGTATATTCTCTGAGATGTGCATTCAAAAATCAACTTTCTTACAGACATTTTAGAGTTCAAATTCGTTTATGACCGTCGATCGTTATTATGCGTCTAAGTTTAGACACGTTACTGTTCGTCCTTCGTCGATGAACGTCTCGCCGTAGAACTCTACGAACCGTAGCCGTCTACGAATTCAACTCGTCCATCAATGGACGGTGAACCGTCCATGCGTCGCGCATACGTGGACGGTTGATTTAACTAGTTCGTTCATTCAACGCTCACCGCTAGATTAAATACAGTTGCATTTGCCAAAAGGCTCGTGCCTAAAAAAGGCCTAAAATTATGATCTGTTCTGTGTCTAAAGGAAGGATTTAGGATTGGTACTATAGATAGGTATTATTATTTCATTCCTCCATTACGCACGAAGCGGTTTGCCTCTTCCTTTATTATGCGGACGGCTAAGGAGTGGAACTCTCTGCCGAGGTCGGTTTTTACGGAACTCTATAATCTGGACATCTTTAAGGCCAAAGTGAACAGATACCATCTAGGCAAACGTGTACCATCTTAGGCCTCATCTTCGCCTTCCATCAAGCGAGATTGAGGTCAAACTTAAGCCTATTGTATATAAAAAAATAGTAGGTACAATATAGTGTTTATAGTATGGATCTGCACGACGCGGTCAAGGTTGCGGGGTGAGGCGGGTGTGCTCGGTACCCTCCCAGGCTTCCAGTTACCACCCCCTGCCCTCTAGTGGTCCAAGGGGGTGATGCCGCGGCTCGTAGCTAGTTTATTATAAAAGTCACCTAGCTACAGTTATTAAGGTCTGCGAAGATGGAACGCGGGCGCGTGTCAGGTCTGAAGTGCCACAAGGAGAAGCGGTCGACCCGCGTGCGCAATTCAGGACTCTCACCGGGAAAAACACTAAGTGCATGGCTATATTGCAAGCCGTCCTGCTATGGTCACGCTCTAACACGCGAACGCGATAAGGGATAAGGTATTTCAAAACCGAAATGAATTGTTAAAACAAAAGCGAGCGACAAAACCGGAAATTTTGGAATCTCCACCACCTGCGTTACTTTCTATCTGTATCAATGACGTTGAATTGCTTTCTTCTGTGTGTCCATAAAAATACAAATAACTTTCATCATCATCATCTCAGCCATAGGACGTCCACTGGTGAACATAGACCTCCCACATAGATTTCCATCCAGTCCGATTGTAAGCGGCCTGCATTCAGCATGTTCCTGCCGTCCTTATTAGATCGTATGTCCGCCTAGTAGGTAGACGTCCTACGCTGCACTTGCCGGACCGTGGTCTCCATATGAAACTTTTACAGCCCCATCAAATAACGAGACAAGTAGTCCTTTCCAGATGTAGCCAGAGTAGGAGTTGTACAACAAACACAAGCCATTAGACCCTCCGTCACGACACGCGCCCGCGTTCTGTCTACGCTGACCGTAATGTAGACCTATTAGATAACGTGGTTAGGTACATCGAGAATCTAGCCTTCGAGCGCGGTAATATTTAGTTCTTACGTGTAGTCAAGGCGACCTGTGACGTCACGAAGGACTAAGATCGATTCAGACTGACGTAGGCATCTTATAACTACGTTAGACTGCTTAACCGAAAAAATATACCGTAAACGGTGAACCCATTGTCCCGTTGCCCCTAGTACCAACATGATTATTTATTTCAATTCTTATTTTGTGGCTTGTAAGAGTGCTTAGAACACCACAACTTTGCCAATGACACGTCGGGAGATAGGAACATCAAACGAAGGAAATTAACCAATAAAAAAGTGATTTTGAATACAAGCAGCCAGCAATCATATTCCACAGCTTGATAACTAAACTATAATATTATGAAACAATAAATATTATATCTATGACTATTATTTTCTGCCATGTTTAAGCTCTTGAAGGATAAAACGGGGCGATCAGGCGATAGGATATAATATTTTTTAAAAGGTAAAACTGAAACTGTGTATGAATTTTAAAAAATGCCCTAATAGAGAGATACAATACAGAGTATACAATATGTAGCTGAACCCCGCGGTTTCAACCGCGTAGCCTTTGTTCCTAATATCGGGTAAAAGGTACTAACGTGCGTTTTATCTTGGCGAGTCTGAACAAAGACTCTGAGAACTTTAGCGCCTGATATCTCATGAAGAAAACCCGTTACTATTATGATTGAACTTAACTGAATATTAATTGATTTTATTGATTTTATTTCTGTTTGTTACGTTCATTAATGTATTTAATTTAGTAATTTTTTAATGATAATTGTATACCGATCTATGATCTATAATAATAATAATAATATGGGACAACGTTCCACACACGATCATTTGGTCCCAAACTAGGCTAGAAGCCTGTACTATGGTAACCAGATGACTGATATACATACTTATGACATGATGCGCTTATGACACACAGGGACAGATCAACACAGACATGTTCATGCACACAAATATTTGACAAATATTGGCCAGGGATTGAATCCGGGGCCTGCGGCACAGTAAGCAGAGTTACTACAGTCTGAGCCAACGAGGCTGTCAAAGTCTACACTATGTGTAGACTTATATATTAAACACAATATATAAGCACAATACTGCCTCGGTGACGTAGAGGGCGCATGCCCGACTGCCAATCAAGAGGGCCCGGGTTCGATCCCCAGGTCAGGCAGTGTTAAATATTGGATTTTTCCATTAGGAATTATCTCAATAACTGCCTGGAGTCTGGAACTGTGCCCGGTAGATGGCAAAAGGCTCGTCCCCTATTACATGGGACCAATAACATACTGGCGAAATGTGGGTGTATCTACTATGAGACTGAGTCCTGGGTACACCTCTGCCTACCCCTTCGGGAAAAAGGCGTAAATGTATGTTTTATAAGCACAATATTGTAAGAATGAATAAATACCTAATGAGCGAAACACGATAAACTTTCTATGGCGTCGGCGCGGCGTACGTGTGAAACAAGCGCTACATTAAAAAGCCCTACGTAGTAAGTTTCACCTGCGAGCCTGCGAGTCTGCGGCCCTACGCCCACATATTTACGTAACATTAAGTGTGTTAGGTGTTGCAAGCGTCCTAAATTCGATCCAATTAGGAGCGACATGTTAAATGTGGCGACACTGGACACTGGCTCAATTAATTTGGGTCTTGGCCCTTGGCTCAAGTTTAGGCTGTGTTTAGATGGCACTCCGGTGTATTGGTGAAAAGTTGTAGCAATATTAATTTAATAATGACGATTAAAAGTCAATTTTGCTTAAAGTATTATCACCTGCAAAAGTTCCCAACCAAATATTATTATTTTTTATAACAATATCTTAAAGATAGGAATAAATAAGGTATATTTAAAAATATTACCTGCTGAAGCAAGATATTTTTACTTATCACAAAACAGTTCATTTACAATAATTCTTCTTGTATTGTATTTGACTGCCTCGGTGGCGTAGTGGGCGCATGCCCGACTGCCAATCAAGAGGTTCCGGGTTCGATATCCATGTCAGGCAGTGTTAAATATTGGATTTTCCCATTAGGAATTATCTCAATAACTGCCTGGAGTCTGGAACTGTGCCCGGTAGATGGCAATAGGCTCGCCCCCTATTACATGGGACCAATAACATACTGGCGAAATGTGGGTGTATCTACTATGGGACTTTGTCTTGGGTACACCTCTGCCTACCCCTTCGGGAAAAAGGCGTGAATGTATGTTATGTTATGTTCTTCTTGTATTAGGTATGTAAGAAGTAGAGGGAAGTAATAAGTAACCGAATTCCATAATATCTTGAATTTCATATTTCTAAAATAAGCAAATATCATATATTTAAGCAATATTCCATCTGACTGTACAGGTAATCGTAATTAAATAATCCTATCCAATCCTAAACATAAAAAATACTGAACGGCCCCTTTATTACGGACGCAACAGAAGTGTGGAAAGTGTTTAAATTGCTAAATGTCTGCTGTCAAACGTCATTTTTTGTATACCTTTTGACAGCAGACATTAAGCAATTAAACGCTTTCCACACTTCTGTTGCGTCCGTAATAAGGGGGCGGATCGGGCTAATATTCGGTATGTAGATAGTTTCAACTTCTTATTTTTTAATGGCTTGTGCGGGCACATTTGCCAATGTCGCCGTGGATAGAGAGATAGATAGATTGGATTCACCGGCCCTGTGTTCGGGTCATCATAGTATTGTCTTTGAATATGGGTGTAGTGTAAAGCATTTATAACAGATTTTTCAGGCTTTTGCCAGTTTTATATTTTATCTAGTTTTTTTATGTTAATTATTAGGTAGGTATAACATTAAATTTATAATAATAAGTACAATTATTGACCACCCAATATTATATATTAATTTATTAAAATTTTCATATATTTTTTTTAAATCTAAAAAGCATAATAATATGTATACCAACCTACAATAACTTTAAAAAATAATTGATAGATAGATAATACTTTATTGTACACCACACACAAAGAAAATAACATTACATGACACAGAAACTAAACTTAAATATACAAGCGGTGGTCTTATCGCTAATAAGCGATTTCTTCCAGACAACCGATGGATGGAGTGGATTTATTTACAGCAGAAAGACGGTGGCGCATCTTAGCAGTTTATACCAATGATGTTCATAATAATTATAATAGGTTGACCACTAATTATTGTGTAAAATAAATATATTGAAATTCCATTATTTTTACACTTGGTAAGTAGTAAACATACCTAGTTTATTTTACTGCGTTTGCTATGTATGTATGCATCTTCATATAAAAAACGATTGTTTTAAAAAATTAATCATAAGATCATTTATTTGCAAAACTTTTAACATTAGGTGGAAGCCCTGACTCCTGAATAAGCGGATGCCGTGGACCAGAAGGCAGTTCTTCTATAACATTTATTTACCTAAATAATAATGTATTTTTAGTGTTTACAAAATTGTTGATTTACCTATACATAATACCTACATATTAATTTAACTCTGGCACAAACAAAGTAGTTTTAATATTTTTAGTTAACTAATTATTATGCTCAGAAACCAGTTTGTCAACCATTCGAGCACTAAAAACAGATGTTTTTGTCACGCAATACCAAAACAGGTAAAAATGCGGATCGAAAATGGCTAAAAATCAGTTTCCTCACGATATTCGAAATACAAACCAATGCGTTCCAAAACCACAAAAGAAAAATAAAATTGTAGATTATGCCGGTGCGTGTGACGTCACACTGCACTATCCAACTAGGTCACACACTTATCACACAACACATCGATTAACAATCGAATACACAAAACTAGTCAATAATACAAACGCACGGAAATCGATTTCGTTGTTAGATTATCGATTGGAATTTATTTTAGGACGCAATTTACGATAAACCGACGGATTTATTTATTATTTTTGTCACAGCGGGCGCGGGCGAAGGGGCGCCGCGGAATGGCGCATTTTAGCGGTGTTGCTAGAGCGGGAGATTGAGTTACCCGTGTTTAAACAGCTGATAGAAAGTAGATCGAGCGAGGCGAGGTTTCAGGGTAAAGTCTGCTAATCTGCACTAATCCCTAATTAAGTATGGATGTTTGTTTGGCCTAAGATAATTTGAGAACCGTTATTCCGATAATCAACACATAAGTAGAGATCGTTTTCTTTTTCTATTTTAGTCGTAATGTATTCGTGAAAATATTATTTATTTTGCTTATTTACATTAACTGCCAGTGTTTAGTAAATTTTTCATCTATTAAATTCGAAGGGGTCCCATTATCCTAACAGCATATTAGAGAGCGTTTAATAGCTTACAGACGGTCCTCAAGTCACAGAACAGATAATAATACAACAGATAATAATAATACACTGCCATTTACCTCAACCTCACTTGCACACCGAAATTACCTCACGCACACTCTTGCGCGTCTACAAAACTCGATGTGTGCAGTGTCTGCGTAGTAGGTAGTAATAGCGCGGCTTTTGTATGGGATTGAGTCGAGTGTCCGGGGTGTGCTGAAGTGAAGCCCAGGGTATTCACTTAACTCACTTCTATTTTATAATAACATTACTAACAATCAATATTTAAAACGTTGCGTAAGACCTAACTAAAAAAATTAAACAAAAATATTACGTACGTATGTACGTACCTTCGTTACAAAGTAACGAAAGGAATACTCTACCATTTGTGTCATTAATTATTATTTTACTTAACATTGGGTAATTTTAAAAAGATGGCAACATTTTTGTAAATGTCATTCTCTATAATCGAGTTACCATGGGTTGCAAGTCGAACAATACTCGAAAGAATTTCACAAGTTTATTCGTGAATTTATTTATTACTAGTTGTGCCCCGCGTTTTCACCCGCGTAGCTTCTTTACCGTGGGAATATAAAAAGTCCCCTTTGTGTTATTCCAGGCTCTAAACTATCAATATACCAAATTTCAACCCAATCGGTTCAGTAGTTTTGGCATGAAAGAATAACAAACATTCATCCATCCTCAGAAACTTTCGCATATTTTTAAGGAAATGTGAGTTTGTAGAAATTTAGGAAGTAGGATAGTTAGGAACTATAAATTATAATAAAAAGCAAGATTATTTAAAAAAAAAAAACTGTGTGGTTCATAATTAGGTAAAAATTAATATTTTTCCTACTTTTTTCACACAAATAAAATATTAAATTTTCTTTTTAAAAACCTTTTTAGTTGTGAATAAAGTGGTCCTTCGTAAAATAGTTTTCCCAGTTACACACTTTAATGATCGTGTTTCATAGTACAGTCAGGCCAACGTACCTACGTATCTTTACAACATATTAAATAATGCTATGATGACTTGATACTTTACCAATCTTTCATCTTAAAAAATATAGGTCACATAAACAAACCGTGCGGCGCCTACAAGTTTAGATTAGAAACATTTCCGCATAAGCAGGAAGTGAGTTAAAAATGAGATCACATGGTTGCGCAACGTTTGTTTTTAAATAGCGACACTGTCTACGATCCGTATGCAAATGTCCAATGGCGCTAGTGTCGTGCGCTAGTAGTGAGTCCATAGCTACACATTATGAGGGAACTTTAGTTCCATCTCACGACACTTACCAAATAACATTATCTTAAAGCAGAGTTTACTGTAATTAGCTTTAAGGGGAAAGGAACAAAACATTTGTAAATAGAGAATGCTCTCTCTATTTAAAAATGTTTTGTTTTTTATGAGCAGCAGTTTAACATTTTCCTGCTGCTAGTGGCAAATGTTAAACTGCTGCTTGATTTGAATATTTCGTATTATATTTTCGCATTTATATTTCATTAATTACTGCTGAACATAGGCCTATGTTGTGATGATGATAATGATTTATTAGGTACCTGCATGTTATGTAGTTTCCTAATTATTTCATAATACGACTGCCATTAATAATAACGTAAAACTTTTCAGCTCCCTGGTTGTGATGGGCTACTCATCCAGTTTCCTTTTGCATGAAACTTGCTAACCTGCCTATTTAATATCTTTGATAATATTTACCTCTTCAACTAAACTGAGTGAAGAGCGGCTGCCCCAATCATCATATGTTTCTCTTTCACCTGCCAACAATATTTATCATCATTTTGGCGGGAACAGCAAATATTTCTTTATCTTATCTTATCTTTAACAGCATAAAACTTTTAATAAATTAATATCGCTTTACTGGGCATTTGACTTGATATTTATTATAATTTTGTTTTAATAGACAGTAGTATTCATTATGTTTTACTTACAGTAGCTGGCTTCGCTGCTAGCCTCCATGCTATGCCTTTGCATTGCCATATCAACTTCTGAAAAAAAAAAACGAGCTTTAAAGGCAGGTATTGGCATACAGTGCGTGCGTATGGCTACTAGCGATCTTTTGAAGAAAATAAAAATAAAATCATATATTATGTATTATGAAATTCAGATAATAGATAAGCACCCTAAATCTTTGTGAGTTAGTACAAAAAAAGATAGCTTTCAGATATTATCGTCTGTAAGCGGCTGAGTCATACATTCTTGAAGGGCTAGCTTAGATCTTAAAATAGGACTCGAATAAGAAAACCTAACTTTAGTTTTTACTCACCTTAAAACTATCTTAATTTCCACCGAAATTATACCACTTTTGATCACTGTAAGTATTTTATTAACACTATTAATCGCTATTTTTCACTTTTTATTCATTTTATATCTATAATTTTATTTAAAATACTCAATTAATAAACGAAATTTCGGCTTACACGCCCACTTTGAATTCACCATAGAAAACAATAGAAAACTACACTTTTATGGGATAATATTCACAATTTACGTCTTAATTCAATTTTATCACATATACAAGCGCCTTTTCATTCATATTTCGTTAAATTAAAGGCCTATTGTTCATTTACAACAAGAGTTCATTGTACCCAGTGTTTACAAGATTACGTCTTACGTCAAATTGTTAGAAATGTCAAAATCGATTTTAGACGATAGTGCTGCCATGTCAGATAATCCCACTATCCACTAGCGCCAGTAGGTATAATGGTATCCGTGCCAGACAAAATTTAGGAGGTATCGTGTAATCGAGCAATACTTATGACGAAGGATGTTTTTGTCATTGTCGTTAGAGATAGATGGCGCTGTATTAAGATATCAACGTTACTATAAAATATTTTAAATCGAATGAAAAGAAGGTCCAGTTTTCTTCTTATTAATAATAAATAATGTGACTGGATTCATAACATCCCCCTTAACGTATATTATGCGAAAATGTATGGCCAAAATCAGGTCCAACAGAACCTATACTAGACCTAAGAGTAAAATAAGGAATTAAACCTGCACTATTTCAAAGGTACCTATTAAATTCTACAAATAAAAATATTGTGTTTTCATCAGTTTTATTTATATTACATTTAAAAATGCCCTGTATCATATCATAACAAAATCACTCTTTATTCTTTTTACTTGGAGATTCATCGTCTGATTCCGAACTCCTTTGCCGTTTTCTGTCACTTTTCCTTTCTTCTTCTCTCTCCTGTTTATCTTCTCTGTTCTCTTCTTTCGTTTCTTTAACCACCTTCTTAACTTTAGCAGCTTCGGGTGAATACGCCCAAACTAATAGTTCTAAGTGCTCTTTCGTTGGTTCATCTTTTTCGTTGAATAGTTTTGCGTTTGCGTGCTGAAAAATAGTGAGTTAAAATAAGTTTATCATATTGTGTACTGACTTTAAGAAAAGGGATATAGTGTGTCTTATTTATTTGTCGTCTGTAAAGTTAATATGTTTATTAAGAATGTTATCTTGACGTTATAAAATTACGTCAAAAATATTATACATAGTTGTTAAAATAGTGTAACGATGGTGCCTGTGACAGTTGTTTTTTTTATTACGCATGGCTTATTACAGTTGCCAATATATACCTACATCCATTTTGTTATATCAGACATATTACATAATATGTCATCGATGCCATAGTGGCTCATCTCCAAAAAAATACCTACAGTAACGAAATTACTGTATTTAAATTAAGGTCTTTAAAATCTTTATACATTTTCATGAACTAATGCGAAAAACAAAAACGACGTGGTATACAATTGTAATAACTTATATTAACTCAAAATTTCGCCTCCACTGTTTGGCTCATATTCACAAAATTGATATTTGCACTTGAGCCACTTTTGTTCTGATGGCCTCATTTATGAAACGGTTATTGTTTTTGTTAGAAACAATAATTTATTGTGAAAATAAACAGTTTGTCAAATATCACAGGCACCACCGCCAGCGAACCGAGAATACTAATTGGTAATATTTTCTTTCTACTATTTGTGTAAATGTCTACAATATAATAAATACCTTATCTTTAAGTAGTTTGAGCTGAGTATTCCTAACGACGTCCCAGGTAGAGTCGGTTCCTTCCACAGCGACGTTCCTCAGACGCTTGTACTCGCCGTGGACGGATGTGTACGCCGCGAGGAACGCTCGCTAAACATATTATATAATATCTGTTTGATCTGTGTCTGGGTGTTATACGCTTATATAAGTATGTATATCAGTCATCTGGTTACCATAGTACAGGCTTCTATAGCCTAGTTTGGGACCAGGTGACCGTGTGTGGAAGTTGTCCCATATTATTATTATTATTATTATTTATATTATTTACAATAAATAGACTTAGATATACTAGCAATGTAATGAAATGATCATAATCACTATCACTAAATATTATAAAATCCTAAATAACTCACTGACTGACATGCAACGGTGAGCCCAAACCACTCATCCTAGAGACTTGAAACTTGGAATGTAAGTTGTTTTCGTTGTCTTAACATTGATTGATTTTTAAAAATTTTATTGTGTTAAAAACTTATAAATATACAACTCAGCGATAATATTAAGTTATATGTAACTTAAGTGGTTTCACAGGCTAGAGCACCTTTTTAAAACTATTAATACCAAAAGGATAAAGTTTACAAGTCTCATTAAATCTTAATAACCTTTTTTTTTCGTTGCCTGGACGCGTGTGCTAAGGATAAGAAAGGATTTTTGAAAATTCACATTCTAAGGGGTCCAAACAGGGCGTCAAAGTTTTGGTGGTAAAGTTCCGTGTTTCATAATTGAACGAGCAATGCCGCTGTTTATGCATTAATCCCTACTAATTAAATGCGAAAGTAACTCTGTCTGTCTGTCTGTTACGCTTTCCCGCTTAAACCTCTCAACCGATTTTGATGAAATTTGGCACAGACAATCTTTAGACCCTGAGAAAGGACATAGGCTACCTAAAAGTACGCAGACGAAGTCGCGGGTACCAGCTAGTCCATTTATAATTTAGTGGACGCACACTCATCAGTTGGTTTAGTGGGCGAAAACCTTCAATCATTTTAAAAGCGGAAACTTACTTAGTTTCAGTATTAAATCATTTGTTTTTAGTGTTCCGTGTTTCATAATTGCGAACGGGCAATGCCGCTGTTTTTACAGAAGTTATTAATAATTTTCAATTAATCTCATTTTTTAAGATTAAAGCTGTAAAGATAGGTATTCGTTATTGATAATGTGTTTGTTAACCTGTTGTTGAGTGACGTCGTCTCCAGCCAAGTGGACCGCAGTCCTAACGACGCCAACACTCAAGTAAGGGTTGTTCTGTCGGCTGAGGTGCAAGTTATCGAACTCGTCCACAAACTTCTCTAACACCGACATCGCTTCTTTGATGTTGCTGAGTTTTGACTCGTCCCTTGTACCTGCGGGACCAATTTAATTTAATTAAATTTTATTTGTCAAAAACATGGGAATTATTTGATCCATCATAATCTGCCTTGCGATAATAAGGCATCCTAATAAATATAGAATCACGCCTTTTTCCGAAGGGGTAGGCAGATATGTACCTAAGACAGTCCCATAGTAGGCACACCAATATTTCACCAGTATGTTATTGGTCCCATGTAATAGGAGGCGAGTCTATTGTCTTCTACCGGACACTGTTCCAGACTCCAGGCTGTCATTGAGATAACTTCTGATAGAAAAATCTAGCAACACTTTGCTTGATCCTGGGGATCGTACCCGGGACCTCACGATCGGTAGGCGAGTTACGCTCACTACTCCACTGGTACGGAAACAAAGCATAGTTTAACAAGGTGGAGTTACAATAGGGTGTTAGGTGTAGAACTATCTAAAGAGACAACTTTACATAATATATACATAACACTTTCATATATATTTTGAATGTCGTATTCTCTAACAAAATGGGGTTACTCCAATTACAATCTCGCTCGCGGCGTGAGGAAGGCCCGATTGGTGGGCGGATGACCGTGTCCATTCTATAATAGTATTATTATCTGTTCTGTGCCACATATTCCCACTGGGTCACGGACGCTAGAGAAGAGTGAGTTAAAGAAGAAGCCTTACAAGTGAGCACCCGTTTAGCTCTCCCAATGAGTCCCTTGACAGCCAGCAGCTGGTAGTCAGGGTCCCTCCCCTCCAACACTCGCAGCGATTGCTCCGCGGCCGCCGCGTCCTTGAACCCGAGCCCCGGGACGCTCTCGGAGGGAAGGGACGCCTCGGGGGAAGACTCCTGCGAGGAAACATTATTACATTATATAATGTCTATAATCAGCTAGCAAACCGTTAGGCGGATTGTTTAATGGTTACGTACCTCAAAAGAAAAAAAAAAGAACCGTTATAAGATCACTTCGTTGTCCATCTGTCTGTGTCTATGTGTCTGTCGGTCTGTAAATACACTTTTTCTCAAGAACGTGTTATCAAGTTGAAACTCATATAAACAATTCAGGTCTACAATCCCTTGCTACTGTAAAAAAAACAAACTTCTAAGTTAACGCAATCAAAAGATATGGCCATTTTTCAGCACTTTCGATACTTTGCGAAACGAGCTAAAAGCTCTAATCCGTTTGGGTAGCATCATGAAAATTCGTAAGAAGCATCTTATATACAAGTGTATGATTCACGGGTTAGGCAAAGTGTTATTGGATATTTTTGTGAAGAATTTTCTCAGTGACAGCCCGGAGTTTAGTACTTCTGGCGTAATACAGTAACAAACATCCAAACACATATCAAAATTCGCATTTAAAATATTAATGCGAAGTAGAACTAGCGGGACGTAAAAGAAGATAAGTTCTGACTAGGTATACCTTATCACTATCATTCTTCTCATCCTTTTTGGGCGTTTTCTTCTCCTTCTCCGGCTTCTTCTCCTTATTCTTGTCCAGCTCCGCGAGCCAAGTCTCGAACACTTCCATAGCTTCCTTGATGTTCTTTATTTTATCTTCTGCCTTCGTTACTACAAATCAGAAAGGATTTCTTATTAATAACTAGCTATATCATGATAGCCGGTCATGATATCCTGGGCTCAGTCCCAAGGTCAGACAAAGTGATATCGGTGTTTTCCATTAGGCATTCTTTTAATGACAGCCTGGAGTCTGGAACTGTGCCCGGTAGATGGCAATAGCCTCGCGCCCTATTACATGGAACCAATAACATACTGGCGAAATGTGGGTGTGAAAGAGTAACTAACCATCCATCTAACCAAACAGCGCTAGATGGCGCTGGAGTCTAGTTAGAACTCGCCAGCGTTTTGTTCACCTGTTACAAATGACTCTGTACTGAGATTTGAGTTGTATAATATTAGTAGGATAGGATACAAGATAGTAGTGTACGGACATGACAGCACTCTCTTGGCGCGTCCCAGCAGCCCGCGCACGGTGAGCCGTCGGTAGTTCATATCATGTTGTTCTAGCAGCTTGAGCGTCTCTTCAGCCTTCGCGCGGTCTTTGAACCCGAACCCGGTCTCTTCCTTGTCGTCCTTACCCATTTTACTGAAATATATACAAAAGGAACCTCATAATGTTGTTATTTTCACGAGGAGTTTGGCCAGTAGAAAAAAGAGATAGCAAGTGAAATTTAATTTTTTTTCTTTTTATTTGATAGACTACATCGAAAAAAAAGGAAATAACAGTTTTTTCTGTCTCTTCTGTTAAATTAAAAGATATCAAAACTAAGTTTTTTTTTTAATATATATAAATGGTATATGATTGAGAAACACAACTTATGATTTTTGGAAATTTTATGCCTATGTACCTTAATTTGCAATTTGCGAGCGAGAGGGAAGTTTGGCTCATATAGAAGGCGCCTTAAGACCATGCACAGAGCAGATGAAAGAGGATCTGCTCTGAGTTCCAATGAGCCAAAGACCCTAACACGATTATATTTGACTACTGCAAATCCATGCTAGGTTACTGGTTAGTATTCAGTGCTACTGGCCCATTTGAACCGGGATCTTGTATATTATGTGTTCAGTGACGACCCTTTAGTATTCTGTGGTGTTACTAACTAACAAATCTCAGTAGTAAGGTAAGTAACCTCAGTAACAGTAGGTTTATTCTATGGTAGAAGTCTGGCTTATGAAAGTAGAGAGTAGACTGAAAAAGCGCGGGAATTTAAAAACGAATAAACAAATTTGCATTTATTAATTAATTATTTAATAATATGTAATTATTGTTTATTAATTATTATTATTTATGATATTTGTGTGGATTAATCAATCCAATCTCAATCCATTCTTGGTAACTGTGCTAAGTAATTACCAGTGGTACCAAGTACCATAATACGTTCTTCCAATTATATATTTATATCATGGTAATTTTGATGTTACCAAACTTACATTTTTTTAATTTGCCGCGCTTTTTCAGGCTCTACTTCCATGAGCCAGACGTAAAATTATTTCCTGTCTGCAAAAGAATAGTTTCTACTTGATCCGTGTAAACCTATACCTATTTTAACATCTGAACAAACACAATTTATTATTGCATGTATAAAGAGAATGTGTATGCAGAATTTCAAGGTTGAACTAAACACATAAAAGTATCAGCTCCTCTTTTATGTAATATGTAAATAGTGCTTGCGATTTCATTATCATCCGTAAATGTTCAACAATTACGGATATAAACTTGTATCATAGTGGGAACTTATAGACAAGTTTACATAAAACTAATTAACAAATTATTATCACTTATTATAGAAACTAGCGCTGCTTACAGATTATTATAATGGACGTGGCCAGAAGTGAAACTACTTTAATATACATACCCTCGGAGCCCGGAGCAATTATCAAGCCTGGAGAGCGAGCATTGAATTGAACGTTTTCTAAATAGTCGCACTCTTTCATCAAATGTACTTAGTAGTGCAATAGAAAGAGACGACACGCTGCAATCGATTTGGTATTCAGATTCTCATGTAGCCGTTTTTTATTTCAAAATTAAGCCAATTCACACGCGATGGTCACCACACTGGTGATCACTCTGGAGCAATTAGTTGAAATGAATCGGCTTCATTGGGCTGAGGCATCGCGCCACCCACTGCGTTACATTAAATCCACGTAAAATGCACTAGTTTTAGATACTAGCATCCTCCCACACATTTACATTACATCGCAATCTCTGTAAGTCGGACAACAAATATGAAAATAAACTCGTTTTAAAATAATTTTGAATGCCAATTTTCCTAATAATCACAAATAGCATAAAATCTTAACTATTTTATTCACTGCGAGATATTTAGGCGTAGAGAAGGCGTCGCATCGTGACCTAATAACTAATTTTAAAAGGGGTCATTACCTCATCGACCTCGAGTTTAGTAGATATGTGTAAGATTCATTCACGTCAGCCCCAGGTCAGGCAAAATGTTCAATATTGGATTTTTCCATTAGGAATTATCTCAATAACTGCCTGGAGTCTGGAACTGTGCCCGGTAGATGGCAATAGGCTCGCCCCCTATTACATGGGACCAATAACATACTGGCGAAATGTGGGTGTATCTACTATGGGACTGAGTCCTGGGTACACCTCTGCCTACCCCTTCGGGAAAAAGGCGTGAATGTATGTTTATGTTATGTTGTTCATTCACGTATTAATACAAATGACGATTTCACTGTTCAAGTGCTTCTTTTTTTTATTGTTTTGCTTTTGAACAGGTAATCAGTACCTAATCATAAATTCAGAAATTATGTTGTTATGCCAAAACCATATATTTATTATTCAAATTATAGACAACTCGAAGTGTGCATTTGCAAATACCTAGTAAATATACCTAAGTATATAATATTATATTTTATAATACTGTATATAGGTATATCTTTTTCAGGGTTTCGTACCTCAATAGGAAAAAGGAACCTTTATAGGATCACTTGTCCGTCTGTCAAAACATTTTTTAACGGGAACACGTGGAGGTATCAAGTTGAAAATGATATCAACTACTCAGATCTGCGGTCCCTTGTGGCTGTAAAAAAATCATACTTCTAAGTTACCGCAATCAGAAGTTATGGCCATTTTAATGAATATTTTCATACTTTGCGCAAGAAACTAATAGATGGCGCTGTAAGTTCTTGGTATCTGGGTAAGAAACTCTACAGTATGCATACATACGTATTATTTTTATTATTATTAATCGTTTATTTCGACCAACAAGGATCATAGATCGGTACACAATTTTAATAACTAAATTAAATTATTTACTTAATTAAATTATATTACGTGTGTATGCCTTAACAATTTATTTCATTTTGAAATGAGTCCTCTGCTAACGGGTAGAGATTTTGCAGATTTCTATAAAAGGAGTCGCAAGGTCTTTTTACGGTTATGATCCAGAGGATGGGCAACAGCGTCCTCTGCGTAAAACCATCAAACTGCACTCGCCAACCCGCCTGCCAAACGTGGCGAGTATTGGCAACAACCCCCCTTATGGGGGGGAGGCTTATGTTCAACAGTGGACTTCAACGGCTTGATGATGATGAATGTCTTTTTTACCAGACTGCGAAGAAGGAGGGTCATGTTTTTAATTAAGGTTTGTATTTTAACCAAGTAGATATACCTACCTGTACCTAAATTTACATAATAGTCACTAGAACTAGTGGAAAGCATTAAGCTTTTATGTATATAAGGTACCTATATGTCTAACGTTATCAGAAGCTATTACGTTAAATAGGTAACAAAACCGATGTTTAATGCCAACACCCGTCAATACTTACATAAAATAGAATAATAAATGGAACATATACCTACCCACCAATTACATCATCGCCGAAATAGGCTCACTACGTCATGTAACCGTGAATAACTTGACGTTAACTTAACTCATGGATGTTTTAAGGAACTCTATAATACACGTTACATTCGTTGCTATGGTCACAAGACGACTGATAAACATATCTACCTACCTATATGATAATATAATAATACTATGTTTATTCACTTTACATAATCACAACGCTAGTATACCTACTTATTAATAAGAGCACAATGTTTTGGCCTGACCTATAGGATCGAATTTGGGACCTGCCGCTCAGATACGGTACAACGGTGACAACTGTGATAGACAGATAAACACTTAATAAAGTGTTATTATTTGTTTGTGGTGTACCAATAGGTACCACAAACAATAATCCTTACATCCTAACAAATAGTGTAACAATTGGCGGCCTTATCGCTAAAAGCGATCTCTCTCAGATAATCGTGCATGGAGAGGAGGTTTGTTGTATTTAGCGTTTGTCACGACAGGCAATTATTGATGATGATTAATGATATGTTTTTATATAATGTAATGTAAATTTAAATTCATATAATGTAACTGTAGTATTTAATAACTTTTTAATGTAACAATAAGACAATAATTTAATAAATGTATTTGTACAATTTAATTTATTTAATTAATTATAAAATTGTGATAAAATTTAAGGATATTAATTGTGTGTAATGTTTCTTTTTTTTTATGGGTCTATGCAACCTGCAATAAATGAATTTTAATTTTAATTTAATTTAATTGTTTCCGATTAGATTTACATATCGGCCCTATGCGTGGTGTAACACCCGTATTCAACAACACTGGGGAACACATACGGTCGGTAAATCCAATTGAAAACAATTGCCTGCCGTGATTAACGCGGTGAGACATTTCCTTACTTAGCACAGTACCTTAAATAAGTACCTATTGTGCTTAACGGGTGTTAAGAGTAACATAATATTAGGTAGGCCTTACCTACTTGTGTAGTGATGTCACAACATACAATAAATATTATTATATGTTAAGTATATTATGTAGTGATGTGCAAGTGACATCATCAGTCGAGGTCGAAGCCAATCGTGATATTATTATAATAAGTATAAGGTGCTTATATATTGTTTACACGCATATTTAGACGGTTGCTGGTAAGTTTACATTAGGTATGTAATGTACTTATAATATATTATGTTCATAAGGAACTAGCTTTGCAGTAGGCCTAGAAACACAACAACATACATTCATGCCGATTAAAACCCGGGACCTCATGATTGGCAGTCGAGCTTGCACCCACAACGCCACCGAGACAGAGAGAGCCATGGAGATACATTTCTTTCGATTGATAGGTAGATCTGTATCTATCTGCTTTTTTACTTCAAATATTTCCGTTATATTATAGGGAATGCTGTTCATAATGACCCTGCAGGAGTGAAAGTTTCTATGCACATTAACGATCCCTGAAGATTTATTATGACGTTAGTTTATATTAACAACCTCTAATGAAATAGCAGTAATAAAACTGTGGGGTGCCGGCAATAAAATAGTACCCCTCCCTTTCTATCCGTAGCAATGGCAGCAGCGTCCTCTGCGTAAAAAGTAAAAACCAGAAAACTGCGGTCGCCAACCCGCCTGCCAACCGTGCCGAGTATTGGCAAAATCCAGGTCTATGTCCAGCAGTAGACTTCCTACGGCTATGATGAAGATTCATAAATAGTTACCCATATACGCTATCGACTCCCTCTAGGAGAGGGTCTAAGTTAGACCACTAAGATCACTACATAATAAACCCAATAATAATGTAAAAAAACTCTAAACGGTCTTGTCTAGAAATGATTATAAAAAAATAGTCACTCATTTGATAGATATCTCGAAGCTCTGCTTTTCCCTGTACGGAGGTAACTAAGAATAAGTAGACAAATCATTTTATACATAGGTACCTAATAGGGAACAACTAATACATAATATCTTTAACATCAATAGAATTACACCGCACGCCATATTATATCACTCAAAATAAACTGACTATAGGTATCTATCTAAACTTTTGTTTTTAAAGTAGGTATATTTACACCGATCACCTTCGACTAATATTTTGAGAGTTGGTATAAATATGAGTGATTATAATAATAAGCATCTATAGAAGTGAATTCATCTAAAATTACTTACTTTAATATAATAAATCCGTAAACTATACGTTTAAAGGAGCAGCACTATCACCAATGTAAAACCTTCTTATTAGAAAACCTTTTGGCTTCGAGACTCCGCGGCACACTGTTCGGAGTTCAAACATCCATGTTTTGGGCGGGAAGTCATTACAATCCTGTCAATTTGAGAATACACTCCGACCACGATCTAAAAGATTTTATCAAGGTGCGCTAGTGTTTTTGTGCTGGAGCGATTTGACAGCAAATTGACACTGCGAAATGATAGTTGCATGTTTAGCCACATTCATTATAAACTAATCTTAGTTACGATATACGCAAGTGCGGCTCAAAATAGAACTACACTTTTCTACTAATGAATGGTCGCTCAAACGTTCAATCACACAGAAACAAGCGCTCTAGCAACGATCATTTTAGTCATGGATATAAATAAACGTGGGTATATTTTCACTTTGCTAGGATTATCATGCACTAAAATACCGTGTGACGTCACATCACCGACTATTCCAAGGTGAGGTTGAAGAATCAATTTATTTCTCAAAATGATGTCATGCGAAAAACGAATGGGTGCTACGTTCACAGTAACGTAAAATTTTTAAGCGGAAGTTCGCAACCTAAATTCTAACTCTACAAGCCCTAACTTCACAAACTCTATACTACACCTTTAAATATGTGACTTCATTGATTTACAGAAAAGGGGAGATGAGATACGGAGTTCTCGAAAACGGTAAGCTCAAATTAGGTCCCATTAGGTCCACGTACGTCAAACTCAAAAACTCAAACTCAAAACAGCTTTATTCAAATAGGTCATAATCTGACACTTTTGTACGTCAATGAAGTTATACAGTATTGAGTCTACCGTGCGTTCGGAAAGATACCTCTACAAGAAGAACGCACAAGAAACTTGTAGGGCTTAATCTTTTCAACAGATAGTTTCACAATATTTGGTTTGGTTACATTCGTTTTCTTTGAAGGTGCCGCGAGGCGGCTATGCAGAAGTTTCCAGGCATCTTTGTCCTCTATGTACTGGTTGACTTTATAATAAGCCTTCCTTAGTAAAGTAGATTTTATATAGGTTTCGAATTTACCCTCTGAGAGTCCAGTTCTCTTTTGGGATTTTATTATAGAAACGTACACTATTTCCTAAGAATGTATTTTTAATTGTTTTAGATAATCTAAAGCTAGGTACATCGAAACGGTCAAGCCATTCGGTCATATTTGTGAAGCCTAACGCCTAACGCCCTAACTCTACAAGCCCTGGGCTTATAGTTAGAAGCTTGGCTCTGCATGAGATCTGATTAGTTCTTGACAGCACGAACCATAATATTATTCCAAAAATAAAAATAACCTATAAGTAATGAAATATTTATTCATAACTCACACAAACATGTATTTACAATAAATCTTTATAATAAATAAACCTTAGCTAATATAATAATAATTACAATATTTAGAGGAAGGTAATAATTTGACCGTAATCTTAATAAACAAGATGTCCAGGAAGGTGTAGCGATACTTATCGAGGTTTTACATTGTGCAAAATGTCAAGATATTTTATTTCAAACGTAGACTTAAATTGAAAGACGTGACTCGCTTCAATTAGTCGGTCCTACTAAATGTTGTTACCTCGACAACATTCACGTTAATTGACTTCAGTCGCGTCCGAATATAATATTTGTCGTGAGTGCATGTATCCGCCTCATTTGTTTTGTTCTAAAATTTCACTGAATTACTTTTGACGCGTATTTGTAATTTGTAATGCAATGATGTACATTTTAATGTTTCAAGTCCCATGCACCAGGGGGCACGAGTGTATGTGAATTAAACTACACCTTTCTCTAACACCTGCTCCCTACCCTTAACAATATATAATTGAGAAATATTATAAAATGTATTAAACTTTCAAACTGGTATAGCTAAGAACCCCCTTAACCAATTTATCAAGAAATATTTTTCTACATTAAAATTTAATCAAATTTACAGAAATATAACAATATTTACTTACATTATTGTAATAAGAATATAAACTAGAAATAGTTACATTTGTACAAAGTGACTTCTATAATTAAATGTTCATTGACAAATTGTTATTTTCGTTGATAAAGGCGCCACCTGGCAGCGACTTTTGGAAACTAAGGAGAACCTTGAAGTTCGTCTCACGATCTTTTAAACTATGGAGACTAGATAAACAGGAGGAATAACTCCTAGGGGGTCAAGTTCAAATAGTGTAATTTAAAAACTTACCACAATACAGGCAGAGTTGGCATAAATGTAAAATTCATGTGTTAAAATGTTAATATCATTATTTTTATTCAATAATTGTGTATAATGGTTCATCTCCCTACGCAACATTGGCAAAGTTGTGGCACTTTCACAAACCATAAAATATGAATTGAATTGTAAATATTTTGACGCTTTTTCATATTCGCCTTTGTGCTACTACACATTATTTACCGCCATTTTAATCAGTGTGTTTTATAAAGTTGTAAATTTTATTAATTTGAACAATTTTTATTTCATGTAATTTAATTTTCAATGATTATGTGTATAATATACTATGGATGTAATGTCTAAAAATAAAATATTTTAATATTTTTTTTTATTTAAATTTTTTTTGATTGATTTAGATATTTTTCATATACACAGATATTCCTCCGCCTTATGCAGTCTCCATGGATTATGTAGTATGGATACTGGATAGTCTATGCGCTAGCGCATTCTGTCCGCTACATCCTGCTATGTATGATATTATAAATGCGAAAGATTGTGAGTGAGGATGGATGGATGTATGTTTGATAGGGATAGGGAACTTTACTTTAGGGTACTCGTTTATACCATCGATAATAATATAACAATAAACTTGTCAAATGCGTGTGAAGGGCTCCTCACTCTCCACCGTATGTACTGATATAGCTATAGAAATCACGTCTCCTCATCAAATTAATGTACCTTACACAGAAATTAATAAAAAAAACAATTGTCGGTCAAGTAAGTCACATAATAAATTCTTTTCAAACCTCAATTTCTAAAGCCAGTATCATAAAAAATCTGCGGGTCTACCACTTTTATTGAAAAACACGTTCCTTGTACTATTCGGACTCTATTGTTCCTCTTGAAACCAATCTTAACACATTGTTTGTCCATTTTTTTCTGTTCATTGAAGTGCCACTTGACTATGTACTTTTTGTCCCAGACTCAATCTTAATGACCAGCTTCCAAAAAAAAACAAAGAGCAGATGTTGTAGTATTTTACTAAATTCATGATTTTATTATACTTACTTATTTTTATTTTTAAGAGGTAACTGATCGTTTTAAAAAAATACCAATATGTGGCTTAGATGTAATATTATGCTATGTATTTATCTATTTATTTAACAGTTCCTAAATAGGTTAACCTCACTGCTGCTGTTCAATAGGTACTTTGTTTATCTATGATTTTTACGTATTGAAAATATTTAGAGATATGGTATTTTAAGGGTTGTTAGTTAAGGGAACGTAGGTGGCAATGATTTTTGTTAAAACTTGAAATAATAAGGAAGACTGTAAGTAACCGGCAGTCTCATCACATTAAGTAGTTTTTATACAGACAACCTGATGATGGTATGCAATAGATATCTAGAATATAAATATTACACAAGATACGGTATCTTACTCGTATATTATAAGGTAAATCATGATAATGTTATATGTATATTGCCAAATAATGTTTGAAATCTTCTTCGAAAACTCTAGTCAGAATTAGTCTTATTTGATTTTAATAAGTCGGAAAAGTGTCTTGTATGGGAAAATTATTGAATTTATTTAATTTTTAGTATTTGTTGTTATAGCTATTATAGTTACCCATATTGTGTAAGATTTTCAAGTAGATAACTATTGCCATTATGGTGTTACAGCATGAAACGTTGAAAAAAAATCGTGATTTGTATGAACGCTCCAGTTATTTATTAATTTTATTTCATAATTATTTCATATTATAGCAATCATAATCATTAACGTTCCGTGAAAAAATCAAATACCTAGCTGATGCCGTTTTCACGATACACGAACGAAATCGAGAAATACATTTTGAGCAAAAACACGTTGCTTGTATGGAGAGTACCTTTAATTATAAACTTTTTTTTAATTTTATTATTTGTCGTTGTAGCGGCATTAGGGATACATGTTTTGTGAAAATTACAAGTACCTAGCTATTACGGTTTATGAGATAGAGCCCTGTGACAGACGGACGGACGGACGGACGGACGGACGGAGGCTTAGTAATAGGGCTCCTTTGGCACCCTTTTAGGGTTCGGAGCCCTAAAAATGATGACAAAATGATGAAAAGTTATGACAAAAAATAACCTAGGTCTCAATAAATATGTATGTCTAGATCGTAGGATTTTTTATAAAGACTCTAAAGAGCCATTTCCAAAACTACAGCAAATAAAAATGCTGAAAGGACTCATGTGATCGATTATGATATAAACGAACATTATATAATATTTTTGAGCGAGAATAATTATTTGTTCAAAAATGTAATATCGCAATTTTAGTTTCTATCAAAATCCGTCACATAGGTATTTTATTTTCTACATTTTTAGAAATCACCCGCAGCCCTGAAACCCTTTAAAAAAGGTCCCCGGTAAAGCATAGCTTGACGGAAACGAGTACACACGACACTAATTTAAAGTGTAAACGGTGATTCGATTGCTTTTATTGTTGAAAAAGACAGTGGCGCCCCCATTTCTGTCGAGCTATAAAATTTTTGGCCTTCATTTATATCTATTAATTTACATTATATTAATAAATCATTATAATTTGAAATATTTACATAAATTATAGTAAATGTAGAAGGATATTAAATACCCGAACCTATATTATATTGAACAATAATTAATAATTATCAAGTAGGTGGGAATAACCCAGCACAAAGACTTTCATTAAAAACATAACCTCACACCTTTTCCGCGAGGGGGTAGGCAGAGGTGTACCCAGGACTCAGTCCCATAGCGGGTACACCCACGCTTTCAGTTATGCTTTTTAAGTCCCATGTAGTAGTTTAACTGAAAATTATGAAAAATAATATACAAAATATATGATACCAAGTCCGATTAATATTATTAGTAATTATACAGCTAGATTGGAATTTATGAGATGTTTGCCCATTATATCGGTACGTTATATGAACGTATCCGAGCAGGTTACCATTTTGTTGTGCGTTCTTCTTCTAGAGGTATCGCACCGAACGCACGGTAGACTCATTAATTAAGTATACTGTTTATCTTCAACTTCTTCTGGTTTTTATTGGTTTGTGCTGGCACAAATTTGCCAATGTCGCCGTGGACAGAGAGAACAACAAACGCTGGATATGGATCGGTTTAAAGAAAAAAACATGACCGGTTCATTTGGAAGAAAACCGTTGACATGCGAAAGTGTCAGAATGTGACACAATTGAATAAATATTTTTGAATCTGAAGCAGTATGATACGGTTCACCTTATCTAACATATTATCAACAACACCATCTTCATAGAAATAGTTAACTGAGAGCTAACGCGCCGTGAATGCGACGATCAGGAAACGGTCCAGTGGGTAAGAGCTCATACATTT
Organism: Hemistola chrysoprasaria; assembly: GCA_947063395.1. Lineage (NCBI taxonomy): Eukaryota > Metazoa > Arthropoda > Insecta > Lepidoptera > Geometridae > Hemistola > Hemistola chrysoprasaria. Next base: position 183,097 of record OX346738.1, on the reverse strand, counting down.
CTATACAAAGTATATTTTTTGACGCCCACGGCCCCATAACGTTCCTATAACGTACCGATATAGTGGGCAAACACCTTTATGTGCCGTGTGGACAACACGTGGCACTAATTTGGTACATGACAGCAACGAGAGGTGTAGTAATAATTAGGGGGGTGCGTTTACCCGTCAAACTAACCTTTCAAAATGCACAAAAAAAAATTTACACTACCAATCAGCTGATAGTATGCGAAGAATTTGATTTTTGTGCGAATTAATCAATTTTTTCTTTAGAAAGTTGTTCAGTGACTGGTAGAGCATTACTCCTTAAGTATTACTTCCAAATTTTTGTAACATTTTGCATATACGAGACCAATAGACTAGTTTTTAAAATGCATTATTCTAAAGATATCTCTTCAAATTATCTTTAGGCATGTCACTAATATTCCAAGCAAAGAAAGTTTGTACACATACATTTTTCCAAATTTATCCTATTACATGACTGCTTGACTTTAGTGGTTATAGAACTCTAAATACCAAGGTACTAGAAGTGACGTTACACGCGTGACCTTGTCGCCTCGACAGGTGACTAATGTGGTCACCTGTACACCTATATTTTACGTGTTTTTATGTCCCATGTAATAAGGGGCGAGCCTATTGACATCACCTGGTCACTGCTCCAGAATCCAGGCTGTCATAGAGAAAATTCTTATAAGAAAAACTCCTCGTGACCTAACCAGGATCTAACCAGGGTCTTCATGATTCGGCAGTAAAGCTTGCTAACCACTTTGCTACCGTGGCAGCCAAACACTGCACAAATTACAAATGTCATACAAATAAGCTTGTGATATTCTTCACATATACAACATAATTTATTCGGAATCACTCTCTGTGTCATCAGACTCCTCGGAACTGGAAACCGGCTCACACTTAATAAACTCAATGGGGGCTCTCTTCTTCCTCCCTCTCTTAGTCTCTTTCTTCTCCTTCTTATCTTTATCCATCACTGTTTTAACTAGAGACGAAATACGCTTCAAATGCTGCTGCTCGTGTCTTTGCAGATGATTCATTAGATACTTTTTAATTTTAAACTTTTTGTTACACTGCGGACATTCGTGTTCGTAATTTGACTCTTCTATCTCTACATGGACAGAGTTCTGGTGTCGAGCCAAGTAATGCTCATGAGCAAACTCTTTATTGCACTTCTCGCATCGGATTTTTGGCTTCGTTGGATGCACTATCTTATGATGCTTCTTTAATCGTAACTTCGAATGGAAAATCTTATCACATAGTTCACATTTGACTTTTGTATCAGGAGACGAATGGACTTGCATGTGCTCTTTTAAGTACTGGTCATTTTTAAACTCTTTCAAGCATTCCGGGCATTGGACTTTGGATTCTAAGGGCGGATGAATGTTCAAGACGTGGCGTTTCATATGGTGTCTGGATTTGAAAGTCATCGGGCAGAAGACGCAAGGATGTCTCTCCATTTCCGTATGTTGGGAGATTAAGTGCCGTTGCAGGTTTAAGTTGGTTTTGTACATTTTCTGACACATATGGCACTTGTGTTTCTCCCGGTCTGCGTTGTGAGTTCTCGCGATGTGGTGCTTCAGTTTGTACGGGACGTTGAATTCTTTCCCGCATTCCTTGCATTTGATCTCCGGGAGAGTTGTTGGATGGATTCTTTTAACATGCATGTGCAACGCTCGGGACGTACGGAATTCCTGTTAAATAGATATTACATTATTAATTTAAGTCATATATATTATTTTTGTCACACCACTGACCAAATGTGATTTACGGTACTCTCCTCTCCCTGCACGGTTGTCTGGAAGAGATCGCTCTTAGCGATAAGACCACCAATTGTTGCACTATATACGGTTTTCTTTAATTTTTAAGATTTATTGTTTTGTGGTGTACCAATAAAGTGTTTATCTATCTATCTATCACACCTTTTTCACGAAGGGTTAGGCAGAGGTGTACCACAGGACCTAGTCTCATAGTGGGTACTCCCACATTTTGCTGGTTATGTTTTAAGTCCCACGTAATATAGGGCTGGCCTGTTGCCATCTACCGGGCACAGACTCCGGGCTGTCATTAAGAAAATTCCTAATGGCAAACTCTTATAATACTGCCTTATAACACCCTACGTAGTAAGGGAAAGACACCCTCCAAAATTCAATTCTCTACGTCAAGAGGTTTAGGCTGCGCATTGTCATTAATCAGTCACATCAGCCTTTTACCTATACTAATATTATATAATCTAGCCAATATTAGGATTTAGAAAAAAATAGGATTCCATAAGAAAACTGCAATATTGTAAACCCAGGTGTCAAATATTGCCAAAAATAATCATTAATTTGCATGCGCTGTGAAAATTATTGGTGGTAGAATAAAATAATGTACTAGGGGTTTGTAGTACTTATCAATGTCTACAAAATCACGGACCATCTATTAAGGTTTGGTCAATGTAACAGAAATAGTCATTAAATCGCGTGCGCTGCGTAAACCATAACAGTTATATTTATAAACATACAATGTATCATCAATTCACTCCTGTTAAAATAATCACTATACATACTTCTGCTACCCGTGTGAAGCCGGGGCGGGCCACTAGTTAATATAATACAGAAGATGAATAGTGTGTACCTGCAAACAGAACTGACAGTAGCACTTCTCATCCTCGGAGTAGTGCTTGTTCATGCGATGCATGTAGAGATAGTGTTTGTTCTTGAAGGTCTTGTCGCACTGGTCACAGAGCACGGCGGATTCCTCGGTGGAGTGGACCCGGGTGGTGTGCAGGTATAAGTTCTGGTAGTTCTTGAACTCTTTGCTGCATTTCGCACATATGAACCTTTTTGCCTGGCGGTACAATAAAGAAATTATGGTAATTTCACCGATTATAAGGCCCCTGGATCGATATTTCCATTAGGAATTCTCTCAATGACTGCCTGGAGTCTGGAACTGTTCCCGGTAGATGGCAATAGACTCGCCCCCTATTACATGGGACCAATAACATACTGGCGAGCTGTGGGTGTATCTACTATTATAGAGCTGAGTCCAGGCGACACCCGAAGGGGTACGCAGAGCTTAACCCTTCAGGAAAAAGGTGTGATTGTATGATATGGTATGGTATGGTATGGTATGGTACACACCCAGTATAATGTGTTGTATGTGCAAAAGTCAAAACATAGCACTAATATTATAAATATGATGATTCATTTAAATAAATAGTTAATTTAGTATATAATATATAATAGTTAATAGTAATAATAGTTCATGAATTAAATAATGAAATGAAATGCACAATCTGTTGAGAAGTTTTGCCATGAGACGGTAACACAAACCCCTTCCTTTTTCAATGTTTATCATTGACTTAATAGTTAGGCGCTCAACAAAACTCGAGACCAGTCAAAACGCCGTGCTGAGAATTATGATGGAGAAAAGACTAAAAGATAAAATATGAACTACAACGATTAGAAAAAGAAAAGAACCAAAGATGTCGCTAACAATCAAAAAGCTCAAGTGGAAATGGGCAGGTCATACTATTAGAGGAATAGACGAGTTGTCGAAATTGGTGATGAATTGGTACACAGACAAGAAAAGATAACGAGGCAGACCACTTAGGCGATGGGTTGACGGAATTAAGGCAGTGGCAGCGCTACTTGGACATCACTAGCCAGAGAAAGAGAATAGTGGAGTCAGTTGGAGAAGACCTTTGCTACAATAAAGCTAAAGATATTGCAACCAATGAAACAACTAGAGAACTTAACCAATTGTAAAATATCTGTCAGAAGGCTTATTATAATAATAATATTAGATAGATTAATTAGACAGATAACAATTACTATTGATATTACAATAAACAAAAACATTAATAATAAAATAAGTAAAAACCTAGAATGTAACAATTGGCGTCCTTATCGCTGAGAGCAATATCTTCTAGACAACCATGTACATTTTTTTTATGACAGTGAGTAACAAGACAAGCAAATCAGGTGCCTGATGGTAAGCATCATGATTGCCCATATCAGACACAGTGCCATCCAGTGTTTTAAAATTCAAAATTCTGCACGGCACTGCACTGCGCCTGTCACCCTGAGATATTAGTTGTTGAAACTCGTCATGGCCCGTAATTTCGCTGGTATCATTGTCCTTCAGACCGGAACACAGTAATGTTTGTACATTACAGCTTGGCAGATGAATAACTGGCAAAGGTGTGGTATTTCCTCAGGTTTCCCCTGCAAAAGAGGCCTACCACTACAAAAACGTACATATGTAGAGAAAATATAAATAGTTAACCTGTTTAGGATACAAGACAGGTTTCCAAGTGCTCAGCACGGACTCGTACATCTCCCGCTGCTCGTCCGTCAGTATGTCGCTGGTGACGGATATGAACTTCATGATGCCGTCGGAGGGCCTGCTGGAGGGCGGCGGGGGCGGCTCCCCGTGCTCTTGCTTTATTGACTCTGCCATTACTGGCTCTATCAGGACTTCGGGCTCCATCTGCAAATTATATTGTCAACAGTTCAAAACTGTTAACACGGTAGACTCAGTACTGTTTATCTTCATTGACGTGCAAAAGTGTCAGATTATGACCTATTTAAATAAATCTGTTTGAGTTTGAGTTGCTGATCATGAGGTCTCGGGTTCGATCCCCGTAGACAAAGTGTTACATGTTGGAATTTTCCATTAGAATTATCTCAATAACTGCCTGGAGTCTGGAACTGTGCCCGGTAGATGGCAATAGGCTCGCCCCCCTATTACATGGGACCAATAACATTCTGGCGAAATGTGGGTGTGTATGGTATGTATATGGTATAAGTATGGGACTGAGTCCTGGGTACACCTCAGCCTACCCCTGCGCGATTGTAAACCATATAAAGAATTTATAAAAAAAGGTGGAAAGAGTGTAATAAAACAAAAAGTGAAGCACCATAGTATGCCAGCTCGCTAATACAAATATGATGGCATGAACACATTCACACCATACAAACAATACTAGTTCAGATGTGTGCATGCCGTCATGTTTGTATTAGTGATCTGGCTTAGTACGGTGCTTCACTTTTTGTTTTATTAGACTGTGTTTAATACAAAATGTACAATTTTTCGTCACTTAATTTTAATACAAATCCTTCAAACAAGGCAATATAAACTATCAAACAGTACATGAGATTTGATAGACTTATGAATGTCTCATCAAAATCAGTTCAGCCATTTGGGGGAAGGGATAGGAACAAGTCCCAGTTGTCAGATTGATTCAAATTTGGTAAGGACCTATACCCACACCTCATCAGCTATGTTTAAAGTACCATATACAGAACAGTTATTTTATCTTGGCGAGTCTGAACTCTAAACATAGGTTCTGCAACACGTAAACTCGTAAAAAAATTGTTTTTTTTAGAATAGAATAGAATTTGTTTATATGTAATAAATGCACGTTACATGTAGGTGTTCGGTACATAGTTAAAGGGGTACATAGTTAAAGGGTCTGTGTACTAGTAAGGGTAATTAATGCAATTTCACATTAATTTCAGAAGCATGCGAATTAATGAGTCTTAGCATGCTATTGCTATGCTATTTGCTAAGATGATAATTCGCACTTCGCACTTAACACCGCCCTGCTTTTAATTTTAACGAATTCAATAATCATACACGTTCATTCAATATACGACCCTAACAACAAGCAAATAAAGATAATAATTGCTTACCCGCGCCCACCTAATAATTTCACATAAGCGATGAATTCGCTTTATTCGCATTCACTGAATTTCGCAACTTCATTTAATTTGCTAAATGCTAATGCTAATTAATCCATCACTACTGTGTACATTTAGTCACATTGTGACATACAAATATTAATAAAGTAGGTAGGTACATTCAAAATTATCTACATTATTATTTCATTTTATATAAAATTAGATTTATTATTATTTAGTTCATTTACAATTTTATTATTTAATTACCCTTAATAATTATTATTTATTCCGTGATTGTGTAGGTAAACTTTTCTATCAACCACAGCTTTAATTTTCTGGTAAATCTATTTTGTGGCAGTTCCCTTATATCACGGGGGATGGCATTATATATCCGTTCACACATAACGTAACAGTTTCTGTGATACAATGCCGTTTCCTTCCCAGATAAACAAATATATGAACAAATGTTTATTGTTAATGTAATGTTCAGTTCAGTTCGATCCCCTTCAATAACAATATCCCCTTTATGTGTTCTGTTTGTCCCTGAGGAGCTGGAAGGTCCGGTTTCACGTCGCGGGCCCAGTAGGCAGCATAATCTGTTTCACATCGACAGAGGACGGACAGTAGCGCGTGCGATGTCACCTCTGGTTCCAACTCTACGCCACCTCAATGCACTCCGCGATACCAACACAAATTTTGTCATACCTTTTGACAAATGGTGAACTATTATTCCTGCAGTTAGGAAATATTGTGAAAAGTTGCAAGACCAAGGGAGCTATTCGGGTAAATCGGATTATAGCGATAGCGAATAAGTTTTACTTCTAAAATGACTAAAATTGTTATTTATCATGTGTTATTATTACCTCTATGATTATCTAAATTGACATAGTATAAGCACACCAGTGTGGTGGTAGGTCTCTCAGGGTTGAATTGGAGTGAAATAAGGTTCACACGACACGGATATAACAGGAAACAGTGTATATTATAGATAAAAGGCACAAGTAACTAGGTAAACATATAATAACGGGCGGACAGAATAAAATCACAGCGCGCGTCTCGCGCGCCGGTTGGCCAACTGACTTCCTGTTTCCTATTGGCGGAGGGAGCGCGGGGTGCGATGACGTTTCGTTCCGAATCACGGAGAAAACTATTGAAAACGTTCGAATGCAAACCCCATGAAATAATCTCGCGTTACAATAGTTATTAAGTTTTCAGCATGTATTTTTTGTATTATTAATCTGTGTGATAATATTGTAATTGGTGATGTACCGTTTTTTATCACAATAAATAATTTGTAATTTAATAATGACAGTTTTCTTCAGGAGTTTACATGTCCTAAAGTTCACAGAGACTATGTTCAGACTCGTCAAGATAAAACGACCATACTGTAAGAGGGCAAGCCACAAATACAGACTCCATAATATACGCTATCAAAGTGACCAAGGGACACAAGTCCCAAGAGGTTAGAGGGAGACAACAGATATGCATTGTTCCCGGGCAAAAGAGAAAATACAGAAGTTTTTTTTTCAAGCTATAAAGCCCGTCACACACATAGCTATAATATATATTAATATAAATCATAGCAAGGCATATTACAATATATTTTCTATACAAATATTTGACTGACCGCACACGCAGCTATAATATATATTTCTATGACGTCATCAACATATACCTAAAATGAAACTCCAACAATTAACCTTTTTTATAATTATATTAATTGAATTATAACAATGATATTATCTGTTACACGACTTCTCTGTTTGAAAGTTGAACACGAACTACTTTCTACTTGCCAACCCTTCACCACGAAACATTTCGACGGTTGGCACTACTGTAAAAACTACGCGAGTCGTCACATTTCCGGCGGATATTTCGATCATATTATTAGATAGTTGGCACTACCGTTAAAGACTAGGCGAGTTGTCACGTTTCCGGCGGCTATTTTAATCATATTATTTGATGGTTGGCACTACGGTTAAAGACTAGGCGAGTTGTCACGTTACCGGCGGCTATTTTAATCAGACGAAAGTTTAAAATTATTTAACACATTATTTAAAATTTAGAAAATAGCACAGATGTTTTAATACAAAATTACAAAATCATGACACTCGGCCATCCGGCACCGTGATGCCTCCCGGCATACACATAAAACAGAAACATATCTTAGCGTTTTAAACAATACATAATTTAAATAAAACTACTGGCATGTTATTTACAATTTCGACATTAATTAGCTTAATACCTAATAACTTATTACTTACTTATGGCTAAACATTTAATAGTTGATCGAGAATACAATATTTTATTTTAATAACATAATATAATCATGACACTTGCCTTAATAACCTCAAAGTATATCAATATATTGATAAAAATTATTAGTTAAATACAATTTTTACACATACACTCAATATCAGATGTTAAACACAATAAATTTATTACTCTTATGTGTGGGGTTAGCGTAAGGAGCCGAAGGAATAGAAAGACGTGTTTATCGTTACACGTTTATTGATGATCGTTTCCCTCTTCCAAATATAACCGAAATCCTTGATTCTCTATCTGGATCAGTATATTTCACAAAATTAGATCTTCAAAATTCATACTATCAAGTCGAGTTAGATAAAGAGAGTAGGAAGTGCACAGCTTTTACATTTGATAAACAATATCAACTAAAACGACTTCCTATGGGTTTAAAAATTAGTCCCTCATCATTTTCGAGAATTATGACCATAGCTTTATCTGGATTGAATTACGACAGATGTTTTGTATATTTGGATGACGTGATTGTATTTTCGCGTAATATACCAACTATGATATCCAACCTTATAGACGTTTTTACACGATTGAGACAAGTCAATTTGAAACTCAATCCACGAAAATGTGAGTTTATGAAGAAAGAGATACTATATCTAGGCCATCTAGTAACGAACGAAGGAATTAAACCAGATCCCGAAAAGGTTAGCGTATTACAAAAATATCCCAAACCAAAAAATGTTGATGATCTCAGACGTTTTATAGCATTTTCTAATTATTACAGAAAATTCATACCAAATTATGCAAACATAGTATTACCATTGAACCATTTATTACGAAAAAATATACCATTTATTTGGTCACAACAATGCGAAAACTCATTCTTGAAATTAAAACAATCGTTAACTTCACCGCCTCTGTTGCAATATCCTGATTTCTCAGAAAATAACACATTCATATTGCATACCGATGCATCAGGTGTGGCAATCGGTTCAGTACTTTGCAACCAAGACGACCGTCCCATTGCTTACGCCAGCAGAAGTTTAAACAAAGCTGAGCTCAACTATCCGACTATAGAAAAAGAGCTTCTTTCTATAGTTTGGTCAGTTAAGTACTTTCGCCCATATTTGTATGGTAAAAAATTCAAAATATTAACCGATCATAAACCATTAGTATATTTGTTCAATATGAACAATCCTTCGAGTAGGTTGACTAAGTTTCGTCTTAGCCTTGAAGAATATGACTTTGTCATAGAATATATAAAAGGAAATGATAATGTACCAGCGGATGTATTATCCCGTGTGATTGTGAGTTCAGATGAATTGAAAGAGATGAATGAACGTGTTTTAAATGTGATAACGAGAGCACAGAAGAGAAGAATGCAAGATGAAGAATGCGAGAAGAATGTTCCGGATGCTAACGTTTCCATCGACAAACGGCCGAAAGTTGTGGAAATGGTTAACAAACCGAAATATTCAGTAGAATTAGTTTTTGTGTCAAAGAGTAAAATACATAAATTAAAGGATGTGACCCAAGCGAGCGAAATGTTTGCCTACGTGCCGTCGCTACGTACTATATACACTTGTCCAGATACTCGATCATGTTTAACGCGAGACGTTTACGTGAGAGGTTTGAATAAGTTTTGTGAGAAGATAAAAGTAGATGAAATATTCTTATTAAAGAATGTAAATAATAAGAAATATGAAGAATGGTTAACCAAAAAGAATTATAGTAATAAAATGAGGCCCTGCCCCATATTTTCTCCTCCAGAATCATTGATTCCAAGACTTTGTTTATTAAAAGGAGTAAGAAGAATAATAGATGATGATGATAAAAAGGTGATAATGAATGATTTCCATATTTTGCCAACGAGTGGACACGCTGGCATAAGAAGAATGATTAATAATGTCAAAAAATATTATTATTGGCCAAATATGACGAATGATATAACTTTGTATGTGAAGAAATGTGAACAGTGTCAGAAAAATAAACATTCTGTACACACAAAAGAGCCAATGACTGTCACGTCAACCGCCACATCGGCATTTGATAAGATTTTCTTAGACATAGTAGGTCCCTTAGATAAAGATTATTATGATAAGTCATATATATTAACGCTACAATGCGAGTTAACTAAGTACGTAGAAGCTTACCCATTAGAGCGTAAAGATACTGTTAGTGTAGCTAAAGCTTTCGTAGAAAACTTCGTATTAAGGTATGGAATTCCGCGAGAAATCGCTACAGATAAAGGAACTGAGTTCATATCGTCGACTATGCAGGAAACATGTAAACTGTTGAGTATCAATCAATTGACATCTACTGCTTACCATCACGAATCTATAGGTTCTCTAGAAAATTCCCACAAAAATCTAAACGCATATCTCAGAATCCAAACTAACAACAATCCAACTGCGTGGAGTACATGGGTACCTTATTGGTGCTTTTCGTACAATACGTCAGTACACAGTTCTACAAAATTTACTCCATTTGAGTTAGTATTTGGGAAAGTATGTAATTTGCCAAGTAACTTGAGAAAAACGCCAGAACCACTATATAATTCTGATAACTACGCTTTACAATTAAAATACAGACTACAGAAATGTAACGAATCAGCCCGAAAACATTTAATTGAATCAAAAATTAATAGAAAAAACCATTACGATCAAAAATTAAATTCTGTACAATACAATGTAAATGATATGATTTGGTTGAAAAATGAAACCGGAAATAAATTCGAAAATATATATTCTGGTCCATATAAAGTATTAGAAGATATTTCACCCAATGTTAAAATTTTGAAAGACAAAAAGGTCGATACTGTTCATAAAAATCGAACCAAACCATATTATACCGAAAAATGTTGAATTTTTCATACTGTTTGTAGTGTATGCGTGTATACCTGATACTTTAGTTTGAATGATAGACTACTGTTTTTATAATAACAAAGCAATTAAGATAGTATAATATAAAGTTATGAAATTAGATTGACATTGTTTAATGATATAATGTAGTAATAATGAAATTAGTATAATGATGTAGTAATAGTAAAAAAAAAAAAAAAATTAAGAATATAACTTTTTTTTTCAAAAAAAATATGGAGATGTAGTGGCAGAATACAGTTCTTCAGTTAAATCAAAACTTTCAGATAGTGGATCGGAATTTTCGTTACATAAAGATAATATTTCTGAGTATAAATCTTCAATAGCCTTTATATTCCACTCTATAACTTCTTTATCACTAGTTTCATATTTTCTAAGTTGTATATCATATAGTAATATATTCTTATATTCGCTAAACTTTTCATATATACTATTAACCTCTTTTAATTTTTTCTCGCAACAAGTTTTTCTTCTTGCGGGACCTACTTTTACTAGATAAGTCCGTATTTCTGTAAAATCTTTATGATATTTTTCTAAATCAGCCATTTACTCTTTATGATATAATATCTACTAGTATATAATTATTTCATTACAGCAAGAAACTCTAATTAAGCATTATACATTTTACTAATGTTATTACTAATTTACGTATTTATTCTAAAACTTATCTAAGTTATGTAAAAGTTTATGTACTGTTCATTTTGCAAACTGATAACACTGCACTTTCAAAATATAATACGACATGATCGACGCACTTCGCTTAAAATATATCTACTAAAATGCCTTTTTTCCCTACACACTTTCACACTGATGTAATCATCACTTATCTGCTACTACTCACGAACTCGTCGCAACTCAGCTTGGCACGTGATCATCATCACGCTGAACATCATCAGCTCGGGTCCTCTCAAGCTCGCAGGAGTCTCGGGTCAGGAACTCGTACTCGATGTCAAGGGTTCGGTGTGCTTGCTCCGGAACTTAGGGAGTGCGGTGGGCGCAATACACTGGTGTAGTTCCACAACAGGCAACTACTGTTTTAGAACTCGGCAATTGGCATTTGGCACTCGGGAATTGGCATTTGGCACTCGCGAATTTCACCATTTTTGCGAATTTACATTATTTTGATTTGGAATCGTTCATTATGATTTATGCAATTATTTTTATATAATTATTGTTCAAGTTCAAATGCGGTGCGCCACGACGCGACATTTGACACCACATATCGCTCGCTCGCTCGCGCACCCGCACTGGCATGGGTCGCCATGTGGGGTTAGCGTAAGGAGCCGAAGGAATAGAAAGACGTGTTTATCGTTACACGTTTATTGACGATCTGTTTGCTTAATACATAGATGTACCTATATCTTATATGTATACTTATACTCTACTTATGCACTACGTATACTATGTATTCTGCCACTACATATGAATTATACATTTACATATACATTTACTATACATTTACTATACATTTACTATACATTTACTATACATTTATTATACATTTGCTATAGAAATCATCGCACACAACAAATAAGGCCTATAATTATCACCAAAACTATAAATCAGTACAAGAATAACTTTCCGTTAATTTAAACTTTATTTTCGATTACTATAGCTTTTGATTATTAATTTGTACTATCACTAGAGCTTTCATCGGAATTATGTATTTCTAAAGATTTAATATGAATCCAAGATCTTATTCTGTCAGCCGCTATTACAGTTGTATATGGCTTAACCCTTTTAATGAACCCAGGGACTTCCGCTATCCTATAGCGGTCATTTCCTAGTACTTCGGTTATTTTGTAAGGACCCACAAACTTCGACAAAAGTTTTGTACTTTTGCCACCATTATCAAAATTATTACGGGTGATTTTCACTAAGTCACCAATTTCATACTTAGTTGCGGCGACGCGATTTGCGTCGTGACGCTCTTTCATTTTAGCTTGTTGCTTTTCTATATTTTCAGTGATCGCTTCCCTAACTTCATGTAATTCTGAATTTTTACTACTATGTGGAATGTCTAGTTTATTCGATAGATTAATATTAACCATTTCTAATAAGCGCTTTCTTGCAATGACTAAAGAGCAGAAAACTAACTTCAAATGCAATATTAAAGATTGCAAAAGCCCGAGGACACCGATGCATACCCAGTCTTCGATAACTCCTGATGTTTCTCCCGACGTTGGCAACGTGACACTACGTAGGAAACAACCAAGTCTTCCGGAAATACAGATAACCGATGAATATGTGACTGAAACCAGATTGAAAGACATTCTAAAGCACGAATTAAAAGTAACTATGAAAGGGCAAGTTGACCAACTTAGTTCTATGAACGAACAAATGGCGAGTTTTCATAAAGCGTTTGCCTATTTCAATGAACAGTTTGAGGATCTGAAGAAGCGAATGGAAGAAAAGGACACCATAATTGATAAACTCAAAGTAGAAAATACCCTCCTGAAGTCAGACGTCCAAGAACTCACTTCTCGACTGAGTAACGTAGAACAACATATGCGAGAAAGTAATATTGAAATCAATGGTATCCCTGAGCTAAAGACCGAAAATCTTATCGAGACAGTGACGATACTAGCAAAATCTATCAACAGCGAAATTGTTAAGGATGATATCGTACACGTACAAGAGTCGCTAAGATCAACAATGATAACTCTAGACCGCGAGCTGTTATCGTGAAACTACGCTCGCCTCGTCATCGCGATATAATTTTGGCCGCAGTTGCTAGTTATAATAGGAAAAATCCTCAGAATAAGCTGTGCTCTAAACATCTGGGCATCAGTGGAACTCCTGTACCGGTTTTCGTATCTGAGCACTTAAGCCCTACTAACAAGAAGTTGCATGCAGCTACTCGCAAGAAAGCTAAAGAGATGTCGTACAAGTTCGTGTGGGTCCGCAATAGAAGAGTATTCATTCATAAAGACGTAAACTACCAAGCAAGTATTATAAAAGACTTGGAATCTTTAAACCATTTCAAAGCTTCCTGCGAGTAGTTGACTCCCTACACCTTTTATTATTACTTACCTATTTTTATATTGTACTTGCTTACCTATCTACATTTTTACTAACAGTGCTGTAATGCTTGAGATATACTATCAAAATGTTCGAGGACTGCGTACAAAAACTGTCGATATGTATCACAACGTACTTCTTAATAACTTTAAAGTAATTGCCCTGACCGAAACTTGGCTGAACTCAAACATATGCAATAATGAAATGTTCGACTCAAGATATGTAGTTTACCGACGTGATAGAGTATGTAACGAGACTAAAAAAGATGGTGGTGGTGTTCTTTTAGCCATATCAAATAGTATTAAATCTGCTAGAATAGAAAAATGGGAGAGCAGCCATGAGGATCTCTGGGTAGTTGTGGAGATAGATGATAATAGCTCATTGAAAAAAATTGCTATTTGTGTAGTTTACTTACCACCACCTATTAAACCAGAAATTTTGAAGGATTTTTTGAATAACTGTAATAATACGGTTTCTAATATTGATGAATGTATAATCTTAAGTGATTTTAATTTAAATTTTATAAATTGGACTTCTCAGAATGATACCTTAGAAGCCAAAGCGTCTAATTATGACTGTCCGTTGGGTTATTCTCTCATCGATTTCCTGTCATTAAATAATTTTAGACAATTTAATATAGAACGTAACAGTGACGATCGTGTATTAGACCTAGTGATTAGCAATATTGCAAATGTCAAAGTCACCAAATCAATCGATCGCTTAACCAAATTAGACCCTAAACATCCTGATTTATTAATAACAATTCCATTCTTAAAATCTACGCGACTTAATCCTAAATCCAATGTACGATTCAACTATTACCTAGCCAAGTATCCTAAAATCATAGAAAAATTACAATACGTAGACTGGCGTGAACATTTCAAACTCTGCGACAGTATCGATGATATGGTAAAACTTTTTTACGACACAATTCAAATAGTTACGTATTAACGAATTAGTTCCAACATTTGTTTTTACACATAAACGTAATAATAAACCTCCATGGTTAAATAAATCACTATCAAAGTTATTGTCCGAAAAGGAGAAATATAGACATAAATATAATATATACAATAATCCACGCGACAAACTAAGCTATGATATTTTGGGACAGAGATGCCAAGATTTAATTGAGAAATCCCATAGGGAATATAAAAATAAAATTGAATCAAGGATAGTCAAGAGTCCCAAAACTTTTTGGCGCTACATTAAAGACAAGCGTGGAGGTCAATCTAATCTCCCAGCTAATATGCATAATGGTGAAAATGATTCCGAATCAGGTGAAGGTATTGCAAACTTATTTGCCAATCATTTCTTCTCTGTTTTCAGCTCTAGTACTACAAGTTCTTATAACACAAACACAAGTGGCATATCACATTACAATACTCTTAGCAAAATTAAACTAACTGAAGATGATATTCTTAAAGCTATTAAAAAAAATTAGATACTACCAAAGGGTCAGGACCGGACTCCATACCTCCCGTATTCATAAAGAAATGTGCACGCGTTCTTACACATCCCAAAAGTATAATATTTAATTTTTCACTAGAAACTGGGACGTTCCCGAATGAATGGCCCGAATCGTTCCAATCTACAAAAAGGGGGATCCGTGTAATGTTGCTAATTATCGTCCTATTTCTATCTTATCTTGCCTTTATAAACTTTTCGAAGCTTTAGTATGCCCAGTAATCACACGTCATATTGATGCTTTTTTAACAAAAGACCAACACGGGTTTAAATCAGGACGGTCTGTAGTTACTAACCTCACCAACTACGTTTCTGATCTGTCCGAGGCCTTAGATAACAGAAAAGACGTAGATGCAATTTACACGGATTTCTCAAGCGCATTTGATAGGGTTGATCACACACTTTTATTACAAAAACTACAATATAATGGTATACATGGATCATTATTGAACTGGTTTAAATCATATCTGTATAACCGTTCTCAAGTTGTTGCTGTCGATGGCTATGAGTCACACATATATTTTGTCACATCTGGAGTTCCCCAAGGCTCACACCTTGGACCAATCTTGTTCTCATTATTTATTAACGATATCACTAATCATATCTATAACAGCAAATGTTTACTCTTTGCAGATGATTTAAAACTTTATAGAATCATAAACTCGCCTGACGATATAACTCTTCTTGCTCCTTCTCCCCCGCCGTTGTCACCTTGGCGGCGTATCAGGCGGAGTACCAGCATCGTCGGCAGACTTCATTGTCAACCCTCACTGAAATGCATTTATTATCTTCTGTATAATACATTCATCATTAAACATTTAAAGCAAGTAGGTCAGTATTGTTTTATTTAAAGAGGTATTATTTGCTCATATTTTTCATAAAGACCATCAAAGGTTAGAGTCAATATTTAAAGTTTATCAATATTCCGACAGTCTAGCTACTGATTAGATGATATCAGCCCCTTAAATAATCCGACGACTAACGACTCACGCAACATCCAGTGAAAAGCATATCCACTCAATTAACCAGTGAGTACAATTAGTACGCCCCCTAATAATCCGACGACTAATCGACTCACGCAACATCCAGTGAAAAGCATATCCACTCAATTAACCAGTGAGTACAATTAGTACGTCCCCTAACTATCAATCCGACGACTAACAGCCCCACTCAATATTCAGCAAGAAACATACCCGCTCAATCAACTTGTGGTGCCATTAGTACGCCCCCTACCTTATAATCAAACGAATAACGATATATTCAACATCCAGTGGGAAACATACCCACGCAATTAACCAGTTATCATATCAATTATATATTAACAATTATAATTGTTAAACGTTTGGAGAACTTAAGATTGCGTATATGCAGATTCCCAATGGTATTTCTTTTGATATTTTTATATATTTTTTAACGTTTTTTATAAATGATATGATAACTGGTTAATTGCGTGGGTATGTTTCCCACTGGATGTTGAATATATCGTTATTCGTTTGATTATAAGGTAGGGGGCGTACTAATGGCACCACAAGTTGATTGAGCGGATTTCTCAAGCGCTATTTAACAAGAGCTATTTAACCTAAACGAAATTAGAAAACTAAAATTAGATATGCATAGGTATAGTGGCAGATATCAAACGTATCTTAAGTTATCAGAGAGTAGCCCTGACCCAACAACAACACATTCAAATATAAGCATATAAAAACGCACGGTGAGTACTGCCAAAGAGTAGCCTCGGCCAAGAACCACCGAACACCTTTACACACAGTCAATTTACGCAGAGCATCATCAGAGAGTAGCCCCGACCCGATGTGCTGCGCAAACTTCATCGAACCACGTAACTTATGCATATCATTATTTAACATAAGTTTATTCTAGTAAATTCACTTAAGTGGGCGCATAGCAGTAGTATCCAAAATAGAAAACATATAATTAACATACCTTTTTCTTTTTGGTTTCTCCCACTGCTGAAGTAAAATGAAACTCCAACAATTAACCTTTTTTATAATTATATTAATTGAATTATAACAATGATATTATCTGTTACACGACTTCTCTGTTTGAAAGTTGAACACGAACTACTTTCTACTTGCCAACCCTTCACCACGAAACATTTCGACGGTTGGCACTACTGTAAAAACTACGCGAGTCGTCACATTTCCGGCGGATATTTCGATCATATTATTAGATAGTTGGCACTACCGTTAAAGACTAGGCGAGTTGTCACGTTTCCGGCGGCTATTTTAATCATATTATTTGATGGTTGGCACTACGGTTAAAGACTAGGCGAGTTGTCACGTTACCGGCGGCTATTTTAATCAGACGAAAGTTTAAAATTATTTAACACATTATTTAAAATTTAGAAAATAGCACAGATGTTTTAATACAAAATTACAAAATCATGACATACCGTAATATATATTATTGCATATTAATATAAACTACGGTATCAATGAAATGAAGGCTAAAATATATATTATAGCATCGTCTCCATGTGTGGTAGCTTGCTAAAATATATATTATAGGACGGTATATTAATATATATTATAGCTACGTGTGTGACGGGCTTAATCAGTTATGTTATTAGATTCTTCCATTAAGAAATTTCTCAAGGACAACCTGGAGTCATGAACTGTGCCCGGTATATGACAATAGGATCACCCCGTGGGACCTAAAAAAGCGTAACACAAGCAATGTGTGGGTCCGAGTGTCTACCCCTTCGGGAAAATAGCGTGATGGTATGTTGGCAATTACAAAAAACCTTCTGATCGTTAATGATCTTTCATAAACCAACCATAAATAATTGATTATAAGATACATACAAACTTGTACTAACATAAAGGTACTTAATTCTGAAAAGACCTCGAAGTGTTATTGAAAACAGGCGCAAACAATTTAGGAAATTACATGTATTTATTTACTTACCATTTGTAATAGCGTAAGGTAAAACAGCTAACACGTCACTACTTTATCATTTATTGCACACTGAGCACTTGATTTATAATAATATTAATCATGTTTCACGATTGACTTTTCACAACATGGCGATGAAATATTTTGATAATGATTGTTGATACAAAACTATGAATAGTAAGAAACTAAACGTTTTATTATATACGGAACACAAAATAAATCTCGTTATAAATATTTTTAGAAGGTTTCGTGTAGTAAATAGTATGTAGTAACAACGTAAAAATTGTTAATAATTCCAAAATTGCACAGCAATCAGCAGACACGAGCGGAGTTTTTTTTTTATATAAACTTGTAATCTCTTCGGAGTTTTGGCGGGAAGCCGAAGAGTACAGTTTGGCTCCCCTATCTTTATCAATTACAATGCATTTTTGAGTGTTTAACGTGTAATAATGGCGGAATATTACGTGTTGAGTGTTTTCGAAGCTACACAAGTTTCTTGGAAAGTGATACATACAGTCAAGCCTTGTTCCCGGTGGGGTAGGCAGACACTATTGGAAAGTGATGCGAGAGTTGAAATGTTATTTTTCGTGTTCCCACCAAAATTCCGACAGTTTTTTGTAAAAACCACCAGTTTACTAGAGCTGTGACTTGACTGGGCTTGCCCTGACTCTGATTGACTATATTAACTTGAAAATTTATATAACTTAACACTGGCAAATACACTAACGTGTGAGTCCATGAATGTCCCGTGTAAGCAGGCTATAAATATACAAAACTTGACATTGGCAATACATTCGTGTGGGTCCAAAAGTTGAAAAAAAATCTCTCTTTCGGACACGCTGTGTCCTGTGACCTGTGTAGTGTGATACAGAATGGACTCACACGTTAGTGTATTTGCTAAGTATTTTTAACAATAATTTCAAAATGTATAATATGTTGAAGGTATAATGTATGTTAAATAGAAAGTATTTATAGATAAACCACAATAATTGAGTAACCACTTTAAAAAATGAATATTCAAATAAATTTTCACGTTGATTTTACTCTAAGGTTATATTATAAAAACCACCCTTTTTGGTTTGCCATGGTAGGGTTGAATCTCCGAGCCTCTGAGCAATTATGTTAAGCTAGAACTACATCTGGCACACGTACGCCAATTTGGGCGTGTCGTAGCCCATACATTTTGTATGGCGACTAGCTGTTTAGAGCTTCATTAGATCCACGCCACGCCAAGCAACGCTACGCGACGCCGACCCAGCGATCCCAGATATTCGTCGGATGGTGGAGGGCGAAACACACGCGTCCGATGGCGTGTGCATGGTGTAGTTCTGACTCACATGTGGAAAGCGTCAGTCTGTGTTCTGTGCGTCAGTCAGTCAGAGTTTGGTCTGGTGGTAAACAAAAAGCTAATATTTTCTTGGACTAATTGGTTTTAAAAGGTTGTATGCAATTTTTTATATCATGTACTTTATAGTAATTTTTTGTGTTTTTAACATCCAAAATACAACCCAGTATTTTCATTCCGTATTTCTTCTCCATAATACTCTAGTGATTCAGACATAGCCCTCAAGAAAAGTAGGTACATAAGTAAACTGGACCGCCGTTATGCTACCGGCTGTAGAATAGTACCCCACCCTCTATCCGTGGTTGACGCAGAACAAACATAAAACATACATTCACGCCTTTTTCCCGAAGGGGTAGGCAGAGGTGTATCCAGGACTCAGTCCTATAGTAGATACACCCACATATCGCCAGTATGTTATTGGTCCCATGTAATAGGGTGCGAGCCTATTGCCATCTACCAGGCACATTTCCAGACTCCAGGCAGTTTATTAAGATAATTCCTAATGGAAAAATCCAGTTGACGCAGAAGCCGTGTAAAAAAGAAAGAGTGTAAATATCTCGTATTTAGGCTTTTATTTTTTTTTATTACTTTGAATAGACGATCGGACATGGTAAGTCCGCACCACGAACTTGGTTCGCCACCGTACCATGTTCGATCGTCTGCCGCACCTTACTATTCTTATAACTTGGTACGGTGGTAGTATTAACATTAATATTTTATAACAATAGAGCTAGAACTACATCTGGCACACGTGTGCCACGTACGCCGCTCTGGGCGCGTCGGAGCCCATACATTTTGTATGGCGACTAGCTGTTTAGAGCTACATTAGATCCACCCCACGCCACACAACGCTACGTACGCGACGCCGACCCAACGATCCATATATTCATCGGATGATGGTGTAGTTCTGTCGTAATAGCTGTCTAGAGCGCTGTCGAGAGCGCAGGGGTTCTCAACTGGAGTGCCGCAAGGCTCCATTTTAGGACCCTTTCTCTTTCTAATTTTTATAAATGATCTTCCCTTATATGCAAGTAAATTCTGTAATGTTATACTATTTGCCGACGATACCTCACTGCTGTTTAAGCTTATAAGGAAAGACAAACCCGGTTGCCAAGCCATAAACCATGTAAATGACTGTTTATGTAAAATACATGAGTGGTTTAATGTCAATCGCCTACTACTAAATGCAAAGAAGACTAAGTGTGTTAAATTTTCCCTTGTAAATAATATAAATAATTCTATTACTCCTGACATTTGTATTTCAAATAATAAACTTGACCTATCTAAAAATTCTAAATTTCTGGGTTTGACATTGGACACGAAACTCACTTGGGGACCTCACATTGAGGAACTCGCTGGTAAACTAAGCTCAGCTGCACATGCCGTACGTAAGATCAGAGAATTGACAGATGTAAAGACTGCTCGAATTGTTTACTTTAGCTATTTTCATTCAGTAATGTCTTATGGAATTCTCTTGTGGGGTAATGCAGCTGATGCAAACTGTATATTTATCTTACAAAAAAGAGCAGTTCGAGCTATATATTGCATGGGACCTAGAGAATCTTTGAGGGATCGATTTAAAAGTATTGGAATCTTAACTATGCCCTCTCTTTACATTTTCCATAATATGTATGTACGCAAAAATCTTTATAAATTTTGTAGCCATGAACACAAATATGAAACTAGATTTAAATCCAAGCTTGTACTACCCCAGAATAGATTAGCCAAAGTAAACAAATCATTTGTGTATAACTGTATAAGATTCTACAATATGTTACCTGACTGTATATTAATACTCAGGGAAAGGCAATTTAAAATAATAATTAAGAAAATTCTTACCCAAAAAGCTTATTATTGTATAAATGATTTTTTATCTGACAAAGCCTCATGGCAAGCTATTGACCTAAACAATTGATGTAAAATTTAATATTTAATGATGTAAAGACATGTATGTGACGTTTATAAGTGCACTGTTGTGCCTAAATAAATAAAGAATTGAACTGAACTGAACTGATAGTATTCTGTGGTTCTGTCTCACACGTGGTAAGCGTCAGTCAGTGCGCGAGCGTCGACTGGTGGTAAGCTAATCTTTTCTTCTCACACGTGTGCGTCGGCCTAATGTAGTTCTAGCTTAACATCACACCTTTTTCCCCGAAGGGTGGGGCAGAGGATTAGACGGTGTACCCCCATTCCATAGTTGGTACCCCACACTTCCCTATTATAATTATTCTTAGAACAAATCTGTACAGAGCGCGCGCGAGCTATGTGTCTTCGACCTCATACAGTTTATTTAATGTCTTCTTTACTACAAAAACGATTTAATTTTATACTGAAATTAAACGTTATCTAAATAAATATAACCAAATTACATCAAAAGCAATATATAATTCGAAGATCCTACTAAAGTTTGTGAGGATGGATGGATTGATCTTCCTTTGTTACTCTTTCACGCCAAAACTACTAACCGATTAGGCTGAAATTTGGTATGTAGGCAGCTTAGACCCTGGAATAACGCATGCGGTCCTTTTTTACCCGATATTCCCCCTGAGAACGAAGACAACCCGGGTGAAACCGCGGGGCACAGCTAGTATTAAATAAAATAGCAGACAGATAGATAGCTCGCACGCAGACTATAGATAAAATATGCAAAAAACAAATGAATATTACATAAATCAATATTTATTATGTACATAATATTTATAAATGTGTTTAACAATATTCAGGGTTCCTGATATCCTTCAGTCTTCATGTCATTGAGTCCCAACTCGTCGTTCTCCTCGAATGATCTCTCGAAATGTGTTATCTTAAGTCCTGCAACACAAGACTACTGATCATCAAATTGTTACAATATAGTGTAGGTGGTACGTAAGGGGATTCATTTACCACAGTGTGCGAAAAAAATTGTATGGACAGGCTCGATTACGCCGATTTGTCGTAATTAAAGTAGCCGCATTTGACAAGCATGGCAGCAGCAAAGAATAATAACTATTGCTACGTAAAGAAGCGACACTCGATCGGAGATGTTTTAGGTTTCAAACCATTATTATGTAACAAACTTCTTACTTTGTCTGTAGGTACTTTATTAGAATATTAAATTCTTTAATCATATAAGTTATTTTCTGGTTTTGATATTCGATTGCTAATATATAATATAAAATAAATAAAGGATTTGTCCGTTTGTATGTTTATACTAAGATTACGCAAAAACGGCTGGATGGTTTTGAATCAAATATGGCATACATAAAATGGTAATGGTTACATAAAATATGGTTTATATGCTTAATGCTTTAATCATGTAACGGGAGGAAAAGTCTAATATCAATATTATTGTGTTTTACCTCAGAGTAAGGATACCAAAGAGAACCAGTCGTGCAAAAATCTGTTCCAAGCCGTGAGTCTGGTACCGCCGCAATATAGTCTGGTACTATGTGGTTAGTTGCATGGCAACCGTAGGCCGACCGCGTGATGCCAGTGTTAGGTAAAAAGCTAACCGAATAACAACAGATACGTGCGTGAAAGCGATAGCTTTTCATAATTTAGGCATGTATTTACAATAATTTTAGGAATTTATATAGCCATATTGCGTGTTTCTATTTTTTTTTATTTTTTTTAACACAATACAATGGACAACAGCGCTTTGTTCGAATGAAAAACTATGAAGTCAATTACATTTTAAATATTTTTGGACAATATTATCCGAACATAAATATTTTTTTTTACATAAATTAAGGTTTGGCATTAATTAGGTACCTAGTGGATTGAAAACATTTAAAACATTGAATTAAACTTTCGACTATTTATTAAGAGTATAAAAGTAATCATATAACGTAACTATTTAGGATAATATTGTCACCTTTCTACGTGCTAGAATCAGGCCCACGAACCTGTACACACTATTAAACCGAGATTATATCATGTAACTTAATTATCTTTACAAACATAAATACATTTTAATTTTAAAACTTTTTGACCCTTTTAAATTTTATTTCTTGTAATATAATCTATACTAATATTATAAAGAGAGAATCTTTGTTTTTTTGTTTTTTTGTTTGTAACGAATAGGCTCCGAAACTACTGGACCGATTTTAAAAATTCTTTCACTTATGGATAGCTTAATTCAGTGTGAGTGACATAGGCTATATGAGATTTTGAAAAATATTAGGGATCCGTAAGAAAACTGCAATATTGTGAACCAAGGTGTCACATATATTTTTTAATTTGCGTGCGCTGTGAAAACTATTGATGGTAGAATAAAATAATGTACTAGGGGTTTGTAGTACTTACTAATATCTACAAAATAGTCCACGGATATTTCATCCATCCATTTTGGTTTAGTCACAATAATCAAAACAGACATAATATGAATGCGCTGTAATAAGTATTGGAGGTAGAATAAAATAATGTACTAGGGGTTTGTAGTACTTATCAATACCTACAAAACAATATACATAGATTCTATCCATCTTTTTTGGTTTAGTCACAATAATCGAAAAAGTGATTATTTTTCATGCGGTGTGAAAACTATTGGTGGTAGAGTAAAGTAATGTACTAGGGGTTTGTAGTACTTATCAATACCTACAAAACAGTATATATAGATTATATCCATCTTTTTTGGTTTAGTCACAATAATCGAAAAAGTGATTATTTTTCATGCGGTGTGAAAACTATTGGTGGTAGAGTAAAGTAATGTACTAGGGGTTTGTAGTACTTATCAATACCTACGAAACAGTAAACATAGATTATATCCATCTTTTTTGGTTTAGTCACAATAATCGAAACAGTGATTATTTTTCATGCGGTATGAAAACTATTGGTGGTAGAGTATAGTAATGTACTAGGGGTTTGTAGTACTTATCAATACCTACAAAACAGTATACATAGATTATATCCATTTTTTTTTGTTTAGTCACAATAATCGAAACAGTGATTATTTTTCATGCGATATGAAAACTATTGGTGGTAGAGTAAAGTAATGTACTAGGGGTTTGCTGTACTTATCAATACCTACAAAACAGTATACATAGATTATATCCATCGTTTTTGGTTTAGTCACAATAATCGAAGCAGTGATTATTTTTCATGCGGTGTGAAAACTATTGGTGGTAGAGTAAAGTAATGTACTAGGGGTTGTAGTACTTATCAATACCTACAAAACAGTATACATAGATTATATCTATCTTTTTTGGTTTAGTCATAATAATCGAAGCAGTGATTATTTTTCATGCGGTGTGAAAACTATTGGTGGTAGAGTAAAGTAATGTACTAGGGGTTTGTAGTACTTATCAATACCTACAAAACAGTATACATAGATTATATCCATCTTTTTTGGTTTAGTCACAATAATCGAAACAGTGATTATTTTTCATGCGATATGAAAACTATTGGTGGTAGAGTAAAGTAATGTACTAGGGGTTTGCTGTACTTATCAATACCTACAAAACAGTATACATAGATTATATCCATCGTTTTTGGTTTAGTCACAATAATCGAAGCAGTGATTATTTTTCATGCGGTGTGAAAACTATTAGTGGTAGAGTAAAGTAATGTACTAGGGGTTGTAGTACTTATCAATACCTACAAAACAGTATACATAGATTATATCTATCTTTTTTTGTTTAGTCACAATAATCGAAGCAGTGATTATTTTTCATGCGGTGTGAAAACTATTGGTGGTAGAGTAAAATAATGTACTAGGGGTTTGTAGTACTTATCAATACCTACAAAACAGTATACATAAATTATATCCATGTATTTTGGTTTAGTCACAATAATCGACAGTCATTATATGCATGCGATGTGAAAAGTATTGGTGGTAGAATAAAGGAATGTACTAGGGGTTTGTAGTACTTATCAATATCTTCAAAATAGCCCACGATAAATTTATACATGGGTTAAGGTTCGGTCATTGTAACAGAAATAGTCATTAATTTGCGTGCGCTGCGTAAACCATTAGAGTTTTATCTATTAAAATACAATGTATCACGAATTTACTCCTGTTAAACGTCCACTATACCTACTTCTGCTACCCGTGCGAAGCCGGGGCGGGTCGCTAGTATATTTATAAAATTTAATAAAAAAGTGTGACTAGTTTATTTAAAAAATTTAAATATGTTATCACTAAATATTTTAGTGCATATCTCTCTACTCCAATGCTCCTATGTTCGCCCGCGTCGCTTAATGTCAAATTTAACATTGAACTTCATAGGGTGAAAAATCGTTCAATCCAAATTAGGCTTTAAAACAATCAGGTAAATAGAGTTTAAATTCAAATAATAGAAATTCAGCAGATGTCAAAGCGCGTAATTGTCAGTGATAGACACCTTTTTGTGAAGCTTGTTCAGGGATTGTGCGTCTGTAGAAGGAAGCGATTCAACGTCATTGTGTTTTACATAATAAGTAAGTTTCCTTTTATATCAATATATACGTACGCCATGTAGTTGATAAATTCCGTACCACTAACGGACGGCCCTACATAGTTCACGCACACATGCGCGCGCGTGTACACACGTTATGTGTCTATGTAGTAGTAGTAGGCTATTAAATGAGAGCGTTTGTATAGTGACGGGGGCCTGACAGCGATATCTTCGGTTCAATTCTTATTTTGTGGCTTGTGAAAGTGCTTAGAATACCACAACTTTGCCAATGACACGCAGGGAGATAGGAACATCAAACGAAGGAATGTAATCGCTGCTTGTATTCTTTTGAATACAAGCAGCGATTACATTCTACAGCTTGATAACTAAATTATAATCGACCGAGCGAAGCGAGGTCTTAGAGTCGACAAGTGGGAAAAACCTGCGCTTGTACCAGCTTAAGGGTTGACCTCTGGTATGTAAGTTTGATCGACGATAAATTGAGAACTGTTGGTCCGATCTTGATGAAACTTTACAGACATGTAGTTTATAGTGATAAAATTTTTTACTTTAGATAATGAGCAAAATCGGCCGAAGGGTTCCGGATATATAAGAATCACGAGGTATTTATGAAAGGTCTGACGATAATTTCGAAACCGATGGTCCGATTTTTTTTTTTCAAATTTAGATTCATAGTTTAGGACTTGCATAAAAATATTAGCCAAAGTTTGTATGTATGTATGTGTGTATGTGAGTATGTGGGTATGTGTGTATGTATGTTTGTCTTGCGATTACTCGAAAGCCGATGATCCGATCTTGATGAAACTTTGCAGACAGGTAGTATAAAAAAAAAGAATTTTCAAGTTCGAACATGAGCTAAATCGGTTTTGGGGTTCTAGAGATATAGGGATTACAAGATTTCAATCTTTTTTGATCAATACTTAAGAATCAGGAGAGAAGACTGCTCAGTACTAAAATTCGAGAGGAGTGCAAAACCCGGGCCAAATATTGCTATCCCTGTTTGACTAAAGTAGGAGCGCGAAAGGCCTAGTACATACCTGCGAAGTAACTATTATCTAATCTGTGTTTGCCTGCGGTGACTATAGTCCATCAAATCTAAAATGTATCGTTTTTTTTGTATTGCCTTAAGGTTTGAATTTAAATTTAGTGATTAAGAATATTGTACATCTTGGGATAAATTTCGTAATTCCATGGTTTTACGGCAAAGGTCAATGAAATTGTGTGAGTTACGCCTATGCAAAGTTATTAAAAGTATGATAGTGTATGAAATGTCAAACGGGATTTCTTAGATTTGATGGGCTATAGTTATATAGCTTTATGAGTAAGTATCTACCATTGATTGGCTCCTTTAATTTGGATCCACAGCTTGAATACTCAGATACTTATCCTAGACCAGGAGTTTCTTCACAGAAGTGATAGTGTCTCATCAAGATCTTTATATCAGATGACAGCTGCCAAACTAAAAATGGCATTACCTCGGAAACTATTCATCTTAGACCAGCATTTTCTTTACAGAAGTGATAGATTTCATCAAGATCTTTGTTTCAGATGACAGCTGTTAAATATTAAAATGATTTTACCTCTAGGATCACTTATTACGGGATATTTAACATGATCTTTATCTCGGTATTACTATTTATCTTAGACTAAGAGTTTCTTCACAGATGTGATAGATCTCATCAAAATCTTTATTTAAGACGAAAGCTGCCAAACTAAAAATAGCATCACCTCGGAAACTACTCATTTTAGACCAGTACTTTCTTTACGGAAGTGACAGATCTTATCAAGATCTTAGTTTCTGATGACAGCTATCAAAGGAAAAAAGGCATTATCTCGGTAACTAATCATTCTAGACCAGGAGTTTAAAACCAGGAATAACCAAAACTGTCAATTTGTACTTCGTATATTAGATGGACTATAGTCATCCGCAGGCTTTTACGAATATTAAAGTTGCCACAACGATTTTATTATAAGTCTCAGTCTGACTACTGTATTATATTTATAGGTGAAAATGACTTCAGGCAGGCACATGAAAATTATTTTAATCTAATATTTTTCATAAGAGAACAACTGCTGAAAGTAAAGCACACCAATATCATCATCTGCTTACCGACATACAAATGCAATTATACATCAGGGGACTTTAACTTTAGAATCGAAAAGTTTAATAATTTGCTATATTTAGACATTTTATCCCATGAGCATGCCTATTTATTTGACAGCAATAAAGAATTAACATATGATCACAAAATGTTTGATAACTATACTGGTTACATAAATAGCAATGGATTGCAAAATATTTTTATGCACCTACAACACTATATAAGCGAACTTAAACGAACCACTACAAGTACCAACGCTGATATAAAGAACTATAAGACTTCCTTGACGCAAGAAGATGACGACCAACAGCTTTTTCGTGAATAAAATCTTGTATATCCTTCACCAAAATATTGCAGGGTTACTAAATAAAACAGAGACATTAAGTATTTGCTTAGACGAATTAGTACATGATAGAGATATTCATGTAGACATATTATGTATTTCGGAGAATTTTATGGCGGCTGATTATGAGACCTACTTAAATGTTCCGAACTTTAGGTTATCCACCTCATTTTCTAGACCAAATAGTAAAAGAGGTGGAGTTTGCATCTTAGTTAGAAATGAGTATCAATATAAAGAATTAACTCAAATTAAAAAAATGTCTCTATCTGGATCATGTGAGTTTTGCGCCGTGGAACTAACTGAATTACAAACCATTATTGTATGCGCTTATAGAGTTCCTAAGCAAGATAATATTAACATATTTTTTAGTAAGTTAGAAAAAATGTTGCAATTACTCAGCAAATGTAAATCTAAAAATATTATTATAGCAGGTGATTTTAACATTGACATACTTAAAGTCAACAACTTATCACTTGATTTTTAATGTCTTCTTCTCAACTATAATATGAAATTGGTTATTAGGCAACCAACTAGATTGATTAGTAATACATGTATCGATAATTTCGCCCATAATGTGAAAAAACCGTGTAAAACGGAAGTGTTAGAGTTTGGACTTTCTGACCATACCGCTCAATTGCTGAAGGTTCCGGTCAAAAAAACATGCGCTGTTAAATTTTGGCGAAAGACAGTTCGTGATTATTCAACTGAAAATTTTTCAAAATTTGTAGATTGCATAAATTCTTTGACATTTAATGACATTTATAATGAACAGGACAGTAATACTGCTTTTGACTATTTCTTTGACACTTTTCGATTATTCTATGACCTCTGCTTTCCCATGAAAACCATTACAATCAGAGTCCAAAAAAGAGTAAAATGGCTCTCGCGAGGCATACGAGTATGTAGTAAAAAGAAAAGATGCCTATTATGGAACTCTAGATTAACACCGACAGTTGAAAATAAACTTAAATACAGAAACTATTCTAAATTATTAAAAAAAATTATCCGACAAACTAAACGCGCGCAAAACAATTTCAAAATAAAAACATCTGATAATCCAACAAAAACTACCTGGCAAATTATTAATGACACGAGGCTTAACATTCCTAGAGACTCTATTGAAAGGATTAAAATAAATAACGAATATGTAACAAGACCTCAAGACATTTCTAATGCATTTAACGACTATTTTGTTGATAAAATATTACCTTTTTGTAGTGGTAGGCCTCTTTTGCAGGAGGCCGCCTGGGGAAGTACCACACCTTTGCCAGTTATTCATCCGCCAAACAGTAATGTACAAACATTACTGTGTTCCGGTCTGAAGGGCAATGTTTCCAGCGAAATTACTGGGCATGACGAGTTTCAACAACTAATAACTCAGGGTGACAGGCGCAGTACAGTGCCGCGCAGAATTTTGAATTTTAAAACACTGGGTGGCACTGTGTCTGATATGGGCAATCATGATGCTTACCATCAGGCACCTGATTTGCTCGTCTTGTTACTTACTACCATAAAAAAAAAAAAAAAAAAAAACCTATTCCCAATTCTGACAACAATGTGACATCATTAATCTCGACGTGTGTTCAATCAATTTTTATGGCACCTAGCTCTGCCAATGACATTTTAAAAATAATTAATGGACTTAAAAACACAAACAGTGTTGGGTATGATGACATTTCCACGAAAATAATAAAAGTAGTAGGAAATACAATAAGTCGTCATTTAAGTTATTTAATTAATTTATGTATCTCCTCAGGGGTCTTCCCAGATGCTCTAAAAATATCGGTTATAAAACCACTATTTAAAAAAGAGAATAAAGAGCTAATGGAACACTACAGACCCATTGCGCTGATACCAGTGCTATCAAAAATATATGAAAAATATATACACAAGGAATTATATAATTACGTGGAAAAATTTAATATTCTATGTCCTGAACAAAAAGGTTTTAGACAAAAGAAAACAATAAATATGGCTATTTTTGATTTTTATAAAATTGTTTTATCAAATGTAGATAATAGATGTCCTGTTAGTGCCCTATACTGTGACATGACGCAGGCTTTTGACTATGTCAATCATACGACTCTACTAAAAAAACTAGAGGCATACGGGATTAGAGGTAACATTTTTGAACTTTTAAAATCGTATCTAACGGGGCGCACGCAAATTACGGAAATTTCTAAAGTAAATATAAAAACAAAATACGAAGAAAAATTTCGATCAATAGAGCGCTCTACATTTTACGGAGTACCGCAAGGTAGTGTTCTTGGGCCTCTTCTTTTTATTCTCTATATTAATGACCTACCTAAAGCAACGAACCATCCTATGTCGCTGTTTGCAGACGACAGTACGTTGAAAATCGCATGCAGAGCTAAAGAGACATATGAAACTGACATAAATATATCTTTGACTAAAATAATTAACTGGCTAAACAATAATCATTTGAAAATAAATATTGGAAAGACAAAAATAATGCATTTTAGTCAACGAATACCAGTACAGGATATACAAATTACTTATAATAGTAATACCGTAGATCATGTAGAGACGGCCAAATTTTTAGGTTTGTTAGTGGATAGGCAACTTAATTGGAAGGCGCATGTGGCTGAGCTATGTAAGAGAGTTGGTAGCACATCCTATGCACTCTACAAACTTGCTCCTATAATAAACAAAGATGCTCTTCTAACTGCCTATCATGGTCTGGCCGCCTCTACTCTGAGATACGGAATTATATTCTGGGGGAATTCGACTGACTTTCCGTCAGCTTTTAAAGCGCAAAAACGATGTATTAGAGCCATGTTTGGGCTGCAGACTACGGATAGCTGTAAGCCATACTTCACAAAATATAACATTTTAACACTTCCGTCCTTATATATTTTTGAGGTGTCAATTTTTGTGCGCAATAATTCTCACTTATTCCCACTAATGTCAGAATTTAAGGACCGAAATAGGCGCGTTGACTATATTTGTTTGCAACCGTCGAAGACAGCATTAATGCACAAAAGTTTATTATGTATGGCCCCAAAGATATACAATAAAATACCAAAGAACATACAAGAATTGACATCCGTATTATTATTTAAAAAGAAATTGAAAACAATATTGACAAATAAAGCCTATTATACAACTAATGAATTTCTAAATGATAAATTTTGACTTATTACTTATTTAATTGACATTTTCATTTCTTTTTAATAATTATTTTGACATAAAGTTGTATTTTAGTATATATTTTTGACATACACTTTGTTTTGCATGCATTTTTTAATTTTCTAATTTTTTGTTTTTAATCCTATTATTATATTTTGACATCAAATTTTTAATAATTATTATAAATTTTCAAACGCCAATAGGCATGAGCATGTTGACACTAATTTATAACTTAACAACACATTTGAATAATGTACTTACACATGTTTATTGAAATAAAAACTTTGAAACTTTGAATCTTTTGAATCTCAGTAGCGAGGTCTCAGTTCGCAGCGAACTACTAGTAATAAGTAACACTACAATAAATATTTAAAAAAAACGTCGGAGCGCACGCGAAAACCTTTCAATATCTATGATTGTAAAGAAAAGAAGCTGTTATTTATAACATACCGTCATCAGGTATGGTTGGATCATCGTTCAAGCTCTGCACGTAGGAGTTCCCGGCGGGGTCCGTCAGCACTATGGTGACACTCTTCCGACACGCTAGCACCGAGTCCAGCTCCGACACTATCCTGGGACAACATAACATAACATTACATCACCGGTGTAAACATCACACGTGTAATAATGGTGGAATAATACATGTTGAGTGTTTTCGAAGATCAAGTCTCTCGGCGAGTGATGCGAGAGTTGAATAAATGTCATTTATCGTGTTCCCACCGAAATTCCGGCCGCTTCTTGTAAAGACCGCCACTTTACTAGAGCTGTGACTTGACTGGGCTTGCTCTGACTCTAAATTGACCATATTAACTTGAAAATTTATATAACTTGACACTGGCAATACATTTGTGTGGGTCCATAAAAGAAGAAAAAAAAAAGCAATGAACAGTTTTTTAAGAAAAGTGAGGTTATAGGTTGTGATAATATAATGACATTGACAATCTGAATTACATTGCCTTTTTTTTTCTGTCGAGGCCGCAGTCTCCATCTATAAAGCTTATGATGACGTCATCATCACCAAAAATTCTAAAAATTTTAAAAATGTTTTTAAAAATAACTACGACGAAAATAGCAAAAATATTCAAATTAGTTTCTTATATTGCTCTATATTTTCATTATCTAAAATAAAAATGGAGGTCAAGATAATTTGGACATTCCCCATCGACCATATTAACTTGAAAATTTATATAACTCGACACCGGCAAATACACTAACGTGCGAGTCCATAAATGTCCAGTGCGAGCAGGCTATAAATACAAAACTTGACACTGGCAATAAATTCGTGTGGGTCCACAAAAGAAAAAAAAACCGTGCGATCGAGATTGAGGTCTCGACGAGTACAAGCAGTGTGTGTGTAGTACGAGTATGTAGTGAGGTACCGATGCAGGTCGGGCGCGGCGGCCCACAGCGCGGGCGCGGCGGCGAGCTGGTCGCGGGTGGCGAGCAGCACGCCCTCCGCCGTGGTGAAGCGCCCCCCCAGCGCGCGCCCCCCCACCGACACCGACAGCTCGGGGATCTCCATGCTGCATGTCTCCGACTGCGGTCATACGAGTACCTACTGTCACTTCTATACCGAAACTTTAACGCCCCCGTTGGACCTCTCGGAATGTCACCATCGTCAAATTGTGTACTTATGTAATATTATATAGTTTATATTATATTGTTATGTATGTATCTATAATCTTAGTATATAACGTATTGGTTATAGTATAGTATTATTGGTATGTATTATATATTATTATTTTTATTTATTTATATATCATTTAAGTAATTGTTTTTGGAACCGCCGTCCCGTCATATTCTGTATATCCTCTGTATGGTTGTCTGGAAGAGATCGCTCTGAGCGGTAAGGCTGCCAGTTGTTACTCTTTCTAGTTTTTAAATTTTCTTCTTGACTTTTTTGTATAATTGTGGTACCAATAAAGTGTTATCATTCATTCATTCATCATTCATCTCGGCCGTTGGTGATCCAATACGGCCTCCCCCTTAAACAACGATTTTGCCAATACTCGACACGCTTGGCAGTTCGATGGTTTTTTTTTTCGCAGAGGACGCCGCTACCGTCTCTGGATCTGTTAACCCTTAGCCGGCTCTTACGGCAACCACGGGTAGAGAGGGTGGAGCACTATTTAGAATGTGAACTTTCAAAAATCCTCTCTTAGCACCCGTCCAGACAACGAAGAGAATCTACATTCCGAGTTTAAAGTCTCTAGGTTCGGTGGTTTGGGCTCTGCGTTGCATGTAACAATGCTAGAATAACATTTCCTCCCAGTTACTCGGAACTGGAGATGTTACATACATGGGATGGCGTGCATTGACAATAAAAGAAAATGTTTGATAACTATACTAAATACACAAACCGTCCATTTAATAAATACCTATATAAGCACACCGGTGTGGTGGTGGGTCTCTGAGGGTTGAATTGGGGTGAAATAAGGTTCTCCCGACACGGATTGTAACAAGATAACAGTATATTAGGTAAAAAGCACAAAGTAAACTGTTAAAAACAATAACAACGGACGGACAGAATAAAATCACATGAACAAATGACTTCCTATTGGCGGAGAACGCGGGGTGATAATAAACAAGGACGTAGCCTAGTGCACCCTAGCAACGCGAAATTTGACACAATCCTATGAAAAATGTACCACATCGCTGTTTTAAATTTGACGAATCTTCTTCTTGTAGAGGTATCTTTCCGAACGCACGGTAGACTCAGTACTGTTTATCTTTATTGACGTGCAAAAGTGTCAGATTATGACCTATTTGAATAAATCTGTTTGAGTTTGACGTAAATTACCGCAATTGGCATGTTCCTGATCTTTCGTGTGCTTTTGATATGGTTAACCGTGAAATTTTGCTTGCAAGCTTGAACTTTGTGGGGTGAGTAAGAAGGGTAGTGTGGAAAACAAACAGTTTGTATAGAGGAAGACTTGAAAAACACTTTAGACGGTCAAGTAGCAGGAAAAAATCCAAGTTAATCAATATTAGGCGAGGTGTTCCACAAGGTTCGATCTTGGGATCTATATTCTTTATTATCTTTGTTAATAATGTCATTTAACTTGCTATGGCAACGTTCATAATAAACATGTGGTCATTTGCCTCCAATAATTTTCGCCATTTGTCAAAAATCGAAAAAACTTATCAATTATTTAAGATTTTTAATTACATTTTTTTCGTATGTATATTTAATATTTATTTACCTTCAGTATATCTCTGGAGAAGTCCTCTTTATTAGCGACTCTTACTTCGAACTTGACTCCTTTCTCTTCTATTCCACCTCCTGACTTCACCTGAAACGAACGTTTATATTATTAGGGACAACTATTTTTCTAAACAACTAGATTAATTCCCGCGATTTTGTTCTCGTTAGAATTTCGGGAATTTCTTCGTATGGAAAGTCAGTGTTTTTTTTTTGCTAATATTCGCAATTATTTCTTTCGGATGGTGTTTGGTTTTTGCTGAGAATAATAGACAAGATTGTCATGAAAAAGGTTTCGAATCAAGGTTTGGAGACTGTCGAATAGTAAGTATTTTTGTAGTAAGTAGTAAATATATTTTGACAAAAACATTATGACGATTGTTTACTAAAAAAAACTTCATTTTAGTGACGTAGAAAAGTGATTGACATTACTAAACTTCAGTGTCCTTTGTATAATATAACAATAATGCTTACTTCATTAGTCCGGTGGCCGCAAGCGTCGCATATTGTCGCCATTATCACTACTTGCTTGAAATGTGGGATATCTGTAAACGAATTATACTGTTTTATTGATAAAGGTGACCTTTGACCTCGAGGTCACTGACCCCAATGACTCTCAACCATCCAGAATATAAATCTAAGTTACTTAATTTATGACACCAAGGTCACTGGCCCATAATTATCATCAATGTCAGTGACCTTTACTCAAATTGACTTGTGACATTCATATTAATTTTTCGATTACTTAACATTTGCCATACTGACCTTCCGTCATGTTATTTTCTCAACTACTCTACATATAACATCAAGGTCAGTGACCCCTCATTAATTCCTGCCCTCAAGGTCGGTGACCCGGTCCGATACCTTGCATAGTCCTATAACATTCATAATAACGCTTAAATTACTCAAACATTTGATAACAAGGTCACTGACATCTCATAATCTTAATACAGGTCAATGACCTTTGTCCCCATTGGCCTTACATTTACATAAATTGAGTTTCACCAAATCTCACCCTTAAGGTCAAATCTCACCCTTAAGGTCATCGCCCTTTATCTCCACTAATCTGAGACCTTTTCAAATTAACATTTAAATGACTCGAAATTTGGAAAGCCCATTAAGTTCTGCCCTCAAGGTCAGCGACCGTTGCCCCGAACTGACCTGTGACCTTCATATTAGTATCGGCCGGCGCGTTACACTCGGGACAGTTGGTGCGGAAGGTCAGCACCTCGTCGGAAGCCATCTGGTCGTACGTCCCCGGCGTGTCCCCGGGGGACGGTATGCCACTCGGGGAGAATAGTCTCCCGGGGACTGGGGTTGGAGAGTGGGATGTCTCGTCTACCTGAATATATCATTATATTTACATTTAAGCCATGCGTCTACTAGAATGGAAACGGACACATAACATCCCGCCTTTTTTGACGGAGTATGTTATAATAATATAAATATGATGATCGTGTGTGGAAGTTGTCCCAACTTCCACACACGGTCATCTGGTCCCAAACTAGGCTAAAAACTTGTACTATGGTAACCAGATGACTGATATACATACTTATATAAGCTTATAACACACAGGGACAGATCAACACAGACATGTTCATGCACACTAATGTTTGACCTGACCTGGGACTGAACCCGGGGCCTGCGGCACAGAAAGCAGAGTTACTACCGTCTGAGCCAACGCGGCTGCAACAATGTTAGGTGAGAAATTCGCAAAAAAATTGACTTCAAAGTTGCCGATCAGCTGATTAATCTTAAAAATGGGAAGTAGAAGTTTTTTTTTGTTAATATGGTATTGTATCTATGTATTGTATGGTATCTAATAAGATATTGTCTTGTTTTGTGACTTTTTTTTAGTATGTAACAAGACGAGCAAGTCAGGTGCCTGATGGTAAGCATCATGATTGCCCATATCAGACACAGTGCCACCCAGTGTTTTAAAATTAAAAATACTGCGCGGCACTGCACTGCGCCTGTCACCCTGAGATATTAGTTGTCGAATCTTATCATGCCCAGTAATTTCGCTGGTAACATTGTCCTTCATACCAGAATACAGTAATGTTTGCACATTACTGCTCGGCGGATGAATAACTGACAAAGGTGTGGTACTTCCCCAGGCGGGGCCCTGCTAAAGAGGCCTACCACTACAAAAGTTACAAACAAAAACTTTTCAGTCCATGTTTGTAACTTTTTGGTAAACATTAACACGTTATAATATACTAGCTGCGGCCCGCGGTTTCACCCGCGGAGAGTTCGTTCCCGTAGGAATATTGGGTTAAAGTACCCTATGTGTTATTCCAGGATATAAACTATCTACATATTGAATTTCAGCCCAATCGGTTCAGTAGTTTTGTCGTGAAATAGTAACAAACATCCATCCATCGTCACAAACTTTCGCATTTATTATAAGTAGGATTCTAGTCACCTCGTCATGATCGAAGATCCCCAGCATATGGTTTTGGTCCCGGCTCCGTTTGAACTCTGATCTCTTGCAGCGAGGATCCTTGTCGGGAGCGCACGGGTTCTCTACGAAACAATTACCTACAAACATAAACAAACTTATTGTAATTAACGAATATTATAAAACAGTTCGTCCGATTTGGATGTAATTTTGTATTTAAAGGTACAGAAATAAAAAAAATAATACTGTGACCGTGTGAAGGTTTTCTTTTCATGATAGTGAGTAACAAGACGAGCAAACCATGTGCCTGATGGTAAGCATCATGATTGCCCGTATCAGGCACAGTGCCACCCAGTGTTTTAAAATTATAAATTCTGCGCGGCACTGCACTGCGCCTGTCACCCTGAGATATTAGTTGTTGGAAATAGTCATGCCTAGTAATTTCACTGGTAACATTGCCCTTTGGTCCGGAATACAGTAATGTTTGCACATTACTGCTCGGCGGATGAATAACTGGCAAAGGTGTGGTACTTCCCCAGGTGGGTCCTGCAATAGAGGCCTACCACTACAATAATATGGCGATACTTAATTATTATTTATTAAATATTATTTATGCAAATTTGACAATTAAAAAATTATTAGGCCTATCAAATAAATTCAAAACTATAATGTAAGGTTGATGTGGCCCATAAACCAAAACCTCCTTTCTTGTACATTCTTCTTGATGTAGTTCTGACAGTGTATATATAGGTACATACCGGATATATCTTCAATAACAAGTGTCCAGGGAGTGTCGAGTGTAGTCACATCTTTCAGCTTGTCTGTAATGTTGTCTATAATGGCGGCGTGGTCCGGATGTTCCTCTCTCCTGCGAGCTTGGTCTTGTGTGAGGCCGGAGATGGCGCGGGATATGATGCCTTCTATTGTTGTTACTTCTGTGGAGTATTAATATTATCAGGGGCCGGCCTGTGCCAGGTGTTCTGTGGTGTTATAGATCTTAGTTATAAGAAACATACATACATTCACGCCTTTTTCCCGAAGGGGTAGGCAGAGGTGTACCCAGGACTCAGTCCCATAGTAGATGCACCCACATTTCGCCAGTATGTTATTGGTCCCATGTAATAGGGGGCGAGCCTATTGCCATCTACCGGGCACAGTTCCAGACTCCAGGCAGTTATTGAGATAATTCCTAATGGAAAAATCCAATATTTAACACTATGCCTGACCTGGGGATCGAACCCGGGACCTCTTGATTGGCAGTCGAGCATGCGCCGTCTACGCCACCGAGGCAGTCGATTATATTATACATATAATTAAATTATATGTATAAGTATTATAATGTTTATATATTTATGTAATAATAATAGGTTAATAAAATATGACGCTATGGACTCCCTAAAGATAGTCCAAGTTAGTCCAATAAAAACGTCTAATAATGCAAGTAATTATGTAAAAAAGGTCCAAACGGTCTTGTTTGGAGATGTCTGTAGTACGAATAAAAAAATATATCATTAGTACTTAATTAGACTTAATTGAGAGTATTTCACTTCAGGAGTCATTCAAACTCAAACTCAAAAATTTATCCAAATAGGTCACAATCTGACACTTTTGCATGTCAA
The DNA here is from genome assembly GCA_947063395.1 of Hemistola chrysoprasaria. Classification (NCBI taxonomy): domain Eukaryota; kingdom Metazoa; phylum Arthropoda; class Insecta; order Lepidoptera; family Geometridae; genus Hemistola; species Hemistola chrysoprasaria. The sequence continues at coordinate 144,350 of OX346738.1, read as the reverse complement.
TGAAGATAAACAGTAATGAGTCTACAATGTGTTGGTGCTATACCTCTACAAGAAGAACACACAAGAAATTTGTATGGGTTCATTTTTTCAACTGTTAGTTTCACAATATTTGGTTTGGTTACATTTGTTTGTTAGTGTTGGTGTCGCGTGGTAGCTATGCGGAAGTTTCCAGGCAACTTTGTCCTCTATGTATTGATTGACTTTATTAAAAATCCGATATTAATCATAAATTAAATAAATATACTAAGCGACCCGTCCAGGCTTTGTAAAAGTGTACAGAGCACAGACAGGGGATGAGAAGCGGAAAGCAAGTTTTAATATTTTAAAAATTGATGATATTTCACTGCTTAACATAATATGTCTCCTCCATTGAACTCCATAAACTATTTATATGGGGGTATTTTGCCACAGTCACCACGCTTGTTGTTTTCTCGGGATGCCCCCTATTACAACCATCAAGTACCGATTCAATACTGGCGAAATGTGGGTGGTACCTACAATGGGATCACGTCATGGGTACACCTCAGCCTACTATTGTATGTACTATTAATATCAAAATATGAAAATCGTGTTCTAAGAGAGAAATTTCGAAACATCAGATTTTTGTATTTTTTTGCCTGCGTATATCTGCGTATGCGTATATCTCCGAAACGGTATATTATGTCAAACTCAAACAGATTTATTCAAATAGGTCATAATCTGACACTTTTGCACGTCAATGAAGATAAACAGTACTTACTAGTCACTTCATATTAAGTGTTCTGTACCCAATGTAATTCTTCTCAGCCGTAGAAGTCCACTGCTGAACATAGGCCTCTCCCAAAATGGGGGAGTTTGCCAATACTCACCACAGTTTTCTTGTAGTGGTAGGCCTCTTTTGCAGGGGGCCGCCTGGGGAAGTACCACACCTTTGCCAGTTATTCATCCGCCAAGCAGTAATGTCCAAACATTACTGTGTTCCGGTATGAAGGGCAATGTTACCAGCGAAATTACTGGGCATGATGAGATTCAACAACTCATATCTCAGGGTGATAGGTGCAGTACAGTGCCGCGCAGAATTTTGAATTTTAAAATACTGGGTGGCACTGTGTCTGATATGGGCAATCATGATGCTTACCATCAGGCACCTGATGAGCTCGTCTTGTCACTTACTATCATAAAAAAAAAAAAAAAAAAAAAAAAAAAAAAAAAAAAAAACACTTGGCAGGCGTGTTAACAATAATAGTACATTGTTGTACCCAATGTACTATTATCATGTTGTCACTGTCTGTTCGTCACAGGGCTCATAAACCGAGTCTACTTAGTTTTCATATAACACTATCGGCATAGTGTTGTCATAAGTCAAGGTAAGAGCTGATCACCTCCTTTCTGACTCCTGGCAGGAATCTCGAACTCTATGTGGGGAATATACACGGACGTGTAGTCACTCTTCACCACTTGACGGTTGAGGTCTTCAGGAGTTGATACTTGGACCTCCCATCTACATATCATCATATATCATTTAATATTATATTATATTCCCCTTAAAGAAGAATAATTCTGTCTAAACAAAAAGAACCTTAATATAATGATAGGGACTATAACAGGTTACTGTCTTTTAAATGAACACAAATTCACAATAAACGCCATAGACAGTCCTCTGTGCAGAGACTGTTTCGTGGCGGAAGAAACGGTTGCCCACATAGTCCTGGAATGCGAGGCAGTAGCCCTTCAACGTGAACAAATCCTCGGAACAGAGAGGTCACTCTGCGAAGTTTCCAGGAAGCTTCTGAGCTTCTGGGCGGAGTTAGATTGCTAGATAAGCCAGGACTTCGCGTACAACGGACCAAATAAGAGTGCGGAAAAAGGGTCCACTTTATATTTTTAGCTTGTTGCTTAATAAATATTTATATTACAAGATGGGCCCCGCGGTTTCACCCGCCTAGTCATCGTTCCCATGGGAATATCGTACCAAATTCCAGCCCAATTGGTTCAGAACTTTTGTGATGAAAGAGTAACAAATATCCATCCATCCTTACAAACTTTTGCATTTATAATATAAGTAGGATATTATTATACCATTATTTCTTATACCATCACGCCTTTTTTCCGAAAGGTTAGGCAGCAGTGTAGCCAGGCCTCAGTCCCATAGTAGATACACCCAGATCTCACCAGTATGTTATTGGTTCTATGTAATAGGGGGCGAGCCTATTGCCATCTACTGGGCACAGTTACACTTTCATTGTGAAAATTCCTAATGAATTCAATAACACTATGCCTGACCTGGGGATCGAACTCAGGACCACAAGATTGGCAGTAGGGCTTGCGATCACTACATCACTGAGAAATTATAATTATAGTTAATATACCGGACTCCATTCTCCTCGTAGGCTCCTCCCGGTTGTATCTCGTTGTTCTCGTAGCCGCAGTGATCACACGAGAACGACATCAACACCACGTTCTTGTAGTGCGGGATCCTCGTGAGCAGCAGGCGAGTCATACCCTGGTGGGACGTCGGACTAAATACATTCATGTTGGAAAATAAACTTAGTGTGACACCTATTATTAATTAGAAGGTTAATACGTCATGTAGTTAAGTCAATGTCAACTGTCAGTACTTGATATACGTCAAATGGCTGTCGCTGTCATTTCTCTCTCTCTGCTGTCTCCGTGTGCGTCTGCGGTGTATTTTTCTAAAAATAAATCAATTTCAATCAAGCTGGAATTCTCTTTTTCTCTGCTCATATTCCAACTATTCACATAACCAAACTAAATATATTAATAACCTAGCAGTTTTACCCGCGTAGTTATTGTTTCTGTGGAATTCAAAAGTACCATAATATGTGATATTCCAGGGACTAAACTCTAAACTATCTAAATAGGAGGATGATACCTATCTCCATGGTTTCAGAATTGATGGAGTAGATCAAGCATAACAGTTTTTTTTTTGTGAAAGTTTCTATGGATGTTTGTTACTCCTTCACGTCAAAACTGGTGTAGCTTGGGTTGTGATTTGTGGGTATAAAACGATCCATTTCACAAGACGAGATAAATTTGGCCCTAACCAAATTTTTTTGTGCTTTTGTTAATACATAACAATTTTTTTAGCTTAGAATTACATTAAAAATAAAACTGCTCTTGGTTTTTCCTTGTAGCAAAGTAAATTTTGACATATTTTAATCTTTTACTATCTCTTCATGTAGAATGTTAGGATTTCATATATGATTGGTGTAACTTAAGGTAACAATCCGGTTTGTGTGTACAATACAGAGTTTCCATTAAATACGTGCATCTAATCGAGTAGCTCTATATTCATTAAAACCTTTGCAAAGTTCATTTGGGAAGTTGAAAGTTGGCTCGAAGTCAGAGCATGCGCGTTTGTTAATGTCACTAAAATGCATGGCCAAGGTAAACAATACGCTCAAGGTAGCGTAATAATAGTTAATGAACAGTTTTAAACAGATAACTAAGTGCCTATCATAGAATTACAGGTAGAAACTCAATGAAAACGTGTGTAAATATTTGTAACTTACATTTTTGTGGCAGTTCATGCAGAGGGACTCGACTTCTGTGATCTCCGGGTCGGGGTCGTCAGCAGAGAGGTCTCGGAACACGGGCTTATCGCTAGCCGTCGACATTTTCACACCCTAATTATATATTCGATAGAAAAGCGCAGCTTTTATATTTTACAATAAAAGTTCAGTCGCATAGATAATACATCTATACTGGTTCAGTCGTGAATTGAGCGCATTCCGCATGCGCACATATCAAATTGATTTTGACAGTCGGCGGTCGACGAAAGATGACAGCTATGACATTGGCAGTTTAAAATAAATGACTTAATTATAGATGAATCTCACCGTAAACAGAAAATCGACTTACTGCGCTAAAACGATAATATTCCGACTAGTATCTTTTAGCATGTAGACGAAATTGCAACTAAATAACGCAGCCAGCGCGGAGTGAGTTGCTATTTTTTATTCATTTCTCAACCAAATTTTTAAATTTATGTTGCATTACAGTAAATTGTTGGTTCTTGGTTGATCACAAAAACTTATAACAGTTATTTTTGTCATCTGTCAATTAAATTGTCAATAACAGCTGACAGCTGAATGTTGCAAAAACATTGCAATTTGTATACAATTTAGTTTATTAATGGCGAAGTTTGCTGACGATTACCTACGTGCACGAATTACGAATTAACTTTTGATATCTTAATTTACGATAGATATGATGCACGTAATTTTTGTGATTGTATAACAGTTTCTATCACTCATTATTTATTTATAATAAAAAAGTGCAGTGTAAGTGTGTGCTGTTAAATATATCAGACAAAAGTATCAAAAGGAATTTGAAATTCGAATCTTACGTGAGTGCAATATTTGTAATAAGTAATAACACGGTTAGGGCATGGAGGTTCTATAAATAGACCGACACCAAATAGTTCAGTTATCGTAAATGATAGAGAAGTTAGAAAAGTTTTTCCAAGGTTGATAACGTGTACTTTGAACCCTTTTAAGATATAAAAATATAATTTGGCATGCAAAGGGAGTTTTTATACAACACTTTATATATCCGTTTGTCACTCCAATGATAGGTTTATAAATATTACATAAATACCTCATCAAAATTTTACCACTAGATTGCTATCATACATAATTATTTTTGGCATACATAATGGTTTTTGGCTTTTTCCTAAAAAGATCTGGATGAATTGTGTATGAGGATATGTGTGAAAAAGGAGTGAGTGCAGAGATGACGGATGATAGAGTGGAGGGGGGAGGTGTGTGCTGTCCACTGTACCTGGTGTGGGATAAGGACAGTAAGATGATCATGATAATGGTTTTAGGCATGATAGGTTTTGGCATAATGATCACTTATGAAGCTTATTAGGCATAACATTGTTTCACATAATGTGTTTTATTATATTATTAAATACTTTTGTTTGTCCCAATAGTTATTATAAACTTATAGTTTTTTTTGCATACTAGTTATAAGGCATAAGTTTCATAATGCATGATAGTGTTAAAGTATTTAGAATAGGCCAGTAAGAAAAGCAGCCGATGAAAAATTTATTAAAACTAAGTGGAACTCATTAGGAATCTATAATGTGTATTTATATTAAACTCATTTGTTTTACAAATTGGCAGCAATTTTTAAAAAGTGTGTTGTGCGTTGAAATAGAATAGAATAGAATAATACTTTATTGCATACCAGAAAAAAATAAAAAACAATGTTACAAAACAATTTACAGGTGTTACGGTAAACAACCGGCGGTCTTATCGCGTTAAGCAATTTCTTACAGACAACCTGGGGATGGAACAGACGGTGGTAACGAAATATATTTGACAAGAGGAAATGATCCATTGGTATAAGTTCCTATGCCAAAAACTACAGTTAAAATAAAATTATGCATAATTATCATTTTGCTAAAAAAGTTATGAATAGGGAACTGCGCATTGCACATTATAAAAATAAACAATAATATTTCAAAACCAACCTAAAAGCAAAATTATCATGCTAATTACTCATATTATGAACGTAATATAAATTCTAATTATAACTATAAACAATGTGCCATCATGTGAAAAATGATAATTGAAAAAGATTTTTATCTCAATGGCAGTGTAGCCTTGTTCCAAAAACATACTCTTTAAATTATAAATTATTAATATTGAAACTTTAAAAAAATATTCTTTTTGACATTGTTTTCAGCATCCCCTTTCATTGAATTTTGTGCACTGGTATTGAGCACAAAAAAATATTGTCCACCATCTTGTGCCGTCCGCCATATTGTATTTAGAATGACGTCGGTTAGCTAACCATACATTGTCATACAAACTAAATATGTATGCAAAGTTTCATCTCTTCTTGGTTGAAGATTACTGCTTTTACATTAAGTTCACATCACCAAGCCGCCTGCCAAGAGTGGTGACTATGGCAAAATTCCCCTATATGAACAGTTTATGGCATTCTATGCGGAGGACTATGTTCAGCCGTGGACATCTTCCGGCTGATGATGATGATAAAACATTGCAAGTTAATAACAAGCTTGTAATAATAATTAGAATGTATCATTAAAAATATTTATTATTTACTAGCGACCCGCCCCGGCTTCGCACGGGTAGCAGAAGTAGGTATAGTGGACGTTTATCAGGAGTAAATTCGTGATACATTGTATTTTAATAAATATAACCCTAATGGTTTACGCAGCGCACGCAAATTAATGACTATTTCTGTTACAATGACCAAACCTTAACACATGTTATAATTTATCGTGGGCTATTTTGAAGATATTGATGAGTACTACAAACCCCTAGTACATTACTTTATTCTACCACCAATACTTTTCACACCACATGAAAAATAATCACTGCTTCGATTATTGTGACTAAACCAGAAAAGATGGATATAATCTATGTATACTGTTTTGTAGGTATTGATAATTAATACAATCCCCTAGTACATTACTTTAATCTACCACCGATAGTTTTCACACCGCATGAAAAATAATCACTGCTTCGATTATTGTGACTAAACCAAAAAAGATGGATATAATCTATGTATACTGTTTTGTAGGTATTGATAAGTACTACAAACCCTAGTACATTACTTTACTCTACCACCAATAGTTTTCACACCGCATGAAAAATAATCACTTTTTCGATTATTGTGACTAAACCAAAAAAGATGGATATAATCTATGTATACTGTTTTGTAGGTATTGATAAGTACTACAAACCCCTAGCACATTACTTTACTCTACCACCAATAGTTTTCACACCGCATGAAAAATAATCACTTTTTCGATTATTGTGACTAAACCAAAAAAGATGGATATAATCTATGTATACTGTTTTGTAGGTATTGATAAGTACTACAAACCCCTAGTACATTACTTTACTCTACCACCAATAGTTTTCACACCGCATGAAAAATAATCACTTTTTCGATTATTGTGACTAAACCAAAAAAGATGGATATAATCTATGTATACTGTTTTGTAGGTATTGATAAGTACTACAAACCCCTAGTACATTACTTTACTCTACCACCAATAGTTTTCACACCGCATGAAAATAATCACTTTTTCGATTATTGTGACTAAACCAAAAAAGATGGATATAATCTATGTATACTGTTTTGTAGGTATTGATAAGTACTACAAACCCCTAGTACATTACTTTACTCTACCACCAATAGTTTTCACACCGCATGAAAAATAATCACTTTTTCGATTATTGTGACTAAACCAAAAAAGATGGATATAATCTATGTATACTGTTTTGTAGGTATTGATAAGTACTACAAACCCCTAGTACATTACTTTACTCTACCACCAATAGTTTTCACACCGCATGAAAATAATCACTTTTTCGATTATTGTGACTAAACCAAAAAAGATGGATATAATCTATGTATACTGTTTTGTAGGTATTGATAAGTACTACAAACCCCTAGTACATTACTTTACTCTACCACCAATAGTTTTCACACCGCATGAAAAATAATCACTTTTTCGATTATTGTGATTAAACCAAAAAAGATGGATATAATCTATGTATACTGTTTTGTAGGTATTGATAAGTACTACAAACCCCTAGTACATTACTTTACTCTACCACCAATAGTTTTCACACCGCATGAAAATAATCACTTTTTCGATTATTGTGACTAAACCAAAAAAGATGGATATAATCTATGTATACTGTTTTGTAGGTATTGATAAGTACTACAAACCCCTAGTACATTACTTTACTCTACCACCAATAGTTTTCACACCGCATGAAAAATAATCACTTTTTCGATTATTGTGACTAAACCAAAAAAGATGGATATAATCTATGTATACTGTTTTGTAGGTATTGATAAGTACTACAAACCCCTAGTACATTACTTTACTCTACCACCAATAGTTTTCACACCGCATGAAAATAATCACTTTTTCGATTATTGTGACTAAACCAAAAAAGATGGATATAATCTATGTATACTGTTTTGTAGGTATTGATAAGTACTACAAACCCCTAGTACATTATATTATTCTACCATCAATGCATTTCACAGCGCACGCAAATTTATGAATATGGTAATTATATTATGTAACACCTTGGTTCACAATATTGCAGTTTTCTTACGGATCCCCATTTTTTTTCAAAATCTCATATAGCCTATGGCACTCACACTGAATTAAGCTATCCATAAGTGAAAGAATTTTTAAAATCGGTCCAGTAGTTTCGGAGCCTATTCGTTACAAACAAAAAAACAAAAAAACAAAAAAACAAAAAAACAAAGTTTCTCTCTTTATAATATTAGTATAGATATACCTAATTAATACAAGACGCGGTTAATTAATTTTGCACTTTAATCTGTGTGGAACCAGGTGTTTGCAATATTTATAAACAAGAAACATTTAATTGTAAGCCAAGGTTACCTTCCCGACGCATCTATTGACACTGTTCTCATCAAAAATAGAACCAGCAGTGCAGCTGTTACTGTGGCACAATAATGGGTTAGACATGGGTAACTCAGCTCTGAGCCGGCTCAAATATACAGATCATGTATGTTTGAGTCATGAGTCACAGCTCAACTATAAACTAAACAGCTCATTGGTGGCTTGCGGCTCATGTACTCATCACTGTCATTCCAAAGAAAACAACCTTGTCACGCATTTTGAGTCGAAAATCGAACGCGAGTCGCATCTTTTTGACCCGTAACATTAGTTACAAAAATTATGAGCTGATTTTATGTGTTCTGCAAGTCAGGTTTACTCTGTATTCGCTAGATGGCTCTCATTAGAATTATATTGGATATTATGTCATCTGAAAAGTTCAATACTATTTAGTTTCGAGATGTGTTGAATTGATTTTTGAGCTGATCTGTGAGTCGGTTCACAGCTCCGACTCAAGTGCATGAGCTGTGAGCTGAGCCATGACTCATAAAGATCTGCTGAGTTACCCATGGCTATAATGGGTACTATATATGTACCAGCTGAAAACATAACCATTTCTTTTTGGTTGTTGGTTAAAATTGTTTTTAAATATATGAACAATGCTATCTTAAATGTTGGAGCTTCTGTTTACTTTCTGATTAGATAATTTAATGTTTTACTTGCATGTTATATCATATCAGCCAAGTTCAACAATATGAAAATCTCTTTATGCTGTTTTAAACCCCCTGCCGGGAAACAGTGGCAAACAAAGGGGTGTTATAAGTTTTATGTGACATAAACTTTTATCAAATCTCAAATTTCAGTACAATGTAAAAATAATACGTTTTAAAATAGGTGAACAAAACGCTACCGAGTTCTAACTCACTTCCAGCGCCATCTGGCACGGTTTTGGTTATATTGATGGTTGGATGGTTGGATATAAATAATAGGAGAATAAAGTGACGTCCGAACTATTTCACTTTACCCCTCCCGTACCGCTCCCATACCTCAGGACTCAGGAACAGAGTCAGTAAAGCGCTGTACCTATATAGGGTAACCGGTAGTATTGTTAGCACCCCCCCAATCATTGGCACTTTCAACTTTTAATCGTAATATTTTATCACAACACGACTGTAGCCATTTCTAATATTTTTTCCTACATAGTATTATAAATTTAGCGTCTGGCAAAACCAAATTGTAAGTGACATTGACAGATAAATTGGCGGGATTTTTTTTTTTCATAAATTTGCGCGCCATTGCTGCTGATGATTTGAAAAAAGTTAGAGAAGTGGAAAAGAAAACTGCGTTAAAATAATTTTATTTAGGTACATATGTATATTTTGATGGTGATGTGTCAGGTGCAGCAGTGATGTGATCGTGATGGCGGTAGGTGAGGCGCGAGTGCCGCCGCTGCTCTCACACCATGAACAGACCAGGGGACACCATGGTGAGACATTATAGTATACTATGTCTCCGATCATACACGTCTGCGACTTTAAACGGTCATTACTCCTCATTTATAACAACTAACAACAGTAACTAAAGAGATACTCACACATTCATACTCATAAATCATTTATTCGACTAAAAAACTTTTTTCAATTATTAAGTGGACGCCCTGACTCCTGGAAAAGCGAAAGCTGTGGACCGGAATGCAGTTCTTCCCAAATACATTATTGTTTTGTAGCTACATAGTATAATATAGTATAAAATATATAAACATGCATGAACTAATTTTTGTTTTATAAATTTAATATATGTCTGCAATCGCGAAAAAAATCAGTTCTTCCATACATTTAATTTAAGATCAAGCAACATTTTGTTTAGACTAACTGATTAATTTTTCCCACGATTTTAGGTTTGTCTAAATGGTGAAGAAACAAACTTTTTCATGCATTCAAAATGACCTTAATAACACATTTGCTCATTAATAAAACCATCAAGGCTTCGTTGCTAAGTTGGTAGTAACCTAATAATTCTGTCACAGTTCTAGGCTTGATTTCCAGCTAAGGAAAGTATGTACGCCATGAGCTAGGCTTGCTCTCCAGTGTTGAAAGAAAGAAAGAAAAATATTTATTCTGACACACAAACATATTAGTAATACTTACTAATATTGCGTGTGCCGCGAAAAGGTACCAACTCAGCATATGCAGGCTACTGTACAACCTGCGCTGGTCTTCCGTTGGTACCTGTTTCGGTGACATCACGGATATTCCCTAACACCATCAATTAAAATTAAAATGTTGGATGTTTGTAGTGTGTTATTGCATTCATGCCTGCAACGCAGGGAATCCTACCGCAGGGGTAGTTACTATCTTTGGCAATGGTCTGAGTGTGTAAACCGTATCCATACCGTTCTCATAGAAAAAGTTGACGCCTCTTGCTCGACACGAGACTGTCGTAAAACGGTCTAGCGTCGTACATTTCAAATTTTAATACAAAGATTGTTTTTCCGCACACGGTTATAATATTACGATCCTATTCTGTTCTGTGCTAAGTACGCAATGCAGTCGGCTTTACTGTACAGCTGATAACACCGACCCCACCGACCGTACAAACAAAACTTCCTCTTATCAGTACTTATGTGTTATCAGTTGTCAATAAAAGGCAGGTTAATATTGAATTATCCATTGAATTGATATGTTATCATATCTCAAACTCATTGATTATCGTGTGTTGTAAATAGTTATTTTCAAGTAGCAAGATCCGATAGCCAAATAGGACTTTGAATTCTAAGTAACACTAGCTGTGTCATTCTCACTTGCGAGTCGTGCCATTAATGAGATGCGTCCACGCGACTCCCTGAGAGAATTGAGCCTACTAGATGCCCTCTAGTACCAAAAGTAAAAAACTTTTGGTGAAAAATATTTCTTTGACCTATAGTCTTAAAATGTTAGGCGTAAAAATATCGAAGCGGTGGTGTCGAGTTGCTACAACAACGCTACTGCATTAGCGTTTTAGTGTTTTTGCTTTTCAGTTGCAATTCCGGCTTCGTAAAGCCGGGACTACAGCTACGTGTTAGCGTGTTATATAACAATATTCTGTTAAATAACACCAAAGCCACGCCCACATTTCATGTTATTGTGTTAGTTAACACAAAAACATGCCGCTGCGGACCCGGCTTACCATGGAAAGTGGGCGTGGCTTTGGTGTTATTTAACAGAATATTGTTATATAACACGCTAACACGTAGCTGTAGTCCCGGCTTAAGAATGCATAGCTAATTTATTTAAAGACGACAGGGTACGCTTTTGCCAAGGCCGTTATCTAGTGAAACTTCATAACCGCCAGCCCCGCCCTTTTTCGTTTTACATTAGATTCAATGTTTGCGTATGACATGACAAAATGAACTATCATATGACATGTTTGAAGTCAAATGATCAATTTACCCATTTTCATCTGAAGGTTTTTAGAATGTCCTTTAGAGGATACAAATTGTTGACTTTCAATCGCCGATTCAATTAATTTATTTCAGATAATAATTAAAAACCATGCAAAAATGAAAATCATCTGTCAAAATGCAAAATTGACGTCTAAAAGTCAACTTCAGTTGAACGTCAACAATTTGTACCCATCTAGTGGCGCCTCTATCGGATATTTGAAAAACGTTCAGAGGAAAATGGCTAATAACAATAACAACTAGCCGACCTCTAAAATGGCCAATACACGCACACCGACATATATAGCCCAGGTTGAATAATAATTGTCTGTCAGTGTAGATTGATGTTGTAGTCCGTCCGTTTCAGAGTTGTCCCCCAGACAAGCCGCACAGTCGCACGCGCAGCTGACCCGCAGCACCGCGGTGGTGACGTCACTGATAGCGGGCGCGCTCGCCGGAGCTCTAGCTAAGACCGCTATCGCGCCGCTAGATAGGACCAAGATAAACTTTCAAGCGTCGTGAGTATATAACATCAACTGTCAACTGCCTCGGTGGCGTAGAGGGCGCATGCTCGACTGCCAATCAAGAGGTCCCGGGTTCGATCCCCAGGTCAGACAAAGTGTTAAATATTGGATTTTTCCATTAGGAATTATCTCAATAACTGCCTGGAGTCTGGAACTGTGCCCGGTAGATGGCAATAGGCTTGCCCCCTATTACATGGGACCAATAACATACTGGCGAAATGTGGGTGCATCTACTGTGGGACTGAGTCCTGGGTACACCTCTGCCTACCCCTTCGGGAAAAAGGCGTGAATGTATGTTATGTTATGTTGTGTAACTGGGGTGTCACACACACACCCCAGTGACATAAATTCATTGAGACACACACCATAACACACACAAATAACTTGCTGCAGCATCAATGTTGTAGCGAGTTATGATCATTGCCATAAAATAAGAATGCATAGAATCACTAATGTAGTAATCGCAAAACATCTAGTCCGATCTGAAGTTGCACCATGGCGGCCCGCGACGGTACAGTCAAGTGCAACAACATTATGTACGAATTATATTTTTTATAATTAATTATTTTGACTATTGGGATTAGGTACATATTGTTCTAGATTCCTATCGAATAGTACTAAAGTATATAGGTAAAGTAAATACTTAATTAATAATCTTAAATAATAATCTTTTTAATACGCAATAACTAACAACTCAAAGTAAAAGCATTATTTATATTGTGAATGTTGTGTACAGCTGTAATTAGATGTCAGGTTTACTTACTATATTCTGATATGACAACTTATTGTATTATTTTAATCTGTTATCTGTATCTGTACCTACTTAATAAAATAAAATAAAATAAATAAACCTATAACTTAAGCCTAAAAATAATCATGCTTATGTTATGAAAATAAAACAATTTAATAACCTATATATTATTTTAATGGTTGTACACCCTCAATGCAAAAATTGCTGCCACCTTCACCTCCCGAATCCGACTCGGATGAGTCCGACATTGAAGATTCGGACGTATTATTGTCATCTTCGCTGTCGTCATCTTCTGATCCACTTAATTCAATAATCATTCTCTCGTCTGATAGTGAATCAATTACATGGTCACTTTTTTTGTATTCATCTTCTATTTTTAAGACTTTATTGCATAAAGCTGACCACTCGTTTTCACCCATCATGCCAACTTTTTCTTTGACTAAATTTATAACCTGGGCGATATTCCATGTAACGTTTTTGTTTGCTACATAGCCTTTAATAGATGCCCAGGCCATTTCTATAGGGTTGAGATCCGGGTGGTATGGGGGCAATCTCAAAACATCATGACCATGTTGTCTAAATATCGCATCTATCGAATATTTCTTGTGGCGTTCCTTATGCAGCGTTATCAATTTATATAATTGTGGCTTCAGCATATTTGGTTCAAAGATTATACCGTTTTCTTGGAGCCAAGTCTGCATATCCTTTTTTTTGGATGATGACGTTGGCACTCCATCGTCTCTTTTGTTGTGATAGGACGCATTGTCTACTACCACAACTGAATTTGGGGGTAAATTGGGTATTAATTGATTACGAACCCATTTTTCATAGTTTTGAGTATTCATATTATCATGATAATCCCCCGACTTTGCTCCTGCTTTGAATAAAAGTAACGCGTTGGGAATGAAGCCATTCTCATATCCAGCGTGCACGATTACAACGCGCTGCCCTTTCGAAATTTTTTTTTTAATTCCTTCATTGGATCCATCTCCCCACGTTTTTGAAACCGAGTGCGATGAATCTACATAGGATTCATCGGTGTATACAATTGGTCTCCCTTCTGCTCTGAATTTAGTTATTTTTTGCAAATATTCGATACGCTTAAGGCGTACGCTCATATGCTCCATCAAAACTTTTCTGTTATTTTCGGTTTTTCTCCAGCGAAAACCTAAGTTTTTTAATATAGTTCTCAAGCTGGATGCTGATCCTTGATAATTTATATCATTTTTCAGCTTATTTTTCAGTTGTTTTATGGTTGGCAACTCTTTTTCCGTTATATGAAAATTGTGTACGATTCTTTTGATAACCCCTTGATCGAAACTGTCGATTCCAGTTATTCTCTTCTTTCCTGACCTTTTTTTACCGGGGGTCCGAAACACCGTTAAGAGGTCAGACTGACTTGCCTCAATGCACAATCTACGAACGGTTTTTGTCGAAACTTTGGTAGCAGCTGCGGTTCTCTTGTTGATTGCTTTGAGGTCTATCTGTATCCCTTCTTCTGCTTCTTTTTTCATAAACTCACGGACATCGTAAATCATTTTTCTAGCCTGACGCCGTATAACTTTGTTGCTAGATTTTGGCATTTTATACACACAGAATACAACAAGTAGTAACAAGAAACAATAACAAAATAAAAAATTACACGAAACGAAAAATCAACAAAAAAACTCATACTATATAACAAAAATATCGCGCGCGACTGTACTCAGTAGGTGGAGCTAGCGAACGTGACTACGACACACAGAGAACGAAAGCACACTGATGAAAATACGCTTTATGCTGTGATTTGTCAAGGGCGGTCACGTGGCATGTTCCCCGCTAGGGGGGCCCCGCTGATACCCATTTTTCACTTCTGCGCAGGTTTACGCGTCGTGTTCAGATCGGACTAGATGTTTTGCGATAGTCTAATGCAATACGTTAGTTGCATATGATATAAAAACGCAGAATCAAACAGCGCCACATAGAGAATACCGTGATAGATTTACGTTTTAGTGCTACGATTTCCTTATAATGAGAAATTAGCGGGGAGAATTTATCCAAATTAGTAATAAACTTGATATTAATCTTTTAAATGGCTCTGTGGCTATTATAAGAACATCTATGTAGATAATATCTTATTCTAATGCATATTCTTAATTTTGGGGCTGATAATATTAATATTAGTATATCCTACGTGATGAATGGATATGGAAACATCTGTCTAATTTGAATAAAAGTTTATTTTGTGATAAATAACCTAAAATTTGTTTTTATTTACATCCAGCATATTATCTGATTTGTAGTAAGAGTATATCGAATGGCGCTCTTTATAAATATTTTCGGTCCCCTTACGCTGTGGGCCTAATAATCAAATATTCACACTATGAGAGAGCCCTCTTGCTCATTATTTTATTAATTACGACTAGCTAGTTCACGGAGCAAAGGCCACCCCAGTTAGCTATAAGTTGTTACACATACCTAACGTAGCAACAGGTGACTGATGAGTCACCTGTAGCGGCGACAAAGTCACGCGAATTTTACAGGCTGGAGGGTGCAGGAGAATCTATAGACTTCTATATATTAAGTCAATACGTATAACTAAATTCGGTGACAACGGTCCGATGCTAGGATCGAAGTGATGGTTATTTGATAGGAAAGCATCGAGGCAGGCGAAACCGGGCTGGAACGTAGTGTCGACGCTTTGTCACGTCGGTTCGAGGCCAAGAAATGTAACACGCGTGAATGCGATCTAGTGCGTTGATATTGAGGTCAGTATATTGTTTCCAGTCAGACTCCGTACTCGTCCCGTGCAGCGATCCAGTTCCTCCGGCGCACGCTGGCCCACGATGGGTTCCTGTCCCTGTGGCGCGGGAACAGCGCCACCATGGCTCGCATCGTCCCGTACGCCGCGATCCAGTTCACGGCGCACGAGCAGTGCAAGCGCTCGCTCGGCGTGCACACGCCTGAAGCTGCCAAGTTAGTGCACTCACTGTGTTGCTACTCGTCTTTACATATTTACATGTTTGATGTTTACTGTCTCGTTCTCTGGGGTGGTCGAAATGTTTCTATCTAATCTTGATACAAATATTAGGAACAAATGTTTTGAAATTGTTGGATGCACGCGATAAGGTTATGCATGAGAGCCAGCCCCGCTCTCTTCATTTCATATTTGAAGGCTGCACGATCCAATAACAACTAGCCGACTTGGTCCGCACACACACCCTCTCACACCCTCACACACGTACAATACATACTAAAGCTCGGTTGCATTGTTGCAGCCATAGACGCAGCATTTTTTCCGCAATGTTCACAGTTCTTTGGTTGCACCAGTTAACGTTTTTAAACAAATTCCTAACAGGAAAGGGGAGCTCTTAGCACACAAACAGGGCGATACAAAATATCGATTTGGTAAATTTAGATGTAAATTTAGAGACCAATAGTAGGCATTTCACGTTAATGTTAACGTTACTTTTATGTCTTTTTATGGCAGTTGACAAAATGACCAAACACGTGGCACATGTGTTTAAACGGAGATTTGAAGCCAGTCAAACATTGGTTAATTGGTACAACTCAGCCTAACAATCATGAAACGGCGTATTTAGTTTAGATGAAGCACTGCCGTGCCGCGGGGTTACCAGTCCCGCTATAGAATAGTACCCCACGGCGGCCGGCTAGGGTGTCACCATCGACCATGTGTGGCGAGTGTGAAGCAGCAGGCGCGTGTTGCAGACAGCACCCGCTGCTGCACCTGACGGCGGGCTCGCTGGCGGGCGTCATCTCGCAGAGCGCCACGTACCCGCTGGACATGGCGCGCGCGCGCATGGCCGTCACCAACGCGCTCGAGTACGACACGCTCAGAGCCGTCTTCAGGAAGGTCGCCAGGGAAGAAGGGTTGATTACTCTATACAGGTAATCAATCTAGAAAAATCTCGGCGATCCGCGTTTGTTTTTGTTGTTTTATTGTTTGTATTATTAAATGTAACATTTTCGAATATGATTTTATTGATATTTCAGTTTAAGTAGAATAGTATTATGTGAAAAAGTCATAATATTTGTTTTTCATCGAAATGTGAAAATTTTATTTTTGCTCCTTTAATTATTTTTTTGAGTACAGGTAGGTAAATCAACATTTTTTGTTGTTTATTATCGAGACCAGATTTTTCGTGGACCCCTCACTTACTATTGTGAACCCCCATTTTGTCATGCCAACGTAGACCCCCGTCGAGATTCCCGTGGACCTCTGGATCACTTTAGGAGTGATATATGAAAGAGTGATATCAATATAGGAATGTTAAAGATAGCTGTGTTATGTAAAATGTTTTGTTCCAGAGGATATCTGGCGACAGTGTTGGGCGTGATCCCATACGCGGGCGTATCGTTCTTCACGTACGACTCGCTCAAACACAAATATTTAGGTAACTCGCAATTTTATTCTACTTGTGATTGTTTTGAGAATATAAATTTTGTTATAAAAAATATTTCTCAAATATTGTTTCTGGAATGCACTTCCCGACCTAACTGTTCCGTTACCCTTTTTGGTTTAGTAGGGAGTTCTTAGTGGTGGTGGTTTTCGTAGAGAAAAACAAAAACTAAGTCTATGGCAGTAACTGAATATAACATTTATTAATGACGTTGCGTTGTCTATGGATTTCGTCCTACTAATATTGTAAATGCGAAAATTGTCGGTATGTGTGTGTGTTTGTTACTTATTCACGCTAAAACTACTGAACCGATTGTGATGAAATTTCGTATGCAGTTAGCTTAAACCCTGGAATAACTCATAGCGTGGACCCACACAGCAATTATGAAATATAGTTATTTTAAAAAAACAAAAACCGTCTTCTATATACCTCTTGAACGAATTAAATCGTCCTAGATATACCTACCTGTAATAATATGTACAGACTTAAACTATATTTTTCTTTGGGAAAAAGGCGTGGTGTTATGTTGTCAATAATTTCGTTTTATTTCAGAATATTTCGGCACATCTCAAGGCGCCGTACTGAACATGGTATTCGGAGGAATGGCGGGCGCGCTCGCGCAAACTACTTCTTATCCTTTAGATATAGTGAGGAGACGGATGCAGACTGCTAAACGCAGTCCCGACGGGACCTATCCGTATGCTACTGTAGCTCAGACATTAGCTTATGTTTACAGGTATGTACAGATCAAAAGGAACATTTATACATATTAATGCTACAAATGTTATAAATTCGAAAGTTTGTGAGAATGGACGCATGGAGTGATGTTTGTTACTCTTTCACGCCAAAACTACTGAACCGATTGGGCTGAAATTCGGTATGTAGGTAGCTGTGCCCCGCGGTTTCACCCGCGTAGTGTTCGTTCCCGTGGGGATATCGGAATGAAAAGTACCCTATGTGATTTTCAAGGGTATAATATATAAACTGTCTACGTAACGAATTTTAGCCCCATCGGTTCAGTAGTTTTGGCGTGAAGGAGTGACAAACATCCATCCATCCATTCTCACAAAATTTCGCATTCACAATATTAGTAGGAAGGATTTTCTAAATTTAGTATGATATAATATGGCTCTTTGGCTCAGATGGTAGTAACTCTGCTTTCTGTGCCGCAGGCCCCAGGTTCGATCCCCGGTCAGGTCAAACATTAGTGTGCATGAACATGTCTATGTTGCTCTGTCCCTGTGTGTTATAAGCTAATATAAGTATGTATATCAGTGCACTGGTTACCATAGTACAGGCTTCTAGCCTAGTTTGGGACCAGATGACTGTGTGTGGAATGTTGTCCTATATTATTATTATAAATTGACATCTTGAATTTTTAAATAATATTAATTACTATATGTACAAATTTCAACGACAATTTGGTCGAGTACTACAAGAACATTATATATCTGTATTTATGCACATAAAGTAATCATTTCTAGTTTTAAGTCTTTTCTTTTTGTTATTTCTGTATTATTGTGGTACCAATAGAATAAATCTATTGTTTTTCAGAACGGAAGGAGTCCGAGGTTTCTATAAGGGTCTCAGCATGAACTGGGTGAAGGGCCCCATAGCTGTTGGCATATCGTTCGCTACCTACGACGCCATTAGATCTACGCTCAGAGATATCGCTGTTACGCTGCAGAGATAACATCACATCACACTTTGAAAGGCTAAGCACCGGTGTACCCATAGCGAGTACACACACGTCGCTAGTCACATTTGAAGTCCTACGTTATAGGAGGCGAGCCTATTGCTATCGACCAGACCCAAATCCAAACTCCAGGTTGCTATTATACAAATCCCTCCAAAACGCAAGAACACTGCCCGAGCCGGGAATCGAACCCAGGACCTCATCGGCGCTCGTGTCCACTAGACCAAAAATCACATTCGATAGCCGTTACTTTAACATGGCTGTTATAATTCAGCTGCTGAGTCATCATCATCAGAAGACGCCACGGACCATTAACTGATGCGAGGAGGAGCCAACGAGGTGAATCTTGGGGAGTATGAAGACTCATACCACCAATCATTCACGGCGGAGGAGCTAAGATGGTCCGCGGCAAGTCTCAATCCGAAAAAGGCGCCAGCGGACATCTGTAGTGTGGCCATATCGCGGGATCCTTCATTGTTTCCGGCCCTGTTCATTGAGTGCCTAACATGGTTCCACTTCCTCACTGCTTGGAAGGAGGCTGTTGTGGTGGTCCTCAGAAAGAGCGACTACTCACAACCCAAGCTATTGCCTGTCCTTGAGAAAATGTTGGAGAATATGCTCATGGGGGCGCATCAGGTGGCACATTCTGCCGAGAATGGGTCGCAACCGGCTTGGCTTACACCGAGCGCTACACCGAGGACTCCCTCTATGTGCTTATCGCCGTCATATCGCTCGACATAGAGGGAGCCTTCGATGGCCACGGTGGCCTTGAGGTGCACACTCGCAGCAGCCGGATGTCCGGTGCACCTGACCACCGCCTCGACAGCTATCTTCACCAAAGAAAAGTTCGGGTGAGATATGCCGGGGCGGAACGTCCAAGGACCACCACAAAAGGGTGTGTGCAGGGTTCGATACGGGATCCGACCTTTTGGAACCTCCTGTTGGACCCCGCGTTGAAACAGATCGAGGCCAGGGGCGAACATGTGCAGGCGTTCGTTGACGATATCGATGATCATCTCCGGAGACACGGGGGCTGAAGGGCAGAGACGGTCAATGCGGGCCTGGGGAGTTGGTAATAAGTTGCGGTTTGCGCCGCACAAAACGCAGGCACGGTCGTGACGAATAAACTTAAGTTCGATTCCCCGGCCCTGACCCTCAACGTCAGTGCATTGAACAGTTGACATTCGACACTCGTGTGTCCAACGTTTGCCGCAAAGCGCTAAACATCTACAAGCAGCCAGCGAGGGCGGCTAAGATCCACTCGGGCTCAGTCCGGAGGCGATCGGGACGATATATCGGCCGGTGATTATATACGCGCTCGGGCTCCTGCCGCGACAAAGACCTGCGTGAAAAATCAGCTCGACGCAGTCGGATTCCTCCAAAAGCTGATAAGGAAAAGAGGAAAGAAAAGAAGGAAGGAAAAGAACGAAAGGATTTTTTGGAATATTCGGTGAAGGTAATGGAGCAGGTAATAAAAGGAATAAGACGCGCACAATAGCGCAAGTTAATAATTAAAACGAAAAATTTAATAAAAACTGCTTAATAATAACCCCAGATTACGTCCGGGGAAACAGGATAAAAAAAAACGAGGCTTTTAACTGTTATATTTCGAAACGGTCACGTTTAACACGTAATGTATTGGAGTTGTGGTTACTGGCCGGTAGATGGCACTGTTTTCAATATTTATGCTATGTGATTGCAAAAGTATGGAAGGGTTTGTGTTTGTTGCCTGAACAAAAACTAAACATTAATTTTGCAATATTAGCATTGAAATAGATTTATTAATAATCATTCTATTAAAATTGTCATCACATAATAAGTAACGATATTTAGTTACTTGTTACTTTTCCTATCTGAGAGACACAGATGACTCAACCTTAGACTACGCTTACACGAATTATGGGTACTGCATAATATAACTTGTCCAACGCGTATACCACTAAAGTGTAGCCTCTGGTTGTTTAGGTTTAAGATTATCGAGAGTTGTCGCTACTCGCTACTAGATGTCGCTGATATTAACGGTGCTTAATAAAAAAATCGCTACCATAAATGAATTATAGCACTGTGTTTGTTGTAAATTAATATTATTTTAAGTATTTTTGTGCAATATATTGTAATAGATGTAGGAAGCGTGCTTTGTTTTTGTAAGAAATGGATTGAAAGAGTGTTTATAATGTTTTAGACAAATAACATCTAAGAAGCACCGTTTGACAGATTTTATTTTTAAATTTCAATTTAGTGATTCAGAATTGTATAGGTATATCTCATGATAAAATTCATAATACGGCTTTACGGCGGAGGTTATAGAATTAGTGTGTGTTACGCCGGTGGAATGTTAATTCGCGCGTGAAAAGATTAGACGTCAAACGGTACTTCTTAGATGTGTTGGACTGTAACTTGTGAGCCTATGTTAAAATTAATAAATTATTATCTTTGGCCAGTAATTACTTTAGTTAGTTTTTTTTTGTATAAGGTTCGCACTCAATGTTCAATATTGACTGAAACGGAGGACTGATTATATCGCTCGACAATAAATGAATATATATTATATTTAATAATGTAATCATTTTTATTATATTTTCTACACACGCTGAAATTGTAACTCTTCCTTTTCTACCTTTCGTTTGTCGGGTAATAAAAGTAGGTAAATATTGTTATGTTATCTAGTTGTGTTTGCTTTGATTAAATTACTAAATTGTTATTATTTATTTCACAATAATTATACAAAACTGTGGTGTTGTCAATTTTAAATGAAATGTTTTTTGTAAACAATTCGCACTATATATTTATACCTAGTTATTATATTTAGTATTTTCTGTATACTATTGTTTTGTTAATATTATTTTATCTGTAGGTTTAGGTCTATGATATTATGAACATAATGCAGTTGGTACTCATTTTTGTATTTTTTAAAGATATTTTTATAAATATAAGAAGAGTATTATCTATATTATAATGTGTTGTTTCGACTGTTTAAATAGTATGTCAATGTAATTATATGTGTTAAATGTTTTAAATGAGTTTTATTACAATAATAATTTCTAGCAATAGGTAGTTGTTACCATCCATCTAGAAATCACATCTATAGACACAAATCAAGTAGTTTCCATCCATTCACAATAGTTCTTGCACCTAGCGGGGGCTGTCTTTGAGCTCATCTTCTGTAGATGGTTCCGGAGATGGACCCCGATACATGCTATCCATTTATTCACACAAACGTTTGACCTGGCCGGGGATCGAACCCGGGACCTGCGGCTCAGAAGGCAGAGGCACTACCGGCTGAGCCCACCGACCAGTCATAAATTCATTATGACTGCTCTCGCTAGGAAACGAACTTGCCAAATGCGGCAACTTAAATTTACGCACACAATTTGAAAATGGCCGCATTTTCGAAGCTGTTGTTTTTAGGAAAGGTTCCTATACGATAGTCAGTGCGCCTCTGGGAAGACTTATCACTCATCTGAGTTAAAATCATAAAAATATTTCACACTTTTATTTAATTCTAAAATTGCTTTATTATTTTATTAGGTACACTTGGAATCTAATTACAAAATTTCTTAAGTATTTTGATATAAAGTACAGTTACTATGCCAAAAAAAGGTTACTTTTATAAAACAAATGATTAGGTAGTTAAAATAATGAGTATTACAATGAAGTCCGTTTCACAGACGTTGGTTCCAAGTCTTAGTTTACTTACCTAACTATATCTAAACAAAATAAATTGATAAACATTATAGTACTTATCGTTCACAACTTAACACCGGACTCTGTTCTGTGCACCGGACTTGTTTTATTCTTAAAAGTAAATTACTATCACAGATTAACAAAAATATTACCAACAATAAAAAATCTCCAAAGCATTTGGCTAACTAGAAAACAAATTTATCAATTCATGAAATTGTAAGATGATAGGTAATCTTTAGGTACTATAAATAAAATAATAATTTAACCTTTTTTACGATCTACGAGTTAGTTAAGTTATATTTACACGATCAATCAACTTTTCTGATCAATCAAGGTAATCGGTGCATGACGTAGCGTTTACAGGGCCTTTTATTTATATTTGGTGTTGCCATTAACAATATTGTTTGTTATTGACGAATGATAAATGGGTTTACTTGAATTTTCAAATCGATTAGTACCATATATACTTACTTTATAACTGTCATGGTGTTGGCTCAGAGAATTCAACAGAAGGGGGTTGCTTTCCCTATAAAATGGAATTATACAAATACTTAGAAAGAGAGGTTGGATCTAGATCGATAGATAGACAGGCCTTTTATTTACGCAAAAAATATATCGTTAAAAAACCGCATTTTAAATAATAATTTTATATAAAAACTGTTAAAAATAGTTATTATGCTACTTAAATGTTTTTAAATACTTACCTGTAAAATATCCTTTCGGTTTTTTCAACCAGATATTATGTTTAGTCACAAATAAAGACCTGTTCGAGAACCTGAGATAATATAATTGAGTCGAAAAATATTCTCTCCTTCTAAATAACATTTGTGTAATGACTGTATGGAAACCGAACCACCAAATATCCTTCAAAGCGACGCATTTATGATAAATTGTTTATGGAGTTACTACTTATTATTATTATTTCTTATCACAATAATTTACAATATCTACCTAAAATATTATTTATATTATAAAGGTAGGTACCTAGTTAATGTAATTTCATTGAAGGGTTGCATAAATACTAATTAACTATTGAATTCATATTTTATTACAATCATTTAAATACTATTGAAGTGATATTTATTGTTAGGTACTTACGGACTAATTAATTTTTCTTAGGTGATAATGTCCTTACTTATGTAATCTCTTAAAATAAATTGAGCTACATAGACAATCTAGTGCCTCCTTGACTCACTTTGATGTGGGTTAGTTTCGCTAATCTCTGCTCGTAAAATACCAACGGAACAAACGGATTTCTAAAATTTTATGAAAACAATGTAAGGTACAATCACAGTACAAGTACCTACAGTTGGAGAGAAAAGTGTTTGAAGTAAAGTTTTGGGAGGTTATTTTTGTTGAGCACAGCGGGACTAACCCGATGATGTTTTTATATTTATTTTTTATGATAGTGTGTAACAAGACGAGCAAATCTGATGCCTAATAGTAAGCATTATGATTGCCCATATCAGACACAGTGCCACCGAGTGTTTTAAAATTCAAAATTGTGAGCGGCACTGCACTGCGCCTGTCACCCTGAGATATTAGTTGTTGAAACTCGTCATGCCTAGTGATTTCGCTTGTAACATTGCCCTTCAGACCGGAACACAGTAATGTTTGCACATTACTGCTTGGCGAATGAATAACTGGCAAAAGTGTGGTACTTCTCCAGGCGGGCCCCTGCAAGAGGCCTACCACTAATCACTACGCATTAAACAAATCTGAGGTCGGTATCATCAGTCATGCCTCCTTCATAAATATCACGCCACTTTATCCTTTCCTGTAGCAAGCCGCGTGTCCTGTCGCCGGCCACTTGTTCATGACATCCTCCCAACATTCTGCGGACCGCCCGACCTAGGTATCATAGTGTCCCAGATGGTTGACCCCATAGTACCGCCTGCCGTAGTCTCCCTGTGCGTTGCCGAGGTACTGCGAGTAGCCCCCGTACAGCTGTGTGATGACGTCATAGGGCGCGGGGGTCACGGGGGTCACGGGCGGGGGCAGCGCGGGCGGCGGCGGGGAGCGGGGGCGGGGGGACGCCATCGAGAACAACGCTTCAGGGTCGCACACGAACTTGTATACGTAGCGCTCACCTGATAAACAAAATGATAAGGTTTTGTCGCTGATTGTACTTTCCATATTAAAACTTATAAAACATAACATACATTCACGCCTTTTTCCCGAAGGGGTCGTAGGCAGAGGTGTACCCAGGACTCAGTCCCATAGTAGATACACCCACATTTCGCCAGTATGTTATTGGTCCCATGTAATAGGGGGCGAGCCTATTGCCATCTACCGGGCACAGTTCCAGACTCCAGGCAGTTATTGAGATAATTCCTAATGGAAAAATCCAATATTGATTCTCCTCTGGACCTCTTCATTGGCAGTCGAGCATGCGCCCTCTACGCCACCGAGGCAGTCGAGGCGAGGTTATTATTATGCATTTCATATTATGAACATTATTGGTATATTTATAAACTGTAAAGATGCGGCACCGTCTTCTGTTGTAAATAAAGCCTCTCCACCCATCGGTTGTCCGTACGAAATTGCTTTTTAACGATAAAACCGCCGCTTGTACATTTAATTAGTTTCTGTGTCCTGTTATATTATCATGCATCTTAAATTGACTGAAATACGATCATGAATGTTGAATCTGTTAGGCCATACATGGCTTGAATCAGCCAGTAGCGCCTGCTTCAAGATGCGACTGCATAGCAACTACAGTCTTCCATAACGTACACACATACTCGGAACAAATATCCGCTTCGGCCGTCTACGAAACCGGAGCTTCATAAGCAGAATATCATCGTTCAGTCCAATTCAACTGCTTCAAGCTGCCTTCGATAACTGCTGCGGCAGTCGGTATGACTCTCACACAATTTGATATGAACAGCAACTTAGCAACTAGGTTTTGAGGATGAAGCATTACTACTTTTGCTCAGACGAATCAGATATACAAAATAAGAAGGATCTTTGCGAAAATCACACGACATTTCTATTGTCTTGTGTCTATGTGTGGCTGGCTCAGAAGAAAATGGATTGTATAAACACTGTGTTTAGTTCACGCAATCCCAACTAGATGGCGCCCATCGTAGTTCTGAATCGCGCAAGCGTTTGTTTCTGCATATTAACATTCACTCAGGATGTTATTTATAGGGACAAGTAATATTTCAACTACTGCAATTACCATATTTTTGACATCCCGTCTACAGTTACTGTTGCGGGTACTAAGTACTCAGAGAGATAAAAGTTTTCGGCACCAACAACTCACCGCCTCCCTCGACTGACGTGACTGAACTGACTGCCTCGGTGGCGTAGAGGGCGCATGCTCGACTGCCAATCAAGAGGTCCCGGGTTCGATCCCCAGGTCGGACAGGTTAAATATTGGATTTTTCCATTAGGAATTATCTCAATAACTGCCTGGAGTCTGGAACTGTGCCCCGTAGATGGCAATAGGCTCGCCTCCTATTACATGGGACCAAAAACATACTGGCGAAATGTGGGTGTATCTACTATGGGACTAAGTCCTGGGTACACCTCTGCCTACCCCTTCGGGAAAAAGGCGTGAATGATGTATGTATGTACAACTCACCGGCCACTTTCTGCATGATCCCCTTCTCATAGTAATACCTCAACGATCTGGACAACTTGTCGTAGTTCATGGCGGGACGGTTCTTCTGAGCGCCCCAACGACGCGCCACCTGACATACATTATAATAACGATGTTTTATATACAATGCTGGTGGGAGCCGTGAGCCGTGAGTCGCGGCACAAGGACACATTCGGAGAGTAGGCAGCTGCGTTCTCCAGGACAAATTGTCCAACTGCTGCGATCACAAAGCCGCACAAGGGAGCTGATAAACTGATTTCAAGAAAAGGGGAGATGAGGTACTGGCTTCGCGAAAATGGAAAGCTCAAATTAGGTCCAATTAGGTCCACGTACGTCAGTAAAGTGGCGTCGTACTAGCGACAAATATCGTTGTCTCAGTCGCACATTATTGTCACTGTGCAAACTTCACACTGAGCAAATTGCACGTGCCAGTTGTTGAGTGAGCGCACTTTTTCTTAAATCAATGTGGCTGACAGGCTAAATGTATCCCCATATCAATAGTTTATGATTATTGGGAGGCCTATGTTCAGCTGTGGACGTCTTCCGGCTGACGATGATGATGATGATATGCAGGTTGCTTTAAAAATGTGTAGTAGTATATATATATGAGGGTTCATCTGAACACTTGCAAGAAATAAGAACTGATATGATTAATATTTCCACACAAAAATTATGAGTTGATCTATTTTTAACTTTTAATAGAATAGATTGAGAGCGGGGGTGTTATAAGTTGGTTGGCAGTGGTATGATTAGTTGAAAATTGGTCATCTAAATAATATTGTAACGACTCGGTAACCTCGTCCTGATGCTGCAGCATCAGGTTCACGTAGGCCAGTGGCACTGGATACAAATAAGGGACCAGGATTTGGACCAGGTTTGAGCTCATTTCACATTAATTCAAATTGAAATGATCTTTATTGGAACTTAAACAAAATTGGTTTATAAACAGTGTGAACGATGATGTCTGCGAGAGTTTGGCAAACTGTGTTGCAGACACCAACGCCCTCCTCCATAAAGCTATACAATTTGTTTCAGATAAGTTTGAAGAACTATATCTAAAGATAGTAACGACTATATCTAAAGATAGTAACGACTATATCTAATGATGGAATATCCACTAAATAAATAGTTTAAGGACAGCAGATTTGATGGTGACCAGTGTGATGATGGAGTACCTGCTCTTGCTTTTAGCTAAAAGAGGAGAAGCGGGGTTTTTAAAAATTATGAAATTAACGCTTGTGTACACCTCATAATATAGGTACTCATTTTTAATCGACTTCCAAAAAAGGAGCAGGTTCTATGTTCGTCTGTATTTATTTTTTTGTGTATGTTTATCGATATTTTCGCCAATTGTGAACCGATTTAAAAATATCTTTTTTAGTTCGAAAGCGTATACTCCCGAGGTGATCTCATTACCATCAAGTCAGAATCTGATGATGGAATCTCAAGGAAATCGAGGAAAACTAAACTAACTATAACAATTTTGACCCACTTCCCGGTTTCCGATTGAACTAAAATTATGCATACATATATAAGTTTAGTAAAAACGCAATAATCTGGTACTAATGAGCTGATCTGATGATGGATTCAGGAGGTGGATGGTGGAACTCTTCAACGGCGAACAGCGAAGACACAAGGTTTGTAAATGGAGTTAACCATAATGGCCTGTTCTAAACTCCTCAATGATGAATAGCCCATAGGAAACAAATTTTATATATGCATGTAAATATTAAATTAAAACTTGTTTTGCACTAAAAAGGGTATTAAAAAAATTAAACCGACTTTAAAACCACAAATAGGCACTCAAAACCGAAAAATAAATAAATAAATAAATAAATTAATTTATTAATTTATTTATTAACAATGTGCCTCTGAGCCGCATTACAGTTTCCCAATTCGCGAACCCAGGGCCATACACTATATTAAGAAGAATATCATATTAAATATAATTAGAAATTATCAAAAAACATCAACAATAACAATTACAATAGCAATCTTTGACAACAATAATATAATCCCAAACTATGGAACGCTTGGGTTTCTTTCTACAAATCTCGTCAGAATTCTATGAAGGTCATTCAGGGAGCTGGTAAACAAGTCTGTCTCTGGATTTTGTTCTAGCACCGCGTTAAGCATTCGCATCGCTCGAGGTACATAGGGGCATGTCTCGCTAGCTCTGTCCTAGTCCAGCCCAACGCAAACAAATTACGCCGACGAACCATCATATATTTATTAGGCGCTTCAAGTGATAGGCGTTCTAAGATAGACGGATTGTACTTCTTTCCAGTGAGAATGCTCCACATATATTCCATTAACGATACTTTCCGTCTAACTTCTAAGGAATTATACCCCACCATTCCTAACAGGAACTCACTGGGATACAAATTTGGATACCCCACATAGTAACCAAACTGCTTCTTGTACAGCCATCTAATAAATTTTCTCTGGATTTTTTCCACCATATAAGAATATTTAGCTTGGTACGGATTCCACACAATTGCATTGCATTCCAACTTACTGCGAACAAACGCATTGTATAAAGCTTTAATAGCCGCAATGCTGTCGAGATGTCTAGCTTGACGCAGAACAAAGCCAAGCATCCTGAAGGCTTGAGTGCATATATTTTCAACATGCAATCGGAACGTCAGATCATCAGCCATTAGCACTCCTAGGTCTCGGACTGCCTTAGTTCTCGGGATAGGTGTATCTCCTAAAATATAGTCCACAGTACTAAGTATATTGCACCTGGAGAAGCTAACAATAGAGCATTTTTTATCGTTAAAAAACAGTTTATTCTGTTCACTCCATTCATTCACCTTATCTATATCCTGCTGAAAGAGCACAGTGTCATTCCTATCCCGAATTTCCGAAAACAGCTTCAAGTCATCTGCGAATAACAAGCACCTCGCCGTGCTAACAATCTCCGGCAAATCATTGATCATTATAAGAAATTCCAAGGGACCAAGATTTGAACCCTGACTTACGCCCGAGTATGTGCAGTATGGTTTAGATCTTCGACCCCTATACTGCACGTACTGCCGGCGGTTTCGCAGATATTCACAAAAGAATCGAATAAGTGGCGGTGTGAATCCTGCCCTTGAAAATTTCTGGAGAAGTATATCATTATCCACAGAGTCAAAGGCCTTGCGAAAGTCGAAATAAGCAGCGTCCACCTGGACGCCGGCATCAAATGCCTCTGCAGTATAGGAAACAAAGCACAGCAGGTTAGAAGTGGTCGATCGCCCTTTCCTAAAACCATGCTGTGCATCTGCCAACTGATTTTCAACCTGATGACTAATTTGATGATGTAGAATTGATTCAAATAATTTCCCGAAGACTGATAGCACGGCTATAGGTCTATGATCACTTACATCTGTCCCAGATTTTTTCGGGACAGGAACAACTCTTGCCAGTTTCCATTCATCAGGATAGTATGGCTTCGCAAAACAAAGTTGAAATATAATGCTGTAATAATTTAATAAATACAGAACCACAATCCCTCACTATATAAGGCGGAATGTCATCGGGGCCCACTGAGCGCTTTGGCTTCAGCTCCTTAACAGCACGTTCTACATCCTCTTCTTCTTCTTTTTATTCTATAATAAACACAATTGCTCCTTACTTAGCAGAATTATTTAACCTATGCATAGATAAAGGCACGTTTCCAGAACTAATGAAAATAAGTAAAATCACTCCTATCTTTAAATCGGGAAGTAAGACAGATCCCTCAAACTATAGGCCAATCTCTGTTTTGCCAGTATTAAGTAAAATCTTTGAGAAATTGATGCTAAACCAACTGCTGTCACATTTCAATAGAAATAGAATACTGCATTCAAACCAGTATGGTTTCACCAAATGCAGATCAGCAACCGATGCGGGCTGTCATCTCATGACTCTTGTCTTGGAGGCTTGGGAGAGTTCACAGGATGCCATTGGAGTGTTTTGTGATCTTTCCAAAGCATTCGACTGTGTAGAACACTGCACGTTACTGCGCAAGTTAGAATTATATGGAATTCATGGGAATGCCCTCAACCTGGTGGAATCATACTTGTCTAGTAGGCAGCAGAAGGTTAGCGTCAATGGTATCACATCTGCTAGTTCTCCTGTCAAGATGGGAGTCCCACAGGGATCAATTTTGGGTCCTTTCCTGTTTTTGGCATATATTAACGATTTGCCTTACATGGTCCACGGTCTAGCAGATATAGTTCTATTTGCCGATGATACGTCATTGATTTTTAAAGTTGATAGGAAGGATACTTCACTAGTACATGTTAATAATACTTTAGCAAGTATATCCAGATGGTTCACAGCAAACAATCTGTTATTGAATGCGAAAAAGACTAAATGTTTGAAATTTTCGTTGCCTAACGTCAGAAGTATAGAACCAATCATAGTTCTTGACGGTGAAAGACTCAATATTGACAATGCAACTTTGTTCCTTGGCATAAATATAGACTCTAAACTGCAATGGAGCACTCATATCACCGAGCTCTCAGGGAAACTAAGCTCTGCAGCTTACGCGGTTTATAAAATTAGGCAACTAACAGATATAGCCACGGCGAGATTAGTGTACTTTGCATATTTCCATAGCTTGATGTCTTATGGGATTCTGTTGTGGGGGTCAGCCGCAGATATAGAAACTATCTTTATACTACAAAAACGTGCGATTCGTGCCATCTATGAGATGCTTCCACGCGAATCCCTGAGGGAATTACTTAAAGATATAAACATACTGACCCTACCATCCTTATACATTTATGAGAACATCATGTATGTGCGTAAAAATTTACATAAATTCAAATTAAATAGTGACCTTCATAATTTTAATACTAGAAATAAATACAAAATAGCTGCACCTAGCTTTAGATTATCTAAAACAAATAAAAAGACATTCTTAGGAAATAGTGTACGTTTCTATAATAAAATCCCAAAAGAGATAACTGGGCTCTCAGAGGGTAAATTCAAAACCTATATAAAATCTACTTTACTAAAGAAGGCTTATTATAAAGTCAACCAGTACATAGAGGACAAAGATGCCTGGAAACTTCTGCATAGCCGCCTCGCGGCACCTTTAAAGAAAACGAATGTAACCAAACCAAATATTGTAAAACTATCTGTTGAAAAAATTAAGCCCTACAAGTTTCTTGTGTGTTCTTCTTGTAGAGGTATCTTTGCGAACGCACGGTAGACTCAGTACTGTTTATCTTTATTGACGTGCAAAAGTGTCAGATTATGACCTATTTGAATAAATCTGTTTGAGTTTGAGTTTGAGTTTTTTGAGCTTGCCTATTAATGGTTTTGAAGTCAGTTTAATATTTTTTTAATAATTGATTACGCGAATATTGCAAAAGTTTGTTCAACAAGTAGTGCACGACTCGTAGAGCTGGACCTCCTCAGACACAGAGGCGGGCGCACTAGTGTAGTGAATACTGTAACGTTACGATGGTAGTAACGTACAATGTAGGTACCTACCTAAGTCCTACAAGTATTACCTAGGTAGATAATATAAACAAAAAAATAAAATTAAAATTAAAAATTTATTTACAAACAAGATTACGAGTAGATAAAAAAAGAATCTAAAAAACTATTGAGGGAGGAGGTGTGAAGCCGGCAGCTGTTGCAGAGGGTTCCTTTGAGGACAGTAGGACGCCCCCCCCCGGGCGCCGCCGACCGCAGATGTGACTTCAGGTCGGTGAGGTCCTCAGCCAGACGAAATACCACGAACAGGTATTGTGCACCTCCCCCTCGGTACGCCGGAATAATAGGGAGAGTCGGCGTACCTGAGTTCCTCTCGATGATTCAAGGGGAGGGCACAATTCTATCTTCTTCGCAGGTACCCCTCTGGAGGCCCCAAGGGACAGCGCTTCCTGGCTCCAAGTTGTCCAAGTTGTCAACCAAGTGTTGAATAAAACAAGTTGTAGAAGGTTCAGACCGGACCGAGTATAGTTTCCGACTGAGCCTGACTACGATTAATCAGAATGAGAATTCGAATGAGAATCAGATTGAGACTCAGATTGAGAATCCGATTGAGAATCCGAATGAGAATGACCAAAAGTATCCAGGACCCCGCTTTTTATCAAAATTTTCCCAGTTAAATTTCGAAACCCCAAATTTTGAATTTAGTTTTAAGAAAAGTACATGCAGCCAGTAAAAAATAATTAAAACTTTTTAACAAGGTATGTAACCTCTACAGACATCAAGTAAAAATAGTTGAAACCTTTGAGAAAGGTATTCAACCTCACAAAATTTAAAAAATATAACTAAGATTTTAAGACATTAGACAATTTGAATGTGTCAATTATAAACATGTCAGTCAAAATCGCAAAAATTAATAATGTAAACAAACCAAATTTTCAGTTATTTCAGCTAAAATCGATAGAATTATGAAGAGAAAACTAAGGCGACATGCTTACAATTTTTTAGCGGACGATTTTCAAGCGAAATAATGACTAAAATACCAAAATACATCAAATGTTTCATCATCAAAGGATAATTCAGATAAAAAACATAAAAGTGATCAATAAAATAAGGTAATATTTACAGTATAGTATGTATAATATTACAATACCTCTTCAGGTTCGTGCAGCTTGAACTCGAGCCCGCGGCCGGTCCAGGCGACGCAGCGCGCGCCCTCCGCCAGCAGCGACACCAGGAACTGCCACAGCTGCAGCGCCCCGCGCCGCCCGCCGCCGCCGCCGCCGCCGCCTACACAGAGTTCAACCATCACGAGTGATCACCTGTTGTTTACAACCTCATGGTTGGTATGAAATCATATAATATTATGCTTTCGTTTGTCCGTTCCTTGTGTATCCGTCGGTTACAATTTATGATTTAATTATCAAAAATGTATGGCACTTATATTATGAAGAAATAAAAATATTTATGTTTTATTTATTTATTTAATGAATCCAGTCCGGGAGGCGTGGGAGCATCCACAAGACATCCTGTGACAAATAACCTGTAAAAAAAAACACTCCTATGACATCATAGGAGTGTTTTTTGATCTCTCCAAAGAATTCGATTATGTAGAAAACAGCACCACAGAACCACGGTCGAATCTTATTTATGTAGTTAGCAGGCAGCAGAAGTTATTAGTCAGACATCTGCTTTCATGTCAAATGGGTTTCACAAGGATAAATGTTGGGTTCATTCCTGTTTTTGGCATATTTCAATGATTTTCTATTATACCTATAGGTACATTATGTTCAAAGATCTAGCAGATAAGTTCTAGTCACTGGTGATACGTATTTGATTTTTAAAATTAATGGGAAAGACAGCGCACTTGTACATGTTAATAATACTTACTCGTAGCAAGTATTATATCACAACTAATTTATTATTAAATGCAAAAAATACTCTAAGATAAACTAAATATTGTTTTAGCAGATCGTTGTTATATAATATATATATATAACAGTGATAATGATCGTAGACATGTCTATCGTGTAATGTTTGTTACCTCCGTGAGTAGTAGAGACATGCGGCGATGCAACTTCGGCGCGGCTGGACGCGGGCGTCGCCTGTGTGCCGCGTCTGCAGAGAGAACTGCTCACTGGAACGATACAGTAATAGTACGTTGAGTTACATGACTCTAGCTCCACGATGGGCGCCAGTTTCAGGACAGGACAAACATGAGTAACGAATTATTTGTGAAAAATTGAGTTTGAATAATTCTTAGCTAGCAAACTTGATTTTTTTCAACACCCATTGTTACTTTAGTAGGGCTAGGCGTGGTAGGACGATAATATACTAGAAGTTGTAATTAATTAACTTTCAGGGGTATATTGTATTACTGAGAAAGATATTTCACCCTTTCATGCATATCCTATACATGCTGCAGGGCTAGCATGATACGAAGATAACTTAAATTCCCCATTATAATTTCTTTTGCGCGCTCTTAACAATGCATAATCTCTGCTGTAATCTCTGCTGACTCGTTTGGTAACCTTGGGAAATAGCTTCCATAGGTCACTGCTAGCAAAGCTGGGAACTAATGGTTTTAAGTTTTTATTTAGAGCTTCTGTTGGGCGCCAGTTTTTGGCGCCCAACGTAGGGTCAAAATCAAACTGATTTCTAAAAAAACATCGTGTTGTGGCGCGTTCACTATTGCAATAAATGTCGCACTGATACGTGAACATCGCTGGATACACTTATCCAGTCTAAGTGGCAATTACAAGAATTCTTATTCATCTGGAAGTAGCAGGAATTACGCTAGTTATATATAAAAGCTTAAAAAATTAAAATATAAATACAAAGAAATTATTTGTCACTGACAACAGAAAAGACATAAACACAACAAAACTTAAAACAGCAACATCGTTACACAAAAATATACATAAAAATACATTTTAAATCACAAAAGCATCGTAACACCACAGAGCAACAGTAGACACATGAAGTGACTCACCAAGTTTCTCATCCCAGTGCTGATGTTCAGCGGAGCTGGAGACCTGTTCCTCGCGCGCCTCCCGCGCCGCCTCGCCGCCTTCCACGCACTTGCTGTATGAACCACTGCATCTGATTATCATAATATTATTACTATTATGTATATTATTGCGCTGTATGGGCTCGTAATATTATTTTGCATGTCAACTTTATAAGCATGTCTGATGACTGTGCAGCGCGGTTTAACCCGCGTAGTCATCGTTTCGGTAGAAATATTTCCGGGATAAAATGCACCCTATTCCAGGGTCTAAGCTATCTAAATACCTACCAAATTTCAGCTCAATTGGTTTAGTCATTCTAGCGTGAAAACAGAACAAACAAATACACACAAAAAACAGCGCTAGATGGCGCTTGGGTCGAGTTAGAACACGCTAGCTTTATGTTTACCTCTTACAAATGTAACTTTGTTTAATAGTACTGAGATTTATAATATTAGTAAAGCTTAGTAAAGATTATAATGAATGTAAGGAACCTGTGCAAGTGATAGTGTCCCCTGTAGTCAGGTCGAGGCTCTTCACTCTCTCCTTTACATCTAGAAATCACAAATAAGAGGATAATTTGTAATAATAATAATAATAATATAAATACGCATGGCGGCTTATGGCGAGCCGTTGGGGAGTAGCGACCCCACGTACCTGAGTGCTCCCGGGGGAGGGTTATGTTCTTCATCTCCGGCTTGCCTTCACCGGCCGGCCGAAGTGAACACTGACGAGGAACAGTCCCCCACCTCTGTCTTGCCTTCATTGGCCGGCCAGAGTGGAGTCGCGAGAGCCTCGTGCTCGAGGGAGGATGTGAAGCATAAGTGGCGAGTGGGCGAGATGGGACCTTAGGGTAACGCAAGTGATCGCCGTTTAAAGTCCAGGGACACCTCTCCTACCCTTAGCCGTTCACACCAACGTTGCCCCTCTCGTCGCCCGTATTCCCATGTGGTGGGCGGCCTTTATGGGGGGTCCGTTTAGTGAGCGGCGAGTCATCGCCTGCCGTCATATTTCACCATGAGACGGAAGTGGCAGGTGCCGGAGTCTCTAGCAATAGCCCGGTTACCATCCATCTAGAAATCACACCTATAGACCAATCAAGTAGTTTCCATCCATTCACAATAGACCTTGTACCTAGCTGGGGCTGTCTTTAGGTCACCTTAAAAAAAAACTGTAGATGGTTTCAGAGATGGACCCCGATAGGTGCTATACATTACCTTTAGATTAAAAGCTCAAAGGGGCCTCTGCACGTTGGACTTAAAAAAAAAATGGTCTCCGTGCACGCCTATCAAAAGACCGGGTATATCCCGTGTTTTCGAGCGACATAATAATAATAATAATATGGGACAACTTCCACACACGGTCATCTGGTCCCAAACTAGGCTAGAAGCCTGTACTATGGTAACCAGATGACTGATATACATACTTAAATACGCTTATAACACCCAGACACAGATCAACATGTTCATGCACACAAATGTTTAACCTGGCCGGGGATCGAACCCGGGGCCTGCGGCACAGAAAGCAGAGTTACTACCGTCTGCGCCAACGAGGCTGTCTTGTTACTATTTATTGTGAGAAAAACTCTTAAACAGCGAAGTAAAGTGAAAAGGTCTCGGTGCAGTGGGCGTGTGCGTTGCTGCAGAGCTTCAGCTCCTGAGTTAGGTTATCAAAAGCAAAATGCGCACGTTAGTAGGTACTATTATTTATTCTGCGGCCCTGGGTCCAGTATCAACTATCAACTCAAGTAATATTGGATTTTCCATAAGGATTTTTTCCCAAGGAGCAGAGGTGTATCCAGTCCAATAGTAGGTACACCCACACTACGCCAGTATGTTATAAGTGCCATTTAATAGAGGGCGAACCTATTGCTGTCAACGGACACAGATCTAGACTCTAAGCGTGCTCTAGGCGACAACTCTAAGCGACATAATTCCTAAAGGAATAGTCCATATTTTTGCCCTCGCTGGGAATTAAACCCAGAAGTAGCGCTTACTTAAACTACACCAAAGAGGAAGTCTTTCATCATCATCTCAGCCGTTGAACGTCCACAGTTGGACATAGGCCTCCCCCATAGAATTCCATCCAGTCCGGTTGTAAGCTTGCATCCTGTTGTGTATACTAGATCGTCTGGCCATTGTGTTGGTGTAAGTCCTACGCATTGCTTGCCAGTCCATGGTCTTCATTCTCCAACTTAACAGCTCCATCCCCCATCAGTTCTACGTGATATGTGCCCATCCCAATGACATTTCAACTTGTTAATCCGCTGTGCTGTCGGTAACTTTCGTTCGTCTACGGCTCTCCTCATTTCTGATTCGATCTCCCAACGAGTTAGTGAACCCAATGGTCGGCACAACATTACACATCACCTTCGTCTTCTCCATTTTCATTTTAATACCGACCCGTTGAGAAACTTGATTGAGGTCTTCGAGCATCGTGCCGAGATCTGCCACTCTGCCATGACTACAATGTCGTCGGCAAACCGAAGGTGAGTGATGTATTCGCTATTAATACTGATGCCGTGTTTTTGCCATTCCAGAAGCTTGAAGGCGTCCTCAATTGCGGCAGTAAACAGTTTCTCCCTGTCTTACGCCTCTTTCCAACGGGATCGTTACTGTACAAGTACTTCAACACTTCGATATACCGATAGTCAATATGGTATCGTTGGAGAGACTCGCAGAGAAATCCCGAGCATAGTACTCTCTATAGCTCGTTGCGCTATTTTGAGTTTACTGATAGATATGAGACCACGTTTCAGAGCCATAAGTCATCACCGCTAATACGCACTGGTTGAAGACCTTCGACTTATAGGTATTTTGAACGAGATATTATTCTTATAGATAATAATATATGTACTTACAGTGTATGTATATATGTTTGCGGCAGGTCTACAGTGGTGTGCGTGTGTCGGTAAAAGTTGTTATGTTCGTATGTGTCGCGGTGCGCTGGTGTGCTCTCGCGAGGAGTTTCGCCATCTCTGTCATTAAACGAGAACATTATAGATTATCATCATAATTTAAGCCGTTGGAAGTTCACTGCTGGACATATGACTCCTCCATAGCGAATACTCGTCATGATTGGCAGGCGAATTGGCGAGCAAAGTCGATGGTTTCCGAAGGGGATGCTGCTGCCCGTCCTCTGGATCTGATAACCCTTGGCCGGCCTCCACGGGTACTATTCATTTGGAATAAATGATTACGATTATTGTATATTATATATACCACACCCCGGACACTCGACTCAATCCCATACAAAAGCCGCACTATAACTACCTACTACACATACGGCACACACATGGAGTTTTGTACACGTGCAAGTGTGCGTGAGGTGATTTCCCATAGAAACGGGGCTCGTGGAGAGCTCAATCTCGCTCGCGGGGTGAGGAAGGCCCGATTGGTGGGCGGATGACAGTATCCATTATATACTCGTACGTAGTATTATTATCTGTTCTGTGGTGGTAGATGATGGTGATGCATAACGTAACCTGTGATGATGTTGTACATGATGCCAGGAGGCAGGGTAGGGCGGGGCGGCCATCTTGTTACACGCGCGTCTCTCTCATGTAGGACGAGTCATCCTTGGTACCACACATTACTGCTCAATCTGTGTTAAATCACACATATTAATTAAGTCACTTACTGATTATTATAAAGTTGACCAATATGTATAATTATAGAAAATCAAGATGCCTACATACTTCCCATAGCCACCACCTCACTAGCAAATAAATAAATTTATATATTGTTAAAACAGGTTGTTTTATTGCCTTCCTTAACGTACATAAGGCGAGCATTACACGACAGGTTAAACGTCAATCAGTGCCATCAATCATGAGTGATACCGAGTGATAGACGACTTATTTCTTTCTTGAATGACGTCAATTGTCACATCACATTAGACTTTAGACGATATTAATATTAATCATAGCCGTGAATGTGGCAAAACTGACAGCGAAACCTTTCGTGTAATGAACGCTTTAGTATTTTGTTAAACCATGTTAACAAAACATAATTTAAATTTGTAATATAATATAACATACAATCGCGCCTTCATCCCGAAGGGGTAGGCAGAGGTGTACCTAGGACTTAGTCCCATAGTAGGTACACCCACATTTCGTGGCGAACT
The DNA here is from genome assembly GCA_947063395.1 of Hemistola chrysoprasaria. Taxonomy (NCBI): domain Eukaryota; kingdom Metazoa; phylum Arthropoda; class Insecta; order Lepidoptera; family Geometridae; genus Hemistola; species Hemistola chrysoprasaria. Next base: position 105,351 of record OX346738.1, on the reverse strand, counting down.
TGATTATATAAATACAAGCTGTGCCCCGCGGTTTCACCCGCGTAGTGTTCGTTCCCGTGGGAATATCGGGGAAAAAAGTACTTTTTATGTTATTCCAGGGTTTAAACTATCTATTAACTCAATTTCAGCTCAATCGGTTTAGTAGTTTTAGCATAAAAACGGAACAAACATACACACAAAAAAACAGTGCTAGCGATGTTTTTTTGCTGTGTTATCTAGATGGCTTCCTCGACTTGACTGCCTCGGTGGCGTAGAGGGCGCATGCTCGACTGCCAATCAAGAGGTCCCGGGTTCGATCCCCAGGTCAAGCAAAGTGTTAAATATTGGATTTTTCCATTAGGAATTATCTCAATAACTGCCTGGAGTCTGGAACTGTGCCCGGTAGATGGCAATAGGCTCGCCCCCTATTACATGGGACCAATAACATACTGGCGGAATGTGGGTGTATCTACTATGGCACTGAGTTCTGGGTAAACCTCTGCCTACCCCTTCGGGAAAAAAGGCGTGAATGTATGTTATGTATGTTTTTATCCAGATGGCGCTGGAGTAAAGATAGAACTCGGTAGCGTTTTGTTCACCTTATAAAAACGTACTATTTTACATTGTGTTGTGTTTTACATGGTACATAATTTGAGATTTATAATTTTAGTAAGCAGTAAGATTATGATAGTAGCCGTCATCGCCGGAGATCTTATATCAAGTTATATCCGATATCCTCACACAATCGATTCGAGGATGTCGAAAACTGCTTGATTCTTGAGTAACCGCTCATATCAGGCGGCCCTTCTGCTTGGTTGCATAAAAATATACTTATTAAAACAGTTTGACTGCCTCGTTGGCGTAGAGGGCGCATGCTCGACTGCCAATCAAGAGGTCCCGGGTTTCATTAGGAATTATCTCAATAACTGCCTGGAGTCTGGAACTGTGCCCGGTAGATGGCACGTTATACTCTGACTCTGCCTACCCCTTCGGAAAAAAGGCGTGAATGTATGATATGTTTTTTAAAACAGTGTTTTACTGTGTTTTTTACAAAGCCAGTAGGAAGTATCTAGAATAAGGTCTGCCCGCCACTAAATCCTATCAAAAACTGTAACAATCTCATCAATATCAGTCTATCAATGAGACATAAGTGAATCAGAGCATAGTATCCGCGGGCAGACGGCGGCGAGTCATTTCCGGCGCGGCGCTGTGAAGGAAATGTCGTTACAACCGCCACCGGGGAGGCGTTGCTAGTCTATTCAACGATATCTTATAGCACTAGTGGTAACATGACTAGACCAACATGAATTTTAGGATGTCGCGATTGTTACTTTGTGAATTATCTTTAACTTTAATCGACCAATTATTTATTTGCGACAGTTCGAACATTTTGCATAGTGCGCGTGATCTCAGGAAGGCAAGATGACATTTATCTTGAACAAACTTTGAACAAATATTAAATGTACCGCCTGTTATTGTAGTCAAAACGTTCCTGGTGTACGCAGTAATCGCTTATCTACATTCTACAGTATTCGGAGGTGTTGAAGTTTTCTGGGGTTTGAGATCTGATTAATTGATGTACTTCTTATACATATAGTATATATATTATATTATAGATAGCTAAGACCCATTTTCCGCGGATTAACCCGCTAGTAAAACTGCCAGTAGAAAATATACTGATATTCTTTTTTGAGTGACTTTTTAACCAAAACGCCACCCAACAAATGTTTGAATATCGTCTCTCGCCTCTCACCCCAATCACAGAGCATTCAAAACCAAATGCTTCTCCCGCGCGCCGGATATTATACACCTGAATCTTATCACACCTTCTTCTATATAAAGTAAGGCTACAGTAACGTAACTTGCGCTAAAGAGTTTCTGTGACAAGAAGGAACTACAATTACTGAAGACGATACATAACTATCGCTCTTATATTAAGATTGTTGTTATGCCCAGCAGTGAGCTATAGAAGGCTGATAATGATGATGATTGCATGATGACGAAATGTTAAGGTGAAGATATTATAAATTAATTAAGCGTCCGTGACCCAATGGCAGTATTTCGAGCTTCGAATCAGGAGTACTTAGATTAAGATCCCATATGAATAAATCAGATGCAAGATCTCAGTGACGTGGACTTTTCGCCTGGGCGCCTGGGGCGCTACTGTATTACCCGTTTGGCCGTCTACGTAACCGGAGCTTCGTAACCAGCTTCGAACTAAACATAATTCGTCCTCGTACGATACCAGTTACATGAAAATACGTTTTTATCTTTACGAGAAATTGTATTTCTAAGTTACTGTCACGTTAAATTGTAGTGTCGGGGTTGACTCGTATAAGATTAAGATGGCAGTAGTTAGCTCCCGTCAGAGCCTTGTGGGAATGTTGTCTTGTAACCTGCGACATTAGTTTGCTAGGTATGTGTTGACCTGATCAAAACAGGTTAACTCCATACAGCACAACACAAAGGTTTGACAGAGTATGTAGGAAACATCTATTATTTTTTACATACATACATACAACAGTCACGCCTTGTTCCCGGTGGGATAGGTATAGACTATTTCCGTCCACTTGCTACGATCCTGACATACAGCTTTCGCTTCGTTCACTTTCATCAAACTTTCGTCCGTTTTTCTTCAGTATATATATTTCCTTTCCCTGCATGGTTGCCTGGAAGAGATCGATCAGAGCGATAAGGCCGCCAGTTGTTACTTCTTTCTAGTTTTAAGTTTTTCTTCTTTGTTTATTTTCTGTTTTATTGTGGTAGCAATAAAGAGTTTCATTCATTCACTTTCATGATATTCTTCCTACACGTTATATTCGGTCGTGTCAAAAGTCAAACTCAAACTCAAACTCAAACAGATTTATTCAAATAGGTCATAATCTGACACTTTTGCACGTCAATGAAGATAAACAGTCCTTACTGCGATAGGTGGCTGACACAAAGTGACGAGATACGAGTTGGTGTTGAAATGCGGCTGATTGTAAGCTTGTTGTTCTAGCAGATTGACTGAGATTGCTCAGGATTCGAGGAAATTGATTCTTGATCATATTTGTCTGTAATTCTTTCTCGCTTGCGGAGCGTTTTTGAGAACGCGTTTGGAATATTTATTTTACTCATTGTCTGTACAATGGATTTTAATTTTTCGCCTATTATACTGCCTATCATGATGTCCCGACTTCGATTCTCAAGTCAGGCATAACGTGTAATTGGATTTTCCATTATGACAGCCTAGAGTCTGGAACTGTATCTTGTAAACGATTTGTTACGGTCTAGTACCTACCAAAACTCTAATACCGATGGTATAAGTTTTAGCACTTTTTTGTTTTTAACATACATTCAAGCCTTTTTCCCGAAGGGGTAGGCAGAGATGTACCCAGGACTCAGTCCCATAGTAGATACACCCACATTTCGCCAGTATATTATTGGTCCCATGTAAAAGGGGGCGAGCCTATTGCCATCTACCGGGCACAGTTCCAGACTCCAGGCAGGTATTGAAATAATTCCTAATGGAAAAATCTAATATTTAACACTGCCTGACCTGGGGATCGAACCCGGGACCTCTTGATTGGCAGTCGAGCATGCGCCCACTACGCCACCGAGGCAGTTTTTTGTTTTTATTCCTAATTATTACCAATTTTTAAAATGCTCGATTAATACGGTAATAGGTTCGCCCCCAACTACATGTGACAATAAATATAACTGGCGTGTGTGGGTGTACCTGCTATGGGACTGGGTCGTGGGTACACCTCTGGGTAGCCCTTCGGGAAAAAGGCATGATGCTGTGTAATATTTTTACAGAAAAGCAATACAAATTCAGTAGTTTCCCAAGTTATTGTTATACGAAAGCTCCGCAGTGGTCCCCCGCGCTCGGTGCTCAACACTATATGCAGTCTGGCGACATGAACAAATTGATTCTCTTCACCGATCCGTGATGATTGACACGAAGCCACGCTATCAATACAATGAACCGACTCGAGGGAGCTCTGCCCGGTATGAATACTAATCAGGAACGAGCGAGATTCAATTTCATATTTTTTTGCAATTTGCACCTGTTTTTTCTTAAATTTGCGAGGTTTTGCTTGATTTTATAATATAATTCCGTATAAAATATACATGCATATGTACAATCACGCCTTGTTACCGTTGTGGTTGGCAGAGACTATTTCTCTCCACCTGCTACGATCCTGAGATACGGCTTTCGCTTCTTTCAATTTCATCACATTCTTGATACATTACCTTATCTTAGAACAACATCGATTTGTTCCACCATTCACACTCGCCTAGTAAATGTATTTTAATATAAATATAAACTCTTCTAATCACAATATCCGCAAGTTCGTGAGGCTGGATGAATGGATAATTGTTACTCTTTCACGCCAAAACTATATTGTGCAAACATTACTGTGTTCCGGTCTGAAGGGGGATGTTACCAGCGAAATTACTGGGCATGATGAGATTCAACAACTAAATATCTCAGGGTGATAGGCGCAGTGCAGTGCCGCGCAGAATTTTGAATATTAAAACACTGGGTGGCACTGTGTCCGATATGGGCAATCATGATGCTTACCATCAGGCACCTGATTTGCTCGTCTTGTCATTCATTATCATAAAAAAAAAACAACTGTTGAACTACTGGGCTGAAATTCATTCGGTACGAGTATGTAAATAGTGTAGACCCTGGAATAACACATAGATTACTTTTATCTGGATATTCCCACGGGAATGAAAACGCTATGACTAATGGCTTGCTGTTCGCAACAAAAAATAAGTAACATAATATAAAACAAAACATATTTTGCGGTAACGATTTGTAATCGTAAGTGTTGCCAGCAGAGCTCCTCCTCCTTACATGCCGGATTAATGAACGATAACGAATGACATTTACCCTTGGCCCTTGAATTTCGTATCAACAAGCGAACAGACATTAGAATTACAATTTTACTAGGTACCTATAAAATACTGCCTCAAATACGAGTTGTTTAGTACCTTATGTCCAGTAATGTTTGTAAGCAACAGCAATGCGCAAGACAGTGATAATAATTAGACGAAACTTACAGATATACCTTAATAATTAACTGTGTATTAGATACATTTAAACGATAAATAATTGTATCGTGTACTCTAACAGAACGGCCTTCTGCAATCACACTGCTCGAGCCGAGCCACATAACATAACATATACTGAGGAAATAGATTTGGGCTTATACGACTATGGCGCCCAACGTGGGGCCGTTTTGTTGATTGGCGCCCAACGAGGGGCTGAGAGAATATGTGAATATCGATAACTAAATATTATATAACCAGCTATGCTAATATACCACTTTTATCATATCTAAATATGAATTTTTGCCTTGTTCAGTAGCTACAGACTTATGCTTTAAATAAATCCTTTCCATCCATCGGTTGTCTAGAAGAAATCGTTTACTAGCTTATCAACAGATAAGACCGCCGTTTGTACATTTCATTATAGTTTTTGTGCTCGGAATGTTATTTCTTTACGTTCTTTATGTGTGTTATAAGTATTATGTGTATCTAAATCAATATATATCCGTAATTAAATATCTCATATCCTGCATAAAAGACGATAAGGTTTTAGCGAATAAAACTACAGAGCATAATATGTAGTCTGATGATATTAGCCATCCATATGAACGTGTTCCTTCAGCCCCACGTTGGGCGCCAGTCGTATTAAGGTTCACTAGTCTTAGTTTTATACTTTGTACTCTTTTAAGTTTATAAAGTCAATGTTCCTGGTACTTGAGAGGATATAGGACGTCAACACGGACAATGTTCCCTATTGTGAAGGTGCTGATAATATACAGTTCAGAGGCCAGAGGTACTAACTTCATGAGCTTCTGTATGCTTTTTTTTTTTTTTTTTTTTTTTCTTTATTTATTTAAACAGGGTTTGTTCTGCAAGAACATGCCACCCTTGTAATAATAATCAAATACAAAACATAAATAAAAATTATAAACATAATCTGTCCTTATGACATTCTAGATATAATATATAAATAAACATAGCTTTCTCCGAGAGAGGTTCGGATAGGTAGCTATTGCAACCACCTACTTGCCAAAAACACTCATCATTAGCAAACAATTCCTGTCGTATACTCTCGTTTCGGCTGCATTCCATCAGAACATGGTATACGTCTTCAAGTTTTCCACAACGATCACAATCTGGAGAGTTGGTTTTGCCCATCATGAATCCAAATTTATTAAATGGGATGTGCCCGGAACGTAATCTCATCGCTGTTACAATCTCCATTCTTGTCATTTTGCTTGCTTGGTACCAGGGATAACGAGGAAGTGTAGGTTGTACTGTTTTATACCAGATGCCTTTAGTTAAAGATCTTTCATCAAAGTATTCAGACCAGATTTCAAAACAACATTTCTTTACGTGAGACATTATGTCTGAATAGTTCGGTAAACAGTTATATATTTGTCCATCTACTGTTGCCTCTTTGGCAAGTCTATCCACTTCTTCGTTACCTCCCAGTCCAACATGAGAGGGAACCCACTGTATTTTTACCCTCTTATTTAAGTTCGTTAATTTTAGAATAGTTTCTAATATAGTATAAGCTAATGGAATGCCTCTAAAGCTAGACCCAGTAACACATCGTGCCAAATGATATATTGAACTCTTAGAGTCAGTAAAAATTACAAATCTGTCATAATCAACACTTTCGATATAGGCTAAAACTTCCGCTAGTGCTATAAGTTCTATATTCATAATTGATATCTTGGACCTTATTAAAAATTTCATGTAATCGCCAGACTCTGTATCATAAAAGGCGGCACCGGAACAGCTTTGATCTTTAGAGCCATCTGAAAACAGCTTATAGAATCCCCTGTACTTTTCCTTTAAATAATTATCACATATGATACGTAATTCATTAGACTTATACTTCTTTTTAGGTTTGTCAACAATTTCTATATTAGGTTCCAATATATCAATAAGGTTAATTTTACTTACCCATGTGCTTAAACTGAACATATTTATTTTACGGCTGCTATGCATAGAATTATTTTTTAAAATATTATGAACACTCATTAACAGTGGTTTTTTCTTTCTTCTCCAATATGGAGTTTCTGTTAAATAGGACAGGTCTTCTAATAAATTAATTACATTATTATTCTGAACAGAGTTACATTTTAACCAATATTTATTTGCCAAATAGTATCTTCTTACGCACAGTGGTGGAATGTATAATTCCGATTCCATCACATGGATAGGTGTGCTTTTAATAAAACCCCCAATTATTCTCAGGAACTGATTTTGAATTTTGTCTAATTTAGCTATTTTACTTTGACAACAGTTGTCATATAGGTAACTGCAATAATCAATGCGACTTCTAACTAATGCAATGTACAGCCTTCTTAAGTGAATGGGATGAACTCCCCAGTTGGAACCTACTAGAAACTTAAATATGTTAACAAATTTAAGACATTTCTCACCTATTTCATTTACATGTTTTGCCCATCTAACCCCCCTATCCAACCATAGTCCCAGATATTTAACATTATCTACTGTTTCAATAAATGTGTTATTTATTTCAATATTTATACTGTTCCTATTAAACCCTTTTCTAAAAATACAAATTTTACTTTTCAGGGGAGATATGTCTAGTCCTAGGTTCGATAGTAGCTTACAAAATATTTTTAAAGTAGATTCAATATTTAGACTTCCTTCCATAATATCCTCACATTGATCATAGATAACAAAATCGTCTGCGTATTGAGAAATCCCCATCATTCCCTCTAAACTCTTACAAATATTCAAAGTAGCAATATTAAATAATAATGGCGAGAGTGGGTCACCCTGGGCTAAGCCCATACTCGTCACCCTTATTACATCGCTACCTTCAATATTAATTTTTAAAGATCTTTGATTGAGATAATTCCATAGATATTTGCAATATATATTACCGGTGTTTATTTTATCTAATATTGATAACAGTACAGATACGTCTACATTATTATATGCATTATTTACGTCTAAGAAGCAAGCTATAGTTGAATATCCCAACGAAAACCCTACCTGAATTTGGCTAATCAACAAACTTAAGTTATCTGAGCACGATTTGGTTTTACGAAAACCCACAGTATTGGAAGAAAGCATATCATTATGTTCCACAAACCATTCTACTCTTTTGTGAATAATTGAATGCAAAATTTTACATAAACATGAAATTAAGGCTATAGGCCGGAATGATGACACTTCATTTGGATCTCGTCCAGGTTTTAAAATAGGTACTATAACAACCTCCCGCCATTGTTTCGGTACAAAGCCGTGCGATAAAAACTTATTATACATAGAAAGAAGTATACATTTACCATTGTACGGGATATTTTTTATCATAGAATAAGATACGCCATCACATCCAGGAGATGTATCCTTAGGCTTAATACATACTTCTAGCTCCTGCATGGAGATATCTACCTCTAATTTAGGGTTGCTACTTATGAAATTAGGTTCGTTCGGGACTACAAAATCCGGAGCCAATGATTTAAGTAAACTATGTGCCTGTTTCACACTAATATTTTCTTTGTTTGTCCTACTGCTATATCCTTTAATCCAGTTTAATCGCTGCCACATATCGGAAGCCGAAGTTTTCTCATTTACATTTGTGCACATATTATGCCAGTTATCCCTTTTAACTTGTCTCATTGTTTTCTGTGCGTCACGTATTTTTTCATTAAGAATATCTAAATTATTAGGGGTAGGATTTTTTCTAAATTGCGATAAAGCTAGACGGCGAATAGCGATATCCTGAGATAATTGCGGTGTCCAATAGGGTTTAGGTTTAAAGTTTGATTCAGGGTTTTGATTAATTTTTTTAGAAGGAATATGTAAATCTGCTGCTATGTTAATTTGATCTATGAAGGAGTCATATAATTGTTGTAAATCATTAGGCATATAAAATAAATTAAATAGTTCTCGTAGGCATTTAGAGTAGTTTTCCCAATCAGCTCGTTTAAAATTTCTTTTTATTACAGGTTTTACTGGTGTGTATTTATTAGAAGATATTTTTATCATTAAGTGGTCACTTCCTAAACATTCTTGGGTAACCATCCATTTAAATTCCAGTGCAATATCAGGGGTAGCAAGCGATAAATCTGGCGCGGACTTTTGCAATGTACCATTGACTAGTTTTATTCTTGTCTCGCTTCCATCATTCATTACAACAAAATTATTTTCAAGCAATGCATCGAATATCATTGAGCCTCTGTAGTCGGTTTTGTAAGACCATATCGTATGATGTGCATTGAAATCTCCCAGTAACAATGTACGTCGACTATACCTAGAAAATAAATAATCCCAATCTACTTGATTAGTACGATCTGACGGCGAACAATAGACAGATACAATGTTATCTATATGACGGCTGTTAAATAATTTTACGCAAATACATTCTATACTTGAGTTAGGTATTTGTAATCGAGTAGTTTGTGCTTTTATTGATCTATGAATAAGGATAGCCACACCACCGTATGAATCATTCCTATCAAGTCTATATATATTATAATTACTTACATTAAGGTGACTTTCCGGAATTAGCCACGTTTCACATATTGCTGCAATATGAATTTTCTCTTTAATTAATAACTGTTCGAAACAAATAAGTTTGGGTCTAAGACTTTGGGCATTCCATTGTACAATGTTCAATCGTATTAGGTTTGTACTATCCATAATTATTAATTAATCCAAGGATTAAATTAAGTATAGGCCAGTCAGAGATGTTATCAACCGTTACGAGAACTAGCCACTCTACTATTAGTTTAAATACACTCATTACCTTTGTTTGGACATCATAATGCTTAAACAATATTATCTCCTTTATTCTTGATATAAGTTCACTAAATTTAATTTTCTCGGGTTCATTAGAGTCGTGATTAAATTCTTGTTCCCCTGCTTCAAATATTGGTTCCTCCTGTTCCCAACTAGTCACATTTTTGTTTTCCTTCTGGGATTTCTTTTTCTTAGGCTTAGTTTTAGGTTGGATAATAATACTCTTCTCCGAGCAGGAGTCTGTGGTACGAGTGTCTTTTAAAGCGTCGGCATAGCTAGGGGTAGTATGTATAGGATGAACACGATCTGAAGTCTCCAACGATGACGAAGTTATGACTTGGGTTTTCGCTTGTGTATTTCTTTTTGGATCACTAGGATCTATATCTGGTAGTGAAGTATATATGTACGCTGCTTTAATATATGTGCAGTTGTGTTGAGCCATAATTTCGCGTATCTTCTTCTCTTTTAAATAAACAGGACAGGTTCTTGACAGTGCCATGTGATTTCCAGAGCAGTTGACACATTTAAATACTTTAGTCTCGCAATTCGAATGGTCCTTGCTACCACATTTTGGACAGGTGTGTTTTTTGCTAGGGCACACTTTCATGACGTGTCCCAGTTTCCAGCATGAGTAGCATCTTGTGACGGGGAACACATACGGTTCGATCATCACCTTCACATCGTAAACGTAAACAAAAGGTGGTAGGAGTTTGCCTTTGAAGCAAATTCTCACCGTTTCACTAGGCTTCCAGCCATCGTCGTCTTTTGATCTTCTATTGAGTCTATGAGCTGAGATGATTTTAATAGATCCCGGACAGTTAATATTCTTTATTATATCTTCTTCTTTAAGGTCTAAGTCCACATCTCTCATGATACCAAATGAATTTGTTACTTCTGTCGGTTTATGAAATCTCCATTCTTTTTTTATAAACTCTTCGTTTGACATTATTGCTTCTACGTTGAGCATATCTTGCATTATTATTTTTATTTTGTAATTATTTATATATTTTATTTTCATGATTCCTGTAATATTTTGAGTTTTCAATAGGCGAGCCAATTCAAATTGTTTAGGTAATGGTTTACTACATGAAATATAAATCTCACTTTTCTGTTTTTCTTCTTCTTCTTCAATTAGTTTCTCTTCTACTCCCTGTCGGATTTTCTTCCCTTTTACCTTGACCGTTTCCCAATCCTCCTCCTTGTTAATAATGTCCTCCATAGATCTTTTTGGTGCGCGAGAACTACTAGGGGATAGTGTCGTAATAACTTCACAAACCATTTCTTCCTCCATTAGTTCGGTAAACATATTGTTATCATCTTGGTGCGCGGCCATCGTGCCCGGGCAGGTACCGGACCTGCGCCGGGCTGTTATCACGCGCCGAGACAAAGGTATTTTTTTCCCAACCTCGTAAACAACTTTGAATGGCGTGTATAGTGTAGGTATACGTCCGACTCGTACGCGTGTCGATACGAGAATGCTTCTGTATGCTATATTATGTACTCGATGTTGATTAGTTGTTGATTAGTTAGCAATGATTATTTCTGATATTCGACCATAGAGGAAATAGCGTTTTAATGTTTACTGTAATAGAACGTGTTTCCCCAATGATACTGCTAGAATCAATTTCTATAGTTCAGTATGTCCGTCCGGCTGTTCCCCTCTACAGATCGCATTTCTCAACCGATTCTCGTGAAATTTTGTGAGCGGATCCGATGTTTGTATAGAATTTTTTTATCGATATTTTTTTTGGAAATTCTTCAATATGGCAGACTTATAGGGGTTGAAAACATTAAATCAAAACACAAAGAAATTCCTACGGCTTTTAAAATATATCTAGGATTTTTACAAAATACAAAAATATATAAGTAAAAATAGACGAACGAGGTTTACAGCTCACCTGGTTATTAAATTACAACCACAAAACTTACAGTTTGACATGACATAATATGAAACACGGAACTTAGCAGTCAGGCTAAACTCCATGTGTTATTCGAACTCAGGGGCTCCATATTTGAAGTCGGGCATAATTCCGCTGGACCACGGCCGCTAGCATTTTCTCTCCCACACTCTACAAACAGTTTAAATAGTAACATACACATGAAATAATAATAACGTGAACGTTGTTCAAACAGCCGGAGCCGCGGGCGGCAATATAACTCCCGCCTCCATGTTGTACGCAATAACTGTTGCTTCCGGTTCCGGTTCACCCTCCCCCCCCCTCTCCTGTATCCTCTCTCTCTGGAGCGGAGGTAGTGTAATATTAAACAACATTTTTGACTTTTTGATGAATAATTTCGTTTGGCTCATTTTTAAATTGAAATACTAAATATTTTTTTTAGTTAAGTATCATTTTTTCTACATAAATACGTTAGAGATATTTGAACAGATTGAATTATGTTTATAGATGTTTATAGATGATTATAGATGATTATAGATGATTATAAGCCTAGTGATAATGTTATGAATCATTTTTCTATCAATCGAAAATTCGACATGTTTTGCTAGTGTATAAATATTCGTTGAAACATATCTCGCTGCTGTTAACTTTGGAAAAATAACTTGTGAAGCCGTGTAGCGCAACAAAGAAGGTTACTTCGGTACATGGCAAACCATGGAAACAGTTTATTATTCTTAGGCGTGTCTAATATTTATTTAATACAACCTTGATTTTCCTCATAAATTATCCAAAAATTAAACCAGTACAAAACATGAAATTGATTGAAGAACGGAAGTCCCTTAACCCTTTAACTATAATAGAATGATAATAGAATAACCCTTCAACGCTCGTCGCCGATCACTCGGTGGTCAGCGGAGACCATGTCGTGAGTGCATTATAATAAATGTAGTGACAATATGACGAGGGTCGCGCTACAGGTGGCAGGAGAGGGCGACGAAGGGTTGGACTTTATTACTAACTATCACTTCATTCATTTATTTACATTAGGCATTATGAATAAGGTTACGCGCTACGCGGTTTTATGCTTTGAAAAGTACGTGTTACTCTATATAAGATAGAAGAATAGCCAACAAGTTTCTTGTGCGTTTTTCTTGTATCACCTAGACCTGTCCCTTCGAATGTACGACAGATTAATATAATTCGGTGTATTTGACTGTAATATAAACCAAACCTCTTTTGTATCTAAGTACAAAACAAATTTATTAAGGCCTATTTAAAAATACTTGCCTAAGTTAATATTTGCGTAAGATCTTAGATATCTAAGGGCCGGTTTTTTGATCGCTGGTAATTGTCAACTTAACAATTTGTTAAACTGACAATGGTTAAGTCCTTAACCAATGGTCAACTCGTGTTTTCGTTTTTTGATACCTTTTTTAACCTTGGCTAGATTTAACCATGGTTAATTATGTTGCCATTGCAATGAACTACTGATTTACCCATTTTGGAGTCGGGAGATTTTATTTTATATGGCAACTCTTGTAATTTTGATAGATTTAAACGTCAACGATGTCATTAATGTCAAAACCTTTCCGTGTTTTGTGTGAGTTCTTGCGATTTCGCGGTATTTTACAATTTGCAAAATTTATTATTACCTAACCTACTAAAACCAATTTCACATTATACCATCAAGCCACAAATTAAGAATTGAATAAATTGAGTTGAAGATTATTTTCTATTGTATGTATACAGTTCGGCAGTTCAGCAAAATTCTAAAATTATTGTGATATAATGGAATCAAACACAGAAAATAAGTAAGTACCTAGGTACTATTTTTAATTCTGAACTTGAAACAATGAATATATGAATTAATCTCATATTCTCAACACTGTTGTCCTAAATTCTGACTGACTGATGATCTGAAGGACGACCTCGGCATGGAGAGAGAATGACGATTTCTATTGGTACTGTAGTGTAGGTAGTGTAGCTATGATTAATAATTAAAAAACATTGTAACTAGATATTGAAATACTAATAAAAACAATGTTCATTTTTAAAGTATTTATTTAACGGCTCTAAGGAATGTGTAACCCGATATTATTGTTATTAAATCTATTGTTAATTTACCTCAATAACTTGAGGAGTACCTAAAGTTCTATAACCCCACGACACGTGTAGCATGTTAGTCATAAGGTAGTATATAAGGAGTAACCTTTTTATTAATAAATCAATGTACCCTCATACTCCGTGGTTTCATTAGCTCGCCTACGGTCCCAACATTACATGGCGACCCTGCCAGTGCGCTCGCGTCGTGTTGTCGCGTCTCGGGTTACAGCGCGTCGAATTTAAACTCACGGGCGTACATCTTTCTCTATGTGTGGTATGATGCCTACCGGAGCGATCAAATAGCTACAAAATGATAAACAATTCCTAATTGGGACTGAGTTCGAGATGGGGAATCACGCTACGACTACTCGAACGCCGACGGCTGAACAAAGCGCATCGAATTTACATAACGACGTTCATACGCAAATCGGTAAAAATAATCATTACCATCAAGAAAACGCAATAATCCAAGGTGTAAATCACATTGACTGGTACATCTTCATCTTTGTTGTTGGTTTTGTCATCGTACTCTGCGCGGTGCTCATAAGATACATCAACAATTGCCTAAACAAGAAGATTGCAAGGAGATCCCAAGGCGAGATATTCAAGCAGCAAGCGGCAGTATGAGTATCACAAAAGTATTCTCATATGTAACAGAGATAGAAGAGAGGATGAAAATTTTCTGCACAAGCACGGGAATACAATTTAATGCTGTAGAGGTACATTTTACAAAAGCACATGGAAGAGAAGCAATAATAGTGTATGTAGAAGGACGAATTGGACATTATCTACTCGATCCAAAGTTTGTTACACCACAGAGGAAAGTACAAATTGAAAACTGGTTGGATGTTACGTTTCCGGATGGGACAAAGGCTATGGCACAGATCGAGCTGGAATACGAAGGAATACTTACGTGGAGATGGAAAATAACTTGGGAGAGAGAAGTACAGTTCGTCGAGTGGTAAAGAACAGTTTCACCGAGTGGTAAAGTGCAGTTAATTTTATGCGTTGCAGAAAGACTTATTTGTGAGTAAGCATTTTTTTATTAACATACTAATATAAGTTTGTATACGTATAAAGTAGCTTTATACAACATAACCGTAAGTAAATGATAAGAAATATATATTAATGGCATTAGATATTAAAACATTTATAAAAGATTTAAAAGAAATAAGGACATATTTAATCAAATTAGGTCCAAGTAGGCGTAAGGGGCAAATATTGACTAAAAAACTAGAAGAAATACGAAAAATAAATGAGAAATATTTGTTATTGGTAGAAGAGATAAGTGAACAAATAAATAAGGGTGTCATCACTAGTGAAACGTTGCAAACAATTGACGAGGAGAAAAAACAATTTATAAATCTTTATATTGAGGTGGAAATATTGTGTAAAGAATTTTCAACAATGTCGGAACCAGAAGAATTTAGTTTGAAAACTGCTTTGTATCTTTTACCTATGATGAATGATGATGAAAATAAGACACAACAATTAATCGATAATATTGAATACTATAAAACACTATTAGCAAAGAAGGAATGCGAAACCAGGTTAATAAATTTTGTACTGAAAAGTAGATTATCTCAATCAGCCAAGTTGAAATTAGACGAAAAGTATTCAACAGTCGATGAATTGTTGAAAGACATGAAATGTAAATTACTTGCGCAAAAAGCAGCAACGGCGATACAGACAAAATTACAAACTAAACGACAAACTAATGAGACTATCTCAGAGTTTGGTAGCGAATTAGCACAGTTATTTGTGGATTTAACGATCTCACAATCCAACGGTGACGCTAATAGTTATAAGGTGTTAAAACCATTGAATGAGAAAATGGCAATTAAGAGATTTGCCGATGGATTGCGAAACCGTAGACTTAGCACCATAATAGCTGCTAGGGACTTCGACTCCTTAAAAGATGCAATACAGGCAGCGGTAGACGAAGAAACAACGTTGCCTTCTATTTCGGAAATGATAGGTACGTATAATAAATCAAATAAACCCTTTGGTTTACGTGGATTCTCGAGAGGATATTATCAGTCACGGGGTAACTTCAGAGGAAGTTATAACCAGGTACGTAATAACTTCCGAGGAAATTCTAGAGGACAATCAAGGGGAGGATACAGAAGTAATACCTATCCAAATAACAATACACAAAATCGTAAGTGCCAATACAATCAAAGAGGTGGACCAGGTCCAAGGTTTTATCGAGGCAATTTCAACAGATCGCAAAACACAGATAATTACCATTATAATAAAAAATCACAAAACAAACAACAAAATGTCCATGTAATGTCACAAGAAGAACAAAATTTAAGTCTAAATGAGTTTTTTCGTGATGAGTAATTACGTATTTACTGGAGGAAATTCAATAACAGTGCAAATCTTAGCAAACGATAATTTAGAAAGGTGGTTAGTTGACACAGGCGCAACAATATCTGCAATAAAATACGAATATGCCAAAAAACTAAACTTAAAAATAATATATGATAGTACGACTATAAACGGCATTGGTGGAAGTATAAAAGCAATTGGTTACACCGTTATGGTACTACAAATAAAGAATGAAATTTACAAACAAAGATTTTACGTGTTTAAATCATTACCTTGTACAACCATTGGTATTTTAGGGCATGATTTTTTAAACAAAAACAAAGCTATTCTTAACTATAATAATAACACCGTTTCATTGATTGCAAGAAATAATCAATTCATATCAATAACATTTGACATGAAATATCAATATAGTTTACCACCACGATCAGAAGCGATTCATTATGTAGAAACAAGTTTTTCTGAAGATTGTGTAGTATGTGCAAAAGAAGTTAGCGATGGCGTCTATATTGCAAGTACAATTGTAAAACCTATTGACGGAAAAATACCAATTCAAATTTTAAACACAACAGAGAAAGAATTAAATCTAAATGATATTAAACTAAATATACATAAACTAGATGATTACAAATATTGTTATTTTGGAAGTGAAAACAAAAATGCAAATAGAGTTAAAAAACTGTTTGAACACTTGAAACTAGAGCATTTAAACAAACAGGAAAAAACAGATATAGAAAAAATATGTGCAAAATATTGTGATATATTTCAACTACCAGGAGATAAATTAACTGTCACCAATTTGTGTAAACAATCAATACAGTTAAAGCCAAATGTAGAACCAACATTTGTTAAAAATTACAGACTACCACAGTCACAAAAGCAGGAGATAGACAGACAATTAAAGAAAATGTTAGATGATGGAATAATAGAACCAACACAAAGTGATTGGTCAAGTCCACTTTTAGTGGTACCGAAAAAAATGGATACGTCGGGAGATAGAAAATGGAGGATTGTGATTGATTATAGGAAACTAAATGAAAGGATACAAGACGATAAATTTCCATTGCCAAATATAACCGAAATATTAGATTCATTATCAGGCTCAATTTATTTCAGTCATTTAGATTTATTTTCTGGGTATTATCAACAAGAATTAGACACAGAATCAAGAAAATATACAGCTTTTTGTTCGGGACAATACCAAATGACGAGATTACCTATGGGGCTTAAAATAAGTCCTAGTTCATTTAGCCGAATGATAACTATGGCTATGTCTGGATTAGCTTATGAAAAATGTTTCGTATATTTGGATGACATAGTAGTATTTGGAAAAAATTTAGGAGATCATAATAAAAATTTAATAAGTATTTTTGAGCGGTTACAAAAAGTAAATCTCAAATTGAATCCAATAAAGTGTGAATTTTTAAAAAAAGAAGTACTATATTTAGGACACGTAGTATCTTCAAAAGGAATTTTACCTGACCCAAAGAAAATTTCAGCTATTGAGAATTATCCAAAGCCAAATAATGAAAAAGAAACCAGAAGCTTTGTAGCTTTAGCAAATTATTACAGAAAGTTTATTCCAAACTTTGCAGATAAAGCATACTATTTAAACCAATTAAGCAAAAAAGATGTAAAATTTAATTGGGACAACCATTGTCAAAGAGCATTTGAAACATTGAAAGAAGCAATAAGCAGACCACCAATATTACAATATCCAGATTTTGATCCAAGTAATACGTTTATCATGCACACGGATGCATCAGGATATGCCTTAGGCGCAGTGTTGTCTAATAATGATGGACGACCAATAGCTTATGCAAGCAGAAGTTTGAATAAAGCTGAACGTAACTATGCCACTATTGAAAAAGAACTTCTAGCGATAGTTTGGGCAACAAAACATTTCAGACCATATTTGTATGGAAGACATTTTGTAATAAAAACGGACCATAAACCGTTAATATATCTATTTAACATGCGGGATCCTTCAAGTCGATTGATGAAATTTAGGTTAGCGTTAGAGGAATTCAACTTTACAGTTGAATATGTAAAAGGAAAAGAAAACACCGTAGCTGACGCTCTGTCACGAATTAAGATAACATCAGATGAATTAAGAGAAATGAGTGAAACTGTGAATGTAATGACGAGAGCGATGAAAAAATCAGAAGCGAAGAATATAAAATCAAACTATGACGAAGACAGCTTTTCTAACTGTCGGCCTGATCAACCGAAAGTTGTAGAAGTGAATACAAAACTAAGCGCATGCGTTGAATTAACCTTTTTAAAAGGCATTGATTATGATAAGATAAAAAGACTACATAAATGCGACGTCAAAGAATCTAAAACAATGATATATGTTGAAAAAGAAAATATAATATATTTAAAACCATTCATCCCATTGCAAACGACACCAGCTGCCTTTGTGAGGGAATTGGTTAAGAAATGTAAAGAATGGAATATAAATGAAATAATAATATTAAAAAATAAACATAACGATATATTTGTCGAGAAGCTAGCATATGAAATAAAACAAAAAAATGAGTGGGCCGGACCACGATTATGTGTATTAAAGGATATTATTAGGATAAACGATAAAGACGATAAGAAGGTAATTCTTAATGATTTTCATATTTTGCCAACAAGTGGGCATGCAGGAATAAGAAAAATGTATAATAATATAAAGAGACAGTATTTTTGGGTAGGACTAGAAAAGGATATAAAAGAGTATGTAAGCAAATGTGACAAATGTCAAAAAGAAAAATTTTCGATTTACACAAAACAACCAATGAACATAACAACTACAGCGGATACGGCATTTCAGAAAATATTCTTAGATATAGTAGGTCCAATAGATAAGGATTCAGAAAACTTTTCATACATATTAACTCTTCAATGTGATTTAACAAAATATGTTGAAGCATACCCCTTAGTAACAAAAAGTGCAAAGGAGGTAGCAGAAACATTTGTAAATAATTTCATACTTCGATATGGAATTCCGGAAATTGTAACAACGGACAGGGGAACAGAATTTATTTCCGCAACATTCCAAGAAGTTTGTAAACTATTACACATAAAACAACTCACATCAACAGCATATCATCATGAAACCATTGGTGCTTTAGAAAACACTCACAAAAGTCTTGGTGCATACCTACGAATACAAACAGGTAATCATGGAGAACATTGGAGTAAGTGGTTAGCATATTGGTGTTTTTCTTATAATACATCAGTACACACAGAAACAAAATTTACGCCATTCGAGTTAGTTTTTGGAAAAAAGTGCAAGATACCAAGTAATTTATCATGTCATGTGGAACCCTTGTATAATTATGAAAATTATCCACTAGAATTAAGATATAGACTTCAAATTTCGCAAAAAGAAGCACGAGAAAACCTATTAAAAAGTAAAGTAGTTAGAAAAGAAAAATATGATAAAAACATAAAATCCGTAATGTATAAGCCAAATGATGAAATACTGATAAGAATTGAAAATAGAGATAAGATGTCTAGTGTATTTTCTGGACCATATAAAGTAGTACGAGATTTAAGTCCAAATGTAGAAATAAGTAAACATGGAAAATTAGAAGTAATACATAAAAATAGAACGAAACCATATAAACGTTAATAATAAAAAAAAAAAAAAAAAAAAAAATGTATTCTTAACAAACACATTTTTTTTATTTTACGGATGGAGATGTAGTGTAGGTAGTGTAGCTATGATTAATAAATAAAAAACATTGTAACTAGATATTGAAATACTAATAAAAACAATGTTCATTTTTAAAGTATTTATTTAACGGCTCTAAGGAATGTGTAACCCGATATTATTGTTATTAAATCTATTGTTAATTTACCTCAATAACTTGAGGAGTACCTAAAGTTCTATAACCCCACGACACGTGTAGCATGTTAGTCATAAGGTAGTATATAAGGAGTAACCTTTTTATTAATAAATCAATGTACCCTCATACTCCGTGGTTTCATTAGCTCGCCTACGGTCCCAACATTACAGTACGAAGTAATAATATTATGTTAGCGAGGAAGTTCGCGCGCTGCAGTGGGGACGTCAAGGACGTTCTGTTCAAAACTTTCTGTCTCAGCATGTACACCTGACAACTATGGGTTAATTTATACCAGAAAGTACTTTGACACCATAAGAGTCCAGTATAATGACGCATACCGGGCTCTTATGTGTTATCCCAGATTTTGCAGCGCATTGACAATGCTTTCTTACGCGGGAATACCTGACTTCTTCGCAATATTAAAATCTCGAGTAGTGTCAATGCCTCAGGTAACGCAATTGTAAAGGCAGTTGCTGATAATCTCCAGAGTCTCATGTTTAAGCACTGGATATTGGTTCACATGGAGAGGAATAGGATAAAGACCAACACAAACAATATCATTTATTACTTTGGGTATAAAACACCCGCACAAAGTAGTTTTTTATATAATTTAATATTAATTTAGATAATACTTAACAAAGTGACATACATTGTGTGAGTGTGTCATATCAAACTATATAATGGGTCATGTGTGCCTGCTAATAAATCTATTTTATAAATTCATTTCATGTAAATATACCTATTGTGTTTCAGGGATCGTAATACTTCTAATAATTTTGGCATCGAAGAAAGTTCTTAATAAATGATGTACTCAAAAAGACCTCCAAATGCTTAAAATGGAATCAAAGGAGCTTGATATAGAATCGAAGAAGCATGAATTGAAATATAAGAAAAGTCAGGAAGGTGTTATAGTTTATAGAAAAAGCATCATATTATGTTAGAAATAAACAGCCAATAAAACTAAAATAAATTTGTCATATTTTAATTAATCAGTAGATTATTATTATCCTATCCTACTTTCTACTATAAATCCCTACTTTATTATTAAATGCGAAAGTTTGTGAGGATGGATTATGGATGGATGTTTGTTACTATTTCACGCCAAAATACTGAACCGATTAGGCTGAAATTCTGTACCTATTAAGATAGTTTAAACCCTGGAATATACACAAGTATACTTTTTATTCCGATATTCCCAAGGGAACTAAGACTACGCGGGTGAAACCGCGGCGGGGCACAGCTAGTGTTATATAGTATATAGCTTGAAATATAGATAAAAGTATTATTATTAGTGAGGTAGGTACATTTGAAACCAACAGTAGGTACCTATATAATATGTAGGTATCAATTAGTTCTTGACGATTACTTATGTGGAGTCATAGTTCTGTTTTGTTACCTTTATCATGCTGTACCCCGCGGTTTCACCCGCATAGTCTTCGTTCCCGTCGGAATATTGGGATAAAAAATAACATATGTGTTTTTCTAGGGTCTAAACTATCTACATACCTACTGAATTTCAGCCCAATCGCTTCAGTAGTTTTAGGTGTGAAAAAGTGTCAAACATCCACCCATCCATATTCACCAACTTTCGCATTTATAATATTACTAGTAGGTTTCACAACACGATTTCTTTTGATAGACGCACAATATAGAATAGACGATACCGCTTACGAACTTTTCATTGTCCGAATACTTTAGCGGAGCTGTAAATTACGTGGCCGGTCTTCTTGATAAAGTATAACGTCTGAACATAATTTCTTCGTCTGAGGAGCTATTTCGATTTCCAGTATATTGATAAATTATGTAAATCCATATCTTTAGCATTAAATTCCTTTCAAAACACTCGAATAAAATCAGAAGCAGCAGTAGGTAGATACGATAAGAATAATAACCATCTGTTTTTGGCGCCAACCAGTCGACGGAGCAGTGGTTAAATATTCCGACTAATGGTTACTTATTTGACCATTTGTCAAGCTAACTAGGGATCAAAAAACGAATTTTTTCGAAATTTAACAAATTGTCAAGAAATTTAACAATTAGTCGACTTAACCCGCGATCAAAAAACCGGCCCTAAATACTTTTTTTCTTTCAAATCCCATCCTAATAATACTTGAGCGTCAAATTATGCAAAACTTTGGATCTATATACATATGAAAAATATGTTTATAGCCAGCAATTAATATTAGTTAAGTACAATGATTACGACTATCATACATGAATGCAAGTAAACAAATAAAGCAAAAACACACGCACTGGCAATCACTGGCAAGGAGTATGCTCAGCTTTGTGCTGTATTATGTGTGTATTTGTTACCTCTGCATGCTAAAATAGTTATCGAATTGATTGGACTGAAACGTTAAGTACCTAGGTCCTGGAATATTAGATAGATTTGCTAAATAGTATCGCGGAGAGGTAACAGTAACATCATGGATGTGTGTCGAGTGTCGACACGTTATTTCATAACATAGTGGCGCCAATGAAGCTAACAACAAACATTACCCCTGTCCCCGGACGGCCCGGGACCTCCTGGGACCCGGTGGATACACTCACGACCCCCGGGGACGAACCTTCCCGCCGGAGAGTTTAGTTAATGTAGGCGATACGAGATTATCTGTGGGATTAACTGATTTGTAACAACATGACGACGGAGCGGAGCGGAGCGCGGGAACTAACTCGATGGAGGATTTGATTTACTATTTATTATTGAAGCTCATTATAATTAATATTATAGGGAAGCGGGAAACGTCAGAGTGCACTTGAATAAAACTAAACGTACTTGTCAAGCCACGTATTCACTCATAAATATTCTCAAAAATACGTTGTTGAACGTCAACAAAGCTTAGACTGACTAATGAACGCGTGTAATTACAATGCGTTGCAAGGGAAAGATAGAAGAAGAACGCAAGAGCGCGTCGTCGATCATAAAAAAATTAGAATGTGCAGAGGTTTCATTTTCAATGGCAGTTTTATAATATTAGGTTTGGTTACATTTCACTATTCAGGACTTCTCTTCCAGATCGAAACATAATTAATTATATTCGCAACGAAATAAAGTTACACAAAGCCCAGCGGATTAGTAAGTTGAGGTGGCAATGGGCAGGGCACATAGCACGTAGAACTGATGGCCGATGAGGCTGCTTTAAATCCATAATTATATTAGATAGGTTAGAAGTTAATCTAGTTAGCTACGTACGATTCATCGAATCATCATTCATCGATGCCACCGACAGTCGAAAGTATTCTTTACCACCGGTCAGTTCATCAAAAAGAATTTTCGACGATACCATCAGGAGTTTTAAAAGACACCAATTCTGGTTCGATTCCATTAAGAGATGGCATCACTTCTAACATGGCGTGAGGTACATATGTTATTAATATATAGATAATATATACCATTGCATCCATAGAGTCAGCAAGTCAGAATAAATATGATAATGAATAATGTAAACAGACAACTCGGATGCATTACGCCGCCTAATAGACGTTTTAATAAATGAACAGGCAAGGGTTACCCTCAGGGATTGTTTACCCTCGCAGTTTATTGTCAGTATTATGTGTACAGTAGCTATTCTATCAGACAGGGAAATGAACAGTTTGCTTCATTATATTATATTAATAATTAATTGTTGCGATTAGTTTAAGAATCCCAGTCACATTTGTGTGGAAGATGGGTTAGTCGTTTAGAGCTACAATACTTTTCGATTAATTTCATAATGAATTTTTTTTTTTTGGCTTTTTGAAGTATCGTCAGCAAAGATTAGATTTTTGATGGATTTGTGTTTAATATCTTTTCACGGCAATATTATTGCATCATTTTAGTGATTATGCTGTTTGGTGTCTATGTAGACTTCAGACAATGGATTAAAACTTAAAGTATGAGGCAAGTGTATGTATGAGAAATAGATAAATAGATAAATAAATTAATACAGAAATCACTATGGTATTCTTTCTCAATTCTCAATAGATTCAATGTTAACTGACATGATGTACGTGATGTAGTGGTAGGCCTCTTGCAGCGGCTCGCCTGGGGAAGTACCACACCTTTGCCAGTTAAACGAGACGGGCTGCGCAATAGAAATAATTCATCTCCCTTGCACCACAGCGCGAGAGACCGATTCGCTGCGCGTGCGTCACCGACTAAGTAAGTTAGCTATTGAAAGTTACACTTATATCTACGACGTGCCTGCCCCGACAACTTGTTTTAAAAATGGTGAGCTGCGCGGCATGTACGAAAGCAATTCGCTCTGCACAACAATTTCAATGCTTACAATGCTGCAAATGCTCTAATTATTTCCATGCTGTCTGCGTTAACATAACTGAACTGCGTAAAATCTCCGATGACGCAAGAGCGAACTGGAAATGTCCTTTATGTCAGTCAAAAGAGCCAAGACAGGACAATTCTAACACCCCGGTCCGCCCGGCAGCCGCGTCAGCTTCGAGTAATGACCGCGCACTAAATGTCGCGCTGCACGCTGGCGCATGCGACCTCTCCCCGGCCTGCTCTCCCGTTATCACACCGGAGACAAGTGACTCACAGACTCTCGCCACCATCGCTTCTGAAATGAAGCTTCTACGAGGGGACGTGGGTGATATGAAATCAGACATAAAATCTCTCTCCGAGCACATACTGCAATGTACCTCGCGCCTGAACGAGTACGGCACCAACCTGCAGCTGGCGACAGATAGAATAAGTGTCCTTGAGCATCGCGCAGCGGAATACATTTCGCTAAGCAACACCGTGACTTTACTGACGGAACAATTAAACGCAATGACGCAATCGAATCTGCGTAATGAGCTTGAAGTAGCCGGGGTCTTGGAAACAGGCAATGAAAACCCAACCCAACTAATTCGAGTAACTGCTCAGAAGATCGGAGTCACGCTTGAAGACCACGACTTGGATTATGTAACGCGTGTAGGACCGCGCCACCCGGCGGGTAACGAAGCAACAGTGTCATCCTTAAGGCATCCTCGGCCTATTGTCGCCCGCTTTTTGCGTAGCCAGAAACGGGATGAATTCTTAAAAGCAGCTAAAAGCCGGCGTAATCTATCTTCCACGGATATCGGAGTTGAAGGGCCTAGCAAGAAACTCTATTTTAACGAGCGCCTAACCCAACATAACCGAAAGTTATTTCGTGAGGCAAGGATGCGCTCTAAAGAAGCAGGTTTTAAGTTTTGCTGGACAAAAAATGGGAATATTCAAGTCCGTAGGCAGGAAGGTAACCCAGCCATTACAATTAAACATGCAGACGACCTTGAACGTCACTTCGGCGCAACTCCTTCTCAGCAGGAAGACGAAAAACATCAAACTGCTGCATGCGCCGCCGCCAAGTAGTCCTAGGATCTACTCTAGTATATTGCTACTTAGCTTGCTTATTGTATCCCTAGTGAGTTCATCAGTCACACACTCAACACTCATACTTACATCGCAAACACAGTTTCATCAACATAAAACCATTCACTCACTCATCAACATGCACATAAATTCCCTCCTTAGAATGAGCAATAATATCATCTTTATCTCTTTGACAATCCAAAAACAACTGTATTGCTTAACTCTTCTTTCTTTGTTAATGACTTTCCTTGTTCCGAATTCAAATACTTCCCAATTTCTATTTTATATCGATGGCTTTAGTTGACATGTCAAGGGATATAGATGAAACTGTAGCTATTGATAGTCATTATCATCAGTCAATTGAGTCTTGCAATACTTTCTTTTCCATTAACCCAGAATTTAACTTTAAGACTGTCTCACTCAATATACGCAGCTTCAATAAAAATTTTGATAATTTTGTTATTGCACTTAATAGGTTTAATACGCAATTCGACGTAATCGTTTTGACAGAGTGCTGGCTCTACGAAGGCTTAATCACTGACATTCTTCCTGGATATAATTCGTATCGCAGCTCTTCTCAACTGAATAAAAATGGTGGCGTTCTTATCTTTGTGAAGTCTTGCTACAAATCCTTTTCAACGCAGTCAAATATTGTGGGTGCAGACTCATTACTCGTCACTGTAGAGAATAACACTATTATCCTAGGCATTTATCGCTCTCCCTCGATTGTTAACATTGAACCCTTTATTAATTCCTTAGATAAGTCCCTAAACCATGTAAAAAATAAACCACTCATTTTTGTCGCAGGTGATATGAATATTGACATATGCAGCACCACCAGTAACTCGCACTCTGACTACCTTTGCCTCTTGGCATCACATGGCCTACTTCCTGCTATCTCAATTCCCACCAGGGGCCAAGCGTGTCTCGATCACATTTTTGTTAAAACTGTAAGCCTGAAGACAACTGGCTTAGTTTGTAATTCCTCCATCACTGATCATGACATGGTAATAGCCGCAGTCAGTCACTCTTCTCAAAACGTTAACAAAACTACTGAGCGATACCGGTCCAAAATTGATTATGATGCCGTGGCAACTAAAATGGAAAGCACCGAGTGGTCCCCTGTGTTTACTAAAAGTTGCGTAAACGCAGCTGTTGAGGCTTTTAACGATATCATAGTGTCAGCCATACGTGAACATACTCAAAAAATTAAAATAGGCAGAAAATGGGTATCTAAAAAACCATGGATCACCCCGGGACTTATTAGATGCATGCGACACCGTGATAAACTTCACTTTGACTCGAAAACACATCCCAATGACATCTTACGCCACAGAACCTACGTGAGATACAGAAATTTCTGTAACAAACTCTTGCGAAAGATCAAGTCCCAATACCACAGTCAACTTCTAGAACAAAATAAGGATGACTCCAAAAAGCTTTGGAAGACCATTAAGAGTATCTGTTATTCTTCAAACCGCAATAACAGTTCTCTTGAATTATTAAATAGCCCCAATTCAACCCCCGCCTCGTCTCTAAATAATTGTAATAATTACTTTGTATCTGTAGGTAAAACCCTGGCTGACAATATTTTATCAAAGATATTAGAAACTGAGGACTCCATCATCCACTCTTACACTCCGGACACATCGACAACACATTCATTTTTCTTTTATCCTACCGACCCTCTTGAAGTTTTCAAAATCGTAATGAAACTAAAGAGCGATAGCGCCCCGGGACATGATCTAATTACGGTCTCATTTTTAAAGAAAAGTCTCACTGCGCTACTAACCCCAATAACCCACATTTTCAATTTAAGTCTGGCAACGGGTATCTTCCCGGATATGTGGAAGGTGGCTGCGGTGTCCCCCATACATAAGAACGGTCCCAAAGACCTGCCGGACAACTATAGGCCTATTGCGTTGCTAAGTGTTATATCAAAAATCTTAGAAAAAATAGTTAATAATCGCCTAATAAACTACTTGGAAAAACACTGCCTTATCTCCAATAGACAATTTGGTTTTCGTAGGGGTAGATCGACCGAGGACGCTGTTTCGCTCCTAGCTAATCTAGTGGCCGAATTTATTGACAAAGGGGAGAGTTGCCTCGGTGTTTTCCTAGATTTAGCGAAAGCATTTGACTCTGTTTCGGTCGGCCTACTCCTGAAGAAACTGGAGTCTGTTGGTATAAGGGGACTTCCACTAGATTGGTTCAGAAGCTACTTAAACAACCGAAAACAATACGTCAAAATCAATAACTTCGCAAGCGGGCAACTCCCTGTCAACTACGGAGTTCCTCAGGGGAGTATACTTGGCCCAACTCTCTTTGTACTTTATTTTAATAGTGTAGTATCTATCCACATAAATAACGCGGAAATAATTGCATACGCTGACGACACGGCGGTTTTGTTCCACGGAGAGTCTTGGGAGCAGGTTTATAGTACGGCAGAGGAAGGCCTCTTCCAAGTTGCGAAAGCACTTGATAGGAATCTTCTTTCACTAAATACTGGTAAAACTAAGTACATTGCTTTCTCAAAGACATGTGTATCTGATCCTCCTCCAGGTAAATTGCTAAAAATTCATTATTGTAATTTTTTTAGTCAACCTTCCTCATCTGCATGTAACTGTAGCTTTATTGACCGCACTTCCACCATAAAGTATTTAGGTGTCACAATCGATGGAAACTTATCGTACAAACAGCACATTGTTGATCTATCGGCTCGTGTCCGAAAACTGATTTTTATCATCAAAAATCTTCGCGACTGTGCATCAATATCACTGCTGCGACAGGTGTATACGGCCCTATGTCAGTCTATTATTCAGTACTGCATCTCTGTCTGGGGAGGAGCGGGCAAGAGCTATATGATTCAGGTAGAGAGAGCTCAGAGAGCTCTTCTAAAAGTCATGCTGAGAAAACCGTTTCGCTTCTCGACAGATGAACTCTATAGGGAAGTTAAAGTTCTGCGCGTCCGACAGCTTTTTGTTCTTAGTGCTATTTTGAAAGTGCATCCTTCTGTAAGAGAACGCTCCGATTACCTAGAGATCATGGACAGACGTGTATACAGAATCCCTCTTCCTAAGGCCTCATCTCTTTTAGCCAAACGAAGACCATCCTACTCTCTAATCTATACCTACAACAAGGTATACAAGCTGCGCCCCGACATAAAAGATTCTCCCACTAGCGCCATCAAGCGCATCCTTAAGGAATGGCTACTGAATCTCTCATACGCTGAGACTGAAAGCCTTACCTGAATGTTTGCTCATCCACCCACAAACCCCCCACACACCCCCACACATATACACACACCCCCACTCACACTCACACCACGCATATAACACATATATACACCCATACTCACTATTGATCCCCACCATAATTTAATGCACGCTTTTGTTTATTAACGTTCTGATCATCTTATAATTGCTGATTGTAACCATAATATATATTATATTTGCATGCATTTTTTTCTTAGTATTTCATCATTACACTTGCAATTATTTCACGAATAATTCGCAACATATTGCCATGTCAATCCTTTCCACAACACTAGGACTGTTTTAAAGACTATGTTAGTTAATCACTCCAGAGGCTCAAGATACAAGCCTAGAGCTTAGTTTGGGCCTCACTGTAAAACTAATAGTAGGATAATATTATTAATAAGGATATATCGTTATATGCATTTGTGTAAATATTATGGTAATAAATAATCTTATGTCTTATGTCTTATGTATTCATCCGCCGAGCAGTAATGTGCAAACATTTCTGTGTTCCGCGCCCCTATTATGCATGGTCAAGCGATAGAAGTAAAAGTAGCAGAAGCAGTGAAGTAGCAGTAGCAGTAATTGCAAAATGTCACTTTGAATTCGAATTACGCATGCTTTCTGCACTGCTGTTTTGTCGCTTTGGCACACTAGCGGCCTAATGGAATATTAGCAGTAAATGGAACTAATTATTGCGGTTTAATTTTTTTTATCTGTGGGAGGCTGCTATAGTCTGTTCTATTTTTACCTTTGATTTCATCAAATTATTTATCTTCTATGGGCACGGGCCACTAAATCAATGAGACAGAAGGACGGTTACTATATCACCAGATATTCGAGTAATATATTTTCAACTTGGAGTAAGCGCACTACATTTATTTTTAAGTGGGTGCTTAATTGTTATGATTGTTTTAGTTAAATATTATTTATAGTATAAACTTCATACAGAAGTCCGCAGTCTGTACTACATTAAAGTTCATATTACCTATTAACATCCAATCTATTCATATCAAAATACGGACACAATATTATATAATAATATCTTCGGTGCGGGAGAA
This sequence comes from Hemistola chrysoprasaria, assembly GCA_947063395.1. Taxonomy (NCBI): domain Eukaryota; kingdom Metazoa; phylum Arthropoda; class Insecta; order Lepidoptera; family Geometridae; genus Hemistola; species Hemistola chrysoprasaria. The sequence continues at coordinate 75,750 of OX346738.1, read as the reverse complement.
ATCTCCAATCCCCCAAAAGTGGTTAGGTCAAGTTGAATGGATAAAACAAAACATAACTTTAAAAATATACCTTTTCTTCTTTTTCCTTACCCTTTCCCCCTAAATTCGTGGCTTGAGTCACAGTAGCGGCACAAAAATAATATCTCTTCGGCAGATGGGCGGGAAGGGTAGGAGGTAATCTCCCTTCTCCACATACTAGCCAATTTTGTGCTATTCGATTCCAATTTCTATTTAAATATACATAAAAATCGAAGCCCTGGTAGAGCCGGCTTTCTGTTTGATTGTATTATGTGGCAGCGTTGATGGATTACCTAAATTCTAAATCTGACAACATTAATAATTATCCATTCATAATAATGTCCAGTCTTAATTAATTACTTATATCCTTGTTTAATATGATAATATCTCACTTGAACTATATTTCACCCATATTAGCTGCAAGAGAAGGTAAGTTACGAACGCATAGATTGCATATACCTACTCCAACTGTTGTTGTTGTTTACATATTATCGAAACTAATATTACTACTTGTTAACAGGCCAAACGTAAGGCTCCAGTAGCCAGATGGAACTATATACAGAAGGATGAGGCAGAAACCAGGGGCCGATGTCGTACTTATCACCGTCGTACTGTGGCGGAACGTAAACACCTACCTCTGAGAGGTTGTGGCATAGGCCTCGCGTTTGATTTGGCTGTAAACGTGCTAGAAATAGTGACTGTGACGCATACCTACTAACTAGCTCGAAAGAGAGCACCCTAGGGAACTAATCAAGTGTGCAAGTAACTCATTGAAACTGGCCCATAATAAAACACATATAAAGCTCCAAAATCTTTTATTTTCTCCTACTTAGGTGTGAGAAACAGATAAGTACGCGCGTGTAATAATAAATAAGTGTATTTTTAGTTAGTGTGATCATATTTTAACATATGTTAAAAAATATGCATATATAAGATGCGTGGTCGCGAGCGCTACTGTTGACCATGAGGTCCCGGGTTCGATCCCTAGGTCAGGAAAAATGTGTTATTATTAAGTATGAATTTTCTCAATGACAGTCTAAGTCTAGAGTCTGGAACTGTGCCCGGTAGATGATAATGGACTCTGGAATTACGCTAGTTATGTTATTGGCAATAGTAGTTAACTACATGTAAGTAGGATTATAAATCCTACTTCTTACTAATACTGCAAGCTATTCCTACCTTTCACTATAATACAGCTTAGACCCTGAAATAACACATAGTCTAGGGTACTTTCCAGCGCATAAAACACAGGTAGTATAAGTATATTATATTCTTACTTTCCTTTTTATTATTCTTTTAATGACAATAATTATGTTAAATAAATCTATAAATTCTATAATAAGTAAAAAATAATATGATTATTATCAAAGAAATTCAATTTATAATAGCAAAACAGAATAAACTATGAACAGCTCTATTGATAGTCAGTAATTAGTTCTGGACCCTCAATCCCTAAGTACAAATTATGGGTCTGACGAGTCTTCTTAACAGTCTCTTCTCTCATGTCTACTTGTCTCCATCTATTAAGTGGACATCTCTTGTAGCTGCAAAAGTATAAAATTTTACTAAATAAATAATACTTAAAACAGCCCGATAGCCTGTTGGCTCAGATGGTAGTTACTCTGCTTTCTGTTCCGCAGGATCCGGAGCAGGTTCGAACCCTGTCCAGGTCAAACATTTGTGTGCATGAACATGTCTGTTTGATCTGTGTCTGGGTGTTGTAAGCTTACATAAGTATGTATATAAGTCTTCTGGTTAGCATAGACCAGCTTCTAGCCTAGTTTGGGACCAGATGACCGTGTCTGGAAGTTGTCCCATATAATTATTATGTATAACATGGAGATAAAATAAGAATAATAAATACCTACACCAGTCACTGGGTGGAATTAAATATAAGCTGTGTCCAGTTGCATCGAACCTACACAAGCACAAGAAAGAATCGAGTGGCTGAAAATGAAAGAGATTCTTAGACCTCCTGTATGGATCTTTGAGGATGTTATTGATTGAAAGAGAAGTTGTTGTGTCGAGTGTTATATAATTGTTTAATATACTAAATGAGTCGCATGTAAATGATGAAGTGATTGATTGCGAACTGGTAAATTTAGGCCGCAGCAGTTTGATTTGCAACCGCAGCAAGACGCAGGTTTGGTTTGACCGTACACCTCGAGACATACTTATTTAACAGAAGGATATTTTATGATATTAGGTAGGTACATATCTAGGCTGAATAAAGATAATTTATTAGGTACCTGGTAAGTTAGTGTTTTATCACAATAAACGTTTGCATGTTATGAATTTAATCATTCAATAATAATTATTAATAGGCACCTACCTAGACACATTAAAACAATAAAAAATAAGGCCAAATTACCTTTCTGATGTGTCTTGAGATTCAAATACTTAATTTCTCGTTAATCCTCAACTTTCACAATGGGTAATATTATGGTTTTTGAAGCTGTAAACACACCAATAACCAAAATAAGGTGTTTGAGTTCGACTCAACGACTTGGACTCTTGTTTTATGGGTCTTGTAAATAAGTTTATGCAGGTAAAACATCACGATTTTGGTTAGAGTTTTTTTTGATTTGGATAACAATCTGAACAACAATCTGCAAATAGTAGTCGCCTTCTGTCAGTCCCATTTCGCGCTGCTACTTCTATCGCTCTGCTGTTGAAACGCTTCGGTAATTCCGAAAATTCAGCCTTAGCAGCAATTTCTGCCACAGACCACAAAGATTTCTTCACTAACGACCAATTTTTGGTTCCTTTCCCGACGGTCAGAGGGCGTCTTGAATCGAGCTAGCAATCAATTGCAAGTTTTTTTGGGTAATACGAAACATGCCGTTTGACAGCAGAAATTGAGCAATCTTAAACGCTTTCCACACTTCTGTTGCGTCCGGTCTGAATGGAACAACTAATATCTCTGTGATAGGCGCAGTGCAGTGCAGTTTGATAATATGTCAGTATTAAGTTTAATCTTTTATTGTAAATTTTAACTTTTTGTAATTTTTTGTAAATTTTAACGTAAAACAACTAGCCGACCTGTCCCGCACACACATTTATTCCCTGATTTTGTATTCGTAATTGATAGATATGAGAGCTATAAGTCGCTCGATCCCATCCTCGTCGCCACTGATAGATATGAGAGCTAGGAACACGACTGAAACAGGCTAGTTTCGCACTGACTGTTTATTATGCATCGCGCGTGCCTTACATCTGAGTAGGTATGTATATGCATATACAACAGTAATAAAACTCATGAAAGCGGCGTGTTTGCGTTGAATCGTCTTTGGTTCAAGTTGCGAGCCAAAAACTTGTAAGACTTGATTTTACAAAGTGGAACAATCCGATTTTACGACCCAAACTATCTTTTGTAAAAAGTAACTTCTTGTTCCAAACTCCAGTCAAAACACACGTCATCAAGTAGAGTAAAGCGAGACCAACTAGGGTCGTAAGTCGTTACAGTAAAAGTCAACAGTGAATAGACGCGTTAGTTCGGCCGCGACAATGGTTCATATCATTAGCTAATTGTGTGGCGACAATAGTTATTGTTTGTGGCGCCCGCCCGGGGTTCGGGGCTCGGGGTTCGGGCTCGGGTCGGGTCGTGTGACAGGCAGGTGAGTGAGGACTGCAGGGGTTACTGAGTGATACACGATGATGTATACACACACACACAGATGATGTGTACATTTGAGTTTTATTGCATTAGGTTCATTAGTTGCACAAATGAGGAGGTGAAGAACAAAACTTCACTTTTCCAATTTTTCAATTAGTAGTTTTGGCGTGAAAGAGTAATAAACATCCATCCATCCATTCTCACAAACTTTTGCATTTATAATATTAGTAGGATATAGTAGGACTAGTAGGACTAGTAGGACTAGTAGGGTAGAAAGTAGGAATATACTTGATGGAAGGTTTTAGAAGGTGGAGTGACGACCTGCGAAGGATAGCCGGTAGCTACTGAATGACTAGAGCTGAGGACTGAGCTCACTGGTGCAAATTAGGAGAGGCCTATGCCCAGCGGTGGACTAAGACAGGCCGATGATGATGAAGGTTTTAGGATAATGTTCCCTTGCGAATGTTCGGTATGGGTACTACACGACTGGGTCCTGCGTGGCACGCTGCCTACCAACGTAAAGGTTGCGTGCTACGCAGATGACACCCTTGTTGTGGCCAAGGGCAGGGACCTTGGGGACACAGTGCGGCTGGCCACAGTGGCCACAACACTCGTTGTCGGTCGCATACGTGCCCTAGGGCTGGAGGTTGCCCTCTCCAAAACTGAGGCCCTGATGTTTCATGGGCCTCGGAGAGGACCCCCTCCAGGGCTTCGAGTAGAGTTGGAGGAGGTCCAAGTCCGGGTCGGGACTCAAATGAAATATTTGGGTCTCGTTCTGGACGGACGGTGGAAGTTCCGGGGCCATTTTTTAAAACTGGCCCCGAGAGTGGTCGGTGCTGCAGCAGCGTTAGGTAGGCTGCTGCCCAACGTCGGGGGCCCGAGTAGCGTTTGCCGTCGGCTGTACTCCGGAGTCATCCGGAGTATGGCCTTGTACGGGGCACCTGTCTGGGCGGATGCCCTCGGTCGCGACAACAAGGCTCTGCTGCGACGTCCGCAGCGGATCATCGCGACGAGGGCAATACGCGGATACCGGACGGTATCCTGGACGGCGGCCTGCGTGCTGGCCAGTGATCCCCCCTGGGAGCTTCAGGCCGGGATCCTCGCCGAAGTCTACCACTTCGTGGCGGCGAGGAGATCACGAGGGGAGCTCCCAGCGTGGGAAGAGGTCACGCGGATGCGGAGACAGGGGCAGGCCGCCGTGTTGCGGCGCTGGGGAGAGGAGCTGGCTCCACCGGTCCCGGGGACCTGGACGGTGGAGGCTATTCGGCTTGTCTTGCGGAGCTGGGTGCGGCGACGTCACGGGTCGTTGACGTTCAGATTGGTGCAGATGCTTACCGGACACGGTTGTTTCGGTAAGTATCTGCATCAAATCGCTAGACGGGAGGCGACCCCTGTCTGCCACAAGTGTGGGGCACCGGAAGATACGGTGCTCCACACTCTGGAAGAGTGTGTCGCCTGGGAGCCGCAACGACGGGCGCTGGCGGTGGCGATGGGTGGCAGTTTCTCCCTGCAGAGCATGATAGATGCCATGCTCGGCAGCGAGAGGTTGTGGCAGGCGGCGGTCTCCTTCTGCGAGGATGTAATATCGCAGAAGGAGGCGGCGGAGCGGGTCAGAGAGAACGACGCGGAATCTGACCCGCTTCGTCGCAGGCGAGCGGGGGCAAGAAGGAGGCGTTTTGCCCGCCTCCTTCATCCTCCGTAGTGGGGCTTCGGTGTAGAGTCGGGGGGCTCTACACCGGAGCTTATAGCTCCACAAGACTGAGGGATGACCAAGTGAGCGTGGTCATCCTTTTCAAGGGCCGGGGCCTAGGGGCCAACCGCCGAGGCGGGATAGTGAATGCTAGCGCGACCCTATCCCGCCTCACATGGCGAGGGACTGCTCATCGTGTGGTTTTAGTCGGTATGGGCGCTTCTCGTCGAGCCCGACATAACTCGCCCACCTCCCCCTGGCGGGCGAGTATGCGTAAATGCATTTCCACACGTTAAAAATAAAAAATAAAAAAAAAAGGTATGGGTACTACAGACAACTCTATCTAAGGTAGACGCTATAAGGTATACTTTCGTCAAGTACTATATGCAGTGACTCTGCATAAGCGCCAAGCGAGCAGACCTCTCCGTACCCGCTAAGTACTGGCAATTTTTATTACAATTCATTACATTCTTTACCGGTTATGTTATTTTTTTACCGCGTGTGTTCTCACTCAACCCAGTCGACACGTCAAGGTAAAAAATGATATTAGCGCGATTAAGTCCCGTTTCTTTAATAAAAGTTGTCAGTGAGGTAAACACACATGTTCGTGACGTGTGTGTAATGTGTATAATTCCACCACAGAGGTTACAATGCAATCGCTTGCGGCGCTCCGAGTCGAACGCCGAGTGGTGAGTGGTGCACGCTGCAGAGAGAATTGATGAAATGTCTTGTTATGACGTCATTGACGTCACGGCACGCCTACCACGCTGTGGCTGTGACGTCACATGTCATAGCGCTGTGCTATGGTGACTATGATGCGTTTGATACTAAATTATTATTTGACTTCCTTCCTTAGGGACATAGGTACGTTGTACGAGTAGGTAGGTAGGTACTTTTCTATATTGAAATACCAAAAGAGAATAGGGAAGCGGTGAAAAGTTTCACGTGTCTCATGTGTACCTGTACATCTCTATGTGTGAGTGTGTCTCTATGTGAGCATCGTACACGAGTTACTGTTTGAAAGCTGACCTGATCGAAGGCGTTCTTCATTTATAGAAGTACTCATTAAGATAGGTTTAGCCGTTTGAAGATAATCAGCTCTGTTCTGGCGACTGAAGGGATGTGAGCAACTTCCAGTGGTCCGATCGATTTGTTCGGTATCCTGTCACTTCAAAAATATAGCACCGACTTGGTAACGTTGACCTGATGCAGCATCAGGTTCAGATGGACCAGTAGTCTAATATATAGTGTTTGGACTCATTGGAATAGTCTCGATGAGTATGGTACAGACAGATGGAGACAAGGGGCTGTTGATGGAGCTGGAAGAAGAGGAGGAGGTGAACCACTTAATTAATACGAATATCCCGAGAGGAACTCGTATTGTACTCATACACTACTAATTACTAATATTATAAATCTCGAATCTCATTACAATGTCAAAAGTTACCTTTGTAAACAAAACGCTAGCGAGTTCTAACTCGACTCCAGCGCCATCTAGCGCTGTTTTTTTATGTGTATGTTTTTCCGTTTTCCGCTAAACATTCTGAATCGATTGAGCTGAAATTCGGTGTGTAGTTAGCTTCGATCCTAGAATAGGTACACACAGAACACATACAATGGACACGGAAAAGAAAATGACGCAATTCAGTCGCGTAATGTTCGCGGGGCACAGCTACTTAGTTGTATAATATTTTCCAAAAATATAATGTTTATTATAACAGAATGTGTAGTATCTGTGGATCGACGGCGCCCGGCCCCGGCCGCCGGCCACCCGCCGCGCGCGATCTGACTCTAGCTATCTAACGATATAAAACTTCAATGATTTGTCGACGTCACTGTTGACAAGCTGCCTTCACTTACCTTTTACACCTAGTACACTTACTTTTTTAATTAAAAGGTAAATAAATAATAATATTTTGTATTTTTTTTGTGATCGGTTTAGGTCAAAGGCTCAGAGTAAGGATACCAAAGAGAACCAGTCGTGCAAAAATCTGTTCCAAGCCGCAAGTCTGGTACTAAATCAATAAATTACCAGACTATGTGGTTAGTTGTATGGCAACCGTAGGCCGTGCGCGTGATGCCAGTGTTAGGTAAAAAGCTAACCGAATAACAACAGATACGTGCGTGAAAGCGATATAGCTTTTCATAATTTAGGCAAGTATTTACAATAGTTTTAGGAATTTATGTATGCACATTGCGTGTTTCTATTTTATTTTAATTTTTTAAACACAATAAAATGGATAACAGCGCTTTGTTCGAATGAAAAACTATGAAGTCGATTATATTTTAAATATTTTTGGATAATATTATCCGAACATAAATATATATTTTTTTTACATAAATTAAGGTTTGGCATTAATTACCTAGTGGATTGAAAATATTTTAAACATTGAATTAAATATTTGTTTCTTTTATCTCAATAATGCACTGTGCATTATAATATTATAATTTTTGTTTATAATTGGTATACATTGCATAGTCCTCGTTAATTTTACATTTATGATAACATTTTAATATTTTTGTGACTTTCGACTATTTATTAATAGTATAAAAGTAATTATATCACGTAACAATTCAGAATAATATCGTCAAAGACCCTTTCTGCGTGCTAGAATCAGGCCCACGAACCTTTACTCACTAATAAACCGAGATTCTATCGTGTAATTTAATTATCTTTACAATCATAAATACGTTTATAATTTTTAAACTTTTTGACCCTTTTAAATTTTAATTCTTGTAATATATATTTATAAAAGTCTAAAAGTATAAGTGTGATTAATTTATTTAAAAAACTTAAATATTTAAATCACTAAATATTTTAGTGCATATAAGTCTACTCCAATGCTCCTATGTTCGCCCGCGTCGCTTAGTGTCAAATTTAACATTGAACTTCATAGGGTGAAAAATCGTTCAATCCAAATTAGGCTTTAAAACTATCAGGTAATAAAGTTTAAATTCAAATTATAATAGAAATTCAGTGGATGTCAGTAGATGTCATAGCGCGTAATTGTCAGTGATGGACACTTTTTGTGAAGCTTGTTCAGGGATTGTACGTCTGTAGTAAGAAGCAATTCAACGTCATTGGTCAAAGGATATTGTCCATTTTGGAAATGAGAGTCCCAAAGATGTAAAATTAAAATGGCCCATTTTTTTCTGCAACTCGCTGTGTGTCGTATATTGTTCCGTCTCTATTATAACAGTATTTACTAACCAAAGGGCCCCTTTCACCATCCTCGAGTAAAGTGTTGATCAACTACTCGCCGATTAGTGCTACTCGGCAAGTAGAAGTCTCCAGTAACATGTCATTTTCGGAAAAATATGGCCAGTTCATGTGCCGATGAGCATAACTCGGATATAATGAAATTAGCACCGCGCCTCACTCGCCACCGAGTAGTTTACTCGGCATTTCACTTGAGGATATGGTGAAAGAGGCCCTAAGTATCATATACTATCCATCCGTTCTAATATTAAGTATAAGCCAGCCCGAGCCTACGTCAGTTACACTTAAAAATAGTTTTGTGCTTTCTTGCTTTTTGGTTACTTATTTAAACTTATTTGACGCCAACTGACGATTTGTTTTTATTTTTATTTTTAGTGAGTAACAAGACGAGCAAATCAGGTGCCTGATGGTAAGCATCATGCTTGCCCATATCAGACACAGTGCCACCCAGTGTTTTAAAATTATAAATTCTGCGCGGCACTGCACTGCGCCTGTCACCCTGAGATATGAGTTATTGAATCTCATCATGTCCAGTAATTTCGCTGGTAACATTGCCCTTCATACCGGAACACAGTAATGTTTGCACATTACTGCTTGGCGGATGAATAACTAGCAAAGGTGTGGTACTTCCCCAGGCGGCCCCCTGCAAAAGAGACCTAGGTACCAATTATTCATAATATGATACAGATTTATAGTAGACAAACAAAATAAGGACATAAAACGATGATTAGGTCGATTAAACTTCGGAGAACAGCTTGTAATAAGTTATTTTATAGCATCAAAGAAAACTAGACAAAATTGTAATACGTCCTCAATTATAGAGTCGGTAGTTGGCACCGGGAGCCGGGAGCTGGGAGCCGGGAGCCGGGAGCCGGGAGCCGGGGGCCGGGAGCCGGGAGCAGAGAGCAGCGCGGCAGGCTCGCGCCGCGGCGGTGCGTTATGTTATGAGTGACAGGCAATCGACGGCACAAAGGATCCCGTGGTTACCTTCATTATATCTATTCTGGCTTTGACTGGATCTGTCATTACAGAGACGTCAAATTATACTAAGAATTTTTATAATATTCAACTAGAATTAAAAAGCTCACGGTAGCAAATTTTTTGAATAATTCCATACCCAAATCACGCATAATATACTGAACAACCCGTATTTAAGAGCAACCCTTATGTGGGGTCCTGTGCTAGGTGAGGAATTTCTCATGATGTTCGTCTCGGCAGGCAATTGTTTCCGATTGGATTTACCGGCCCTGTGCGTTCGGGTCATAATAGTAGTTCATGATATAATATGATTCTTGATATTGTTCTTGATGAATAAAAATTCCAGACTCCAGGCTGTCATTAAGAAAAATCCTAATCTCCAGATGAAGCAGTGGGATTTGTCCGTAACCCTGCTCGAACCCGCGACCTCATGATAGCCGCTTTCGCGAACCACTACGTCGCCGAGGCAGTACCTGTTATAGTTAGACTTCACCTGTTTGGTATATCTCGCTTTGGTGGAGTCCAGAATTAGGTATAGTATACAATTATGGGGAAATAGTTACAAGTATAACGTAAGGAAGGCATTTATACTACAAAAGAGAAGTATAAGGACTATTGTTCGCATCTCACAATCTCACAGCGAGAATCGTGTAGGGATCATTTAAAAAAATTGGGTATTTTAAAATTTTAACTGTCCCAGGTCTTTATGTTTTGGTAAAAAATATAGTCTGCAATAGAAAACATTTTAAAAACAAATGGAAATGCTTTCTTTTAGAAAAATGTATTCACGATATTAATGAAATTTAAATAACCAATAATATTATTGTAGTAAGAATGACATCAATGATTTGAATATTATATTGAAATTTTATGATATTGATTAAAATGTTAAAATGAATTATGAATATTGATGGAATTATGTATGTATATTATGTGACTATTCTTATAAGATTTTTGTAGTGAATGCTTTTAATGTCTTTTAGTATGTAGTTAATTCATTAATTTTTATTATAATAGTAATTTCAAATACAATGTACATTGTTATTGATTAAATAAACTGACTTGAACTGTGTACCCATATGTGGAGAAACATATAGGCTTGTTCTGTTATAGTTAGAGTAAGACTGTTTGTTTTTCCCTCCTCTGGCCCAAAAAGCCCGTCATATTGTTACGTACCAGAGTAAACGCCTTTTTAAACTCTAGCGAATAATGTTTTATTTTCATATTTTGTCTGTTACAAGTACCAACGAGATTATATTTCTTTTGTGTCGCACGTATAGGATATTAGCCAAAATGTTTTTATGAAATTAATAATTGTTATATTCTCACAATCGCAGTGAGTCCGTAGAGTGTAATAGAGTGTAACACGCGGCGTTAAAACACCGTAACTCTGTTTCTATTGACTCTAGTAGTAGAGTGAAGCTACCTCGTATAATAATATATTATTATACCTACTTAATATATATTTAATTAAGAGTAACTTAATATATAATAAAGAGACGCTCTGTAGCCTCTTGTCACAGAACAGATAATAATTTGTACAATAAATCTACTATTCATTGACTTAAAAAAAAGCTTTAATAATATTTTGTAGGTGCATAATAAATATTGAATACTAGTTGTTCCCCGCGGGTTCACGCGCATAGTCACCGTTCCCGTCGGAATATCGGGATAAAAAGTACCCTATGTGTTATTCTAGGTTTTTTTTTTTTTCAATAAAGGCTCTATGCCCTTTTAATGTGTAATAAAAAGCTATTAAAATACCAAACTTCAGCAGTTTTGACGTGAAAGAGTAACAAACATATACATTCATCCATCCATGCTCACAAACTTTCGCATTTATAATATTGGTAGGATAGGATAGGAAGTACATACATAATTATCAAATAAATATTTTTACCAAATAGGTATAACTAAAATTCGTCTTTCATACTCACACATGGAAATATATATAATCAGTGTCCGCTTCACTTCACTTGTAACATATTGCACTTCACCATTCATTAAAAATAATACCTTCATATAATATATCGTGTCGTATCAATTTATCGAACTTATTTGAAAATAGGCACACCATATACAATTCATTTTCAAATATCCAAAAGTTAGAAAAACCTTCCGATGCCCCAAAAAAAAATCATCGATAAGTTCCATCTGAACACATGATCACTACCGATTACCGAAAACACGCCGAAATAGTTGAACTGTATCTAATATTGAATGATAATAATCTGGTAGTATCGCCAGTGAAGCATATGATTCCTGCGGCGGGCGAGCTGCAGACTGTCCGTCCGTCCCGGGGCCGGGCGGGGCGTGCTCACACCGGGACACGCCTGCTCACACTCCCCCTCGCGCGCGCTGGGAGGTTGGACGACGTTCGGGATACAGTAGGTATAGCTGGTAGCAGATACCTGTGTCTACACTATTGTTATTATTTAGGTCTTCGGGCCCTTGCATGCAATTAGGGCTCAATAAATGCTTCGTTTTTCAGATATTATATATAAGTTTAGTAAATATAAAAATATAGTTAGTATAGTATAATAAGGTATATATAGTTTAAATGATAAGAGAGTTATGTTTGTATGGCGCCAGATAAAATCCCCTTCCACTATTAATATGCATATTAAAGCTGAAAGTTTGTATGGATTGATTTGTGGGTGTTTGTTACTTTTTCACGCAAATACTACTAATGATTTGGGCTGAAATTCGGTATGTAGGTATGTAGGTAGCTTAGACCCTGGAATAATCACATAGGGTACTTTGATACCCGATATTCCCACGGGAACGATGTACACGCGCAGGTGAAACCGCGAGCCACAGGTTATTTATAATTTATCCCTGTGTTTCATCTGGTCCGGTTATAAGCGGCTTGCATCCAGTATGTTCCTACGGTATACTTAACTTGGTCATCTGTCCATCTTCTAACTATCTATGTATTATGTCCAGCAGTGGACTCCTAACGGCTGAGATGATGATGATGTGTGTTTTATATCCAGACACGAAAACACATTTTTTTTACTTTTACAAGTGGAGTGACTGCGGAGTATCAGTCTCCTCTGTGTTCAGTGAATTATTGAAGTGAGGGGGCGTGGCTGCTCTCTATAGACTTTTACACTCTGTGCTATACTATACCTACCTAGTATATTATAGTACAGGTGTAGGGGAGGATTTAACCCTTTGCCGAGACTATTATATCTATTCTATAGAGCTTGTACGTGGACTATAATGAACGGCCCAACAATGAAACGCATAGTTCCCCATATAGGTAGCTTATATAAAGTAGGTATGTAGAAATATTTTAGTATAGTGTTTAAACAACATAGTATTCATACAAAAACCTCTTTACTGAGAATCTAGTATAATATTATTATTATAATGTAATAACATATTGTAGTGACATAATATAGTTTATAAGCTCAAAAAATGTGAGAAGCCACTGGCTCCTGGAACACAGTTTATACTAGTTCGGGAGCCTATGGATCCAAAATGAACCTGTAACATATTTATTATGTCAATATAGATATATTGATTGATTGATTGATTGTTGCAATAAGGTCTAGTAATACTTATTAGAGGTGCATCTGTACGCGGAATTCGTAAAACCAATATCGACTATCCATCGTGATCATCAGCCGGGAGACGTCCACTGCTGAACACAGGCCTTCCACATAGAACGCTACAAACTTTTCATATGGACACATTTAGCCTAGATCAGCACGCTTGTTGTTCGGCTTGGACTGCAGCAGTTGAGTTGCCCACTCGAGGAATAAGTATGTCCCTCTGCCGGGTCCCACGGCTCCCACCAGATGAGAAAGGAGTGGCTATTATACAGCCGGGAACCACCCGCCGGCAATTCGACTATCCATATAGTTACTGTAATTTGCCAGTCAGCTGATTTTGTATGAGAAGTTTCTTTGCTAAATTCTTTGCTAAATTCGCATTTCTTTCTTTTGGAAATTGTTTAATTTGACGGGAAAATGTACCCCTTAAGTATTACTACACGTTTATGTAACACTTTGTTTTGAACACTACATTTAACGCGCGTTGAACGCTCTTCATCTGAACGTACCCTAATATAAGAGGTAGAGGTGAGTACCGACCTATTGTATAGCTCGACAGAAAAGAGGAGAAAATAATGGGGGCGCCACTGTATTTATATATTAGAAAAGCTTTTCAGTCAAAACGTACACTTTAAATTAGTTCAGTTCCTACTCTCTTCTGTCGAGCTACATGTGAGTATGCTTGAAGATAAATTAAGTTCTAATCTAATCATAGACTATAAATGAAATAAGAATAGGTATTATGTAATCGATATCGATTACTTATCACTTAATTTACTTAGGAGTACTAAAATACTTAATTATCGCGAGGTCATTAAGTGAATAATACGGGTTCGTTTGTTAGAGCCACAGTTCCGGAGCGGAGTCCAGATTGTTAGAGCCACAGTTCCGGAGCGGAGTCCAGATTGTTAGAGCCACAGTTCCGGAGCGGAGTCCAGATTGTTAGAGCCACAGTTCCGGAGCGGAGTCCAGATTGTTAGAGCCACAGTTCCGGAGCGGAGTCCAGATTGTTAGAGCCACAGTTCCGGAGCGGAGTCCAGATTGTTAGAGCCACAGTTCCGGAGCGGAGTCCAGATTGTTAGAGCCACAGTTCCGGAGCGGAGTCCAGATTGTTAGAGCCACAGTTCCGGAGCGGAGTCCAGATTGTTATAGCCACAGTTCCGGAGCGGAGTCCAGATTGTTAGAGCCACAGTTCCGGAGCGGAGTCCAGATTGCGATATAGTTAAGTATAGATACCTACTACGTAAGTATGTAGGTAAGTATCTATTAAGTAAATTCACTGATACATAGATATATAAATAGATATTTCCTTTTCCTTTTCTCGAAGCGCTTTGTCGTTTTTTTTGAATTCTCATTAGTTGGGTTTGGATTATACCAGATAATCAAAATTCTCAGGATATGATGTACTCGTAGATAGTGGATTAACATAATAAAATATATTGCTTCAATTATTGCATAGCTCTTATTAGTACTTACTTTAGATTTTATTGATTTTATCTAAAACTCCACACGCTCTAACTCTGCAAACTCTACACCTAGTCACGAAATGTGACTTCACAGTTTCGTTACTTCAAGAACTATATTACAGAAATGTTATTATAGAACAGCGAATATAAGTACCTTTTTTTTCACTTTACGTCCGTGTGAGTTTAGCGAAACGACCGAGACACATTATATTATATTGACTGAGGAGTAGAGCTACTCGTAGTTGTAGAGTGAGGGCGAGTAGAGTTAGTAAGCTCTACATGAGATATGATAACATGTCGACAGTGCGAGACATAATAATATTATGGTCTCGTCTTGGCTACATTTTACAAGAAAATGTTTTGCTGGGATTTTACATAGGTAATAGGTATAGGTAGGTATTATACCTACCTAAGTTTTAAAATTTATTTCTAATGATTGTATTCATTTACTTAATATATTTGTGATGTAATTGTATCTCCGGTCCTTTGACACGTAAGTACCTAGTCGATTTTCGTATACGTTTGAATGGCCCGCCGTGCCCAAAATTTGGTCCTTTCAGACGTGGTACCCGGGTTTTCTATTCATTGAGGCATTGGCTTTTCGACTATTATTTTAGTCTCGGATGCAAAATTATGTTTCCAATTTCCAAGAAATCTAAAAAAATATTATTATAAAATGTAGATACCTATACTGTGAATGAAGGATGAAGGAATCATTGTAACTTTACTTCGTTAGTTAGACAGAGATAGATTCATACAGAACTTAAGGAGAGAAAGAGAAGGATAGCAATATTTTACTCATTGTTCAAGTTGTAAGTTCTGCTGTTACTAGATTTCGAACCTTATATCAATGGGTTAAAGTTTATAAAGAGTTATAAAGAGTTTGATACATCCGCGTTAACGAGTAGCATTAGTCAAGGTGGCAAGTTACTAAATTTTACCGGAATTTGGGGTAATAATTTTTATGTATAAATGAAATAACCCCGGAAATATGTACTTATGTATTAACTACTAATTTAATTAAAATGATTAAAAATTAATGCTTTATATTTTTTGACATGTAAAATTAATAAATTTATTTTTCATTTTTATTTTATATATTTTTCAATCATACGCGCGAATGTTGTGGCTACCTATAATTGGATAAGCATCTTGAATTTGTTTAATTATGTAACTATTTTTGTATATGTGATAGTTGCTTATTTGTTGGTTGCCCTTAATAAATAAATAAATAATAAATAAATAAAGTTTTCAGAGGGAAAAAATAACGTTGCATAATGACATGTGTGACTCACACAATTTCAATATCCTTCGCGGTGACACCATGAAATAAAAAATTATCACACATGTACAGTCTTTCAGTTCTACAGTTCTTAAATCCTTCAAACAAGGCAAAATAAAAACTTTCAAAAGGTTCTTCTTAGATATGCTTGACTGTAACATTAGGTAAGGTAGTGCTGAATGTATGTTAGATTTTTACCATTTAACTCTTAACTAATCGCAGATAGGCCCGCCTATCCAGTCTTACAACTTGACTGACAAGTTTTAAAGTTCGACTACGTCAACTATTAAAGTGAAAAAATACAACTTAAAACTGGCAAATGCAAATATTCTTATAGTAATATTATAATATTATGTAGGTACAATATGGCCGGCATAAATTGGCGAATTTGAACATAGGCTCCGCAAACTTTAGCATGTTAACTTTCTTCACGCGTTTCAATTTACATGGGTTAAGTTCACAGAGCCTATGTTCTGACTTCACTAAGTAACGCCGGCCGTATTGTACGTTAGTATCTATACATAATTTGGTAAAAATTAGCATCGTTAGTAGAATCACGCATTGTATGGGAAAGCTTCGATATGGTATTTTGACGCATAGTTTACGGGAAAACCGGACGCTTGTGCTAAAAATCACATTAATAACTATTTATTACATCGTCTGTTGTTAACTATGTTTACGTATGTTTGTGTTCGAATAGCGATATGAATATTTATCTTCCGCTAGTTAAAAAATAACTGGATATTTTGACGCTTATTATGGCAACACTGTCTCCACAGATCAAACTAACCAGTTCCAAGAGCGTGAGCGCAGCCCGCGTGTGTGACGCACTCGCTTCCTCAAAATAAATACGTTCATTATTTACGTAAAATTATTACAACTGCGTTTATGATATAATCACAACGTAATCTTATTAATGTTTTCTAGTCAGTTAATACATTTTCCCAATGTTCTTGTGATAGAATAGTTTTATTGTCGTAAACGTTATTTTGAGGCCATAACTAGCAGTGGGCTAGTGTAGTGTTGTGTTGTGTTGTAATCTCGGTTACGGATCTGAGTTGCGGATTTACGGACCATGGGCTAACTTAACCAGACAGTAACTTGGCCAGATGAGGTAAGATTCTATTGATTTGGTTTGGTTTACATATTTAATGAAAACTATGTTGTCAATTTAATTAAAACTTATTTAATTAATAATTACTATAACATTTAAGTAAGTACATTATGTCCAAGTGTATATTAAATAATTTAGTTTTATCAATACAAATAAATCAAATTGTAGTATCTGTTTGTAAATTACAGGTAACAATTTTACTAAATGAATATGAAAGTAAATATTATATTAATATCAAAGATACTATTAAAAAAATGTCTGTCTGTTTGTTGCCGCTAATCTCCGAAACATCTAGACTGATTTTAAAGGGACTTTCACTAGCAGATAACTGAGGTTAACTTTTAGAAAAAAATAGGATTCCGCATAAAAATATAAAATCCATGCGGTTGAAATCACGGGTGATAGTTATAGTATTTAATTATTATTATTTTCTATGGATTAACCGATTAACTCACGTAAATAAGGTTTATTGACATTATTGGCTTATTTAGGTTCCTCCAAAAACAATTCCTGTCACCTCCAAATATAACTAGAAATAATATAAAACTAAAAGTTAGGTAGGTGCCTACATGACTTAGTTTTTAGGGCCTGCAGTCATTAGTTCTCGTATTATTTCTAATAATAATTTAGGTACCTACCTATCTAATATCAATCTTGTAGGTAAAATACAATATACCTATTATTATTTAATAAAAGGGCTTTTACTCATCATGTTTACCTACTTAGTCTGTGTAAAAGAAAAAAGTGGTGATTAGACCGCGGGTTCGAGTTTATTAGATGAAAACTCCCAACTCAAAAAGAGCAGTGATTTAGTACCTATTAGTAGATGCCTAGAGGTGGTAGATAATAAGTACCTGCTAGTAGATCCTATCCTATCCTAATCCTAATCCTAATATCCTAATCCTAATATACTATTATAAAGGCGAAAGTTTGTAAGTATGGATGTATGTATGGATGTTTGTTACTCTTTCACGCCAAAACTACTGAACCGACTGGGCTGAAATTTGGTACGTAAGTAGCTTAGACCCTGGAATAACACATACTTTTTATCCCGATATTCCCACGGGAACGAAGACTACGCGGGTGAAACCGCGGGTCACAGCTAGTACATAATATTTCAAATAGCAATTTACAATAGAAATGTGTTAAGATCTCGGTTCAGCTGGAGTCAGCTCTCGTCTCGTTACGGATAATAATTAACAATCCGCATTGTCTTCTACTTCCATTACCAAGCAGCGTAAGTCAGTGAGCGTCTATTTGTTAAACTTTATCTTTAATACTTTATCAATAAAGTCTAATTTTGTTTGTCAAGTACGAGGTCACGTCTTGGAACTTTGTCAACGATTCATCAATGTTTCCTTTATCTAATACCTATAGTTTTATAAAATATGCAGTCAAAAAGGTGTGTAAATTTCAAGATTGAGATACAGTTTATCCGCTAAAATATAAAACATATCTGGCAATAGTTTTTGTAGAAATCCGCAATAAATAGTGATGTATTACCACACATGGGCTTTTGGAATTACCCATTCACCTATTATGGAAATGCGTCGTTTACGAAATCAAGTTTTGGCTGTGGTTTTATTGATTTAAATACTGAATAGATACAAAAACACATTATACCTACCTACCTAATAGCGATATAATACCTTAATAATATTTTCTTTTGGTATAAATGGAAAGATCATATTTAAGATTTGTACCAAAAGTATTTTTAGTTTTCTTTTATTCACTATAACAAAATAATATCAAATTAAAAAAATCATTTTTAATCCAGTACCGAAAACACGCCGATAGTACCCGAACGAGCTCGTGACCTGTAGTGACGTCTAAATGTTATAAAGTACCATACATAACTATAACATAATGACGTCACAATCATGGCGACCACTCGTAGCGCGTTCGTGAAACAAGTGACTCTTATTGGAATTATTGGAAACTATTGGAATTGTATCAATTTTGAATTGGTTGTAATTAATAAAAAAAAAATTTTACAGTGAGTTTTGAATCGGATAATACATAATTTTCATTAAACTTACAAAATAACTTGATAAATACATTTTTTTTTTCAAATACTCAATTGTGTTCGGTAGAGCGGGAGCGCAGTGAAATCAAAGTTTAGACATTTGAAAACAATAGACGTTGAGCGTAGTGGCGTAACTCAATAGTATATCTACTTCTTATTGTTAAACTTAAATAATTTTAGGTAGGTTATTAATTAGACCACTGCAGATAAAATAAATGGGTCGTTGTTACTTCGCCACAAAGTCATCTCGCCTCATTTTTGATTGTTCTACAGGAACATTTAAAGTTATTTCACCACAAGCACAAACAATATGCGTTACCTGCGTCGGCACACGGAGAGCTACCGATAGTTCGACACACGTCTAAAATACTATCAGCAAACCAAGTTCTAGAGAATGTTACTCGATTACATTGCTTCGACAAGAATGTGTTAGGTATATATAAAGTTGATGGTAGCTCAACTCATTATGATAGAAGTATGGATTAAAATACTTATTATACCTTCCGCGAGATACTATGTAGAGGTATCTTATATCTATACAGGTATCTTTCCGAACGCATGGTAGACTTAGTACTGTTTATCTTCATTGACGTGCAAAAGTGTCAGATTATGACCTATTTGAATAAATCTGTTTGAGTTTGAGTTTGACTGAAATTAACGTATAAATATAGTTATATATAAAAATGTTAAAATACAAAATAACTTATGTAAGCAAAGCGATTATAAGTTATAATATGTTATATTATGTGCATTGTGAAATCAGATTGTTGTGTGTTGTGTGGACGTCGACCTTTATTGTATGATATTGAAAAAATAATTAGATATTCCTCGAGAGTAGCGACTCGCTTGTACTGTACTCCCACGACACTACGGACAATAGTATACTACTACTACTGCTGACCTATTAGTATTCTAGTCACAGTCAACTAATGAGATTTATAAATTTACTGGTCGGTTGTCTTACAATGCGGTGAGGGTTTTATTATTATCTAGTTGGTATTGATGTGTGGTTGTGTGTGTAGGAATGTTAAATGTTATAATGTAAAACAATAACATAACTTACTTATGACAAATGACTGATGATGAATATGAAACCGTAGGTATCTTTTCTTACGCGAGTTTTAAAATCTATATCATATATTAATTTTAAGTTTCATCGATTCGTTCCAATGGGACGAACCTGTCATGGGACGAAACGACTTGGGGTGGTTTAGGTACTCAGGATTTCACTTATTTTGTAGGGAAACTCGTGCGCGTCATAGCGAGACGAGAGCATATTTAATATTATCATCATTCACAGGGTATCTGTCGCACAAAAAAAATGTCAGCTCATGGAATAGGCAGCTACCTGAGATCGAGAAAGTCTCACCCGAATCGCTAGAATTATTTTTTATGTACCCAAGTCAGCCTGTTTAGTTTTAAATATAAAACTATACCCATACATATACCTATTATCTATATTATTTGGAATATAACCAAAATGATGTGAACGAGCTGGAGCGTTAATAACGCTAACTCTGGTTTAGTTGATAAGACTGGAAGTTCATACCGAGAGGAAGATGACAAGCTGATGGAGTTACGAGGTTAAAGTTATTTATTGAAATATCCTTTTAAAATATATTTTTCGTGTCATTGAAATTCACAAAACACAAGATATTAAAAAAAATTAAGTAAAAAGAATTAATAATTTTAAAAGTCGTCTCGATCACGTCAGCAAACAAAAAAACCGCAGCACATTAAGCGAATAATTAATGAAAATACGTCAACAGACACACATAGACACCGACCCCACAAACTTATAAACAAAACCCCTTAATTTTCGGGAGGGGGTTAAAAGTAAACAGTTCATTGCTAACGATGATGCGTACCTAATGCGATAACAAACATGAATATTGAATATTGTGATAAATATTGTGGAAGCCGGCATATTTCGTATCTTCCAAAAAGCAATTCCTGTTATCTCCAAATTTTATTAGTAGGTATAATTTTAATTCCGCTTCTCCTCCAAAATCAAAATCCGGTACCGTTGACCGTTAACATCAGAATAATCTTATCCTTATGGTGGCATTTTATAAATAAACAGAAACAAAGACGAGTTTTAACGTGATAGTCAAACAGCGGAAATGAATCAGATTAGTGACTGTTGATGTAACGATAACATTCTCAGAGCTGCCTCGAACATGATAAACTAACAAGCCGTACTGTAATACGAGTGTGACGTAACTAACAGGTGTCTAACTTGTGGTTCAGACGGATTTGGTACTCATTAACCAGACTGTAGAGTTCTCGAATGGAGACCACGGACCGGCAAGCGCAGCACTCACAACGTGGACATTAGGAACACGCTGGATGCAAGCTTACAACCGAACTACATGGAAATCTATGGGGCTATGGAAATCTATGGCTAAGTTCAGCAGGGGACGTCCAGACCAGACTGAGGTTACATAATATTTATTAACATGTAACACAACATCACACCTATTTACCGAAGGGGTAGCAGAGGTGTATCCAGGACCTAGTCCCATAGTAGGTACGCCCACAGTTTCGCCAGTTATATTTTTGGGCCGAGCCTATTGGGCGCAGTTTTGGACCTCATGATCATCAGTAGCGGTTGCGACCACTACGCCGCCGCACCGCGACGGTCTCACACATTATTTTAATCACCTAAATATTATTTTTATTTGAAATCTCGTCAACCCTGTAGACATTATTGACAACACTTGTTTGGTTAGTTGTGATTTCGTCTTCGAACTCCGGAGCGAGTGGTCCCTGGTTTGATCTTCTGGCTTGGTCGAACATATGTAACCATGAAAACCTAGCGTCTGTTTTAGCTGTTCCGTTACATAATGAGCTGCATTCAACTTATATTTTATAATAATATAAGCATTGTACAAGTGTAAATTAAGAAACAAACAAAAACCCCCTCCCTTCTTCCTTCTCCATCATCAGACCCTGGTCACCATCTGTCTTCAAACGACTATTTCACGAGACATTGCTAATGATACTCTCGACTACGTTAGCTATATAAAAACCGCATCAAAATCGGTCAATTCGTTAAGGAGTTACGGTGCCACAGACAGACACACAGACGCGTTATACTTACAACACCCCCTCTTCTTTGGTAAGGAGTTAAAGAGAAATGAAGCCACGAGTGGGATCAGGGTGAACGTACTTCTTACGCTGGTTTACTAAAACATGAGAACACATACAAAGTAGGTCCGAGTGTGTGTAACGAGTACGTCGACTCCGACACGGATATGTGGCTCGCCTTGAAACTGTGCCGGACACACACACACGAACGTTACACTCTGTTATTATCAATGTTTATAACATTTGTAAAAAATATTGGCTTTATTATTAAGGTATTAAAATATTATTAAAGTATCCATTTTCCATGGACTTAAAGTAAAATAAAAAGCCCAAAGTAAATTTTGATAATTTTATTGTAACTGTTTTATCATTTCTCTGGCACTGTGACGGACCTATTATCTACTAGCTTCGGCCCGCAGTTTCACCCGCTTCTTCGATTTCTTGGGAATATCTGGATAAATACTATCATATTATGTCCTTTCCTGGGACTCGAAACTGTATACTAAATTTCATCTAAATTGGTTCAGTAGTTTAAGCATGTAGAGGTAACAGACAGACAGAATACAGACACACTTTAGTCATATTATTATATGTTCGGTGCTTAGTATAGTTTGTAAATAGGTAGTCTCATAGGTAATTTACGTCTAAAAATATTTTTTTTTTAAATTTTTGTTTGATTAGGTTGGTACTTTTATTATAATTTTGTCAATAACAAGAATATCTTCCGATGTTAGAAGTTATTCCGTACAAAAGTGTCTGCCGATTACGGATAATTACGGATAATTTCACCCCGCTCTATTCTGTTCAATAATCATGTAAAAACAAAGTAGAGTAATTCGCGCGACTTTATTCCCGTGGGAATTTGGGGAATTCGTTCTTATTCCTCCAGTCCACATAATGAAACACTTCATCATGTAGATTTCAATTGCATGCTAATTTTCTTAATTTAATTTCATAATAATTTATTGTTGCTCTTTTAATTTAATACAATTTAATTTAATGTGCATATCTTTTTCTAATATTGCCATGTTAACTTCTTTTAATATTGCCATGTTAACTTCTTTTAATATTGCCATGTTAACTTCTTTTAATGTGCATATCTTTTTCTAATATTGCCATGTTAACTTCTTTTAATGTGCATATCTTTTTCTAATATTGCCATTTTAACTTCTTTTAATATTGCCATGTTAACTTCTTTTAATGTGCATATCTTTTTCTAATATTGCCATGTCACAGAATACTAATAGCCATGTTAACTTCTTTTAATGTGCATATCTTTTTCTAATATTGCCATTTTAACTTCTTTTCCACAACTCAAGGTACATTTTAAAACCTGAATTTGTTAATCGCTCCGGAGGCTCAAGAAACAAGCCTAGATAGAGCTTAGTTTGAGTCTCACTGCAAATTTATATAAAACTATTATGTAAAATAATTATCTCTGTGTTTTGAAATTATGTATATTATGTACTTAATCCTTTTGGCAATAAATAATTCTTATTCTTATACTATTCTTATCATCATCAGCCGGAAGACGTCCACTGGTGAACAGACTCCCCCATAGAACGCCATAAACTATTCATAATATGGAGGATTTAGCTTATCAGCACGCTTGTTGCTTGGCTTGGAGTTCGCAGCAATTACAATACTCGGTGCCGGAGAGCGCCGCTGCCCACTCGAGGAATATGTCGCTGGCTGCCGGGGCTCACGGCTCCAGATGAGAAAGGGGTGATCTGGGAACTACACGGGTGCATTGTAAACCAATAAGTGAGATAGGACTTTACCTGTCATACCTACAATCTACAAGGCGCAAGAAACGTATACCTACATGAAAAAAATGAAGTTCCATTCATTGACCACATCATGAACGTGGATGGTCTTTATACGTGTCTACGTCATACATACTTATTTAATTGGGTTTTCCTGATGCTTAAAATAGTAATTTCTATTATAAAATAAATTTTTCAACACACTCGCTCTGAAAGCGGCAACGGATTCAGGTTCATATAATGCTGATTTTTACTAACTCAAACAAAATGTGGGTGGTACGTACCTACCAGGGACTGAGTCTTGGGTACACCCCTTCGAGAAAAAGTCGAGTAACTTTTCTATAATAAAATCCCAAAAGAGATAACTGGGCTCTCAGAGGATAAATTCAAAACCTATATAAAATCTACTTTACTAAAGAAGGCTTATTATAAAGTCAACCAGTACATAGAGGGCAAAGATGCCTGGGAACTTCTGCTTAGCCGCCTCGCGACACTTTTAAAGAAAACGAATGAAACCAAACCAAATATTGTGAAACTATCTGTTGAAAAAATTAAACCCTACAAGTTTCTTGTGCGTTCTTCTTGTAGAGGTATCTTTCCGAACGCACGGTAGACTCAGTACTGTTTATCTTCATTGACGTGCAAAAGTGTCAGATTATGACCTATTTGAATAAATCTGTTTGAGTTTGAGTTTATGTTTTGTTACAATAAATAAATAAAATTGAATTGAATTAGGTATTTTAAGATAATGTTTAGGATAAAAATGTTTAAGATTCCGTATAAAAATGAGTTCCGTTACATTCCGCGGGGACGAAGTCGCGGGTAACAGCCAGTAAGGCCAGTAAGGCCAGTAAGGTACATAATATTATATGTATAATGAGATGGTTTTCCTCTGACAGGTAGATATTGGTTGATAGTTCATACCGCGCCGCATTGCTTGGAATCGATTACATTACGTGTAATAATAGTCATCCATAAAAGGTTTCCTCATCTTAATACATCAGTTTACATCTCTCAACCGTTTCATTAATTGCACCGTTTATAATTTTTATACAGAAAATTGACTAATACGTTTTCAATATTTCATTATTTTTATTATTTGTTGGTATACTTAACTTTATATGTTCTGTTTCTGATGTGGTGTGTCTACAGGAGACTTGGCTTCTAGACCATGATATTCCACTACTGGGTACAGTCAGTACTGAATTTGAATATACAGGCAAGTCTGCTGTAGACACAAGTGCAGGAATATTAAGAGGAAGGCCATATGGTGGAATAGCCATTCTTTGGAGGAAGGGCATATTTGACACTGTGTCCGTGATCAGTTGCAATAGTACTCGATTGGCTGCTCTTAAGGCTACAGTCGGTGGGCGATCTATCTTAATTTTTTCTGTGTACATGCCAATTAAGTTGTATGAAAACCTACCGATCTTTACTGAAGTTTTAAGTGAAGTTAGCGCGATTGAAGAGAGTAATGATGTTGAGACCTTATTCTTATTAGGTGATTTCAACGCTAAACCAAAGGAATTATTTTACGATGAACTGATAAATTTCTGTTTAGATCAGTCTTGGGTTTGCGCAGATGTGGAATTACTAGGAATTGAATCGGATGCGTATACCTATACTGATTTGTATCATGGTAGTCGGAGCTGGCTGGATCACTGTGTGGTTTCTATGTCTGCCAGGCAAACCATTGTTAATGTAGGTATAATGGAGGATATATTTTTGTCGGATCATCTGCCACTATATATTGATTGTAACATAAACGCTGTTAGATCTAAGCTCATGACTCATGACACACCCTGCAGCTCCATTGTTTGGGGGGACAGAAGTGAATCTCAGACAAGTATGTACCACGACATCTGTCACAATGCCTTAAGAGAGATTGATTTTCCTCCAGATTTTGTCGAGTGTAGTCGCGGGTCATGTAGCTTGGAAAGCCATAGGTTATGTTTAGATGTGTTATATGGTGATATTGTGAAGGTCTTGCAGAATGCGGCTATTTGTACGAAGGAGCCGATGAGACCTAAATCTAATCATAGAAAAAAGATTTTATGTGGGTGGAACGATAACGTGAGGGAAGCTCACCGTGAGGCCAGGCTTAGGTTTGAGGTTTGGATCCTACATAATCGACCGACAGAGGGATTAATATATAAACAAATGCGGGAGTCTCGTAAGATCTATAAGGGCCGGCTTAAATGGTGTCAAAATAACCAAGAGCAAATCAAAATGGATAAAATTGCTAATCTTAGAGCGGAGAAAAACTTTGGTCAATTTTGGAAGAGTACACGAAGGCTTGACGTTAGGCCTGGCCTCCCGGTTAGTGTAGATGGTAGAAATGACCCAGAGGAGATAGCGAATATGTACAAAGAACATTTTAAAGTGCGGTCTCCGCTCGGTCCATCTACTACTGAGGTGCCTGAGGCTGAGTGTGGCGTGCGGGGAGAGGAGCCGCTGGTAAGGTTTACAGCTAGCCAAGTTAGAGCAGTAATAAAAGGCATGACTAAGGGTAAATCGCCTGGGCATGATGGGCTCAGTATCGAGCATTTAAAATATGCGGGAGTGCACCTTCCGAGGGTCCTGTCCTTGCTCTTTTCTATGTGCATAAGTCATTCATATTTACCACCTGACATGTTAAAAACTACAATAGTGCCCATAGTTAAGTGCAGGACAGGTGATATCTCGGATAAGGGCAACTATCGCCCGATCTCTCTCGCTACTACCATAGCCAAGGTGTTGGACAGTCTGCTTGATACTCAGTTGCAGAAATATTTAGAACTGCATGACGCGCAGTTCGGGTTTCAGCCCGGACTATCAACAGAGACCGCAATCATGAGTGTCAAGCATACTGTCCAATATTATATTGACCGCAAGACACCAGTTTACGCCTGTTTCCTTGATCTCTCCAAGGCTTTCGATCTCGTAGCATATGATGTGCTCTGGAGAAAGATGGTGGACAGGCGTATACCGGCAGAAATTACTGGTATCTTCAGGTATTGGTATATGAACCAGACCAACCATGTCAGATGGTCCAATAAACTCTCCGAGCCATACGGGTTGGAGTGCGGGGTGAGGCAGGGGGGGTTGTCCTCTCCCCGCCTCTTCAACCTGTATGTCAACGATCTCATAGTCGAACTCAGCAGCATGCGTGTCGGATGTAGCGTAGGCGGTGTTAAGATCAATAACATCAGCTACGCGGATGATATGGTGCTGCTGGCTCCTACTGTGAGAGCGATCGGAGAGATGTTAAAAGTTTGCGAGACTTACGCTGCTTCACATGGTCTCATATACAATGTTAAGAAAAGTGAGTACATGGTGTTTAAGGCCGCCGGTAAGTGTCCCGAATTGGTTCCACAGATTACTTTAAACGGTTTAACCCTTAATAGGGTATATAAATTTAAATATCTCGGACATTTCCTTACCGACGACCTTAAAGATGATGTCGATATAGAGAGGGAGCGTAGGGCGCTGGCGGTTCGTGGTAATATGTTGGCCCGTAGATTCGCCCGCTGTTCAGATCAGGTCAAAGTTACTCTTTTTAAGACGTACTGTCAGGGTCTGTATGCGGGCGGTCTATGGTTTCGATATGCCAAAAAATCGCTCAGCTCCCTACGCGTCCAATATAACAACATTTTCAGGATGATGTTGAGACTTCCCCGTTTTTGTAGTGCCTCCGGTATGTTTGTACAGAACCGAACTGACGGCTTTCACGCCGTCGTTCGGAAAAAAGTAGCGTCATTGTTGAGAAGGGTTCGAGGAAGTAGCAACATCATCCTGCAAACTTTGGCTGATGATCCGCATGGACCTTTAGGGAGACACTTCGTGCGGACGATGGTCGAAGTGGATAATGAAAGTTATTCCTCCGGCTGCCGTCCGCGCGGAGTGCCTCTCAGGTACATGATCTATTAATTTAATTAATTTAATAATTGTTTTTTACTAACCCTTAGTCAATAAAATCATTTTTACTAACACATATGGACCACTGTTGTCTAACAATAAACTATTTGAATTTGAATTGAATTTGAATTTAACTAAAACTATACCTACTATGTACAGTAATAATAATATATCGATATCACCACCTATACTTGTTCCTGGAAAGTGTTTTTGTTAACTACCTATATAATAATTGATAATAATAATAATAATAATTAATAATGAGTAATATAACTTACAAATTAACTTTACCTTGGAATGTATTTCGGCACAAATCATTAGCTGTAATGTACTATACTTAGTTGAATGGCATTCTGTTATGTGTGCTTATATATATATATATATAAAAATATACATATATTATAATATTAATATCAAATCTGCTCACAAAATTTTCCGAGAATCGGTTGAGAAATGTGACTTGTAGAGAACAGCCGATGGACAGACACTAATACTAAAGCAATTTTCCCCAACGTTGAAACTGACTGCCTCGGTGGCGTAGAGGGCGCATGCTCGACTGCCAATCAAGAGGGATTGGGGATCCAACCGAGGACGGTTGGATCCCCAGGTCAGGCAAAGTGTTAAATATTGGATTTTTCCATTAGGAATTATCTCAATAACCTGCCTGGAGTCTGGAACTGTGCCCGGTAGATGGCAATAGGCTCGCCCCCTATTTCATGGGACCAATAACATACTGGCCAAATGTGGGTTTATCTACTATGGGACTGAGTCCTGGGTACTACCTGGGTACTCTGCCTACCCCTTGGGGAAAAAAAGGCGTGAATGTATGTTATGTTATGTTGAAAAGTATAGTTTTATAGAAGAATCCTGACATAGTTAGTAGTTATCAACACACTCGGTCACGCGGACTGCACAGTTACTAGTTATAATAATACCTAATACTTGTTATTATAAGGGCTATTTCACAGAGGAGAACCTCTTTCATCCTGATCTGTGGGCTATTTCATTATTCTAAAAACACAAGAAAAACGATTAATAATTTTAGACGATAACTAAAGCTTTATCGACGGTGCCTAATATTTTACAGGAAAAATGGATTTGTGCGTCAAGTTTCACAAAAGCATTTTTTCATAGTAGCGAATTTTCACATCGCGTTCTTTCATGATCGCAAATTTAATTATTCGTTTTTTTTCATGTAGTGATTTTTCATGAAGGTTATTATGTGCATTCTTCCGAGTAAAAATATAATTCGGGTGAGCACTTGTTTACAATGAGTTCGAGAACGTTCAAGAACCATCGTAACCCGGGCGCGGACTCAGGTCGATTTGAAAAGGGGCAATACCCCCACTACATGCTTAGCTTCCTATGTTACCAACATATCTTTATAATTTAGGATCGCTTATTACGGGATATTTAGCATGGTTCGACGTTTTGCGAGTATGCCTCTCAGTTCTTCCGCGATCATGACGCATGCAACTGCGTCGAAATATCGGAAAATTAATAGCAAAACGTCGAATTACGGTAAATATCCCGTTATAAATGATCCTAATGCTAACAACCATGATAGTTTTAAATCATATATCTTTATATCCAGAGTGCCTTTATTGAAAAAAGACTAAACAATAGAGCTACCTACTTACTACCTACCCTAACTAAATACACTATACCATAGAACGCTTCGAAAATCCACAGGCCGACATGCCAGCCTATAGAAAATCCAAGTGCTCTAAACCACTGTCAGATGGCAGCGTACCCAAGATACTGGCGGCATTGCCACGTTGAATAGCAATGCTTATACGTTGAGCCAGATAAACGCCAGCATTTTGATCACGCGTCGCCTCGACCAAGCGCTCAGATAGATTTTTGAAAATGCGATGAGCTCCCGGCCCCCACGGTCCCAGAGTCTCGACTCCAAACGGTTCAAATATGTAACCGCTACCGAGGTTTGCATACTTGCCCCGCTTGCGTTGCTCGGCAGAACCCGCCGCCGCACCAGCCGTACCTTGGGTCTCTGGTACATGTGACGGCGCTAGTGTGTCAACGCAAGTAGCGTCCCACACCAGCGGCCGTCCCAGCTTCCAAGGAACGAGGGTCATACCGTCAGGTCTTTTACCATCGTCACGCATCAAACCGTTCGGTTCGAGAACGGCTGGTACATTGGCGCTGGCAAAAGCCCGGCGGATGATGTCGTTAAGGCTAGCGTGGCGGGAGATCCGGCCAGCACTTCGAGAACATGAGAGACCGTGGTGACCGCGTTCGTCGACGGCAGTACCACACTGGCAACGGTGACCTACATAGCAAGGTGCACCCAAACGCAAGCTGACAGCTACACGAAAAGCAGATGGATCTAATAGATTGCCAGTATTGAAAGATGGGATTGCTTGCAACCAAAAACCAGATTCCCTAACAGAGACTGCCAGGAGTCGGGCCTTGTCTGTGGAGTTGGCGCACGTTTGTATGAGACAATTCCGTACCAACGCACAGAGGGGCCCATCCCACAGTCTCTGTGAAGATGGTAGTTTAGGTAAATCGGTATTGGGGCAAGCCGCAACCCAAGCACTCTTTGCCTCAGCCAAATTAGAAACATCGAAAGCTCCTAAAGAGGGGACTCGCGAGGGAGCGAGGATTTTTTGAATTAGGTTGTCCGAACTGTGCACTGAGGACAAAAAAGCCGGGAGAGCGACACTTGAAATTTTGCGGACCCCTAAGCCTCCAAACCTGACGGGTAAGGAGGCTTGAGACCAAGCCCTGTCATCCAAGTTTAAATTTAATACAGACATTAGGGTATTCTTTATGACATTGTCTAAGCTTACGAGAAGTTCATTGTGTTTCCACAACGGACAACATCGTAAAGCATACGTAAATTTTGGTACAAATAAGCAGAATCTGATAATGGTGAATGCCATATGGGCATTAATTTTCAGTAATCTGTCCGAAGCTGAGCTGAAATTTTGAATTTTTTCATCTACGAAAGATGGGAATGATTCGTCGAGAATCGGGGAACCAAGGAGGCGAAGGGAGCACTTATCAACAACTTTAATGTTAGGTGCCAAACGGTTGAATTTTGCATGTGTCAAATCTCTATCCAAACAGGTATTCGAAACAAAAAGTTCGCATTTTGAGAAATTTAGTTCCAAACCAATTTGACGGAATTCGTCAATAAGTGTTTTTAAGTCATCAAGAACAGTGTCCACATCACCTCCTAAAGTCCCGTCGTCTAAGTACCAAACATTAAGTTTGGACTTAAGACGCCGAATGATTGGATGGATGGCAAGACTAAAAATGGCGGGGCCCAGTGGATCACCTTGTTGACAACCCACAGAAGATAACAGTAGGTTATTTTTGAAAACTAATTTAGTGGGATTCCCATAACATTGCCAAAGAAAGTTAGCGATATCTGGAACTTTATCTTTTACTTCGGTCAACAGGGCCCCTCTGTCCACTGAATTAAAAGCATTCTTCACATCCACCTTAAGCAAGACCTCACCACAATTTTGAGCCAAAAAAGTGCGAAGTGAATGAACAGCTGCCTCACAACCACCCCGCGAGCCAAAGCCCAGCTGTACCGGTTGAAAAAGATCGCTTAAGGTAGCGAACTTTTTACCACAACAGACTTTGGCCGCAAGGCGGCGGTAAGTCATGCCGACCGCAATGGGTCTGATGCCACCATCTTTTTTTATAAGAGCGCACAAATTTGCGCCATATAAAATATCAGTGATATCACCGTTGACCCGGCCTGCCAGCATCAAGTTCACTAGATCCGTCAAATCCTTCAAAAGGGCTTCGCCAACCTCACCAGAGATACCACATAATAGGTCTTTGAGATGTTGAGGTGTTAAGCCGTCAAGGCCACCGGCGGAGCCGCTTTGAAAGGACATGGCGGCTCCAGAGACCTCACTGGGAGTCGCCTCAACAGCGACCTCACCGTGAGGTGGATCAGGTATGATAAGGTTACCAGCTGCAGGTGGATGCTTGTCCTGTAATGATTGAAAAATTTCACGAGTGTTTGGCGCTACAGAGTCACTGGAGAACAGGACTCGAGCTGCTCCTCTTATGTCACCATCACTAATTTTGTTTTCCACATGTTTCAATATTGCCGAATCAATGTGTTGTTGATTAGAATTTTGTTTATTGTTTCGCCTATTATTAAGCGGAGCAATAATATTATAATTTTGAAAATGCGTCTGATCTTTGTACTTCACACAATTTTGCTTCACTCTACGGGTGAGTGAAACGTTGTTGTTCGGATCAAAAGGTACGTGAAGTACATGGTAAGGAAACAATAACAAGTGTTCCCAGGCCTGGATAGAATTTTGAGACACTACGTGTCTGATTGCGAATGAAAGTGATTGTGCCACAGAAAGGTGAGCACCACGCGGGATGCGTTTTAGAACCGGGACATTATTTTTGTATGAGCTTATTAATTCCCAAAACGGTTGGGAAGTAATAGGAGTGCTCGTAAAACCAATTTCTTGATTTGGAACCGGGGCCGAAAGGGGAAATTTAGGGACATGACATTTTGTGCGGTGAATTTTCAGACCTTTCTGGCCCTTAAAATAGCGCGCCTGGGGACACTCCTGGCACAGCACGAGCCCCTCCTGCGACACTGTAGCGACTGCATTATCGGCACGCTGCATCCTGCGCCGAAATGCAACAAGCTATTAACAATAATCTATACTAATATTATAAAGAGAGAAACTTTGTTTTTTTGTTTTTTTGTTTTTTTGTTTGTAACGAATAGGCTCCGAAACTACTGGACCGATTTTAAAAATTCTTTCACTTATGGATAGCTTAATTCAGTGTGAGTGCCATAGGCTATATGAGATTTTGAAAAAAAATGGGGATCCGTAAGAAAACTGCAATATTGTGAACCAAGGTGTTACATAATATAATTACCATATTCATAAATTTGCGTGCGCTGTGAAATGCATTGATGGTAGAATAATATAATGTACTAGGGGTTTGTAGTACTTATCAATACCTACAAAACAGTATACATAGATTATATCCATCTTTTTTGGTTTAGTCACAATAATCGAAAAAGTGATTATTTTCATGCGGTGTGAAAACTATTGGAGGTAGAGTAAAGTAATGTACTAGGGGTTTGTAGTACTTATCAATACCTACAAAACAGTATACATAGATTATATCCATCTTTTTTGGTTTAGTCACAATAATCGAAAAAGTGATTATTTTTCATGCGGTATGAAAACTATTGGTGGTAGAGTAAAGTAATGTACTAAGGGTTTGTAGTACTTATCAATACCTACAAAACAGTATACATAGATTATATCCATCTTTTTTGGTTTAGTCACAAAAATCGAAAAAGTGATTATTTTTCATGCGGTGTGAAAACTATTGGTGGTAGAGTAAAGTAATGTACTAGGGGTTTGTAGTACTTATCAATACCTACAAAACAGTATACATAGATTATATTATCCATCTTTTTTGGTTTAGTCACAATAATCGAAAAAGTGATTATTTTCATGCGGTGTGAAAACTATTGGAGGTAGAGTAAAGTAATGTACTAGGGGTTTGTAGTACTTATCAATACCTACAAAACAATATACATAGATTATATCCATCTATTTTGGTTTAGTCACAATAATTGAAGCAGTGATTATTTTTCATGCGGTGTGAAAACTATTGGTGGTAGAGTAAAATAATGTACTAGGGGTTTGTAGTACTTATTAATACCTACAAAACAGTGTACATAGATTATATCCATCTTTTTTGGTTAAGTCACAATAATCGAAGCAGTGATTATTTTTCATGCGGTGTGAAAACTATCGGTGGTAGATTAAAGTAATGTACAAGGGATTTGTAGTACTTATCAATACCTACAAATCAGTATACATAGATTATATCCATCTTTTTTGGTTTAGTCACAATAATCGAAAAAGTGATTATTTTTCATGCGGTGTGAAAACTATTGGTGGTAGAGTAAAGTAATGTACTAGGGGTTTGTAGTACTTATCAATACCTACAAAACAGTATACATAGATTATATCCATCTTTTTTGGTTTAGTCACAATAATCGAAAAAGTGATTATTTTTCATGCGGTGTGAAAACTATTGGTGGTAGAGTAAAGTAATGTACTTGGGGTTTGTAGTACTTATCAATACCTACAAAACAGTTTACATAGATTCTATCCATCTTTTTTGGTTTAGTCACAATAATCGAAAAAGTGATTATTTTTCATGCGGTGTGAAAACTATTGGTGGTAGAGTAAAGTAATGTACAAGGGGTTTGTAGTACTTATCAATACCTACAAAACAATATACATAGATTATATCCATCTATTTTGGTTTAGTCACAATAATTGAAGCAGTGAT
This sequence comes from Hemistola chrysoprasaria, assembly GCA_947063395.1. NCBI lineage: Eukaryota > Metazoa > Arthropoda > Insecta > Lepidoptera > Geometridae > Hemistola > Hemistola chrysoprasaria. The sequence continues at coordinate 41,691 of OX346738.1, read as the reverse complement.
TATTTTTCATGCGGTGTGAAAACTATTGGTGGTAGAGTAAAATAATGTACTAGGGGTTTGTAGTACTTATTAATACCTACAAAACAGTGTACATAGATTATATCCATCTTTTTTGGTTAAGTCACAATAATCGAAGCAGTGATTATTTTTCATGCGGTGTGAAAACTATCGGTGGTAGATTAAAGTAATGTACTAGGGGATTGTATTAATTATCAATACCTACAAAACAGTATACATAGATTATATCCATCTTTTTTGGTTTAGTCACAATAATCGAAAAAGTGATTATTTTTCATGCGGTGTGAAAACTATTGGTGGTAGAGTAAAGTAATGTACTAGGGGTTTGTAGTACTTATCAATACCTACAAAACAGTATACATAGATTATATCCATCTATTTTGGTTTAGTCACAATAATTGAAGCAGTGATTATTTTTCATGCGGTGTGAAAACTATTGGTGGTAGAGTAAAATAATGTACTAGGGGTTTGTAGTACTTATTAATACCTACAAAACAGTATACATAGATTATATCCATCTTTTTTGGTTTAGTCACAATAATCGAAGCAGTGATTATTTTTCATGCGGTGTGAAAACTATCGGTGGTAGATTAAAGTAATGTACTAGGGGATTGTATTAATTATCAATACCTACAAAACAGTATACATAGATTATATCCATCTTTTTTGGTTTAGTCACAATAATCGAAAAAGTGATTATTTTTCATGCGGTGTGAAAACTATTGGTGGTAGAGTAAAGTAATATACTAGGGGTTTGTAGTACTTATCAATACCTACAAAACAGTATACATAGATTATATCCATCTTATTTGGTTTAGTCACAATAATCGAAAAAGTGATTATTTTTCATGCGGTGTGAAAACTATTGGTGGTATAGTAAAGTAATTTACTAGGGGTTTGTAGTACTTATCAATACCTACAAAACAGTATACATAGATTATATTCATCTTTTTTGGTTTAGTCACAATAATCGAAAAAGTGATTATTTTTCATGCGGTGTGAAAACTATTGGTGGTAGAGTAAAGTAATGTACTAGGGTTTGTAGTACTTATCAATACCTACAAAACAGTATACATAGATTATATCCATCTTTTTTGGTTTAGTCACAATAATCGAAGCAGTGATTATTTTTCTTGCGGTGTGAAAACTATCGGTGGTAGATTTAAGTAATGTACTAGGGGATTGTATTAATTATCAATACCTACAAAACAGTATACATAGATTATATCCATATTTTCTGGTTTAGTCACAATAATCGAAGCAGTGATTATTTTTCATGTGGTGTGAAAAGTATTGGTGGTAGAATAAAGTAATGTACTAGGAGTTTGTAGTACTCATCAATATCTTCAAAATAGCCCACGATAAATTATAACATGTGTTAAGGTTTGGTCATTGTAACAGAAATAGTCATTAATTTGCGTGCGCTGCGTAAACCATTAGGGTTATATTTATTAAAATACAATGTATCACGAATTTACTCCTGATAAACGTCCACTATACCTACTTCTGCTACCCGTGCGAAGCCGGGGCGGGTCGCTAGTAAATAATATTTATCTTATTATCCCTATTTGACGCTGTCAGAAGGGACGGCAGCTGTTGCGCAGCCGGGATGCGCCGTTGGCATGGAAACAGAAATATCTAATTAGCAGCAAGCTGAAGTAAATATGTCAAGAAAATAAGATAATATTATAATGATGAAAAATGAACCTAGGCTCTAGCGCTAGCACTACAAATATTACCTTGCAATAATTGTTGCCAAAACTATTGTTTTCAAGACACAGTGTGTCCTGAAAACTGCAAAAACCCCTGAAAATACGAAAAATCGAAAAGACCGAAACGCACTGTCAGAGTTTTTTTTTTTTTTTTTTTTTTTGTTTATATCCTGCTTAATATTATAACGCGAAAGTTTGTTTGTGTGTTTGTAAAACTACTTAATCAATTGGGCGTTAGGCTGAAGTAGAGTAGGCTCAGCAGCTTGTCTATGATGATAATATTAAGTTTTGCGTGATCAGGAAGTTCTTGTCAACAGTTAGCTTAAAGCTTTTAGCGATTTAAAATCACTGCGATTAGCAGTAACGCTATTTGCTATCCGTTTTTGGTTACTTAGAATGTTACAAGAATGAACAGAGTCTACAATTAAATAAATTATCAACCCCACGTCCCGCGCTCGCGCCGAGGTAGCCCTGACCTGAGTTCGATCTCTGTAGATATTAATAAATATCGTATGAATCATATCCCATCTGGCGTCTGGTGGTATATTGATAGTTGGTATTTCCACACGCACACCATGTTACGTATATCCTCACAGCTGCATTCAACTCGTATCATAACACATTTGCTATCATAGATGATGTGGGGTTCCATGAAACATGACAACGTTCTGTCGAGTCGCGCGGTTTACATGTTTTAAATACGGATATTCGGAAATGGATACATCATCTTCCTGTCCTTATCCCACACTAGATGTGGTTGACAGCACGTCTTCTTACATACAAGTTTATCATCTGTCATCTCTGCACTCATTCTTCGGGTGTTCTTCCTTCATGCATATCCTCATTCCCATAGTATAGTAGCTATATAATAAGTAAATAATTGTTCGACCGAAACGAATTTTTTTTTGGAATTTGAAAAACCTATCTTCTTCCTGCTCCACCGTGAGACCCTGGTCGCCATCTATCTGTAACATATTCATTAGGACGATTCTAATGAACTCGAACATGATAATAAACTACCGGTCCGTCTGAACCTGATGCTGCATCAGGTCAACGTTACCGAGTCGATGCTATATTGATGAATTGACAGGATACAGAATTTCAAATCGATCTGAAGTCGCTCATATCCCTTCAGCCGCAAGAAAAGAGTTGATAATCTTCAAACGGCTGAACCGATTTTCATGAGATATTCGTGTAGTTAATACACGAATTCGGGTATCCTTCGAAGTCGGGTATATCGCTTTAGATCACGTCAGCTCATAAACAAAAAAAGCTGATTAAAACAAGTCCATTCGTTGAGGAGCTACGATGCCACAGACAGACATTCAGATACACAGACACGTTAAAATAATAATATCAGCCCTTTTTTTTCGTTCGGGGGTTATAGACAAAGTCCGCTCGCCGCGTAGTGTAAACTAAAAAAGTTGCTAGTATGGGTTATAATCAATATAATTAAAAGAGACTTAACTTCTCACATAGGTTTCTGTTTGTCTGCTTTATGTTCATATTTTCTTCTGTTTTTTGTCATAATATTCCTATCTACGTAATAGATCTCAGTTATTGCTATAAGAAGTATATTCAGTGGTTGTTAAGCAAATTACTTGGGTGTAGGTACATATACGTTACCTACCTACATAATAATATCTAGGTACCTACAGTAATAGATGTCTGTTCTGTGGTAATAGGTAACAGTTTATGTGACGGAGTACACTGACTGAGGTTACACATATTTATATTAATATCTAACTGTATCGTAGCACTTTGGTTTTTTTTTGTTTTAAAAGATCTAACTAGTGTAGATTAAATTCTAGAAGTACACATATAAGTTTGTTTTACAAGCATATTAATTTATAAAACTTACACAATTAATAATTCAATTTTGTTAATAAATCTCAGTATTTGGGGAAGTACCACACCTTTACCAGTTATTCATCCGCCAAGCAGTTATGTGCATACATTACTGCGTTCCGGTCTGAAGGGCAATGTTGCTAGCGAAATTACTTGCCATGACGAGATTCATCAACTAATATCTCAGGGTCACATTTATAGTAGCACTACTGCTTACTATAAGGGTCCCGGGTTCGATCCCCAGCGAGGGTACAAAACCTGGAGTCTGGAACTGTGCCCGGTGCATAGGAAAGGCTCGTTCCATATAACATGGAACCAAAAATATAACTGGTGCAGTGTAGATGTAGGTACGTACCTGCTATGGGACTGCGCGGGTACTGGGTACACATTTGTATATTATTTGGAAATAAGCGTGATGTGTTTTGTACCTATATGCACAGGTGAGGGAGTACTATACTACATATATTTAGTAAGTAATATAATAACAATACAATGGGGCGAGCATAGATATTGGCGGGTCTCCGCACGCGCTCCGACAATATACCGCTGTCATACCTGTCAAATGCGCCTGTCATAAATTACGCCGAAATCGACGTGATCGAATCTGTCCGATACAATTTTTCACGCAAATTAGCTCCTTGCGAACTGTTTATAACGCTACACTTGGCATTGTTTTACGCACACTATAATTTGAAAATTGCCGAATTTTCATAAGTATTGTTTATTGAGCAGAGCATGTCATAGCGCGAGCAAAAACTTATCATTAACCAAAGCGGGCGAGAGTAGTTGCCTATAATATTATTGTCTCGTGACATTCGGTTGTAGCGGTGCATGACAAGTATGTATGACATGTTGTATGGCGCGTCACATACACCAGTGACCAGTACGTACCTACACAACACTGTCCTGGGCCATCCTGATCATAATGTGAGCCATATACAATAACATGACCGTTGTTATCAGTAGGTACATTATTTATTTACCATTATAGTATAGGTAGTGACTGCCTCGGTGGCATAGTGGGCTTCAAGCGCGACTGCCGATCTTGAGATCCCGGATTTGATCCACAGCGAGGGCAAATTTTTTCATTAGGAATTATCTTAATAACTGCCTGGAACTGTACCCGGTAGATGGCAATAGGTGCGCCCCCTATTACACGGGACCAATAACATACTGGGGAAATGTGGGAGTACCTACTATGGGACTGAGTTCTGGGTACACTGCTGCCTACCCCTTCGGGAAAAGGGGTGGTTGTATGTAACGTGAATAATACGATAACTTGTTTGTTCCGTTGGGCAATAGTACTAGATTGGAACTACGGTCTGTCACCCGCCATGTTGACGAGAACTGGCTGACATCTGAGGGGACATTACGGGGTCGGCGGAATGATACGGATTACATCTCATGCCAGCTTTAATTGATATTTCGAGAGTTAATATTGTTTAGAACTCAACCCTCCGCACACTATAGTAAAGTTTCGCCGCTTTACTAAAGGTTTATGACTTGAATGATGAGCTGCTAAACTCGTCACTACTTTGAACTAATTTGTTTGAATTGCAATGTCACTTTTATCTAAACTGTAGAACTTGACACTGGCTATACAGTAACGAGTGGATCCATCAAAAAAGAAAAAGAGGACATCATTAGAAACGCGGAATGTAACACAAACCCACGAAAAAAATGACCGAATCGATGTTTCGTATTCTTCTCTTATCTCAGAATATAATAAAGGAATTTGTTAAAATATTCTCAAATTATATTTATATATGTTATAGTTGACGGGTAGATGTTATAGGACAGGTTGATGCACACCCTTAAATATTACTTTACCTTTCTATATCACGTTGCCTGTTTTATATTAATATCTATCAATTATATTTATCTATGTTATAGTTGACGGGTAGATGTTATAGGACAGGTTGATGCACACCCTTAAATATTACTTTACCTTTCTATATCACGTTGCCTGTTTTATATTAATATCTATCAAATATATTTATCTATGTTATAGTTGACGGGTAGATGTTATAGGACAGGTTGATGCACACCCTTAAATATTACTTTACCTTTCTATATCACGTTGCCTGTTTTATATTAAAATCTATCAATTATATTTATCTATGTTATAGTTGACGGGTAGATGTTATAGGACAGGTTGATGCACACCCTTAAATATTACTTTACCTTTCTATATCACGTTGCCTGTTTTATATTAATATCTATCAATTATATTTATCTATGTTATAGTTGACGGGTAGATGTTATAGGACAGGTTGATGCACACCCTTAAATATTACTTTACCTTTCTATATCACGTTGCCTGTTTTATATTAAAATCTATCAATTATATTTATCTATGTTATAGTTGACGGGTAGATGTTATAGGACAGGTTGATGCACACCCTTAAATATTACTTTACCTTTCTATATCACGTTGCCTGTTTTATATTAATATCTATCAATTATATTTATCTATGTTATAGTTGACGGGTAGATGTTATAGGACAGGTTGATGCACACCCTTAAATATTACTTTACCTTTCTATATCACGTTGCCTGTTTTATATTAATATCTATCAATTATATTTATCTATGTTATAGTTGACGGGTAGATGTTATAGGACAGGTTGATGCACACCCTTAAATATTACTTTACCTTTCTATATCACGTTGCCTGTTTTATATTAATATCTATCAATTATATTTATCTATGTTATAGTTGACGGGTAGATGTTATAGGACAGGTTGATGCACACCCTTAAATATAACTTTACCTTTCTATATCACGTTGCCTGTTTTATATTAAAATCTATCAATTATATTTATCTATGTTATAGTTGACGGGTAGATGTTATAGGTCAGGTTGATGCACACCCTTAAATATTACTTTACCTTTCTATATCACGTTGCCTGTTTTATATTAATATCTATCAATTATATTTATCTATGTTATAGTTGACGGGTAGATGTTATAGGACAGGTTGATGCACACCCTTAAATATTACTTTACCTTTCTATATCACGTTGCCTGTTTTATATTAATATCTATCAATTATATTTATCTATGTTATAGTTGACGGGTAGATGTTATAGGACAGGTTGATGCACACCCTTAAATATTACTTTACCTTTCTATATCACGTTGCCTGTTTTATATTAAAATCTATCAATTATATTTATCTATGTTATAGTTGACGGGTAGATGTTATAGGACAGGTTGATGCACACCCTTAAATATTACTTTACCTTTCTATATCACGTTGCCTGTTTTATATTAATATCTATCAATTATATTTATCTATGTTATAGTTGACGGGTAGATGTTATAGGACAGGTTGATGCACACCCTTAAATATTACTTTACCTTTCTATATCACGTTGCCTGTTTTATATTAAAATCTATCAATTATATTTATCTATGTTATAGTTGACGGGTAGATGTTATAGGACAGGTTGATGCACACCCTTAAATATTACTTTACCTTTCTATATCACGTTGCCTGTTTTATATTAAAATCTATCAATTATATTTATCTATGTTATAGTTGACGGGTAGATGTTATAGGACAGGTTGATGCACACCCTTAAATATTACTTTACCTTTCTATATCACGTTGCCTGTTTTATATTAATATCTATCAATTATATTTATCTATGTTATAGTTGACGGGTAGATGTTATAGGACAGGTTGATGCACACCCTTAAATATTACTTTACCTTTCTATATCACGTTGCCTGTTTTATATTAAAATCTATCAATTATATTTATCTATGTTATAGTTGACGGGTAGATGTTATAGGACAGGTTGATGCACACCCTTAAATATTACTTTACCTTTCTATATCACGTTGCCTGTTTTATATTAAAATCTATCAATTATATTTATCTATGTTATAGTTGACGGGTAGATGTTATAGGACAGGTTGATGCACACCCTTAAATATTACTTTACCTTTCTATATCACGTTGCCTGTTTTATATTAATATCTATCAATTATATTTATCTATGTTATAGTTGACGGGTAGATGTTATAGGACAGGTTGATGCACACCCTTAAATATTACTTTACCTTTCTATATCACGTTGCCTGTTTTATATTAAAATCTATCAATTATATTTATCTATGTTATAGTTGACGGGTAGATGTTATAGGACAGGTTGATGCACACCCTTAAATATTACTTTACCTTTCTATATCACGTTGCCTGTTTTATATTAATATCTATCAATTATATTTATCTATGTTATAGTTGACGGGTAGATGTTATAGGACAGGTTGATGCACACCCTTAAATATTACTTTACCTTTCTATATCACGTTGCCTGTTTTATATTAATATCTATCAATTATATTTATCTATGTTATAGTTGACGGGTAGATGTTATAGGACAGGTTGATGCACACCCTTAAATATTACTTTACCTTTCTATATCACGTTGCCTGTTTTATATTAAAATCTATCAATTATATTTATCTATGTTATAGTTGACGGGTAGATGTTATAGGACAGGTTGATGCACACCCTTAAATATTACTTTACCTTTCTATATCACGTTGCCTGTTTTATATTAAAATCTATCAATTATATTTATCTATGTTATAGTTGACGGGTAGATGTTATAGGACAGGTTGATGCACACCCTTAAATATTACTTTACCTTTCTATATCACGTTGCCTGTTTTATATTAATATCTATCAATTTATTTTTATTTTAAAACTTTTTTTTTGCCTCATTGTCACAAGTGTTTAACCTAAGTCCCTACTTATTTTAAAATAAGTATTTTAGAGGATCTTTCCCCCTTCCCTGAGTACGTCCTGTATTTTATTTATTATTAAGTAGTAAGTTAATGTAATATTCCTACGTAATTACGCGTCAGACTCAACGTCTCAATATTGCTATAAAACCAAACAGAAATACCAAAGTAGATAGATACATTATATGTGTTTATTCAAGTTCTATATAAAGAACGTTCGAAACCAGTTCCACGAGCTGTACCGAACCAGTGTGTCGACAGTCGACAGGCGACACTGAGGACTTGGGGTTTCCCCAATATTGGCATATTGTAATAACTTACTATTGGAGAGGTCACCTTGAACTTTACTTGACACTAGCAAATACGAGTACGCTAACGTGTGAGTCCACTGCATCACCACCTAACCACCTAAACAGTGTTACAATCCTTGATTGTTTAATATTCGCTTTCGCGGGAGCTACAGTGGACTCGCACGTTAGCGTATTTGCTAGTGTAAATTTCAAGTAAAGAGCCGCGAAAGGCGGGAAAATGAGACGTCTTGGTGACTGGAGACGAAAATTAATTGTATCATCATAATATGTTGTTTTACATATTTAGCAACGCCTACCTGAATTAGATCCTTATATAAGAAAGTCCTCAATAAATTTGATTCCATAGAAAAGTATTGCAAGTAGTCAGAGTTGCGGGAGGTATGTATGTATGTATATATGTAAGTAGGTACCTACCACCTATAATCAGTGTTTAGTGGTTGGGAATATATTGCGGCGTGTGTCGAGGATTGTGGGCGGGACTGATATTATTATCATTGTAATGTGGGATATTCATTGCTATATAATATACTACCTATTGTAGTATCAAACCAGAACTAATTGTGTCGAGACTGTGCGTTGTCTGTTTGTCAGTTAGTCAAGTCAAGTTATATTAGCATTCATTATTTTTTTCTGTTGAAGTTGATTATATTAGCGCCTTGTGAAATTTTAATAGTTTCGGATGTTCTGTATATTTTTGTAAGTACACTGTACTTAGTACACATAAATATCTCCGAACGCAAACCGTTTTGAGCTATTATGAAATTCTTAGTAGACTAATAGTAATGGGATCCGTCTCCCATTTGTTAAGCGGACTTGTTCATTACTTCATATTATAATATGTCATTCTTATTTAAATGTTAAATTATAAGTTGTTCGTGTACGACGGCTTTACTGATAGAATAGAATGGAATTGATTTACATTGGTTTACAATTAGTAGAAAACAATAAAATCAAATATTATAACTAGGAGACGTGTACGAATTGATATTGTTTTGAAACATACAACGAAAGCTAGGGTAACCGGTAGTATTGTTAGCACCCCCCCAATCATTGGCACTTTCATCTTTTAATCGTAATATTATAACACAACACGACTGTAGCCATTTCTAATATTTTTTCCTAAATAGTATTTTAAATTTAGCGTCTGGCAAAATCAAATTATAAGTGACATTGACAGTTAAATTGGCGGGATTAATTTTTTTCATAAAATTGCGCGCCATTGCTGCTGATGATTTGAAAAAAGTTAGAGAAGTAGAAAAGAAAACTGCGTTAAAATAATTATATTTATGTAAGTATTGTTTAATGTTTATAATTTTCACGTAAGAGAAGGTGCATAATTTGGGATATTTGTGTAAAATTTGCAATTAAATGATTACTTTGCCAGTTTTTGATATGCCAATAATTGCACTATGAACTCTATGACGGTGTAGTCATTGGCACCAATGCCAATCATTGTACTTTTAAAATGTTTTTTAAAATGCGACTTATTTTGTGTTGAAATTCATTTACATTGTAATGGAATTTATATCGCATGGATTTAACATATATTATCGATCAAATCTAATCATTGGCAGTGCCAATGATTATACCGTGGCATGTGCCAATGATTGTACCTTGTCATAATATTGGTCATTTTTGTGTATTTCTTTCGTTGGAATAGGATTTACTGTTAACCAATGTAAAGTATTTTAGGTAAAAAAAACCGCAAATGCATACGTACGAGTAAGTAATAAATTAGTAATTATCAGGGTGGCATGCCTACCTATTTCTGATTAATGTAGGGTTCAATACCGAGCTGAAATAATAAGTTATGATAAAATTTAGCAAAGGATCGAAGAACCCACATCCTACTTTATATTTAATCGCCGTACCTTTGTTTGCGTACAAATCAAAATTGTATTTTTGCTTAGCTCAAAGGCAGACACGGCAGCAATTGCAGACAACCTAGGTATTAGATATTAATTGACACTTCATACTCTTCACCATATCCCATAACCATACCCCTTTTTCCTTTGAGGTATGGAACCTTATATGTAATAAAATGAAACGGGGCCAGGATCTAATGTGATTTTTAAAAGGGTCAACGCGGTCGAAGCTTAGCGAAGCGTTGTTATATAGGTAATCGTTTGTCGGTAACCATGACAGGATTCCCGCGATACAGGCTAGCCTAGTGCGGAGTCCACTGGAAATCATATGTCACTCAAAATTGTAGCAAATAAAGATTTTAGTATTTTTGTATTGTATTTTTGTAAGCCTTACGGTCAAATTTTAATAATACCGTTCGAAAACTGTTGACCCCATACAATGAAATAGGTCGTGGTCAGTTTATCAACTGCAAGCTTACCGTACTCTCGCCTCTCGAATGCCTCGGTGGCGTAGAGGGCGCATGCTCGACTGCCAATCTAGAGGTCCCGGGTTCGATCCCCAGGTCAGGCAAGTGTTTTAAATATTGGATTTTTCCATTAGGATTTAACTCAATAACTGCCTGGAGTCTGGAACTGTGCCCGGTAGATGGCAATAGGCTCGCCCCCTATTACATGGGACCAATAACATACTGGCGAAATGTGTGTGTACCTACTATGGGACTGAGTCCTGGGTACACCTCTGCCTACCCCTTCGGGAAAAAGGCGTGAGTGAATGTATGTTATGTAAGCTTACCGTAAAAAAAGCTTTTGTTTTGGATACGGATTAGTAAATTATTACGTCTGGGTAGTGTTTCCCATTACACTTCTACCTCTAGCCATTATTCACCTATCTACCTAGTACAAAATTTTTTTTTTTACTAGATGATTGTATTGAAATCTGCAATGAAGTGTTTATTTTTATTTCGTGAATTAACTCACTGTTTTTCTAGTCAATGCCTTTCATTTAATACCCATTTTTCATTAAATAAGTATTTCGGGGAATTTGAAATACGTAAGTAATCCGCTATTTTGTGGCGGCCACCATCTTGAATATGTAATGATACCAAATATATTCAATTGTATTCTCATTAGAACTAAAAATGTGTACTTAATGTCAGATAAATCGGTCAACAGTAAAAAGAGGTAAAATTGAATTATTAAGAAACAAACAAAAAAGCCACAACAAACAGATCAAGTTTAATAAAACCGTATAAAATTTTGAGTATGATGTTTAGTTACTATTGAAATCGGTCAGTTTCGGAGAACGCCCTAAATACCCATTTAAAAAAATCATCCTGTATACCATAATAATTGACAAATTCTTAAATCTGCAGACATAAATCCAATCAGAGATGAGGAAATAATCAGAATAAAGCAAAAAAAAAATTTTTTTTAGTGCCAATGAATGTACATTTTTTGAGTGCCAATGATTGTACTTGAGTGCCAATGATTGTACTTTTTGACCACTGCTGCTAAAAATTTCGATTTTTAATACATATTAATAATATTTGAACTAGAATTATTTATTTAATTTATCACCAATAATCAACAAATCAAATGACATGAGTATATTTAACACTATTATCGCATTATTGAAAATATTCCATATTGAATGACATCTGTCACCATTAGGTGCCAATGATTGTATAGGTTACCCTATATCGAAAGGATTCTAAAAAACGACCCAGTATTATTGAAAACATTGAGATTAATAATATTTTTATTAAAATAAAAGTACAAAAAATTGCAATCGGCCATCTTAACTGAAACGCTAATCAGAGCGAATGACGTCACGCCTAAGTAAACTGCTACTGAGAGTAATAAACACTTGAAGTAAATATTCACCATATCGCATTAACTTTTGTTGTGTTGTGATCAGTCACTTGATTTGTTATATATTCGTGGTAATCCAGGAATCATCGAAGATGGATCAAGGTTTTATTAAGGCAAAAATAAAATATTTACTTAGGCGTGACGTCAGGACCCGACGCCATGACACATACGAGCGTTTTCGCGCTCATTTTAAATTAGAAAGTTAAAAATGCATTAATTTGCGGTAAAATGTAATTTTATTCTGAAAAAATGTTTTCATCGGTAATATTAGACGTGTAACTACATTAAGAAACGGGATTTCAAAATCTGTCACCATGCCTATTATGAATTGTATTACAAGATGTACAATTCATAACGAGGCAACATTAAAACTGTCAATTTGTATCTCTTATATAGTCCATCAAATCTATGAAGTACCGTATGGCAGTTCTCAGCGAGCTTTCAGACGAATGTCGGCGTAACGTCGCCGACAACGCGGCGCTCAATGAACAGTAGAATATACAAACACACACGTCGCTGTCGTTCGTCTGGAAGCTCGCTTCTTTTGGAGATTTTTATTTACATTTATTTAGATAAATTCATAATTTCATGGTTTTACGCGCGAACGTAATTGAAATCGTGTCCTGTCTATACAAATTATTTCGGCTTGAAAAAATGAAACGTCATACGGTATACCTACTCGTTGGATTCGATGGGCTGGGAATAGTAAGATGTTCTATAGGAGAGGTATCGAGCAGGCCGTTGATTAGGGTGTGGGTTGTTCCATGAGGCGTGCGATGAGTGTCGGCGGGTGGGTGCTGGTGCTGGCGGTGCTGCTGGTGCCGGGGGGACGCGCGGAAGAGGCGGCCTGGTGTCCCGCGCAGTGCGAGTGCAGCACGAGCGAGCTGGTCACGGTGCAGTGCGCACACGTTATTGTCAAGGCGAGGGACGATGGGTACGCCGAGGTCGACTGTCAGGTACCTTCACTATTTCATATTGTTTATATTCATCTTCATCAGCCGGAAGACGTCCACTGCTGAACATAGGCCTCCCCCATATTATACTATTAATATAGACACATATAACCGTAATCAGCACGCTAGTTGTGCGGCTTGGTGACCGCAGCAGTTGTAATACTCGGTGCCGCAGAGCGCTGCTGCCCACTCGAGGAATATGTGCATCTCAGCCGGGGCGAACGGCTCCCACCAGATGAGAAAGGGGTGGCTCGGCTGTATAGCCATGAACCACACTGTTTTATATTACCAGCCACTTTCTGGGCTAGCGCAGTCTAGCGTAAATGAACCATTGACACGATAAAAAGTAGAAGATTACCTACACTTGCATCGAGCCGTTAGCCTGATGAACAACTTGCAAAAGAAAGAATATCGAGATTCGTATTGTACTATATTATACCCAGCAGGACACATATCGCCGAGCCATCCCACTGGTGGGGCAAAGTGGAGTGCTACGTATATTCCCGAAAAAGTTTTAGGACTGCCCATACAAAATGAATCGGCTGATCGGCTTTGTATGGAAAGTTGAATCGTAGTTTTTTTTTTTTTTTTTGCGATTTTGGCAATTTTTTTGAATATAGTTTAGACGGGTACACGCATCACTAATAATAACCCGGTAATGTGATGGTGCAGGGTAACGGATGGAACTGCTCGTCCATCCCGCGCGTGGCGGTGGGTCACGGGGGGGTGCTGCAGAGGCTGGAGGTGACGAGCTGCGGAGCCGCCGTCTCCTCGGAGGGTGAGTCATTAGCTGTGGCTGGCGGTGTAACCCGCGCACTCTACCCCCATGTGATATTCCAACGTCTAAACTATCTACATACCGAATTTCAGCCCATTTCAGTCCACTCGGTTCAATAGTTTAGGCGTGAAAGAGTAACAAACATCCATCCTCACAAACTTTCGTATTCTTAATATTCGTATGATTAGGAAGTAGATCTTATGATACTTTAAGGCCCATTTTTCATTGGTCATTAACTCAGTCATTATACCGCATACGAAGAGTCCCCGAACACGGGCTATCGACTAATGAAAGTAGGCTTTCTAAAGTTTAAGCAAAAATTTCTCGTGCCCCGCATACGGGCTCTATCAACTAATAAAAATGAGCCTTTCGGTGGCGTAGGGATCATAAGGTCCCGGGTTCGATCCTCAGCGAGACTGAAGTGTTATTGTATTTTCCATTAGAAATTGTTTTGATGATAACTTGGAGTCCGGCACTATGTCTGGTAGACGGCAAGCTCTAGTCCATAGGCCATAGGCTTGCCCCTTATAATATGGGATCAAATTACTATGGGACTCGGTCGTGCGCGGGTACACACCTCCGCCTACCCCTTTAGGGAATGGCGTCATGTGATGTTATGTTATGGTCCAGGGCGTCTATTTCATGATAGGTATTGTTGTCAGTTTAACTACAGGCACGGCTGCGATTTATAGTGAACCTGTCGTCTAACGTGATGGTGACGTCATTCCACACGACATGACTCTGTATCACTCGTGATTGATACCTCACCTATCGTGTAAGGCATCCGTTAGTGAAAGGTACACCCGTATTCAACAACTATAATATGAGGTCCCATAGTGCGCACGAACGCATAGGGCCGGCAAATACTATTGGAAACAATAGCCTGCCATGATTTACGCAATAAGAAGTTCTTTACTTAGCACAGGAGCTTACACAAGTATTGTTGTTGAATACGGGAGTTGAATGTGGCAGCACTGTCAGGAACCTATCGTGCAGTAGACGCCGCGGTGGAAACAAGTGGTGTTGTGTTGTAGAGCGCGGGTACCGGTGCGGGGTGACGTCCACCGGGGCGGGGGACGCGCGCGCGCTCGCGCTGGTGGACGCGCGCGCCGACCTGGAGGAAGAGGACGTGCGTGGGATGTCCGCACTCAGGGCGCTGTACGTGGCCGCCGCGCCCGGTATGTATACCTATATACTACGAGGGTGCTGGACCCGACACTCTCAACAACTTTCTAAAGATACATTTGCTAAATTAACAAAATAAAAGTCCATTCCCTTGTAGACTTGTAGCTGAGCGGAAAGCTGTTCCATACAGCTTTCCGATCAGCTACAGTAGCTACAGTACAGTAGTAGATTTTTTTGAATAAATCAATTTGGCAAATTTTTCTTTATAAAGCTGTTCAGTTTTTGTAACCCGAATTAAAATGTTTATGGATTTCATCCACTGAATAATTATACTAGAAAATATATATAAAAATTACTTTATACTATGCGAGCTTTCAGACGAACGTCGGCGAAACGTCAACGTCAACGCAGCACTGTGGTCGGACGCTCATTTACGAGTATATGATAAAGAACAGTAGAATACACACGTCGGCGTCGCTCGGCTGAAAGCTCGCTGTACCCAGACACATATTATATAGTAAACGAAATATACCCGGCTTTAAAACTGAAGTCCCTGGATCGAATGACACTATTATGTGGTCTATTGTAACTAGTATCGTTTGACGTATCATCCTTTAACGCTGAAATAACTTTGCATGAGCGTAACTCACACAATTATAACAATAACATTCGCCGTAAAACTACGTACTATTATTTATTCTGTGGTAAAACCATGGAGTACAATTCTTACACCCGTATTCAAGAATATAAAACCTACTTAAGGTAACAAGCAACACTGTGCAAAGTAAGGGATTTCTCACAGCGTTCGCTATGGCAGGCCATCTCATTCACAAACAACACTCAACCGACACATTGCTATGCGAATGCACAGCGTCGATTGCAGATCTGTGATTGGTCCGTTTCTGTTGCTAAGATTAGCGGATGACATAAATTTAACCGTAAAATAAACCGTCAGTTATTACGAACTAGCTTGCCAGCTTGCTGAAATAAATAATGTTCTGTTTATTTAAATAATATATATACTATTATATAAAGAGAGAAAGTGATTCACTGACTGACTGACTCATCAACCCAGAGCCAAAACTACTGGACCGATGATGATGAAATTTTGACAATAGATTATTTTTACAGTCTAGACAAGTAATAAGAAAGGATTTTTCAACATTTTACCCCTAAGTGTATTAAATAGGGGTTGAAAGTTTGTATGGAGTAGACTTCATTTTTCAGCCGATTAATTTCAAATTTTGTAGAAACATTCTAAAATGAAAATAATTAAACACGTGTTTCAGCGTTTTCAAAAATTTCAGCCCTTTTGTGGAAAAATACAGTTTTAAAGTTTCTTATGAATATTTTAGTATCAACAATGCTTACTAGATGGCGCTACAGAAAAATTTCAATATTTTCTTGCAAAACATAACTACCCTAAAGCAACTTTTTTAGGTAATTTAGTTCCAACATTGCATAATAGATGGCGTTCTGTAAATAATTAAAACCCGCTTATGACTTAAAAAAAAAACATAACAAAAACATACATTCACGCCCTTTTTCCCGAAGGGGTAGGCAGAGATGTACCCAGGACTCAGTCCCATAGTAGATACACCCACATTTCGCCAGTATGTTATTGGTCCCATGTAATAGGGGGCGAGCCTATTGCCATCTACCGGGCACAGTTCCAGACTCCAGGCAATTATTGAGATAATTCCTAATGGAAAAATCCAATATTTAACACTTTGCCTGACCTGGGGATCGAACCCGGGACCTCTTGATTGGCAGTCGAGCATGCGCCCTCTACGCCACCGAGGCAGTCAATATTACATATAGATACAGTCTATATTACGAGGTTTTGAAAAATATTAGGGATCCGCAAGAAATCTGCAATATTGTGAACTAAGGTGTCACATAATTACCAAATATATTCATTAACTTGCGTGCGCTGTGAAATCTATTAATGGTAGAATAATATAATGTACTAGGGGTTTGTAGTACTTACTAATATTTACAAAATAGTCCACGGACATCATATCCATCTATTTTGGTTTAGTCACAATAATCGAAACAGTCATTATATGCATGCGCTGTGAAAAGTATTGGTGGTAGAATAAAGTAATGTACTAGGGGTTTGTAGGACTTATCAATATCTACAAAATAGTCTACGGAAATTATATCCATCTATTTTGGTTTAGTCACAATAATCGAAGCAGTCATTATTTTTCATGGAGTGTGAAAACTATTGGTGGTAGATTAAAGTAATGTACTAGGGGTTTGTAGTACTTATCAATATCTACAAAATAGTCTACGGAAATTATATCCATCTATTTTGGTTTAGTCACAATAATCGAAGCAGTCATTAACTTTCATGCGCTGGGAAATCTATATGTGGTAGAATATAGTAATGTACTAGGGGTTTGTAGTATTTAGTAGTAAAATAGTGAATGGACATTATATTCATCTATTTTGGTTTAGTCACAATTATCGAACAGTCATTATATGCATGCGGTGAAAACTATTCATGGTAGAATAAAGTAATGTTTTAGGGCTAGGGGTTTGTAGTAATTATCACTATCTACAAAAAATAGTCCACGGACATTATAATCATTCTGTTTTGGTTTAGTCACAATAATCGTAGAAGTCATTATTTTTATGCGGTATGAAAATAATGGTGGTAGAAATAATGTACTAGGGGTTTGTAATACTTATATATCATCAAAATAGGCCTCGGAAATTGTTTCCATCTGTTAAGGTTTGGTCTCTGTAACAGAAATAGTCATTAATTTGCGTGCGCTGCGTAAACCATTAGGGTTATACCTATAAAAATACAAAGTATTACGAATTTACTCCTGTTAAAACGTTCACTTCTACTTCTTCCGTGCGAAGCTGGGGCGGGCCACTAGTATATAATAAATTTAAACACCACAAAATATGGACCGAAACAAAATCTCAAAATTTGCCGTCAAGATAAATACAGAGTATAGAGGAACATTTATTTGTGCGATCGTAGAATAGCTCTGTACCTACCTTACGTAAGGGCCGCTCCGAATGAGCCCATAGCGTTAGATCTCACTCAAGATTGAATTGAACGTCCCTATGCATTCGGGCGCACTGTGAGACCACATAGTATCGTTCCTGAATACGGGTGTCAGATGAGATGTGGCCGATGTAGTGTCATATCATGGCAGTGTGATGTGTTCTCCAGGCGGCGTACAGTCCATCCCGGTGGGCGCCATCCTCTCCCTCCCCTCGCTGCAGTCGGTCCGCCTCCTCTCCCTCTCCTCCCCGCGGCTCGCGCGCGACATGTTCCTCTCCTCTCTCTCTCCCCTGCAGCGCGTGGAGGTGGGCATGTCTCCCCTGGGTGAGATCCCGCAGAGATCGTTCGCCGGCTTGAACAACTTGACGGTGCTCAGTCTGTGGAAGGATAACTTGACTCGTATCCATGTGGATGCTCTCGAAGGTAAGTAGTTTAGATGTTAGGTTAGTTAGTATTAAGTGAAAGCATTCTCCGACATCCCGGCCACAGTGACAGTGACAGTGTGGGCGGCATAGAGTGTGGTGTGGCTGAGAATCGTTTACGGTTACGGTATCTTAATATAATACCTAGCTCAAGAAAGACATAATATCACTAGCTGTGCTCCACGGTTTATTATATTATCCGCTATTTATGAGCGGGGCTAAAATAACTTTTCATCCTCTAGGGGATAAAGTAAATTTCTTTATATTTTTGTCTGTTGCCAGCGAGATTATATTTTATTGGTGTTTCACGTGCAGGATATAATCCAAAATGTTTTGATGAAATTAATAATTTTATTTAGTCTACACGCGGCGCTAAAACCCATTATATCTCTGTTTCTATTGACTCCCTCGCTACAGTTCGTGCGAACTACCGAGCTATACAATGGGCCTCCATAGCCCCGCGTGTTACAATATACTATATACATATATAATAGTCGATCAAAGATATAATTTATTCCAGGAATCCCCTCTCTCCGCGAGTTGATACTAAACAACAACCCTCTGCGGAACATTCCCGCGGGCATATTCCGACACACGCCGCATATGCAGAGGATATGCTTAGAATATACAAGATTGGAGACCTTGGAGGAAGGGGTCGTTAGCGGACTACCCGAGTTACGAGAGGTAACAAACATTACATACAATATTATTAAACTATATTGCATTGCAATGCTTAATTTTTTTTAATCAAACCAATAAAAGTGAGAATACGTGGTGAACTGAAGGTCTTATCGCAATTAGTAATTTATAACAGGCAACCTGGGAACAAATATTTATTGAACGTTGATAAATCTAAACAATTGTCTTACACGTCTAAACAGTTTGACCGATTGGATTGTTCCACTATGCCCCACCAAGCCGCCCCACTGGTGGGGCATAGTGGAATGCTACAAATTATGTCGCGGAATATGCCCCACTAATTTTGGTTTATAAAATCCCAACAAAAACATTCTGTAAAAAACTAGCCAAGTCTCGATGGAGCTGCTTGTTTATCTCTAAAAAGTAATGAAATCTAGACAAAGTCGTGCCAAGTCTAAGGTTCCTTACTGCGATTTCTTTATTATTATAGTTAATGTTATGTGACTTGGCCGTTGAACATTCTTTATACGTTAGTGGGTACAAGTCAATTTTGTTTACACGTAATGTTATATCTGTTGTTACTACCTATGTTTGTTAAGCGAGATAATAGCCCATATTGGTATTGGTAATTGGACGCTAGTGTCTCATTTTAGGCTGTTGTTAATTGTGCAACACATGCATTCAGCATTGATTGACAATGCTGACTTCTGCTCTCTTCT
The DNA here is from genome assembly GCA_947063395.1 of Hemistola chrysoprasaria. Lineage (NCBI taxonomy): Eukaryota > Metazoa > Arthropoda > Insecta > Lepidoptera > Geometridae > Hemistola > Hemistola chrysoprasaria. The sequence goes on along the minus strand of OX346738.1, from coordinate 21,645 downwards.
TTTTGGAGCGTCAAATCGACCACCGATCTAACATAAAATAGACGTACAGACGGACTTGATTAGAAGTATTCCTTCAACGGCCAAGTCACATAACATTAACTATAATAATAAAGAAATCGCAGTAAGGAACCTTAGACTTGGCACGACTTTGTCTAGATTTCATTACTTTTTAGAGATAAACAAGCAGCTCCATCGAGACTTGGCTAGTTTTTTACAGAATGTTTTTGTTGGGATTTCACTTCTTTTTGTAGAAACGTAGGCATATTGATTCATGTACATATTCGTAGGCATATTGAGTCAGCGCCATCTAGCGACGGGTGCGGGTATCACCGCCACTCTTAGTCCAATGAATTATATTTTGACCAAATTTTGATCTTCGATTATCCTAGTTTTTATAGTTTTCCCTTTATGTGGCCATTAAACCCTAACTCTGTACCAAATTTCAGCTCTCTGAGTTTATGGGAAGTACTAGTTCTTTTTGATGATCATGAGTGAGTGTCTGGGTGTCATAAATGCGAAACTTTGCTTTCGCTTATCTTCGGAACTAAATGACCTACAGACTTGAAATTTTATTTTAAGTATGTGATTCTATAGCTTACTGGATGACGAAAATTTCAGCGTTCTGGTCTTATCCAGAGGTTCTCAAATAGGGGCCTGAAAATGCGGCGAAATGGTTCCAGTAAAGGATGGTACGGCAGTGTTTGCTTCGCGCTCGACTTGGCGGGGGCACTGCCGTGCCCCCCGATATATCGGGTCTAATCTATCTATACCTATAGAGATCTTGGAAAAATATATAGATAATTGTTATGCTTGTTACATTACCAATTTAATGAATGTACCCATATTAATAGAAGGAGACGGTTCTGGCGCTCTGTCGGCCGCTACCACGTCTTGCACGTTCAAACACGTTTTTCTTGATAATCCCGAATTTTTATCAATACTAAGGAAAAAAATAACTCCCATAAGTATTATACTACACCATTTTGTAACATGTTATTTGCTAATAATTATAACCATTACATTCCAGATAAAATTCCGCAACAAGGTAGAATTAAAACTCGCCCCTCTCTCCCTCTCTCACCTGCCGTCTCTCACCTCCGTGCAGCTGTCTCACTCTCACATCTCGTCTCTCCCTCCGCGTCTGTTCGTCAACTCCAGCAACCTGGTGAACTTGACGTTGAACAACAACAATATATCGACACTGTCCGCGGAGGTGTTCTCCACGTTGACCGCGCTGGTGAAGTTGGATCTCAGTGAGAACAGGATAGAGGAGGTGGAGAGGGGAATGTTCGAGAACATGAGGATGTTGGAGGAGCTCCGGTTGGATGGGAACAGGATACAAGTGCTGCCCGAGTGAGTTTATTTATTATATTATACAAGGTTTTTGTAGTGGTAGGCCTCTTTTGCAGGAGGTCGCCTGGGGAAGTACCATATCTTTGCCAGTTATTCATCCGTCAAGCAGTAATGTGCCAACATTACTGTGTTCCGGTATGGAGGGCAATGTTACCAGCGAAATTACTGGGCATGAAGTGATTCAACTCATATCTCAGGGTGATAGGCGCAGTGCAGTGCCGCGCAGAATTTAGAAAGTTAAAACACTGGGTGGCGCTGTGTCTGATATGGGCAATCATGATGCTTACCATCAGGCACCTGATTTGCTCGTCTCACTGTCATAAAAAAAAGGTTAACAGCGTATCCTAGCTATAGATAATATATTTGACATAATCCTATCAAAAATTTTCCCAATCGATGTTTTGTATTCCCCTGTTTCCTCCGAATATAATCAACTCATTCTCCATAGTGAAATTAACTAATGATGTGGTGATTTTAGTTTCTTTAAAAACTCTCGGTTTATCCATAGTGAAAACACCCGAACTCATTTAAAACTTTCTCTCATCCCATCTCACAATTATCAAACACTGAAATAGCACATTGGATACTTTTAAATACAAACTATTATGTTTAAATTATTAGTATAATATCTTGCTATATTTGTTTGCTATATGTGTTGCTATATTTATTTATTTATAGGTTTTATTAAATAAAAAAATCTGTTGATTTAAGAAATTTGTTGTATTTTTTTTTATTGCGAATTTTGGTTTGAGTGTGGCCGAGAGATATACCTGGTAAGGTATCACTACGCCTCTTACATACAATCACGTCTTTTCTCTGAAGGGGTAGGCAGAGAGAGAAAGAGGTTAAACTAACGTTATATTATTGTTTTTGTTCCAGTCTTTTATTCTCCGGTCTATCTCACCTGTCGTCTATCTCTCTCTCCCGCAACCTCATCTCTACCATCTCGCTCTCTGCATTCATGGGAGTGCAGTCCCTCTCGTCTCTCTCTCTCCAATACAACCGTCTCTCGTGGGGGAGAGAGGAAGAGATGTGCGGAGGAGATGTTTTCCTCGTGGAGCCGAGCTCGCCGTTCAATATGCTCAGCAATTTGAAGGTTTGTTTTATTTTTTGTACTACATAATATCAAATTTAAATTTTGTTTTTTTTTTTTTAATTTCGTTACTTTGAAAAATAAGTAATATCATTATACAATAAAATTTGAATTCAATTAAATTATAAAAAATTGCATTAAAAAACAATTGTATTAAATAATGAGTGAATAATTTTTTTTTTTTAAGGTAGAAATAGGGAATAATTTTCCATTGAATCGTTTGTGGTTGGCTCTTAATGAGGCTTTTATTTGCGCCAAAACATATTTTGTTAAAAGTTTCTTCGTATAGGTATATGAAAATTGTGTAATACGAGTAGAAGTTTTTATCTTGTGTTAATGTTTTTTAAAAATATTTTTTCTTTATCAAAAAAGACGTGTGGCACTCGGGGACTGCCGCTGTAAATCTATCGCATAGCATTTTTTATTAACTTATGCAATTATAATTATTTATTTATTTTATTTATGCAGTATTTTTATTCCTTTGTTTTTTTTTATTAATTCAAGTTACACTTTTTGAGCGTGGTGACCGATAAGAAAACAAATTCGCCGATACAACCAATGCCACCTAGAGGCGAGTCGCTGAACTAAAGAGACAAGCGTGATATTTTAAGTCATTAAACGTTCTGCTATTCATCGATAGATGGCGAAACTAAAAAGTATCACCGCTGTGGTCGGAGTGGGGGGTGTTAGGTTATTTTCGTTACGGAATTTATGGATTCGGTCTCCACGCTCAAGGCCCGCGATAGAAGCTTATAAATATTTTGCACAAATAAAGGTCAGATCCAGAGTCAACGTATCCGTGTATATTCTTCGTATTTGTGTATTTTCATTTAGTATTGAAGAGGAATCACCTTAGTAGTGAAAAATAATGTAATTTTTAGATTCATGATATGAGTAGTATCCAGTAGATATATAATATTTATTTATTTAGGGCAACCAACAAATAAGCAACTATCACATATACAAAAATAGTAACATAATTAAACAAATTCAAGATGCTTATCCAATTATAGGTAGCCACAACATTCGCGCGTATCATTGACGTCTTATAAAATAAAAAATAATAATATAAATTAATAGTTTATTAATATAAATGTTGTGTTGTGTTGTCAGGAGTTGAACCTGGGCCACAACAACATCAGCGCGGTGTTCTCGGACTGGAGGCTCGTGCTGCTGACGCTGGCCTCGCTCGACCTCTCGCACAACGCCTTCACCGAGCTCACTGTGAGTACTACTGTTACTGTCTCTTCTCTACCACATATCATTTGTTTAGTTTTACGGTTCCTGTACTTCAAAAAAAAAAGAACCCTTACAAGATGTCTTTGTTGTCTGTCTTTGTCAAGACACGTTGTAACGAGAACGCGTGGAGGTATCCAGTTGTAATTGATGGCTGTAAACAAATCATACTTCTAAGTTAACGCAATCGAAAGTTATAGCCATTTTATACATATTTCCATACTTTGCGTGAGGAACTAATTGATGGCAAATCAATAAGATATATTTCGACATTATATCTTATTAGTTCCATGTAATGGGCGAGCTTATTGCCATCTACCGGGCACAGTTTCAGACTCCACGTTGTCATTGTGTTAATATCTAGTAGAAAAATCAAGTATCATTTTGCTCGATCTGGGGTTCGAGCCCGGGACCTCACGATCGGCAGTACCGTTTACGACCACTATGTCACCTTACTTACATACTTACGAAGCACTGAGGGAGATTTTTTACTAATATAGTAATAATTGTAATGCAATAATGTATTGTTCCAGGCATCGGACCTCCAGTTCCTCCACTCGCATATAGAAGTGGACTTCTCACACAACCACATCACCACCGTCAACCCTCACTACCTCTACTCGCTCTCTCTCTCCTCTCACCCGTCGTCTCTCACCTTCCGTCTCGGCCACAACCCCTACGACTGCTCGTGCTCCCTCTATCACTTCCTCACGGAGATCGAACAGACGGACACATACGACGTCTCCGCCGCGACCTGCGCGACTCCTGCATATATGAACAACACTCCGTTGGCGGCCGTCCAGCTGTACGACGTCACGTGTCCCGTCCATGACGTCAGTCGTCCGTGCTCGTGTCTCATGAGACCGTTCGAGATGAGAATCGAATGCGACTGCGAGACGCTGACCGATCTGCCGGATCCGGCCGAGAGCGGCTTCGATACGATCTCGCTCCGGTTGCGATCGCTCGCCGGCGACCTCGCCTCGCTCCCGGAGCACGTGCGGGAGCTGAACCTCTCCGGCCTGGGCCTCACCGAGCTCCCTCCGATACCCGAAACCGTCCGATCGTTGGACTTGTCGTTCAACAAACTGGAGAGAATACCGGCGGAGCTGCTCAGAGGTAACACGACGGTGAGACTGTCGCACAACCCGTTCGCGTGCGAGTGTCGCACCGCCGGGGACGTCGCCCTGCTGAGGAACAGCTCGCGGCTCGTCGCCGACTACGAGCGGGTGACGTGCGCGCGCGCCCGGAGCGTGGACGCCGTGGACCCGGAGGCGCTGTGCTCCGTGTACCGCTCCGCCGTGGCGGGCTGCCTCGCGGCCGCCGCCCTGCTGCTGCTGGGCCTGCTGGCCGCCACACTGCACCGGCACCGCGTGCGCCTGCAGGTGTACCTGTACGGCCGCGGCGCGTGCCTGCGCCTGCTGCCCGCCCAGCCGGAGGGCGGCGAGCCGTACGACGTGTTCGTGTCGTTCGCGCACGAGGACGAGAAGTTCGTGTGCGAGGAGGTGCTGCCCGCGCTGGAGGGCCGCTACGTGCTGCTCGTGCAGGAGCGCGACTGGCGCGCGGGCGGCACCGTGCCCGCGCACCTGCGGGACTCCGTGCGCGCCGCCGCCAGGACGCTCGTCGTGCTCACCGACCACTTCCTCGGCTCGCTGTGGTCCATGGAGCTGCTGCGCTGCCTGCACGCGCGGGCCGCCGCCGACCGCAGGCCCCGCGCCGTGGTGCTGCACAGGACGACTAGACCGCTAGATAGCGACTTCCGCACCTACCTGGCGCTGGCCACCACCGTCAAGTGGACGGATAGGATGTTCTGGGAGAAGGTGTTCTACGCGCTGCCGAGGAAGGACGCGCGCGGGGGGAGGCGGGGGGCGGGGGACGCTCGCGGCGCGGGGGGGAAGAACGGCTGTCTGAACGTAATGCTGAATGAGCAGGGGAAGCTGGTCAACAAGGGGTATGTTAAAGAGTGAACGGTTCCTACCTTCCGAGACGCAGGTCCCGGGTTCATAGCGAGGGGACAAAAATATACTGGGTTCTTAGCGAGTGAAAGGAAATATACTGTGCCTACCACATCCGGGACATGGTGTGTCTGTATGTATGTATGTATATGTTCAGTAGCAATCGATAAGGCAGCCGACGGTCTACCTCCTGTTTCTCTTCCGTATTGAATACATAAACAATTAATACAATTCATGTATAAAGTAGGTGAGGACAATATGCATGCGAGTGTGGCGGTCGAACACTCGTGCACTCTCTGTTTATATAATGTCAGTATGTTGTAATGTTATTAGTCAGTAATATCGGTGTGTGTTAAATATTTATTGTTGTTAAACTGATTAGGTTCCGTGAAACACTACAACGTCGCTCACTTTTTTCAATAAAATTGAGAAATCTCATGTTTTTCTGCTGACGCATTGATATTTATGCTATACTTTGGACTGATGTGCATAGATAATTTATAGGTGATTTTTATAAATGATTTCGTTGATTTTTAAGGAAACTAAGTTCGCTGACAATGTGTTAGGAACTGGTGTAAACTTTATGGTAATGAAAGCCGTTCACTAAATCCTACTAATACAGACGATATATTATGTTGTTTATGACATGAGTTGACAACGTTAGCCGGACATTTTATTACTCTTTCATACAAACTGAATGTTACAATTACAATCTGCTAGGGCTGCCACATTTGATGTATCTTAAATATTAAAATATTAATGAAGTTTAGTATACAACATGGCGGTGAAAAATATATAAATATTGTTGATGCAATATGATGCTCCACATCCGATAATAAACATAATATGCTAAATAATATGTTCTCATGAAAACCATTAGTTTTTTCAGTTTCAGTACAAAGTGATAACAAAGCAGCATGTACAACTTGTATTCAATATTGTAGACATTAGTAGGATTGACTTGTAAGCATATTTATTAATCAATAATATTTTACACGCTAAGAATTTTTGTATTCGGGCAATGTTTCCATTCTTAAGTCGGAACATTCATTAGTTACTTTATCCTTCATCGTAAAGTTTGATTTGAGTAACTTTTAAGTTTAAGTAATTTTACAGAGAATTTGCCCGCAAAAATAAGCATCTCATTCAGCAGTTTCTAACACGACACTGAATAGAAAGATAGCTACAAACGTAATAAACAAAGACAGTTCACACATCATCTAGTATCTACCGAAATAATTCATGTCGTAATGTAAGAATCTTTGTTGTATGAACGAATTTGCTTGAAAATGGCATTTCGGGCAGAAATTCCCCTCGAGGCAAAGCTGTAGTGTTTAACGGTTGTTATAGCGTGTGTTACAAATGGTGTAAGAACTGATACCGAGTAGTACGGGGCAGTCGACGTTTACTGATATTATTAATATGACACCTTAAATAATATTACACCTTTTGTAACACGTTGTATAATATATGTATTGTTGTAAGTGAATTATTGTAATAGTTACCACAGCACACTAGGAACAGTATCGTTCACGTGAGGCCGGTCGCGAGTTAACGCTAATGGTTGACACTTTTATTTTTAGTTCAATATTATTTGCGTATTATGAGCAGCACTAGGTTTTTGTTTGCTTTAATACCTATAAAGAATGAAAAAAAGTAAGAAAAATACCCTTAATAAAGTTACAATTGATTACAATGTGTAAAATCCTCCGAGGTAAGATTGACACACCAGAGCTTCATGAGCAATTGTGTAAATTTTATCCCAACAAAAACATTCTGTAAAAAACTAGCCAAGTCTCGATCGAGCTGCTTGTTTATCTCTAAAAAGTAATGAAATCTAGACAAAGTCGTGCCAAGTCTAAGGTTCCTTACTGCGATTTCTTTATTATTATAGTTAATGTTGTGTGACTTGGCCGTTAAACATTCTTTATACGTTAGTGGGTACAAGTCAATTTTGTTTACACGTAATGTTATATCTGTTGTTACTACCTATGTTTGTTAAGCGAGATAATAGCCCATATTGGTATTGGTAATTGGACGCTAGTGTCTCATTTTAGGCTGTTGTTAATTGTGCAACACATGCATTCAGCATTGATTGACGATGCTGACTTCTGCTCTCTTCTTTTTGGAGCGTCAAATCGACCACCGATCTAACATAAAATAGACGTACAGACGGACTTGATTAGAAGTATCCCTTCAACGGCCAAGTCACATAACATTAACTATAATAATAAAGAAATCGCAGTAAGGAACCTTAGACTTGGCACGACTTTGTCTAGATTTCATTACTTTTTAGAGATAAACAAGCAGCTCCATCGAGACTTGGCTAGTTTTTTACAGAATGTTTTTGTTGGGATTTCACTTCTTTTTGTAGAAACGTAGGCATATTGACTTCATATGCATATTCGTAGGCATATTGAGTCAGCGCCATCTAGCGACGGGTGCGGGTATCACCGCCACTCTTAGTCCAATGAATTATATTTTGACCAAATTTTGATCTTCGATTATCCTAGTTTTTATAGTTTTCCCTTTATGTGGCCCTAACTCTGTACCAAATTTCAGCTCTCTGAGTTTATGGGAAGTACTAGTTCTTTTTGATGATCATGAGTGAGTGTCTGGGTGTCATAAATGCGAAACTTTGCTTTCGCTTATCTTCGGAACTAAATGACCTACAGACTTGAAATTTTATTTTAAGTATGTGATTCTATAGCTTACTGGATGACGAAAATTTCAGCGTTCTGGTCTTATCCAGAGGTTCTCAAATAGGGGCCTGAAAATGCGGCGAAATGGTTCCAGTAAAGGATGGTACGGCAGTGTTTGCTTCGCGCTCGACTTGGCGGGGGCACTGCCGTGCCCCCCGATGTCCCAGACAATTACTTTCGTGCCAGAAGGCACAGTTTATTCAGGGTTCCTCAATGCCGTACGGTAGCCCGAGCTAAATCGCCCATACCGCGTTCTCTCTCTTCCCTCAACGCCCTCCTGACGGCCAATCCAAAATGTGATCTGTTTGCGGATGGATGGCAGAGTATAATATTGTCAGAGTGTTTGCGATATTGTGAGAGAGATGAATGAAAGTTTATGTTTTATTATTATCATTGTATTTTTTTTTATGATCAATTTTATTATTATTATTATTATTTTTGTCTAATTTTATTGTTTAATATGTTTTTATATTAATTATTTTGTGTGACATTTTATTTTGTAAATATTTTATTCTTAAATTTAATGTAACTTTAATTAATTAATGTAATTGGTGTGTAACCGTTATAAATAAATAAATAATAAATAAATAAATGTGCGTGGCAGTGCGTGCGTACACGGCGCGCACACATACACACCGCCAGCGCCAATATCTATGAAGACGAGCTGCTGTTCTTAGTGTACTGTGTAGTCATTCTCTCTGACGGAGAATCTCACATGAGCCATAATACGAGTAGTTCTAGTATGTTACCAATATTATTATAAGCAATCTCATTTCTGTAAACTATATAATATGACGTAGGTCGTGGAACGTCTCCCTATATTATTTTTATATTCAACTATACAGGGCTCCTGGACCTGGACAGTGAGCATCCATACAAGGTGGTTCTGCTCAACACTTAGAACTCATTTTACAATGAGAACAACTCTGAAGCCGTGAAAAATCGAATTATCCCACTCTGCCAAACTGAGCCGCCCCTGGTGGGGCAAAGTGGATTACTACAAATTTTGCAATGGAATTTACCCACTTAATTGAAATTGGCTGTATGTTATTAAAACATCATTTTGAACAAACAAAATAATTACTTTTTAATACACATGAACATATAATAGGAAAGGCCAACGGAGTCTTATAAAATAAATACCTAGTGAACATCATCTGCCATAGTGAGCCAGCTCGCTGATAGAAACATGACACCCACACGTGCCCTGGGTTTTTACATGAACTACTTAGTATTGTTTCTATGGTGTGAATGGGTGTGTGCCATCATGATGGTACAAGCTAGCTAGTTGGCTTACTATGGTGCTTCACTTTTTGTTTTATAAGACGTAGTCAGCCATATCTTCTAGGTTGATAATTAGACAGTCGATATGTTTTTCTCGATATCTGAGTAGTCTTCGATGGTTCATCGCAGCTGTTGTTTCAGATGATTTAGTATTTAGTACCACAGATCAGGATGAAAGAGGTTAGATTGGAAATAGTTCCTGATTTGTATCATAACGCTCGTCGCCGCTTGTCTCCCACTCCTCAACTCCACTACAAGCAAGAGACCAATACGCGCACGCATTACGCACACAAATTAACCATACACACATCGATCGCGAGTTTGCTATTGATTATCATCTAGCGCAAACACTGCGTTTGACATGCACTCACACACGCGTAAAAGCTCATCTAGACACGCGGCAGCGTGTCAAGCCAAGTTAAGGAACTGGCTAGCCAGCGCCGAGTGCCATTTTTGACCCTTCTATAACTCAAAATCTCTTGAACGTTCACACATAAAACTACGTGTTGTTAATTATATCCATAGGGACATCTAGTAGCCCAAATTTCATGAAGCTAGCTCAAACGGTTATAAAGATATTATGAAGGTCAAAAAGTTGTAAAATTTAGAACTGACTGACATATGTACCTAAATCTAACGTAGGTTAGATTAGTTATTAACGTAGGGTAGGTTAGATGTTAGGTGGGGATCCCCCCTATTATTTTATTTTTAGATTTTTTCCTACACTTAAACACAATTACCGAGCTGGATTCCAAATTTCATCCTTCTAGGTCATCTGGAAGTCCAGATTGTGTTTAAGTGTAGGAAAAAATCTAAAAATAAAAAAATAGAGGGGATCCCCATACAACATTTTTTTTTTAATGTAGCGTTGGAACCGTTACAACGTTACAAGCAAATATTTGAAATTATCCCAATATATTTGCTATATAACAGAAATATAAAAATTAAGTTAAGTCAAAAAATAAGTGGTGTCCTGGCCAAGTCAAATCTAACCTACTTTAAATCTAATTTTTTTTTTAATAACAGCAATTTTTATAGGCAATAAATACATATTTGGATTTTGCATAGAACTTGGCACTCATTTAGATCTCCAATCTTTTTGCGGCGAAGTCCACAGCCAAACATTAAAAGTATTGAACTTGGCTCTCCTTTTTTACATGTATGTTTTTGGTGGGATACATGTTACGGTCACCTAAAGGTCGATTATCGATATCGATAAAATTACTGTAACATTATTACTTTAACTTTTCGCTATATTTATTTATTTGTTATTAACTAATACGGCTTCATAGCCAATTATACGAATTAATTAATTAACTACTATACAATGTCTTTACAATGTAATGTTGTTACTATATAATTTCTGTGTCTGGGTGTATAAGTAAGCTTATATAAGGAGGTATGTATATCAGTCATCTGGTTACCATAGCACATGCTTCTAGCCTAGTTTGGAACCAGATACCACCTTGCGTGGAAGTTGTCCCATATTATTATTATTTTGTGACTTATTATAATTTTATTAATTTAATGTTTTTTTTGGTCTGTGAGTTACCGCGAAAAACGTCGTTCATGCATAGAAAGACATGGGTTAAACCTATAGTAAGTAAATAAATGACACAAGTTAAAAATACAAGCGTACCTATTTATTAAATTATCATTTCCCTTAACTCACACTAGGTGGGGACGCGGGGAAAGAACGGCGGGGCACAGCTAGTAGGATATAAATCATACACTACCTACTTACTGAAAAAGTCATAACGATATTTTTGAGCGGCGTAGCTCCTGGTTTTAAGTATCTTTTTCCTGACTCTTTTGTTATGTCATAATCATTTTTTGCAAAATGTTGAAAATTTTGCAAAAAGAACAAATTGTGCTACATTTAGTAGGAATCCATTTATTTCTACCGGTTGCCTCAATCCACAATTTTCTTATATCTGGATTTTTTGGAAACCAAAAAATAAAATTTTAATTTCTTAAACGGAACAATCAAACAAAATTTTAGACGAAAACCCACACTTTACAACTAAATTGATAATCACAATTATTAACATGGTGACAGACCACAGTAGATGCCACGTATTTACTTCGCGTGACAAAGAGGAGAACAACTTTTTTTTTAGACGCTGTTTCACAGATAGACAGACAGAAAGAGACACACACACATACACTCACTTGATAATATCCTGACACACGGCTTCCACTTTCATGAAATTCTTCATACTAAATGCACGTCGGTTGTAGGTACTTTTGATTTATTTATCTTTCCTTAGGACAACATCAACTTGTTCCTAAAAAGTACGCCTACAAAGAGGTATTTCAATTACGAAATATTACTCATAATAATCATTTACATACGACACTTAATATCGACAATGTTTACAACATGGTACAACACTATCGATGCGCGGGGATTTCCCGGAATTCAAGCTTCGCCTAGGCGCACGCGACCCCTCGCAAAGAACGCAGTTCATTGCGCGATCGCCTACGAGTACAAGGTAGAACCTATGTATTGTAGTAAGCAATGTATAATTTCCAATATGTTTTGCCAGTGTGTCGTTTTTGTCTAACAATTACATAATACTTTTATAATAATTACAAATATCACTTGAATTTAAAGGTTTTAGGACTTACCGGTGAAAAGAAATCCCTTGTCGGGCTACACTACACACCTGGCTTCTTTTTCGACAACTTATAATAGCGCAGGATGGCATTATACACTATCTTCGCGGAGCTACGTACGTTGTGACCACATGAGCGCGACTATTAGCCGGTAAAGCTAATTTTGGCGGAATTACGAGCGTCTGCTCAAGAGGGCAGCAAAGCCGGCCCCGCCCACAAGGCCCCTCTAATCTCTTTCATCTCCTCTGTGTTTAGTACAGTGACCCTTTATATACATTCTTAGTGATTACCAGTAACCCTGTACAGTACGGTCGTGTTATCTGATTGTTCCACCCTGCCCGCGAGTTTGTTCGCGAGTTTACAGTTATTCAGTTCGCAGAACCTATGTCTGAACTCGCCGAGATAAAACGATATATGACGTCATCCCATGTGTAATGTCCTACGTCACTAATTATGAACTGATATGATATGAAACAGAAGCAATATTATATAGCCTAGTACATAGTTCGCTAGTCATTTATGTCTCGTTTGTATACATTATACCCAACGGTGGGACTAACATATCATTATCATATCATATATTGAACAACCTGATACTTTACTATGATAATATAATTATTATGCATAAGCAACTATTAGTGTGTATCAGAATAATTTTTCAAATAAAATATATTTTTTCAATAATTGGTTGTTTCTTTCAAAACCAGTGCGTTTTTTACAATATTAGTAGGCTTCGTCCGAATAAGATATCGTTGTATAAATCAGGAATTGTACGAATTGCCCGGGTTCCTGGTTGATCACTTCAACGACAAAAGAAGTGAGATCTATATGGGTGCCAATGGTCAGTCCTGAAATTTATTTATAATAACATAAAATATTGCTTTAAAAATGCTTTATAATTTAAAATAGGTATTTTTCAGAACCGCGGTCTCAAATAACCAAATAGCATTTTACGATTTTTGGCACAGTGGTAGTATGACAATAGGATATTCAAATCTGGATCCCTTTTCGCTTGGGGACTACGTACCGTGGTTAGAAAGGCATGTTTTCCTGTAGGTCTCGTCTGGTTTTTATTCGCTTTTTTTTTTTTTTTTTTACGTTTTTACACAAATAATTTTGCAACCGAGCAATTTGTACTGTTCCTAATTTGTACACCGATATCTAGTTATTCCTTATGTTATTTTTATTTTTTTTTCTTAGATCATACAATTACTAATTACACAATTTTATTTTGTTTTCCAGTAATTTAGTATAAAATAAGTTTGGCAGTAAAATTGAAATATTAACCAGAAAGTTAAATGCAGAAAGTGTCGTACTTTAACAATTGACTACCAAATAAATCAAGAGGTATTAGGTTAGGTTAGGTTCTCTTTCGTGTACTGGGCACTGAAACACAATATGGGGAATACTCTCTTCTGTTTCATCATCACAGATGCACGAGGGGCTCTCCCTACACTTGAATCTGTTCAGGTATTGGGAGAACCCTCCGTGCCCAGTCAGCAACTGGGTCAGCACTCCAGTCGGTTGCATATCCTTTACTACGGGATAGGCTGCAGCGGCGTCTGGTAGGAACATGCGCGTGATAGAGGCGGTCCCTCCACCGCGGTATCTCCGGTTCCATTCGTCAATCGTCTCACTGCGGGCTTTGGTTAGGTTAGCTTTTGGTTGGGTTAGCTTTTGGTTGGGTTAGCTTTTGGTTGGGTTAGCTTTTGGTTGGGTTAGCTTTTGGTTGGGTTAGCTTTTGGTTGGGTTAGCTTTTGGTTGGGTTAGCTTTTGGTTGGGTTAGCTTTTGGTTGGGTTAGCTTTTGGTTGGGTTAGCTTTTGGTTGGGTTAGCTTTTGGTTGGGTTAGCTTTTGGTTGGGTTAGCTTTTGGTTGGGTTAGCTTTTGGTTGGGTTAGCTTTTGGT